>BCNH02000006.1:14308444-14351315 GCA_001662345.2 Metrosideros polymorpha var. glaberrima | reverse complement strand
AATTAATTACAATTTTTTTTAAAACATATTAAAATATTATTATTTATCTTCCAGAAGTAAAAATTTTCTCTTGTTTACCAAATGCATTTCTACTCAAGAATTCAACTTTTGAAGTAGAAGTAGAAAAATCAATTTCTGATCAGAAATTGATTTCTAGAACATAATGGTTACCATTCACCCCATTAATTTTCAGTTTAAAGTAGTTTATTTATCGAGAAGAGTTTGCAAACTTTTTTCTACTCCATCTCTCCAACTCAGCTGTTGCATATAACAACTTTCTTGCTGTATCTACTCTTCTGATTTTGGTGACTCCCAAGCAGTTTATACTACATCGTAACACTCTTCGTCCTCGATCCAGTAAGCCTCGAACTTAAATTTTCTCTTTCTTTTTTCTTTAACATGGTATAAGCCAGTAGAGAGGGCTATGGTCTGAACAAATGGCCAGGGCATAAACTTCTGCTTTTGGAAATTGCGCTCTCCATTCTACACTATACAACACTCTATCCAATCTTTCCTTCACCAAATCTTCCCCATTTCTATTATTTGCCCAGGTGAAAGCACATCCCTTACTTTCTATGTCCAGCAACAATTGTTCAGGAAATCTTGAAAAGTAGCAAGAGGGTAATAATCGGCTGCCCTTCCTCCTACTTTTTCCTAAGGATACAGGATTTCATTAAGTCTCCCATTACAACCCAAGGTAGGTCGTTGCACCTCTTTATACCTTTCAATTTCTCCCAGAACAAAAGCCTTTCTTGGAAATCATTCGACGCATGTACGAAAGTAATTCTCATAGCATTATGTCTCCCATTCTCCTTTATGCGTAGATCAATGAAGTGTTTCCTCGCCAAGTTAACTTCCACTTCCACCTCGCAGCCAACTTCCAAACGTCCTATCAATGCCCATTTCATATTTTTCATCATAAAAAATCGCCTCCTTACAATATTTTGCATAATGACCAATCTTTCCACATGCATAGCAATAATGAGGCAATCTCTATGCTTACAGTCAAGCCAAATCTTCCTTCCCTTGTAGCTTGTAAGAATTCCTAATTTTAGTGGAGTTGACAACGCTATTCTCACTTTAGCTTTCGCGACTTTCCGAAAGGCTGCACCCTTTGAGTCTATTTTAACTTGTGTTATTTCCCCCATGGTATGTACAATTCTTTTCAACGCCATTTCTTTCATCCATTCCACAGGTAACCCATGGATTTGCATCCAGAATTCGCACTCCGTGAACTTGTAGCAATGTGGAGGCAGCCCCTCCTCCCAATTTTTCAACAGCAGCAGATTATTGGAAAAAGATCAGGATCCATTATCCAGGACCTTGTTTTTATCCTCCTCAACAGTAAATGTAAATTATATTAATCCCGCTTTTAGAGGTTTATGTCAAAATTTTCCACTTTCCATGCCCTTTTCATGGTGGATTTAAAGGCCTGCAAATTAATGCTTGGACTAGACATAAGTTTCCCAAATGAAGTCATATTATATTCCTTACATTCATCCTTAGTAATCATATCATCCATAATCACAAGTTCATTATCTGACCACAGATTACCTAATCTTCTGCGTAGGATTTCCACACGCCATTCGGCATCCTCTCCTTGTGCCATTCTTCTCGGTGACTAAGTAGCTTTGATTTGAGACAGCTTATGTGAAACCTTGTCAGCCCGAGTCTACTCTTTGCTTTAGAACTACAGGTTGCTGAGTAAAATGAAAAGCCCTATACTCTTGGTAGAGACCGTGACTGGGCTTCAAAAGCTGATCTTTATGATTGGGCGAGGGTCTAATAGTGGAATAAGAGAGGACAATGTATGTGAAATATTCTAGGGATGGTTAGTTGATATCTTCCTTATTTTCAATGTAATAGTAGTTCATTTTGGATTAGGGCTCGAGACTGAAGAAGAAGGAAGAGAATGGGTGAGGAAGGGAAATGAAGAAGAGGGCTTGCGGAAGAGTTTAGGTGCTTGCAGGATGCGATTCCCAGTGGTGAAGCTCCATAAGGGTTAGGGTTTTTGGTAATGTTTGCGGTAGGGTTTAAGGAAAACGAAAACTACACCAAAGGTAGAGAAGAGCTCTTCAGGGCGAGAGAGAAATAGTATGCGCGCATATGTGGTGTAGAAGGAAGGAAGCATTAGATCAATAAAAAGTAAAATCCATGCGCATGTTAATTCTTAAAAGAAACTCGAAGAACAAGAATTAGTTTTTGTGTGACTTACAATTTTGACTTTTGCTTGTTTGTACAGGTTTTGCAGCAATTCACACTTTAACCTTTATTCAAGAAAAATTACCAAAAAAATTCTAAATCTATTGTGCTTTTGTCAATTGAATCACAAACCTATCAATTATGCCAAATGAGTCATAAATCTTTTCATGTTTTGTCAATTGAGTCCATTTGACCAATTTTGATTGGAAAACGCTGACGTGGCGATCCAGTAAGTGTTGGACGTCCTATGTGGCGTATCGGCATTGAAGTTGACAACATTTTAAAATATTTATGATTTTTTTTCCTTTTTCTATTTTCTTCTTTTCGTTTTGCCGATGGCCAGTCTCAGGCGATGGCTAGCCATCGACCAGCCACCAGCAATGGCCAAAGAGGGCTCGCCCTCGCCTAAGCTAGTGAGGGATGGCCTCGCCTAAGTGAGGGCTGACCGATGACCCTCATCAGCACTTGGTTAAAAAAATAAAGAAAATTAAAAAAATATTCAAAAATGCCAACGTCAGCACCGGCCGTGCCATGTACGATAGTTGGCATCCACATTAGCAATTTTTTGCCAAAATTAGCCGGGTGAACTTAATTGACAAAACTTGAAAGTGTTTAGAACTTAATTAGCACAATTGAAAAGTTTAAAACTGAATTAGCAAATTTGCAACAGGTTTAGGACAAATTTTCCCCTTTATTCAAAACAAAGGAATCGAAACCTTTCAAGTTTCTAAATATTGACCGATAGAATTTACATAAATATTTTTAAAATTTGTAACTTTTTATTTTTAAATTTTTAAGGAAGTGATAAGTAAAAGTTATAGTAGAAAAAGAATGGCCAAATTCCCTAAAAAAAACCTCCAATTTTAGGTCAAGTCCCAAATTTACCCCGAACTTTTTTTTATCTAAAAAAAACCCCAAATTTTAGGTCAAGTCCCAAATTTGCCCCAAATTTTTTTGTCTCGAAAAAAACCCCAAACTTTAGGTTAAGTCTCAAATTTGCCCCGAACTTTTCTTTTGTCTCAGAAAAAATCCCAAACTTTAAGTCCAGTTTCAAATCTGCCCCGAATTTTGTTTGTCAAAAAAATCACAAAATTTCAATCAATTCTCAAATCTATCCCCATGATCTAGTCCCAACTTGGCACGGCACTTCCACGTCAATAAAATCCACATCAACAAAGTAATGAGTTTTTTTTTTTATAAAGAAAAGTTTGAGAAAATTTTGGATTAAACCTAAAGTTTGGGCTTCTTTTTTGACCAATTTTTTTTTTTCTGTTATCGTCTCTAACTTTCATATCCTATAATGATTTTAGTTTGGAGAATTTTAACCATTTTTATTGGGGTGGATTTGTTATTGATGTGAATTTGTTATCGAAGTGGAAATGCCATGTCGGTCGTACCTTTCACCCGATTACTTTGTTAATGTGGATTTGTTATTGACATGGAAGTGCCGTGCCAAGTTGGGATTGGATCACGGGGGTAGATTTGAAAATTGATTGAAATTGGTGATTTTTTTTTTGGACAAAACAAAATTCGGGATAGATTTGGCACTAGACTTAAAGTTTGGGGACTTTTTTAGACAAAAAAAGTTCAAGGTAGATTTGGGACTAGATCTAAAGTTTTGAATAGATTTGAGACTGAACCTAAAGTTTGGGTTTTTTTTTAATGAAATTTGGCCGAAAAAGAATAGGGGGCACGCATGATTGGATGGCTGTTCTTAGAAGAAAGTGTGTGGTTATGTATGAATAGGTAAGCCTGAATGAGAGATCTATTGTATTTCTATTACGTAAATTAAAAATCTATAGTGAGACGAAGTCACTTTAAGATAGATAGTTCTCTTTTGAAGAGAAGGCAGTGGATCCTTTGCTTAATTTTTTTACTTCTTTTATTTAATGTAGGAGTAATTATTAGGTAAGGCCTAAAGAGGAAGACTTTTAACTTAATAATATAGATTAAACAGATTGATATCCTCGTAAAAGAGTCTTCAATCCAAAAAATCAAACTAATAAGTTGCCAATGAGTTAACACTATTGAAGGGCTTTAATAGAATATTGAACAAAGAGAAAAAGTCACAAAAACCCCAATTTATGCCTACTATAACTATTTTTGTGACACCATAAACCACAAACTTGCACATATGTGCCACATTTATCACAAACAATTTTTGTGACACCAAAAACTTTAAACTCGTACCCGTGTGACACATTTACCTTCTCTCAAAATTCCGTTAACGAACACTACTAAAATTCTTATGTGGCTGCCTACATGGACAATGAAAAACAAACAATATTGATGGGGCACTCATGTGGCAAAAATATGTCAACTTATTGTATGTGTTTTCTTTTTCCTTTTTTTTTTTTTTCAACTTCCTCCTTTGTTTTCTTCCTTGGTTTAGCGACAGTGAGGACAGTGGCAATGGCGACAATAATGATGGCAGCGACCAAGATGAAGGTAGAGGGAAAAAAAAAAGGAAAAAAAAAATCTTGACGGAAGATAAATATGTGGCGCGAGTCTAAGTTTAGGATTTTTTATGTCATAAAAAATAAGTTTGGGGTGTGTCACAAAAAAAAATTTGAGTAAATGTATCACACGAGTATAAGTTTTGGGTAAATTTGTCACTCAGGTACAAATTTGAGGTTTTCATTGTCACAAAAAAAAGTTTGAGATAAATGTATCACAATAAATATAGTTTAGAATTTTTTGTGGCTTTTACCTTGAGCAAATAAACAATTATATTAACTCTTATCTTGAAAGAATGTCTATTATTATTTCCTGAGACACTCAGTTTTCACGAATTAATGTAATACAGCATTTTAGTTAAATTGATTTAAATGACACCTGTTAAAGTTGACAACACGATATTGATGGATAAACTAGTCTTTACTCAGCAAGTTCGGACTCCTTGCTCTCAAGACTTGCACATAGAAATTAGGACAGAGGTCCACAAAGGAAAGGCCCCCGATAGCAGTGTTTTCAAGCCCCACACTGGCCCGTTTGACCGGGAATAAAACTATGTGCCGATCCGATTTTTCCTATTCAACCAGGATTGGTCGAGAACAAGTGTTTAACTATGTAAAAGACCACGAAAAACTCTAAAATTATATATTTATGATAAATTTATTTTAAATCAATTTTTTGCTCACGAAAAATTCAAAATTAGTACACTTGTGAAAAATTTACCAAAAATTAATTTTTTGCCACCAAAAACCTCAAATTGGTATATCTGTGACAAATCTGCTCTCTGTTAGTTTCTAGGGAAAAAACCACCAAAAATCCCAAACTTTACCATTTGTGACACATTTATCCCAAACTTTTTTTTGTATCACCAAAAACCTCAAACTTTGCCATCTGTGACACATTTACCCCAAACTTATACAGTGTGAAAAATTTACCCAAAACTTCTTTTTTTGACACCAAAAACCCCAAACTTATATCCGCATGACATATTTACCCCAAAATTTTTTTGATCCAATGGCATTTTCGTATTTTATTTTTTATTAAATAAAATATTCAAAAATATTTAAAATTATTTAAAAAACACAAGAAAAAAAAGGGGGGTCGGGGGCAAGGGCAGCAGGCCCTCGCCGCTGCCGGCCCCGCCGCCGGAGAGGGCCGACAAGGGTCGCTGGGCCTCGGCGAGGGTCGGCGACTCTTGCCAGCCAAGGGCGAGGGCCCGGCGACCCTCGCCCGCGGCTGGGCAAGGGTTGCCGGGCCCTCGCCCGAGGCCGGCGAGGGTCGCTGGCCCTCACCGAGGCCCCGATGACGGAGCTGGCGGCGACAAGGGCCTGTTGCCAGGCCCCGATTTTCCTTTTTTTTTAAAAATATTTTTAAATATTTTGAATATTCTATTTAATAAAAAAGTGAAAAAAAATTGGGGGTAAATCTGTCTTTTTACTTCAAGTAGGGTAAATGTGTCACACAATCAAAAGCTTGGGGGTTTTTGGTGTCAAATAAAAAAGTTTGGAGTAAATGTGTCACAAATGGTAAAATTTGGGGTTTTTAGTGGTTTTTTTCCCTAGTTTCTATTAAATATGGATAATATCATGAAAATTTCAAACTGGTACATTAGTGACAAACGGAATATAAAACCCCGAACTGGTACACCCTATCAATAACAATTTGAAGGAAACTAATGAATGGTAAATTTGTCACAGACGTACTAGTTTGAAGTTTTTCGTTGTTAAAAAAATTAATTTTAGCTAAATTTGTCGCATGTTTAAGAGTTCGGGGGTTTTTTTTTTTTTATGGTCTTAACTTGTGAAAGAATATGAAAAGTTGAGGCGAAAGAAGTTGGATCGACCCCCAATCAAAATAAAAATAGCACTCTAATGGGTATGCTTTTATATATATTTTGAATATAATGAATTGTCTAACTTCATTGACTCGACAATTCAATCGATTGAAGTAGTTGATCTGTCAACCAGAGCTTAGACCAGTTCCCAAATTTTAAATAATGGTTCAATAGGCATTATGATACCCTTGGGAGAGGA
The DNA here is from genome assembly GCA_001662345.2 of Metrosideros polymorpha var. glaberrima. NCBI lineage: Eukaryota > Viridiplantae > Streptophyta > Magnoliopsida > Myrtales > Myrtaceae > Metrosideros > Metrosideros polymorpha. The sequence goes on along the minus strand of BCNH02000006.1, from coordinate 14,344,626 downwards.
AGATATATGTGGGATATAGAGGAGTCGATGTGCGGAGATATCTTAACCCATTTGTGAAAAAGTGTTATGTTGCAACCCTCCTGAGACAGACCTCTAGGATATTTGACGGTTTGCCAAGTGGGCGTGAATGCGAAGTGTCGCTTGCACTTGGTGCGGACTCTCCCAAGCCCTATTGATTGCAACTTGATTTCCCTGATTAATTATCAAATTTGTTTTTACTTTAGGAGTCGCCACTAACTTTTTGAAGACTGGTTAGGAGCCGAGTAAAGCTTGAGAGATCATTTTATTTCCACAAACTAAAGACTCGGTTCTAGGAACTTAATTACTCTAATAGTCTAATCAATGTCCTTTTGGTACCTAAACTTATTTTAATTATTAAAGAAGTGAGTCGTGCGGTCGTGTCCACTTTTATTAACCTATTCCACTAACAGTGATTAGCACAAACGATAAAAATAACCAACCACAATTAAAGCAATGATTAGGCAGTAGTGAATAAAAGTATAGGAGTAAAGATTGAGGAAGGCCTTGTTATTACTCCTCGGGACAGGACCCCGTGAACGGTGCAAAAATTAAATGGTCAATTAATTCTGGAATCAAGAAATGCGCCCTCCTAAGCTAAAAGACGGATGAAACATGAAACTAAATAAAATTAACTTAAAGCTACATTTTTTTAGATGCAATAACCACCTGAACACAGTTCCCATTTTTTCCTTTTCTATTTATCCAATTTTTAAATAACGAGAAATACTCTAAGCCGATTTTGAGACTACGAAATGCAAATTGTTAAATTAAATGACACATAAAACGAAAATGACGTCAAATTCGGACCTAAGCCTAGTCCAAAACGCAGTTCATACAAAAAATTATCATTATCACTTTTTTTCTTTTCTATTTATTCCTTCTTCTTTTTTTGTGGTTGTAACGCCAACTTGCATTTGCGTTCTCACATGGGTATCAGCAGAGCGCCAACTTGCAGATATTGCCAACAGCAAGCAGCGAACAGCCACACTTTTCCACCACATACTACAATGCATATTCATTCATGCACATGCAATTCACTTCATTTAGCAGAGAGAGAGAGAGAGAGAGAGAGAGAAACCGGTCAATGACAATAAATGGTAGACGAGATGAGCAAGGGAATGCAGAGCGAGTCCACAACTAATATTGACGCCAACTGAACAGATTACATGGATTTCTTTTCCAAACCTATCCCAGGTTTCCCAGCAAAACATGCAAACTAGTCTAAGGAACAAACCAAAATCGACACTTAAGGAACAAGGTTATTAATTAAAGACAGAGCAATCAACTGATCCATTGCTACAGCTTTGCGATGTATGGAGCTGCCGATCGCAGCTCTAGGAACTGGGAAATCAGAGTTCCTGGATCTCCGAAATCGCAGCTCATGGAATCCTCTTTTGTTCGCCACGTATGCAAACTGCGACGCACACACATCCAATGAACCTGCCAGCAACTTCGACACACAGCACACTCTGCGAGCCCACATACAGACGTTATACCATTCACTCGTGGATATCGCGCTTTCATTCATTCACACACGGAACATTAACTAAAAATCAATTGACCAGCATGCGCATAGCACTCTCACACATTACAATTTCATCACCTCTCTCACTCAGCTCAGACCAAGCACCCAGCATATACCAACAAGCGTATAGAAAGATACAAAAAAAGGCGAAAAATTGAATTAGAAATTTTTTTTTGTAAAAATCGATATATCATAATAAAGATTACATCAGCCTGTTTATAGATTTTATTAAATGACTATCTAAGGTAACATAGATCAATCAAGATATGCATAATCAAAGGAACGTATTTGCACAATCTTGAGAGATATAGATAATCAATGGAAATATCGTAATTATCTGTAATTTAGCAAAATATCCTTTATCTCTAATATCATAGTTAGCTTGAGTTTAGATTTAAAAAAAAATCCGAAAAATGCCTAGACCGTTGCTGACGCGATTTTAGGATCTGGCTCATTTGAGAATGGCGAGTCTGGTGGTGGCATCCATTTTCTAAAACTATCTTTGGTACTACTATCTACTATGATAAGTGCAGATGATGTGATAATTTTGCAGAAAACAATGATTGCTTGATATAGACAAAGACGAGAAATTAGATCGTGACAATTAGGAGAACAAATGACAATATGAGTAATAGCTCATGGTGACTTGGAGGCATCAAAGTCAAGCTAATATTCTTAAAGGTCTTTTGAATACAAATAAACCTGGAAGGATCATTGGTCTTGCTATGAGGTGTCATTTCATTAATACCGTCATTGAAGATTGTCAACCGACTCGCTAATAATCTACAAATGCTGATAATTAGTTTCAAATCACGCTGATGACGAGATGCCGGTGATGATGGTGAGGTATACATGGTTGACACTTGAATTGTAATCAACAATTTAAACATTTGTTTTAGTAAAGCACCAAAAAAATAAATAAAGAATAATGAAACGGAGAAGGCTTAATTTTCGCCTCGGTTAAATTGGCAGAGTTCAAAAAGAAAAAAGGGCCTAATTCCCTAAAAAATCCTCAACTTTAGGTCCAGTCCCTACCCCAATCTCTTTTTTTTTTTGTTGGAAAAAGCCACACAAAAAATCCCAAACTTTGTCTAGAGTGACATATTTACCTTAAAACTATTTTTTATGACACAAAAAACCCTAAATTTGTATCCATGTGATATATTTATCTCAAACTTTTTTATGCTACACAAAAAACCCCCAAAGTTATATCTGTGTATCACATTTACTCTAAACTTTTTTTATGACACTAAAAACCCCAAACATTTTTTGTGACACTATTTTTTTTGGGTAAATATATTACATGGATACAAGTTTGGGGTTTTTGATTTCACAAGAAGAAATTTATGATAAATGTGTTACATTGTACAAGTTTAGAATAAATGTGTCATATATGTACAAGTTTAACGTTTTTTATGTCACAAAAAAAGTTTGGAGTAAATATATCACAATGAGCCTAGTTTATTACCAATTTTTACATTAGTCCCAAATCTGCCCCAATTAGTCCTCTGTCCAAAAATTGCCCTTAGTTGTCCCTAATTTTTATATTATAGAATGGTTTCATTTTAGAGAAAAAAGTTCATGTCACATTATTGATGTTGATTTGTTATCGATGTAGAAATGCCACGTTAAGTTGAGACTGGATCACGGGGGTATATTTGAGAATGATTGAAAGTTGGTGATTTATTTTAGACGAAGCGAAATTCAGGGCATATTTGAGACTAGATCTAAAGTTGGGAAAATTCTAAATGAGGGCTTAAAGGGCCATCATTTTCTCCAATAAGGGATTAAAATAGACTTTGTTTCAAATAAGGTTATGAAGTGGCCAAATCATCTTAAATAAAGAGCTTTAAGTGACCAAATTGTTTTAAATAAGGACTTTTGGTTGGCTAGCGGCTATTCCGGCCATTGGAGGATGGGTTCTTTAGTCTAAAAAATTATAAGCTTATTTTATTTTTAATTTTGTTTTTACTTTTCTTTTCTTTTCCTTTCCTTTTATTTTCCTTTTTCTTTTTCCCTCTTCCCTCCACTAGCCATCCTCATTGATGGCCAGAGGAGGTCGCCGCCCTCGCCGGCATCAGGCAGGGCCGCCCTCACTTGGGCAGGCAAAGGCGACCCTCGCCCTCTCGAGCAAGGGTGTTCCTCACTAGATCCAACAAGGGCAAGCTAGGGTGACCCTTGCCCAACGCCAGCCATCGACGAGGATGGCTAGCGGAGGAAAGAGGGAAAAAGAAAAAATAAAAAGGAAATTTTTTTTAAAAAAAAAAAGATAAAGGAAGAAAATGCCCTTTAGCCAGCAAGGTTGGGCCTTTTTCTTATACTGTATGGCCACTTCAAACCTTTATTTGAAACAAAGTTCACTTTATGCCCTATTTGAGATAATTTGGCTACTTCATGCCCTTATTTGAAACAAGGTCCATTTAAAATCTTAATTTGAGAAAATGAAAGCGTTTCATGCACTTATTTGAAATTTTCATCCTAAAGTTTGAGATTTTTTCTAAGACAAAAAAAAAAAGTTCAAGGCATATTTGGGATTTGGCCTAAAGTTTGGGATTTTCTCTAAGACAAAAAAAAAGTTCATGGCAGATTTGGGATTTGACCCAAAGTTTGAGGTTTTTTCTAAGACCAAAACAAGTTTGGGATAAAATTGGGATTAGACCTAAAATTGAAAATTTTTTAGGGAATTAGGCCTATCCTCAAATATACCCCGTGGTCCAATCCCAACACGACGTGACATTTTTATATCGATAACAAATCCACATCAATAACGTGACATGAAAAAATATCTCTAAAATAAAACCGTTCTATAATATGAAAATTAGGGAAGCTAATGGCAATTTTTTTACAGAGGGCTAATTAGGGCAAATTTGGAACTAGTGTATAAATTGGTGATTTTTTCCTTAGACAAAAAAAAAGATTGGGGTATATTTGGGAGTGGACCTAAAGTTGGGTTGTTTTTTTTAGATAATTAAAAGTTTGGGCCAAATTTGAGACTGGAATAAAAAATTTCAAGGTTTTTTTTTAGACAAAAAAAGGTTTGAGATAGAATTGAGGTTAAATCTAAAGTGAAGGGTTTTTTTTTAAAGGGAATTAAGTCAATAAAAAATGGGGCGCTTGGTCCAACTCAATTTCAGCCCGGCCTAATTCGCGTGGCCTATGCTCAAAACTCATTTTTTCGGCATGTAGAGCCTGAAATAATTGAGTCCATTAACAAAGGAACTTGAACCCATTTACTGGGAATTCGCCAATTAAAGCCCATAAAGAATAGACACAAAAAGCCCAAAGGCCCAGCCTAAGCTTTTTCCCTTTCTCTCTCTGACCGCCGTCTCTGAGCTTGGAACACGAGCGAATGCGAGCTTGGATAACAGACGGGGGAGCGAAGTGATTCCCGCGCGGAAGAACGACGCCATCGGTGAACGAGTTTCGCAAAGAAAATTCTAGAACGCTGAGCTGGAACTAACCCTAACAGAATCCGTTTTTCGACTTTACGCACATATACGCCTTGGGCACGCATTCTACTCACAACACAGAAGAGAACGAAGACACAGAGAGAATCGAAAAAAAAACAAAAAAACCTCTGAAACTACCTTCTTCGATTTTCGATTTTCGATTCTCCAACGCTGCTAAACGTGGTTCAAGGCGATTGATCGAAGCTATTGCCAATCTTCTACCGTCGTTCATTGAAACTGGGCGAGATTTTTGTTCTCGGTTAGGAAGATGAAGTGAGTTGGTTCCTGTTCGTGATGTTGGGAAAAAATTCGAAATGATAAGAAATGGAATCAGACTTTGAAGCGTGATAGCACTCTTTTTAAGGAATTATGCTAATGGTTACTAGCAAAAATCCTCTAGGGTACAACAAAGTCTCAATTGAGAATATTAAATAGCAATTTAAATATTTATCCAAGAATTCTCAATAGAAAACAATTGGAAAAGAAAAGACTTTATTTATTTAGAAAGAAAAGAAAAAATGGAATTTTTTTTTCTATTGAATAGACACGTTCAGTAATTAATAGCGAATATAAGAAGTTATATCCGAATAGACACAACATTCTAAAAATTAAGAAATTATTTCTGAACAGATACGACTTTTAAAATAACTGCGGGTTGAAGTAATGATATTCGAAATTAAATAAATAAATAATAAAATATAACCATGATTCCTTTGTGAATAGTTGCATTGCTTCAATAGGACACTATTGTTAATTTTTTTAATAATAAATCCAAATTTTAATAAATAAAAAATAATAATAGTTGATTAGTGCCAAATCTGGTTCATGTACGTCCAAGCGTGCTAGGTGTGCCTAATTATCGTGCACATGCACTCAAGTGCTGTAGGGTTTAGTCCACTAATGCATTGGCTTCATTTGTAAGACTAAAAGACTTTCACACTTATAAATTGACCAACAAATTTCCAACTTTCCTATGCGGTATCCTTTGTTGGCTGACATCGGAGCTTTCTCCAATTGATTCCGTTAGTACTGGTTGATTCATCTCGCCTTATTAATCAGGTAATGTTGTTCCCCTCTTTCATACTTTGTTTCAGATAGATTAGTGAGCGAATTCAATTCATGTAATTCATTCCTAACTCAGTTGAGATTTTAGTTGTAGTTGGATAAATTGTGATGGATTGTGACTTTAATGCTGATTTTTGACGAAAATACGGTTTAGACTTCACGGTCAAAATCAATTCTTCGTTGCACGTGTATTGTTTGATAAAGGGTTAATACCATGAAACTTGTATACTCGAGACAAATTTACTTCAAATTAATTTTTTGATCACCAAAAACCCTAAACTGGTACATCCGTGATAAATTTATCCCAAACTAATTTTTTGACAATGAAAAATCTCAAATTGATTCACATGTGATAAATTTACCCCCAAACTTAATTTTGTAAATAATAATAATAACAACTTAGTTGATGTTTCTTCGATTAGCTCATTTTCTAGTGACATGACTTAGTTCATCTTCTTCGATAAATCCTAAATTTTGTGGTAAATTTATCACAAATTTATCAATTTGAGGTTTTTCATGGTAAAAAATTGGTTTCGGATAAATTTATCATATGTGTACCAATTTGAGTTTTTTTCATGGTCATAACCCTTTGATAAAAGAACTCAAGAGGCGTGATCAAGTGACAATCAATGATATCATTAGATCTGGAAACTTGTGGGCGTAAATCACCTGTTTACAATTGATTTTTTTGTATATGTGTTGGCGTGATTTTGTCTCCTATCTTAGGAAAGGAGATTTGTTAATATTATATTCCTATAATTTTTGGATGTCTTCCCTTTTCTGGTGATCTTACTATTTCTGGTTGCTAGTTTCCTTTGTTGTAGCAACCTTTCTTGTATATACAGTTGAACAACGGCAGATGGTCGAATACAACAAAATAACAAAAAAAAAAAGAATGAGAGGTTTTGTCCGAGGACGTAGGCACATTGCCGAACCTCGTTAATCTTTTGTGTCTTTGTGTGATTGTTTGATTTTTCTACATGGTATCAGAGCGGGTTATGACCCTGATTATTTGAAGAACTCGTCTCATTCACGTCCTCTTTGGGTGTTGGCTATTGGGTTTGCTGTTTTGTTTTTGTTGTCCTTGGCTCACCGGAAAACAAGCGTTCAACGTAGGCTGTTGCAATCTCTAGGAGGGCATCATGACCGATTTGAAATTAGAATCTGAAAAACTTCCCGACACAGGTGCGGGCTCTGGATCAGAATCAGCGAAGGCTTTGGTGCATGAAGGAAGTAGCCAACGTCTTACATCTATTTTGCTGAATGGAAGGAATTTTCTCCCATGGTCGCGAGCAGTGACCATTGCGCTTGGAGGTCGATCGAGGCTTGGACATATTACTGGGCAGACTAAAGCCCCCGATGAAACTCATCCAAAGTTTGAAGAAAGGCAAGCAAGCGATCACAATGTTATGACTTGGATCTTCAACTCAATGGAGCCTAAAATCTATGAGATTTTTGCTTACTCAGATTTGGCCAAAACATTGTGGGATTCGTTGTCTGAGATGTATGGTCAAGCCAATAATGCATCTCGAATTTTTGAGCTTCAACAGGGTCTTGCTAACTCCAAGCAAGGTGCAAATCAGTCATTCACAAAACATCTGGGGAGCATGAAGAAACAGTGGGATGAACTCCGTCAGTACAGACCTGCAACCCAGAATGTGCGTGACTATGTGCAAAGGGAAGAACAAGATAGAATTTTTTATTTCTTGGCAAGCCTAAGGCCTGAGTTTGAAGACACCAAACGTGACATTCTTATGAGGCCACAATTACCGTCCTTTAATACCGTGTGCTCCATAATTCAAAGTGAAGAAACAAGGAGGAGAGTCATGCATTCTGACTCGATTGTGGCACCATCAGTCGGCTCATTGGAGCACTCGGCAAACATTGTTAGTTCGAATGCCAGGCAAAGTGATGCTGGTACTCGGTTTGTCAAGGGGAAAGGAAAGAAGCCCATTCGTTTTCATTGTGATCATTGTGATCGAGATGGGCATTCTAAGGAACGATGTTGGATTCTACATCCTCAGTTGCGTCCAAATAAGGATAAGGGTTCAGACGCTAAGATAGCAATCCAAGGGAATACCACAGACTTCCAATCCAAGTTGGAGTCCCTAGCACTGCAGGTTCAGCAGCTACTTCAGACACATGGTTTGGGTCCCTCTGTCACTGAATCCGGAAATTTGGCCAAGACTTCTGGTAATATTCATGCACTTTCTGTTAAGTTTAGAAATCGATTTATTGTTGATTCTGGTGCTACAGACCATATGTGTAGTTCTCCACATATTCTATCTAATATTGCTTCTAGCTCTTTATATCCACCGATCACAGTGGCTAATGGAATGGAAGTGCCAACCCAAGGTGTCGGGCAACTGAATGTGCTTTCGAAAAAAACCGAGGCCTTATTGGTTCCGGGATTATCTTCTAATTTAATATCTGTGAGCAAATGTACTAAACAGTGGAATTGTAATGTCATTTTTACTCCACAGAAGGTATTGTTTCAGGATTGCAATACCAGGAGGATGATTGGTGAAGGACAACTATAGAACGGGCTGTACACCTTAGATTTGCATGGCGAAGCGTTAGTGGCTAGGAAAGGGGCCGTGGATACCTCTCGTCTATGGCATTGGCGCATGGGTCATCCTTCAGATCGAGTGTTGCAGTCCTTAAATATGTCTTTGACTCATGATTCTAGTAGTTGCGATCCATGTCACTTTGCTAAGCAACATAGGTTGCCTTTTCCTAAACATTTGCATAAATCAACTGAATTGTTTGCTTTGGTACATTCAGACGTTTGGGGATATTCTCCTATTGATTCTAGAGAGGGTTTTCGGTATTTCGTTACCTTTATTGATGATAAATCGAGAGCTACCTGGCTTTACCTTCTTAAGTACAAAAGTGAAGTACTTACAGTTTTCCAGGATTTTTGCAATATGGTGACTAATCAGTTTAATATTTCTGTTAAGGTTCTTCGTACCGACAATGGTACCGAATACACTAATCAGACATTTCAATTTTTTTTACGAAGCAAGGGTATTACTCACGAGACATCATGTGTGGGTACTCCACAACAGAATGGGATAGCTGAAAGGAAGAATCGTCACCTACTTGAGGTCACCCGGGCCTTGTTATTCTCGGGGAATTTGCCTAAATCCTATTGGGCTAATGCTGTTCTTACTAGCTGTTATTTGATTAATAGACTCCCTAGTCGAGTGTTAGGGTATATAACTCTTATGGAAGTGTTGTATGGGCGAAAATTTGATATATCTCATTTAAGGATTTTTGGGTGTGTCTGCTATGTTCACTCTTAAACTGGTGGAAAGTTAGATCCTTGTGCTAGGAAATGTGTGTTTGTTGGTTATTCATCTGTCAAGAAAGGATACAAGTGTTATGACCCTTGCACAAAGCGTGTCTATATTTCTCGGGATGTTGTATTTAATGAAACTCATATGTTTTTTCCTAATAAGAGCCACGTTCAGGGGGAGTGCACGGATTATTATAAGGAGTTTTCCTATGAATTTGCTCCTGTCCCTGTGGATGTTAATGGGATGGGTGAAGTCGAAGTCAACAATGGGAGCTGTGCTTCGGGTCACGAATTTGCAAAACAAAATGCTTTGGGTCACGAATCTGCAAATCAAGAAAATTCAGAAGTGGACCGAGAAATTGGGGTAGCTACTGTTCCAGAAACTAATCCTGGAATTGCCACTGAGGGGCTTACAGATGAAAGGGAAGCGGATGCAATCCTATTACGAAGGTCATCTCGTGTCACTAGACCCTCAACTCGTCTTCGAGATTTTACTACTTATTATTCAGTTCAACATCCTATTCAAGAATTTGTTGGCTATGACAAAATCTCTCACAATTTTTTGAGTTTCTTATCTGCCATTGAAGAACAACAAGAACCTCACAACTATGAGGAAGCAAGGGAAAAAGCCGTTTGGGTTGGTGCAATGAAGGATGAACTTCAGGCTTTGAATCGAAATCATACTTGGGAACTGGTACAACTTCCAAGAGGGACGAAGACAGTTGGTTGCCGATGGATCTATAAGATCAAATATAATAGTGACGGATCAGTTGAAAGGTATAAAGCGAGGCTGGTTGCAAAAGGATACACTCAAACGTATGGTATAGACTACAAAGAGACCTTTGCACCTGTGGTTAAAATGAACACTGTGCGTGTTCTTATGTCTGTAGCTGTTAATTGTGGATGGCCCTTGTTCCAAATGGATGTAAAGAACGCATTTCTTCATGGAGATTTGGAGGAGGAGGTTTATATGGATCTTCCTCCTGGTCATCCCTTGCAAAATAAAGATGGAATTGTTTGCAGGTTGAAGAAGGCCATATATGGTCTCAAGCAATCACCCAGAGCTTGGTATGGTAAACTGAGTGCTGCGCTCACCAAGGTTGGATTCAAAAGAGGAGCAGCAGACTCTTCAATGTTCACCAAGGCTAATGACAAAGGTATAGTTGTTGTGCTTGTTTATGTTGATGATATTGTGATTACAGGCAACAATCAACCTGGAATCAAAGCACTTAAGCGGCATTTGAGCACGGAATTTGATATCAAAGACCTTGGCATTTTGAGGTATTTTTTGGGTATTGAGGTGGCGAGATCTTACAAAGGACTATTCTTATCTCAGAGAAAATATGTTATGGATTTGCTGAAGGAGACTGGAAAGTTGGGAGTTAGACCAGCCAACATTCCTATGGAGTATAATAGTAAGTTCATTTCAGACGACACTCTATTACATGATGTTGGGCAATTTCAGCGGCTTGTTGGACGGTTGATTTATCTAACTATCACTAGACCTGATATAGCATATACTGTTAGTTATGTAAGTCAATTTATGCAGAAACCAACTCAAGGGCATATGGAGCTAATAAATCATCTGCTACGATATTTGAAGGCCACGCTTGGAAAGGGAATTCTAATGAAAAATAATGGTCACACAGAACTTGTTGGCTACACTGATGCAGATTGGGCTGGGAGCCCTATAGACAGGAAATCTACTACAGGGTTCTGTACTTTTGTGGGAGGAAATATTGTCACTTGGAAAAGTAAAAAGCAAACGGTGGTTGCTCATTCGAGCGCATAGGCAGAATATCGAGCCATGGCTACTACTACCAGTGAAATTGTGTGGTTGAGACTATTGCTTCAGGAATTGGGTTGCAATTGCATGACCAAGCCTACGAAGCTATTTTGTGATAATCAGGCTGCAACTCATATAGCTTCAAATCCAGTGTTTCATGAGAGAACCAAACATATAGAGGTGGACTGCCACTTTGTGAGAGAAAAAGTGCAAGACAAGACAATTGAGACCCCATACATTCGGAGTGAGGGTCAACTGGCCGACGTTTTTACCAAAGCATTACCCAAGGGAGTATTTCAAGAAATGATAAGCAAGTTAACCTCTGACGAGGTCTTCGGCCCAACTTGAGGGGGAGTGTTGGCGTGATTTTGTCTCCTATCTTAGGAAAGGAGATTTGTTAATATTATATTCCTATAATTTTTGGATGTCTTCCCTTTTCTAGTGATCTTCCTATTTCTGGTTGCTAGTTTCCTTTGTTGTAGCAACCTTTCTTGTATATACGGTTGAACAACGGCAGATGGTCGAATACAACAAAATAACAAAAAAAAAAAAAGAATGAGAGGTTTTGTCTGAGGACGTAGGCACATTGCCGAACCTCGTTAATCTTTTGTGTCTTTGTGTGATTGTTTGATTTTTCTACAATATGAATCCGATTCAGATCATGTTTCATTGTTACCAAATCCGAATCCATGTCTTTGTTCTATTTCCGGAATTGCTTGTCACGGTGGTCGTCAATGGCTCTTTACGAAGAACAAATGGATTCGGATTGTTGGATTGTGTGTTGATCCTTGAGGTGTTCACGCTGGTTTGCTTCTGTCTATTTCCATTACTGGTAGGCCGTGAATGTTTGAAGTCTCGATTGTAACCGGTGAGTCAAGGTGGTGGTGGACTGATGTAACTCACGGTAATGGTCAATTGTGGAGATTTGTTGATGGATTAAAACCACGGAAAACCCCAAACTAGTACAAGTATAATAAATTTACTCCAAACTAAACTTTTGACCACAAAAAATCTCAAACTAATACACCGACGATAAATTTACTCTCCGTTAGTTTTCGTTAAATTAGGTTAATACTACAAAAAATTCCAAATTTACGTACTTGTGACAAACGAAGAGTAAAACTCTAAACTAGTACATCCCATTAATTGCCACATGTCATCCAACTCAGAAATTTGACGGTAAAATTTGACAAAAACTAACAAAGGGTAAATTTATCATAGGTGTACCAGTTTTGCAACTCAGCAATTTCCCAAATTTTGCAAGCTTCAGCCATGGTTGATGTATTCTCTGTTTGGTCTTGAAGAAGACGACAGGAAGAGAGATGTTGAAGATATTTTCGGATATAATAATCTGGGCTTGATTGGTTTTAGATAAATTAGGGTTTGATTTTGCTCAAATGGTTTGGGCTAAATTTACTATAACGAGAATTGGGCTTTGAGATTCACGTGCATATAGGCTTAGTTGGGTCAATTTTGAAATTGGTCTTTGAGAATATATAGTTAAGAAAGGCTTGAAGTAATAAAACCCAATTTGAGTCCAATTTGACCAAAACCCGTGGAACCATATTGAACTATATTCGGATTGGGCTTAACAGCCCAGTCCAAGTCCCCTCTCATCAGAACAATAATAAATAAAAATAAAATATAAATATAAAAATCCGAAAAAAAACAAAAAAAATTAGAAAATGGTTAGAAAATAGGTCTTGATTAGATGGTTAGGTCTTAATATTATATTTAGCTTAGTATCTTTAGTTAATATTCATATAGTTTAGAGATTTTAGTGAATGTTTTGGTTGTAGTTTGGTTTTGGTGAATTGATCTTTTAGACAAAAATTGAATTCGATTTGATTGTAGCTCATGGGGGTTAATTTTTCAGGGCTTAATAACAAGGCTATGGTATATTCTTAGTCCGACTTGTATCAAGTTACTTTACTACACTTTATTTTTACTCGCCTGTTCAATACTATTTTTGATGAATTGATTGTGATTCTTTTATATTGCTTCTTTGAGTTGTGATTTGCCTATTTTAGTTGAAACGTTAGGTTATATTTTAGGACCATAATAAATACTAAAACATTGCATGAACACTTAGTGGACGAGAACCTTAGCATTCATAATTTTGTAAAAAGATTGACTAGACACCTTAGTTGACAAATAATCAACTTTAGGTATTGAAAGGGTTCTAGCTAAATAACTAGTGTAATCAGGTCATCGACTCTAAATCTATGGTTGCATAGGAAGTGAGGTATACTCACATACCTCGCTTGATTTTTAGCTGACCTTAGTAGGCTAGTGGCAACTCCTTATTTAGAATTCTCGTAGAGTTGATCAAAACAAAAATTGAATATACTAACGTCACATGAGGCAAGGGTTGGGAAGAGTCCACACCTAATCGAGGGCCATATACTCACCTTTTAGGCAATAACCCTAAATCTATCTTTTTCTGACTGCGTCGAAAAATTTGGGTCGTGACATACATTTGAATATGACCGTTGATGGTACATAAATGAGTTGTGTCGTGACCCTCCTCGGAGGTAAACACGTGGGTATGGATTCGGTTTTTTCTTTCGAGGCTAGAGGATTATTAGATTAATTAGCTTTGGGCTTAACTAACCTAGCTCAGACTCTCTCAAGTCTTACCTAATCGCAACTTGGGTAAAAGGAAGCTAAAATTTGGTGCCGCCACTAATCGTTTCGAGGTGGGTAAATTAGACATCCAATCAAGTTGGGGGGAGAACTGACTCAATTCTATGGGACCAAAGATTTAAGGGTTCGGGGACTTGCTTACGCTAATGATTTCTATTAGCACCATTTCGGTACCTAATTGGTCAAAATGCTTTCTAAGTGTCCATGCGATCTTAATAGCATTTTAATCCTAAAGGCAAAGCCATTTTTGTAAGTGAGTATGCAAAATATTTTTGTGATTTTCCTTTTTAAGGGTCTAAGCTAATTCTATCCCAAAAAAGAGAAATTAACAATCAATGTAATGAAGTGCGGTGCATAAAGTAAACAACCAAACAATTTAAAGCAAGCTAATCTAAGTGCGAAAAAATAAAGCCCGTAACTCGTCGGGCATTAATAATTACAACCCTTTACAAATATGGGGGAGAAGGACCGGAATGGACATCGGTCGTCTCAATGTGTTGGCTCATCGGGGCATAAGAAATAATTAATCATACATCTAACAACCAAGATCAAGCGAAGGCAATTAAATGGCCTCGGGATCAGCCTTTACAAGCATGTGATTTTGAGATTCATGCCTAAATGGGCGATTATGATTGATTATCATCGATTGAGCCCATTGAACCTCCACTTTGCACAAGCGCCATGTGAGATTAATAGCGTCGGTCCTAAGGTTTAACTAATGTCATGTGACACTCTAACGTCGAGCAAGCATCGAAGGGTCGAGCAGAACATTCAAATAAATGGCAAGTACGAAGTATTTAAGACATACGACATAAAAAGCACAAATAAAAAAATGATGTCCCAATTTTTGTGCAAATCTCGCCCAATGACCATGAAACACAAAATTTAATCATTAAGAAATTTCAAGAATAAGGTTTGCGGGTGCAAATATCAATTTCGACCACATGAGTTTTAAATATTTGAAAAAATTGTAAATTAGACTCATAAGTCAGAAAAATGAACTGATTTTCTCTGGAACTTTTTGAGCCTAGTAAAAATAGCAAACGACTTTCAAAAGTCATAAAATTTGGCAGAGATATGGATCGACATATTCTGAACAAATTTCATGTTTTGTGTTTTCCCAAAAAATCCATTCAAGTTGGTGTAAATTGACAATTTCACCATAAGGTCAGATTCGTTTATTCAAGGGACCAGTTTGTGCACTGTCCAAATTTTATGAGATTGACCAATTGAATTAAATACCCACGACATGAAATTTTGTAGGTCATTAGATAAGACCTCAATGAACAACTTTCATGTTTTGAGGTTTTGCAAATAACGACTGTAACATCGTCGTTTTGGCGAAATAAGACAGCACAACTTTCTGCATCAAAATCTGTAAAAACATCCCGAGATGATTGGTGATGTAGAGGTTGATATGACCAAGTTAGAAATTTTGTATGGCATTGAAAATTTTTCACAAAATATTCATGGATGTGGTCCACAACTTTCATGTAGAACACTTCTCCAAATTATGTATAAAAAAATCATAAAAAAATGAGAGACCGCCAATGTTGGCCAGGAAACAGAGGAAACAGTATTGAACAGAGACTGTCTTCTGTGTTTTTGAAATCTGCCTTTAGATTGCCAAGGGATTTTCACATAGTAAACGAGCTTCGTTTTAACTCCAACCACTCGAATCGAAGATTGAAATGTCATCTTCAAATGTTTAGTTGGTGACTTTTTGAAAAAAATGCGTTTAGGGACCCAAATGGCCATTAGAAGCATGAAAGGTCAAAAATAAGTTTCACAGAAACATGGCATACCATCTAAGCAACAACCAGCAAGCAAGACATGATCATCTACGATCCTTTGGAGCTTAGAAATAACATATCACAACAGCAAGATAAGTAGACATAACCGTGCAAATGTGAGGCCAAACAGCCTCTTATTAGACCAAAAAAAGGTCATACTCTAGAGTAGAAATGAACCCACCTTTGTCGATGATGGATCGGGGCTCGATTGAGCTATTTGGCCACCAAAGGATCCTAATGGACGACAAAGAATAGCCTGGCAACTCTGAATCGAGGGAAAATAAACGGTGTTAACAATGGTAATAGGCAAATTGGCCACTAAAATGGAAAAGAAGAAAGAGGGGGGTTCCGGTGGCCGAATGGGGAAGCTCCGGACACGAGGATGTCAAGGGCTCGCCGGGGAATGACGTCACAAGATTTGGGACGCTGGAGGGTGGCCAAAGTGGCCTCGGAGAATTGACAAGATTGGCGGCTCAATCACCGGCATGTATGCCGATGATGTGGCCGAGAGAAAGAAGTGGCGCGCCGGCGGTCTACGGTGGTCGGACGGCGACAAGGGTGGTGCGATGGGATGAAGGAGAGAGAGAGGGTGGTGGTGATGGTGGTGGTGGCGGCTCGCCAGAGGGGGGTCGACCGGCGGTGGTGGCGGATGACGACTGGAGGTGGTGCGGCCGTAGGTGAGAGAGAGAAAGAGGGAGAAAGAGTGTGTCTTCTATCTTAAAAAGTGCAGCCCCCCAAAAAATGATCCCCCTAAGGTTTTTGGAAAATGTGTAATATATAGGGCAACTTAAGTAATCTAATCTTAGCTATTCATCAAGCAATAGTTGTGATTTAACTTGTTTTCCAAGTTTGTGGCATTTTTGTAATTATGGCTCAATAAAGTGAAATGAGCTTGGCCTTGGAGAATGGCCCATAAAATGAGCTAAAATGACTTGAAAATGGTCGGAAGTGACCAAAATCCGGCCATTTTTGCTGGAGCTCCGGTGAGTTGGTTAAATCGGGTCAATCCAGTCAAACCCGGGTTGATCGGTTTGACTGATTCTGGAACGAGCCGATTCAAGGGCCAAACGAACTTCGATTTTGATGAAATTTTCACCAAATTTTTTCTTTTTTCCTATATTTTATAAATATGAATTTTGCCAAATTTTTTTGAGCAAGATTTATTTATTTTTTAATTTCTTGATTTGATTATACTAATTCCTTTTCTTTTTTTTTTGCTAAAACTGCTAGGCATTCTATACATGTTGGCGTAAGCTTGATCTCCTTGGCTAAATTGAATGTCTAAGAATGTACAAGGATGCTTAAGTGGAATGGGTTAAAAGGAATTAGGTCACTCGAAATCATTTAAGCTCAGTTTTAAACCTAAACCACTA
Source organism: Metrosideros polymorpha var. glaberrima (assembly GCA_001662345.2). NCBI lineage: Eukaryota > Viridiplantae > Streptophyta > Magnoliopsida > Myrtales > Myrtaceae > Metrosideros > Metrosideros polymorpha. The sequence continues at coordinate 14,327,670 of BCNH02000006.1, read as the reverse complement.
TTAATATGGCCAAACCAATATCAAGATGAGTGAATTGGCCAAAATGGATAGTAGATTCTGGTTTGATTTAATCAAATAACTCAAATCTTGGTCTCGTCTCACAACTCATAAAGTAATAGTTTGAGATGACCGTTTAAGCTCGAATTAGAGTTAATTCACCAATATGCTTAAACTTGAAATTGATTGAGGGCTTTGATGTGAAATATCCTCTAGATCAAATGTCTTAACTACAAGAAATTCTAAAAATGCTATGTAAACGGTCAATTTTGATTTTTGAGCCAGTTAAGGCTTACTTTTCCTTGAATTGGGGAAAATTATGTCCCCAATTGATTTTTATGAAATTGAAAGTGTAGAAAATCAATTAGAAAATAAAAGGGATGTTTTGTAACTTTTCTTTAATTTTTATAATTTTTTGGTATTTGTTTTCTAAATTTAGGCCAAGAAAATTCATTTTTCCGAAAGTAAAATCAATTTCTATGGTTAAATTCGTGAATTTTAGAAAACCAAAAGTGAGAAAATTCAAATGACACCATTTAGAACATATTCATGTGGAAATACAAAATCCGACCCCAAGGTTGACTTTCGGCCCGATTCTAGTAAAAGATTTGACTAAAAAGTCAACTCGAAAGTCTAATTTTGGCTTTTTGAGGTTAAGGTTCGAATGCATCCTAAATGCTAGGCCGAAGCATAGCCAAGTGAAAAATGACTCTTTTTGAGTCAAAAAATGTCACACCCCGGATCATACGAGCGCGATAACATCCCGATCGACTTTTGTTTCGATTCTGTAACAACTAGGACCCTATGACGGTGGCAATGGTGTGGAATAAAGGATGCATGCGGTAGCGCAAATAACTCCGTACATATGTAAAACAAGATGATTGAAAGGATTTATAACATTACCAAAGTCGGTCGAATACAAAAGCGTACAACTTAGAGAAAACGACAATATAGTTCGACGAAAGGGAGATAGTCACTAGTCCAAAGTTACACTTGCTACTCTACGCGGTTGGCCAAAAAGATGCCACAGATGCATCTAAACGTCGGGCTTGCTATCACTAGTAGCTTCTTATTCATCAAGGTCCATCGGCACTTCATAATGCTTAGGCAGCATACTTATGATCTAGGGTTTGAAAATGGTAAATCCCACGACGGGGTAAGAATAAATCTCAGTAAGCTAAAGCTAATCCTATGCTAGGACAAAGGTATTTCCAGACTTGTACGACATGCAAGTTCTAACCACGAGCATTCACAGGACCAAGAGTTAACAAAACGAAGACACGACATCAGACATTCACATTTGTAATTCAAAAGCAATTCACAAACTCACAAGCACTTGATTAGGGCTAAGCTTCGTTCTTAAGGCATAAAATAATTCAATAATTCACAAACAGTGCTTTCCATCCAAAACTCAATTCCCATTATCCAACCTTCATGACATATAAGTCATAATCTCACTATCCAACCCTCACTACGCACTTTAGCGCCCCGGCCATAGCATAATATTAATCTTGTCAGCTCATCGGTCCGTCGGCTCATCAGCCATATAATAACTTATCGGTTTATCGGACCGTCGGCTTATCGGGCCATATAATAAGTAATATACGGCTTTCCTTATAGCCTCTCATAAAGCCGAGATCATTATGATCCAATATTGGCATTTAGCATTCATTCGCCACACGGACAATTCACCCATAATCACACAAGGCCGAATATGCATAGGCCATCAATTAACACTTACATAAGCCATTTGATAACCAACATGCAAGAATAGGCCATATACATCAACTTGCACTCAAAGCATGTCTTACAATCACAACTCACATAATCATTTTTTTTTTGCATGTCACAAAATAACATCACTTACATATTCGGTCACTCATGGACCATCTAGCACCTAGTCACATAAAGCCCAGCACACAAGATATTTCTATAAAACTTACAAACATTAAGCACAAAGCACTCCATAGGGCATAATTCAGTGGTATTGTTCACTCGCCCAAAATAGCCACTAAATCTCAATAAAACCTATACCAAACATGCTCATGGTCACCTAAATATCATTATCTCAAGCTTACAAGTCATCTAACATGAAAATCTCATATAGTGCAAATTCGGGTCCCTTGCACTCTCACTATAAACAGCCACAAAAAGCTTCAAAACCTCATCCATACTTGTTTATTAGTAACCTAGAGTACTAACATAGGTTTAGAGATGACTCACCAAAGATTCAAGCAAGAAAAGCCCCCAAAATCACCCTTAGAGCTCACGGCACAAGTTGATCCGATGGGGTCCTCGGCTTCTCGGGTGAACGACGGTGCACGGTGGTCACAAGTGGAGGTGGCTCACGATGGTGGTAGGTGTGGATGGCAAGGTGGTGATGGTGGCCGAACAAGAATGGAGAGGGATGAGAAAATGAGAGAGTGAGTGAAAGAGAGAGTGAAATTCGAAATTATGAGAGAGAGAAAATGAGGTGGTCTTGAACTTCGTCTTGGCTTGTTTGGGAAGCTTTGGTGGGTTTTTGGGGAAAAACAACAATGTGACATGAAGGGAAGTCTAGTGAGGGCTATGAGTGATGGGTTGAGTAACATAAAGTAGGAGAGAGGAAAACAAGAGGTGATGGGTGGCTTAAAAGTCAAAGAAGAGGGTCCACAAAAATCTCACTCTTGTTTCTTATACAAAGATGCACATTTAAGGCATTAATGCCCTAAAGTTTTGGTCACATAGGGTGGCCAAAAATTAAATGTGCCATCAATAAAAAAAAATCTAAGGAATGAGCCTAAATTAAGGGGTGCAAGGAATTTCTAAATTAATTTCCTTAATTACCGACTTCCAACCTACCTCAGAACGACCTCAAATTCAAAAAGTCTCAACGAGATGATTCCAATATTTCATTGTCAAAATTCTCGAATGATCGACGTCCAATTTCGAAGTCCAATTCGTGACTAAAATCCATGAATAGTAATTTCATGGTGTTTCGAACTAACGGGTGGCTTTTAGGGTTTTACGCATATTGACCTGTGATCATCATCACGTTTTAAAGTTATTCGAACTATGGCGACTTTGATTGTCATGTAATTGCGAGGGTCAACCGTTGGTTCCAAGGGTCGCGTTCGTTAGAAATCTGGTTTAGGTTAATTTGCAACTTATACTCTAGTTGTATGGAATCACCCGTAGACCCATCATATAACGTTAGCAAATCGTTCTAAAACCAATCTTTGAATGGCCTATGATGGTACAAGATGTTCCCTCGACAATCCTTATGGTCAAGTCGTTAATCCAGGGTCGGGTTCTTTGGTCTACGTACTTAATTCCTCATTAGCCTTTCCCCTTGGGTTAGTTAACTCAAGAGTGATCAATTCTAAGTGAGATTTACTGAAATACATCGATTGATATTTTATCCATTCATAAGCTTCGAAATGGGTCAAAATTCAGAATGTCGCAAAAAATAAGTTTGTCGTGATCAAAACCTAAGTTTCACATTTTTACCTTTATAACTTACTAACAAAAAATTAGGTGTCAACAAGTCGTTACAAGAATGGTTTTTGTAGCAAAAAAATCGGGAAGGAAATTAGAAAATCAACTAACATATTTCTGTATTAGTGAGTTGACAACTACAACATACTCTATTTTAGGAAACCTACTAATGTTAGAGAAAATGATCATATGGGCAATCTCAATTTTAGCAAGGATCTCTGCCCGTACTTAAACGACTAGCTTGATCCCCTTCAAGGCTGTTGGATTAAAAACTTCTACAAAAGAGGATTGGCAAAGTTGGAAGTGATTGGACGAAACAAATCCTGTAGTTGCACTTTGCTTAAGAAATCGTCACTACTTTTCGTTTGATATCTTTGCATAAAAGGTTTTTTTTTCTATACATTGTAATTACAAATAGTCAAGTGTACAAATGTAAAAGCAGTTCTTGTGTCCTGATAGTGTGATCAATTGTATATAAATGAACAAGACTTGCCACTTGTAACTTGCACTACATAAAACTATTGAAATCTAACCGGTGTTAAGGCTATTGTCTGGAGAGTGGACGTATGTTTGCGAATAAAGCCAAACTACTATAAATAGCTGTGTGATATACTTTTCTTGCCTAATATCTACATACTTGTTCACTATCATCACACGTGCTGATCACATTATTACATCATTTATCTTACTCATTACTTTGTCATATTCCGCAAAATGTTTTCATTATCTTCACCCAACCTATTCAAACCCCTCTTTAGGTTGTATTATTAGCTTCAAAAATTAATATCAGAGTTTCGTTGCTTGTCATTATAAGGGTTTAGGCTTCTAAGAATAAAGATCTTTATAATTGCTAACCTTTGCAATTTCCTTGCTCTTGATTCTCATGCTCCTAACGAGCCATCATATTTTGACGGAACCAATTATGGATATGCATGTTAGAAAATAGAGCAATCGAAACAATAAAATAGACAAAATAAGAAAATAAATCAGACACCAGATTTACGTGGTTCGGTTGTAGGGATTTACATTCACGGGGAGAGCAACACGAAATCCACTATAGATCAAGCGATACAACGAAGATTACAACCACACTCGAATCACTCAAATATTCTCAGTATTTTCCAAGCCCTAATTATATTTAATAACTCACAAGTGTTTGGCCCCACAATTCCTCATAGAAATAATCTCTCAATTTTACAAAGGAATTCACAAATCTTACGTTAAGATTTAATTAACTTCAACATTTGAATAATTGATGTAATTCCACAAAGAAACCACACGAGAAAATCCCACGCCAAGCACTCAGAGAACAAGTGCTTCAAGACTCTACGTACTGTCTTTGTCCACAAAATCGCTGAAGAATCCCAGGTCCAATATTATATATATACCAAAGTGAATGACGCGCACAATGGCCGACCTAAAGTAGGAAACTTGGTCAACCCAAGTCCACTTAGACTTTCCTTTGCACGCAACTTCAATGTGGATAAAGCAAATCCACAAAAGTCCAAATTTTGTCAAAGATGGAAGTTTCCCCTTTTATTTTCCTTGGCTAAATTTAACTTGGATAACATATTTGCGTGCCCATATATATATTTCTTTTTATTTCGAAAATCATATTTTCGCTTCAGATTCAAATTCGAGACATATTTTAACAATCTCCACCTTGGCTTGATGGTTGAGCCAAATCACGATCGCTTCACCAAATTTCGAATTTTACTGCTACTCTCCCGTAGCCCCCAATGGGCTCAACCGCCACAGATTTCTTCCAAGTCTAAGTCGTACTTGAACTTTGCCATAACTGTGGACCTAATCAAAATACCAACTCCACATGCACCTTTAATTGCTCCGCAAGAATTTTTTGACATAACGTCCTTAATTATAGATAAAGCAAAACCATTATTGCATCCATACCTGTTAGGAGATTGAACAAATACCTTGTCAATATCAGCAATCACGGCAACTATTGGCTTTTTAGGCTCTACCTCGCTATAAGCACTATCTATGTCAATTATTTCGCTAGTACTCGCTACTTCATGAGTTTTTGATTGCAACTCCACCTCAAGCTGAACATCGTCTAGATTCGTATAAGCACTGCTAATAACACTCCTAACTCGAAGTACTGGAGACTCGTCAAATGTAACTTCTCTACTAACAACATGTGAATTTAATTTCGGACACCATAACCGATAACCCCTCTCACCTTGTGCATGGCCTAGGAATATGCACTTTTTACCCTTCCATTAAGCTTACCATTACTAACTCAAACATAACTTGGGCAACCAAATATTCTAATATCAGAATAATTAGCAACGTTACTTGACCATACTTCTTCGGGAGTTCGATATCCAATCGCAATTGATAGGGATTTATTCTTCAAGTAGCTCGCCGTACTAAACACATTCGCCAGGAATTTTCTAGCCAAACCAGTACTATAGAGCATTTTATGAGCCGTCTCTAATAATAGTCAACTAATCAATTCTGCAACATGTTGTGGTTCACTAGCATTAGTGTGGTGTCTCATTATGCCTTCTTTCATGCAGAATTTATTTAACAGTTTCGAGCAGAACTCCATACTATCGTCAGTCCGCACATGTTTGATCATTTTACTAGTTTTCTTTTCGATCAAAGCTCTCAACTGTTTGATTCTGACAATAGCATCAAACTTGTGCATAAGCACAAACACCCAAGTTTTCATCGAGTAGTCATCAACAACTGTTAGCATAAATCTAGCACTCTTCCTTGAAAGAAACCGCGATAACTTACAAACATCCAAGTGAATTAATTATGCAATCTCCGTAGTTTTTTTTATAGTCATACTGAACTTCACTTTTTGCCGTTGATCTAAATTATGGTTCATGCATACATTCAGTTCATTAGCAATATAACCACATGGTAAATTTCTTTCACTTAGAACCTTTATGCCCCAAACGCATATGCCACAATTCAGACTTTCGAACAGATGCATCTGACGTCTTCGCAATAAATTCCATCACTGTCTCACCTTGAAGCTTATACAGGTCACTGTACTCGATTCCTTTCATTATCGCAAATGCACCTTGAATAACCTTCAAAATTTTATATTTTAAAGAATATCGACACCTAATTGAATCTAGGGTACTCAAGGAAATCAAATTCTTTTTCAACTCTAGAACATGCCTTACTTCAATTAATGTCCACACAATACCATCATGTATTCTGATTCTAACATTGCCAACATCTATAACATCGCACTCGGCATTGTTCCCTAACTGCACTTTACTACTATCTATGCATTGATAAGTAGTAAATCAATTCCTGCTTGGTGTAACATGAAAAAATAACCAGAATCCATAATCCATCCGTCAAAAGATGAATCATCAATGACAGATAAGATATAATCAACATTATCCAAATTACAGTCAGCTATAGCTGCAACATCATCAGCAGACTCAACTCTAATTCCCTTACCCTTCTCATTATTCAGCTTAAAGCAATCCCTTCTACGATGCCCCCTCTTGCCACAGTTCTAACAGACAACATCACTAGTCCTAGATTGATTACGTCTGTTCAGATTCATACTACTTTTGCTAACATGAGTGCCGGTTCTTCCTCTATTTTTACCTACTAAAGCAGTAGATACAGATTTTCCAGATTCTCTTTTATGGATGTCCTCACTTAGAATCAAATCTCGAATTCCATCAAACGTCAAACTAGTTGACCTAGAAGAATCACTAACAGCAGTAACAGTAATATTCAAACTATCAGGCAATGAGAATAATAGAATCAAAGCACATACCTCTTCATCAAAGTCAATCTCAACTGAACTCAATTGACTAACAATCACATTGAATTCATTGATATAATTAGCAACTGACACACCTTCGTGCATCTTCAAATTAAACAAACGTCGCATCAAATAGACATTGTTGATCGCAGAGGGCTTCTCATACATATTTGACAAGGCTTTCATAAAACCCGCAGTGGTTGTCTCTTTCACAATGTTAAACCGACGTTACGAGCCAACGTCAGTCGAATAACACCCAACGCTTGTCTATCTAGCAATTTCCAATAAGCTTGCTTCATCGTATCTAGTTTCTCCCCAAACAAAGATTGGTGCAACTTCATCTGATACAGATAATCTTCAATCTGCATCTTCTAGAAATCAAAATCATTTCCATCAAATTTGTCAATTTTCACTTTTCCTTCATTTGTCGCTATCGATTCGCTTCAACTTAGTCGAACCAAGCTTTGATACTAATTGTTAGAAAATCGAGTGATCAAAACAATAAAATAGATAGAACAAAAAAATAAATTAGACACCAAATATACGTGGTTTGGTCGTAGAGATCTACATCCACGGGGAGAGCGGCACGAAATCCACTATAGATTAAGCGATCCAACAGAGATTACAATCACACTCGAGTCACTAAAAAACTCTCAGTATTTCCTAAGCTCCAATTATATTCAATAATCCACAAGTGTTTAGCCCCACAATTCCTCTCATAAATAATCTCTCAATCTCACAAAGGAATTCATAAATCTTACGCTAAGATTTAATCGGTTTCGACACTTGAATAATTAATATAATTCCATGAAGAAACCGCATGAGAAAATCCCACGCCAAGCACTCAAAGAACAAGCGCTTCAAGACTCTATGTACTGTCTTTGTCCACAAAATCGTTGAAGAATCCCAAGTCCAATATTATGTATATACCAAAGTGAATGACGCGCATAATGGCCGACCTAAAGCAGGAAACTCGGTCAACCAAAGTCCACTTGGACTTTCCTCTACACGCAACTTCAATGTGGATAAAGAAAATCCACAAAAGTCCAAATTTTGTCAAAGATGGAAGTTTCCCCTTTTATTTTCCTTGGTTGAATTTAACTTGGAAAACAAATTTGCATGCCCATATATATATTTCTTTTTATTTTGAAAATCATATTTTTTTCTTCGAATTCAAACTTGAAACATATTTTAACAATGCATGTGTACATGGAAGTGACTGACCTACTCATGATGGAAGTCATTATCAATGGACCTATTGTACCAGTAAGGGCACTTGCTTAGCATGAGGGCGAAAGTGTGCAACCAGTTGCAGTTGCTGCTGCTACTGTCATAGCAACTCAACTAGAAGAGTCACAAAGAAGACAAAATCAAAATGCTAAAGTAAAGCATTTAATATACTGTGCTCTCTCTCCATCTGAGTTGTTCGGAATTTCTTTTTGTGTTACAGCTAAAGAAATATGAGACTGACTTCTAGTTACATTTAAAGGAATGGATCGACTTTGTGTTACACTTGAGAACGCTCCTCTATTTACATAGGAATTAAGACATAGGAAATAAACAAAGCATTAAAGACATGGGGGACTACTCAAATATTAATGACATTAGAACTAGAAAGTAAATAAAGGCATAAGAATTAGAACTGTGACTCTTTGAACCTGCATCGCAATTAAGAGTCATAATTCGTTCACCAGCCTTGAACAGAAAATAACCATCTTCGAAGAACAACAAATATCCAAAGAAATTGCTCAAAATAGCCTCCCATTCGATATGTCTTTGAATTTCGCAACTAGTCTAGTGTATCAGTAACTATTACTTGATCGGCATGGAAGAATCAACAACTCCTTAATTGATAACCTAGTCGATAGCCTTCACGCCAACAACTTCATTCTTGACCCATCGAAACAAGTTGTGACCAAAATTGCTTTGGCTTGAATGATCATTGATGTTGCTTGATTAATCGATGGAATAAAGTTGCAACTTAAGGATTGCTCCATAGAATCATATGCCCCCGCATTAATGATTGTCTCGTTTTCGGGGTAGGAACTGACCCACCTTGGAAACAGGAACTAGACCAGAGAGAATTGGTTGTTCCAGTAAGTGGAATCAGGTTTGGACCTTGTCCACCTTGGAACCGGACAATACTTGACTGGTTGGTTCTGATCTAGTTCCCTCGAGTTGTCTCGAGAATCGGTAGCGTAATTTTTTTAAAAAAATATTTTGTTTTCTTTCTCAAAAGTTCCTAAATATATTGAGAGTTATTTTATTATAGGATGAAATTACTAATTAAAGGGAAGTTACTAGTAAAAGAAGAGGTAACTCCCACCAATAATTTACACTTTTTGCTCTTGCTAAATATAAATAAATAATATACTCTGAGCTGGTTCCGCCAATTCAATCCGGTTGGTTCGACTCACAAAATCGGACCGGTTATTCCTGGTTCCAAATTTTTGGAACCATGAACTAGATTGATTCCTGGGAAAACCACCCAAAATTGATCCAATTCTCGGGTTGGACAGGAATGCACATCCGTACGCGTAATTACCTTTTGCGATAGACCATTTTGATTTGGTCATGATACCTTGTTAGAGACCTCTAATTCGGCAATAAACTAAAAAATTACTTCCGATACATTTTGCAAATATAATTTGCATTACTATGTTGGTTCTTACTTTTATTGGCGTGATATACTAATGAAGTAACAAAAACTGTATCAATAGATTGATTTTTTATGTCGTTTTTAACAGGGTGATTCATAAATAAATCCCTTAAGTAATTTAATTACAGGAGATTAATACTAATACTAATGACTATCTGGCAATAAACTAAGCAATAATTTCCATTCTTTTTTAAATTTAATTTGCAATCTCCAACTTCTATAAATAGATGTTGAAGGTTGAAGTAATTTCTTATGTTTATTGGTTCAGGTTAAAGTATGCATTTTGTCTTCATTTTATCATCTTACAGTTACAGATAACTCAATTAAGTTTTTGGCTGTGATTTTTTTTTATAGGAAAAGTGCTGCAATAGGTAATTAAGATCATTAATTAATTACTTAAGATCATGAACTAAGAGGTTTCGAATTATAAAATTTGTTGTCGTTAACTCTGCCGAACAATACCTTAACATGTAAAGAGATATCTTAACCTCATTTGCAGATTAAAATATCTTTAATTACTCTTTACAAATTCTCATAAATTGATATGCTATCGTTATCTTTTTTTCTCCTTTTCATTTTATTTTGTTTTAAGCGGTGCATGAAAGCATGCCGTTCGTTTTCCTCGAAGACCCTCCATGTTGAATGGGATCGACATGTTTCCTTAAGAATATCAAGAATGGTAATAAAAAAGCTATTTTGTCCATTTCAGAGACTATTCGATATACTTTGCATCTGATCAGTGCTCTTACCATTCAAATTGTACGGAGCAACTGATTTTATAAATAATCGTCACTTCTTCAAGAGCATTGCTAATAATCAAACTATAAATTATTGCACGATCTAATTTATAAGCTAAATATAATTAAGTAAGAAAGAAAAGTAGTAATATCTCTGTACTACATATAAGAGTTCATTGGCACAAGCCTTTTGCAACGCACGGGAATGTTACTATAATTTTGAGAAAATACTCCTAACTTATCTTTTCATGTTTATCTAATTCCAACGAAGTACAAACATTGTGTGGCAAAATAAAAGTGAAAATGTCTTTTCAGTTCGGGCCATATGCGGTTCGGGTCATAGCAAACACACTTCCTTAATGTTTTGAGACGGATCAGGTATCACGGAAACTCGCCCCACCCAAACTGTGGACATCACTATGATCAATAAGTTTATAATGAGTAGGGACATATGGTGTTGCCTTATGGTATGATACTTACCTTTTCCCATCGTTTGGGTTAATCTTCCCAAAAAAAAGCTTTGAACCGAAAAATTTACCTTCCAAAAGTGCCTTTTACGGAAAAAAAAGAAAAGAAAAGAAAGTTCCTTTGGAAAGATTGGAGGTATGACGACATGGATTTCATCGGACAAACACGTCGTGCAAGATTAATTCCAACAGAACATGATGCGGTCTTTAGACAGAATGTCAGCCGCTATTCGTCACGATAGATGACCTATTTTTTATAATTTCTTTCGGAATGTTTATGTTAAACCTTTTATCACACTTCTCATGAACTCTGCACGCTAGATGCGAAGTTGTGGATTCTCTGTTTTACAATGTTTCTTATTACATGCGACCTATGTCTCGACAAGGGGATGTAGCTCAGATGGTAGAGCGCTCGCTTAGCATGCGAGAGGTACGGGGATCGATACCCCACATCTCCATTTCATGAAGCTAGGTTCTACTTGTTTTTGGTTCTCTTTTTTGTTTGTTTGTTTTTTATTTTCCTGTTTATGGAGTGTGGTCAGCTTTCTACAAGCTTCGCCGGAAGCAATTACTCATTTTTTGGGGGGTATATAGACTCATTTTAAATTTGAATTTCTATTCTACTCACCACGCACATAAAGGGAAAACAAAAGAAAGCTACTCGGAGAAACGATCCGAAGAGATCGACATGTCCACATTAAACTTTTACTAATGAAATGACAATAGATTTACTACATTCAAGTGCTCAGAGGCCACAAATGTTGATATCGTAGTATTAGCCATCCAAATTACGTTATTTCAATTCCATGCGAAAGAAAGTCATTGAGGATAAAATTTGCATAGAGAGATGGCCTCCTGTCACAATCACAAGTCTTGAATTTATTACTAAAATGCATCTGCGCCACTGAACATAGCGAGTCTCATCTGTATATGTAGTGCGCTCATGGGAATTAACGTTGCAGATATGTTTTAGCAGATGTACCGTGCTCACCACTCTCTCTATTAGCCCGCAAAGGATGTAAGTATATGAACATGTTTGTGTAATTGTAAGCTAATAAGTGCAATTAAAGATCTTGTGAGAACAAGTACAAACAACAGTTTTTAGCAAGCCATATCAGCTCGCATACAAGTTGAAAAGGGAACAGAAGAAAGTAGTTTTTTACACGGTCAAGACCCACTAGTCTTAATACCTATTGCGCATAATATCACCACTCTTTTTCTCTTCTTCCTGATTTTCTTTTTTCCCCTTTCTTAGGCTTCTTTATTTACAGTCATTGTTATATATATTTGGCACGTACTTAGCAGCTTTATAGTTAATTGAGGGACTTCCTGATCTGAAAAGAGTGACCCTTTGCTTTCAGCGGAGCCTCATATTCCTCATGAGCCTGTCAGGAGAGGTAAAACCATTAGAAGAACGAAAATTAAATATGCCTTTTCATAAGAGAACGTGGATTGTCATGCTGTAATATATTAATCATTCGAGGGTAGCGACTAGTTACATCTGATCTAGTTATTAAATACTGGTAAGTTGCATCTTTTTAAATTTGTGATATCATGTGCCATGTTGATAACATGATAAAATCATTGAATTGATTATTGCCTCTAAAAATTTTATCATTCAAAAGAAAAAAAAAACTGAAGAGGGAATTTATCATGTCAACAAGCTGAAGCATCGTGATTATTTCAGTTGTACTTTGTTAATTTTAGTATTCTTATAAGTTTGCACTCTATTGACCCCTGAGGAGACACTAAATAAAGGTAGTCTAGTGTGTTTATAGTCTTAACACAATTAAACATCCTTAAAAAAATTATTATGTTGCTTACACATACCATCAAGCCAAAAACTCATGGTTTTCGTCCTTGTATAAAAAATAATAATTTTTCTAACACGCTTTGACAAATTTTTTAAGCAAACACATGATAGATAGTTGAAATTAAGACGGATTATTTTCATTGCAAAATAATTATGATGCATTTATACTTTAAACAAAGGAATTTTTAGACCCATGAATTGCTGATCATTATAAAAGAAAGATGTAATTTATGCTCAGCCTGTTGCTTTTAGGAAATATTAGGTTGCATTATGCTTCCACATGAAATTTTACCTAAATTTCCTTGTTTTAGATCGCTAGCACATGGCCGCGAGATCATTTATTCCCTTGCAACACGCTTTAAACTACATCAAATGCATGGCCATGCACATGAGAGACTACTACATTGAACGATCACTTTGCTTCTTCGGGAGATGGTTGGTAGAAGTCTGGTTGGACACTATCAACTTGCGATGGAAAGCTAGGGTTAGTGGAACTTTCGCTTTACGAAGGTAAGGACAGGGTTCGAGTCTTGTTCCTTAAGGTACATGGAAAAGAGAAGATCGTTCACCCAATCAAAACTTGTATAGATGTAGACACAGAAATTTCCAGAATAAATTTTTTTTAAAAGTGTCTCATAGTCGTTTGACTTAATTAACTTTTAATTGCTGATTATATTAATATGATGATATTTCTTGGATATATGTGTGCAATCCTGAAAATATCTTGACATCTTTCAAGATACACTTTTAGGAATATATTTGGAAGATGACTTCTTTGAAAAATATTACATGGATTTGATTTCAACGTCTTTCGATGTTCCTTCTTCATCAAAATTTGCAGTCACATTGAATAATATTGCGACAAAAAGAAATAGAAATATGGGTATTCGAGACAAGTTGATACATGATGCTAGAGACAAAGTTGCCCTTACATACATGGAACGAATTACACAATTAAGGCCTCTTTTTTTAGGGGACTGGTTTTCAACTTCATTATCTCTATGAAAGCTCTTATGCCCTGTACTATGATAGCATCACAGTCGCTCATGCAGATCGGTTTTCTAATGAAATAGAGCATTAAAGCCGAAGAGATAAGGACAAAAGCAAGAACAATACGTATATCACGATTTATTTATGAAGAGATATGGTTGATTCTGATTGAATCATATCTCATCTAATAGAGTACCTCAAGTACATTTTGTCGCATAATTTCGTAAACCAACTTCGTAAACAAGTTATTGCATACTTCAACAACAAAAAAAAATCGCCTTGACGAAATAGAGAATAATTATTAAATGAATGACCTTTGTAAGGAAGTGTTAGATACTACCTACTACTCTCATCACTTTGGTCGAATCCTCTATAGTTGGGCAGAGGGAATTGGCCAGATTCAATCCTGGCGAGATCCCTCACAAGGGCCTCATAACGCCTCTTCACTTCCTCCACAGTCGTCCCATCACCAACCGCTCTCGCCACCTTTTGCCACCGATCCGGAGCGTTCTCAGCGTTCAAAGCCAGCGCCTCCTCAAACTTCTTGTTTTTCTCTCTTGTCCATGGTGATGCCATGTCAACTACTTCCTTAATAACCAAACGAGATGAGAAAGATGCAAGGAGTAAAGAAATCCAAGAAGAAAAAAGAACGATTGTGTGATTTGGTTGAAGACTCAAGGTCAAGGGTTGGTGGTATGTATTGAGAGACTGCAATAATGGGGCTACTTATAAGCAAGGGACGATGTGGGATTCTCTCCAAGTTGGATTCTTTAGGAAATAAAATCGAAATAGAACGATACTAACAAGAAGATGGGATTCCCTTGATCGGACAAGAGAGGTAAGCAAGAATCATCATAGCTAAAAAATTAGAAAATTTTGAGGTATAATTCAATCTATGAAGCCCCATATTGGTGTGATATTTTTGTATTAGCAAGTGGGTTTGCTTGAGCATTTTATCAGCTTGGGTGGGGGTATTAGATCCCAATTCAAAGATCATGGATACATTATTAACATATATAGATATGATGAGGAAACCTATGCTTTCCAATCTTAGTAAATGATTTTGGACTTTTATTAGGTCCACAGCTTGGTGAGATGAGTGCGCTATCTGATTAGTATGACATACATTCAAAAGATGGTAGTAAAGGTGTTCCCTCTACCGTCAATGAATGAATTCTACCCATATCCGAATTTTCCTTTTCGTCCTAATTGTATTTATGAAGGACGCATCGTATAATCTCTCTAGGTAGTAAACACAAAAGGAAACTATAATGTCAAACTTTCAGTTAAAATTTCCCCAAATCTTTTTATATAATAAAGCAAACACAAAAGGAATCTTCAAGGCATGCTAAGCTAAAAATATGACGATTGTGTACTTCTATAGAATGAAAAAATAGAAATTAAAAGTGAAGAAAATAAGGAACATAGATATTTACTTTCTAATAGCTTTTTCTATGTCCAATTTGAATTCAAGCAACCTTCTTTGTCGTGCAATAATCTAAATCTATTTCCTAAAATAACTCAAACATTATATCGTACTTTCTCTTTCCTTTATTGCAATTTTCCACCTTTTTACACATTAAAGTGAGTTGCTGCTAGGCTAACAGTCACCGTTATTCTTACGGTCAACTTCTAGCCACAAATTCCACATTCAGAGAGAGGGGCAACCGGTTTGGTCCATTTTGTCTTATTTTAACCTTTTTTTTTTTCTTAAAGTTTTAGTTTAGGTTATGTGCCAATAATTTTGCAACACTTGCTTTAAATAAAAAAAAAAGGGAAAAATCACACACACCTCATAGAAATATTGCTTCTATAAAAGTACTCCCCCGCTCAAAAAAATGAATTTTTTTTACAATAAAAGAGGCCCATTAAAAGCATGCATATTGTAATCAATCACATTAGAATGGTCAATTAGAGCATAACACATTGATTATCTAGCAAATAATGCGTCCCAATTTGAATGTCATATCTCATTAAATAAATTAGATCCACCGTTCAGCACATTTTTTAAATAATATTATATTTGAAAAATGTCTCTAAGCACAAAATTCATATGATTTGTTAGAATACTACATAAAATTTCATAGTGTTGAGCCTTACAATGTCATAAGTGCTTCTATTTTAACAAAAATACTAGCCTAACAATGTCGTAAGTGCTTCAAACTAACGGTGCATTTTGAGCCTTTATTATCACTTCAAACGCAACTGTCTACTGGACATTTGATTTATTTATAAACTAGCTTAATCAGTAGAAGATTGCAGGTATTTTATGGAAGAGGGAAATGAACAATTTTGTTCAATTTAATAACTGAATATTGATATAAAATCTATTTCATATGAGACAATTTCAAGTCCAAGTAGTAAATTTGGAAAGAAAATTTTGATTCCCAAATAAAAATTTAATGAAATCTCAGGCAAATCCCAGTGGGATTTGGACATATAAGGTCAAGACTGCCCACTTTTAACGATAGGAACCCTTTTGTATTCCACTTTTCACCTTAGAAAATTAATATCGTATTAAATTTCCACGACTAATATATCCGTCTATAACTTTTTCAAAAATTATTTTTTTATTGGACTAATGTACTCCTAAAACACATCCAAAATCTCCATAAGAATTCTCGAGATGTATAACAAATATAAGATCTACCAAATGAGACGATCAAAGAGGTTCAACTTGTAGAGAAGAATTTTTGCTTATGGAAATATTTATCCCCATTTATATATAGCAAAATCTACTTCGAATTCCGCAATTATGGTTTGAAATTATTTCACTACTAACTGTGTTGTTATTCCCGACCAAAAAAAAAAAAAAAACTGTGTTGTTATTATATTCCCTAAATTTCAAAGACTACTCAAGATCCGTTTGATCGACATCAACCGTATCTTTTTCGTCCTCGCAATTAATCACCAAAAAAAAAAAAATGGTGAAATGCACTATTCTAGCAAAAGATGAGCAAATATTTTTATATTTTTACTCTTATCTCTCATAAGTCTCAGTCTTTCCTATTTTTGCATTCCCATATTATAAGTTCAAATATAATGTACTTTCTTAGTTATATAGATTATACTAATTTTGGTTAGGCCACTGTTAACCTCAATAATCTTTTGCGTATACTCTTATATCCAAAATTATCCTTAAATTAACACACTCATCGCATGTGCGTACATGCTAGGGCAAAACAGATACACACACAACCTCTCGAGCTCTAACTTATGGAGTTTCATATATTACCCTCCTTTCTCCCAGATGCTTATTCATACGACCGAGCAAAGCTTCTTTGACATGTATCGGGCTGGCACTCGACCATTTTACAGGACAGGAACATGATTTGAACTGAAGTGAGAATGTAAATTTAAGGAAAATAAAACATAAATGGTTCCTTAATTTTGAGATAAATATTTATTTGGATAATTTACGTGTAACATTTTCTTTTTGTCCATTGTTCAAGCTTAACGGAATGGAAGTCACATTAGCAAATTCCATTAACTTAAAGTAATGAAAGAATACCATTGAACATTTTCATATAGTTGAAGCACTATATTGAATAGATGCAATAGTTTAAAGATCAAATTGAGCAAACTAAAAGTGCAAAGATAATATTGCACATTGGACAAAATTCTGGAACAATTTGCGTCATTTTTAAAATATAAATGTGACCCAAGACAATATGTTTAATTTTGCAAGTTGGCATGAATGTCAAAAACAAGAATTGCCAACCCTATATGTGCATCAAGAGTAATTCACTACTTAATAAATTCCCCAAAATTTTTCTTAAGGGGAAATTCCTTATAGCCCATTTATAAAGTGATATAGCTAGTAGTATCACCAGGGGGGGGACGCTTTAAGTTTGATTATGCGGAATTAACAAACACTGATGAATAACAGAGTTATATAAGAGATTAGTAAAAGTGCAATGCTCTATCAAAATAAAGAGAGTAGGGATAGAGAAAATTGCACAAGAGATTTATAGGGGTTTGGCTTGGTCAAGCCTACATTCACTCTCCACGCGATCAGCCTCTTTGATTGATTTCCACTATCAGTTGAATCAATCAGAGGTTACAATAGGTGCACTCAAGATGATTATTTTCTTGATCACAGAATTTTCAACGAACACCTCTCGATGATTACAATGTAAACATTATCGATAACAAGTGTATATAAACTAGGTTTCTAACACTTTGAAATTTATGATTCGCTTTATTCTTCACTTGGGCATCTCGTCCTCCTTTTATATTCCTCCACTTCCAAACTAGCCGTTGGACAACCTTCAGAGGATAGTTTATTAGACTTCCCGTCATATTCGAACTTACCAAAAAGAGGTTAAGTAGCCATTGTAGAAGAGATTAAATCTCCCGTTGATTCTATCGCCCATACAATTAGAGTTTGAGTTTCTATAAGCTGAGTTCCAAGTAAGGTAAGTATATTTTGCCAATCAAGATGATATCTGATCAAATAAAGAAGATTTTCTTTTGATTATCCGTTGCAAATCAATCTAAAATTTGATCATAGATCAATTATATCCAAAGTGGAACACCAAGCTAGATCCCTAGCTGTCGCATGATTGTTAAATATATCCATTGGAGATCAGGTCTAAAAGATCTTCGATATTCAGATGTTGTCTTTAGAAGATTGCTTCAGATGTTGTCTTCAGATGTTACTCACGAAGTTCTGAATATACTTAAGGTCTAAGATTGCCTTGTAACTTGAGTATATAAAAGGGCATAAACTTGACACTATCCTTCATGCAAGTTATGAAAAGCTCCTTCTTAATACTCTAGTGACATCTATTTAATATACGAACCAAGACTTCAGACGTGGTAAAATCTAGAAATTACTTAATAAAATATGAATAAATTTTCCTTGAATATATCACTTGAAAATCGATCTCATTAGTATGAGTCCAGTTTAATATAATGTTTTGTCAGTTTTCAAAACTTGTATAGAGGATTTCCACAACAAAGTATGTGCATGTACTAGCTCTTTGGCTCTAGACCGCAAATGTAACTAATTGATTTTTCTTGTTGGGGCCAATATCCCTAGTTGAAATAAATTTCTTCCAATCAATCTTCTGATTAGTATGTCTTGAATATGTACACATATCACCCACATTTTCAGTTAAGTTTATGTATGTGTGATATCCATATTTTTTTATCCATCAATTAGAGATCTGATTGGAGGAAAACATAATCTTTAATTAATTCATCTAATTTCTTGAGTTATTTCACACAGAATTTTCCTCATAAGCATATTCCACAAATGAGATGCTAGACTGGCGTTGCTTTCATGTTTACCTTCCTATATATATTTCAAGGAGTTGAC
>BCNH02000006.1:14293414-14308233 GCA_001662345.2 Metrosideros polymorpha var. glaberrima | reverse complement strand
GGATACCACGTAGTAAAAGAACATTATGTATTTAGGGCCATGTTTATCTCAAACCCTAATTGAAGGAAATTTTCTCCAATTAGGCCCGTATCATGGTGACAAACATGCTTGTTAAGAAATTTTCTCCAACAATGATGGGTTACAACTATAAATATTACGTGCATTTATATTTTGTGAATTTCGTAGTAGTTGATGTTCACAACTTGTAATCCAACAATCCAAAAGGTGGTTGGAAGAAAATATAGCACCTGTTTTTTTTTTTCTTAATGGGTTCATTTTGTGTGAGACAAATACTTATCTAGGTATTATAGTTTTAAAAAATCGACAAATCAGAGTCCCAATTGGAAAAAATTTCATCCGATCCAGATTGGAGGAAAATATAGCACATATGAGTAAGTAAACACATATGATACGTACTGATCGTACTGCTGCGACATTTTGTGCGGACAGTACATGAGTCTTAGATTGATCATGATTACATACATTCCTCTTTGAAGTGCACCACCTTTTAAACCCACCAATCACAGTAGGATACCTTATCTTTCAGAGTGACCCTGAGATTTTGTCTTTCCTTAGTCTCCTTTAAGCAACTTGGGATTTACATATTCCCCTATTTTAAGGGGACAGGGCTATTATTCTGCTGCATTATTGCGTTGTTTTGATTCTGGAGTAACATATGAAATGAAGGCTGTAGAAGTTCTGCTCTCTCTTTTCCTGACCTGGCGATCTCATTAGCATCTATCCAATCGCCCATTAACTTGTGTTGTGTCAAATAAACTTCAGATGACATGATTGATCATGCAATTGGACACTATGTAGATATGTACGCACACTGTAGACTCATTTTTGGATCGATGAGATTCCCTCTATCTTCCCTCTTTGATTGCAAATAGATTTCTAGAATATTAATGTGAGGGTGGTATTTGCTTACCGGGAATAATGAAGAAAGGTGTTGAAACCTCCATTATTTCCTTCTCTATGTAGTGTTTCGTGACTTGAAGAAAAATGATTGGGGTTAAACATTAGAAATGGAAGAGACTAGTATTATTCACCAAAACGAAACAAAAAAGGACTAATACAAAGTTTTCATTTCATGTGGAGGAGGTAAGAATGAATTTGACGGAATGGGTTGACTAAATAAGGAATGTAAAATCATGGATGGAGGAACATTTATGTTATGACAACTCCTAAATTTAAAATTACGAAATTATATTTCTCTTGTTGGGAAAGTCACCAATGTGGTGATTGTTGGGAAAATCACCTATATTGTTTTGACGATGACAAAGACAGTCAAAGGCTACTAATGTGTGTATTGGTTGAGTAGTACTAGATGATATATGCACAAACTGAAATGCAGATATTGTCACAAACATCATCAGAAGATTCTGATATGAAAAGTGCTCTACCACTGTCTACAGTGCTTTTGTCGATGTTTGAGGTGAACAAGATATTGGATATTGAAGATGTCTACAAGCTGGAAGGATCTTTAGATAAGGTGAACATTTGGAAGGACCTTAATCGAGGGTGAACAAACCAAGAAAAACGGGGATGTTCGTGATGGCTAGGAGGTACAAAGATTGGGTGAATAGTTGGATGGACCTGATGATGGCGAACAAGTCTAGAATGGGGATGTTTAATAAAGCTTAGAAGGACCATGAAGATCAACAGCTTTGTAGAATCGAGATTGCTAATGCTCTTGGAGGGACCGGAATAAAGATTAGCTAAGTGCAAATGTTTGTGATGATCTTTAAGGACTGAGTGATATCTGCGGGGTGATTCATTGAGTGAAGATCACAAAGTGAGCGTTTAATGCAAACAACACCAATAGACTTAAAGATCAGCTCGAGCTGATGTTTATATCGGAGAAGGAACATCACATCATTGGTGATGTTTGAACAATGACAATGTAAAGATATTTGTCGGGTGAAGATTATAGTCGTTGAATGATGGATTTGTACAACGGAAGATCAAGAAGTCTATCGAAAAATAGGAAGCAGGCGTCTGTCAAAAGGAGTCAGCGTAGGAGCAGTAGCTGCAGTACCTATTTTCTGGAAGCCTACAAATGTTCAAGATAAGGTAGGCAATTTTATTCGCTGGACAATAGCACGAACATATCTCTAACGACTAGTTGGTCCTCTAAAACATCTTCAATGGGAAGATTGAAGGTGGCATTTTAAGAAAACCTCCTAGGTTAAAATGTTATAGAGCACAATGTAGAACCCGAATATTTGCTTGTAGCCGCTCTCCCTGTTGATATTGTTTTTCTGTTTCACACGAAAGATCTTCACTAGGATAGTCTTGCCGTAGAGTAATCATGTGAGAGATCAAGTGAATAAGAGTAAGTGCAGTAACTAAGTCATGATAGTGTGATCTATCGGGAAATAGGATCAATGCTTGCCAAATGTAACTGGTGAAGCAAATTGCTAGTGCAATCCAACCCGACTTGTGGCTATTAGTCTGGAGAGTAGATGTAGATTTGGGGATAAAATCGAACTATTGTATATCTAGTTGCATATCTTCTATCTCTTTACTATTAGCATCACCTATTTGTCATCATTGCCATCTTTTAAATAATAGCACGAGCACATGTTTGAGCCGATATTTGAAATTGATAGTTCTCAAACAACCTATTCACCCCCCTCTAGGTTGTATTATTAGCTCCAACATCTCTCTCCTTCCTTTTTTCCACATTCTAATGGTGAGTTTCTACCATCTTTCTTGTTTCCAAACATTTTGTGCCAGCCTAAGTACCCTCTATTTTGACTCATCTTATACATGTCATTCTAATTAACTGATTCCAAATAACCAAAGGGGTCAATATGCAGATCTATTAATATGTATATTAAATGAAGTGGTGAACTGCAAATGATGTTTATTTATTTATTTGTTTGACAGTTAGGTGATGTCGGACCATCTTTCGTGTACCTTGATTGGTCCACCTTCCTAAATATTCTTAAGGTTACACTCCCACACTACTTCATAGAAATTTTATGGAGCACATATGTGAAATTTATATCCATATTATTTCGCTAAAAATCATCCAAATCCATTGTGAATCGAGTGAAAGCAAAAAAAAAAAAAAAAAANAAAAAAAAAAAAAAAAAAAAAAAAGAGTTTCCTTTGACATATTTGAATTTTACATATTATGGATGAAAGGTCATATTTGATAGGTTCCATGGATCTCTTATCTTTTGAATTTACTTTTTTGTCCATGAAACTATATATAGTTGTAATTATCTTAAATAATTATCATAGATCTTAATGAACTTCAGAAAAAGTTTAAAGTTGAATCTAATAATAGATTCGCTTCTGTACAATAGAGATACCTTAGAAATTAGTCAAGGATTTCCTTCTTTTTCTAGAGAGAAGAAATAGGAAATTTTCCTAAAGAAAAAAAAATGACGATAATTAAACAAAAAAAAAATGTCCCTATTAATATTTGCACAACAACAATATATGGAAAAGAATTGGTTATATGATTTAATTATCCTTCTCATGGAGATTTGCGAATGCTTGCTTGAGTACAGAATACTCTTGCGTGTTCATGGCAATGAGTAACATTAGAATATTTATATATTAAATCGGACCTTCATTTAACAGTTTAAGCTTTTGAGTTGGACTTTTTAACATGATATCATAATAGGAGGTCTGAGTGCAAATCTTTTCAGGCCCTATTTGCCTCACTAATTACATATTTTCACACTTTAGGCTTTGACCAAAGTTTAGCCTATACGCGTGGGGAGTGTTAGAATATTCAAATATTAAACCGCGGCTTCATCTAACATTTTAAATTTTTAGAACAATATGCACAACATGTCTTGGGAGGCATGAACTCACGAGGGTCAAGGTTCAACGATCTTGTATTTATGTACCACTTTCACGATCTCTACCCATTTACTGAACAACCTAGACGAATTTTCTTTTTGCTTTAAACCAAGCATTGGAGAGCGTATATCTTTATCCATTACATAGCCGTCTCATCATGCATTACAATCTAAGAGCTTTAGTATCCAATCGTCATCGCATTGGTTTTCTTTATATTCGAACTAATTAGTTTTCTTTAGGGATAAGTTCACTCAAAATCTTAAAACTTATCAAGAAAGTGCAACCGAGTCCTAAAATTTACAAAAAGTGTAATCAAATCCTAAAACTTATCAAATTGATTCAATCGACTTCTTCCATTAATTCCTTCCAATTTGGCTAATGAAAAATATTGACATGAAGACCAACGACCCTTGCCGATGTAGGCTCTTGCCTAGATCTAGGGGAGGGTTATGCGACTCTCCTAGATCGGGTGAGGGTCACCAGCCCTTGCTCAGATGTGGTTGAGGGTTGCAACCCTCGCCTAGATCTGTGCAGATCCTCGCTTGCGGTTGGCGAGGGTCGCTGGTGGCTGTGGGGGCTGCCTCACCACCTGGTTTCTCCCTTTCATCTTTTTTTAGCTTATTTTTTAATTTTTAATTTTAAAAAATTGTATTAAAAATGAGATTTTGACCGAAACAACGTCGTTTTAGTCTTATGTTTCATGATTTAGCCACGTCATTGTCATGTAGGAAAGAGAAAA
Organism: Metrosideros polymorpha var. glaberrima; assembly: GCA_001662345.2. Classification (NCBI taxonomy): domain Eukaryota; kingdom Viridiplantae; phylum Streptophyta; class Magnoliopsida; order Myrtales; family Myrtaceae; genus Metrosideros; species Metrosideros polymorpha. Next base: position 14,303,669 of record BCNH02000006.1, on the reverse strand, counting down.
TATTTTTTTTAAAAAGCCATGTCAACATTTTCCATTAGCCAAGTTAGACGGAGTTAATGGAAGGACTCAATTGCACTAATTTGACAAGTATTATGAGTTGATTGCACTTTTTGCAAGTTTTAAGACTCAATTACACTTTCGTGATAAGTTTTAGGACTTCCAGTGAACATATCATTTATTTATTTATTTATTATCTATGTAAAATCATTATAAGGCATTATTAGAGGCTACAACTTACATTGGCCTCGTCTCATTTTAGTACCTACCATTGATAATTTGTTTTTTTGGTGAATACTATAGGCTAGCCCAATGGGGTGGACCTTATGATCTGCAATCAGCAATCTACCAATACTAGTGGAATCAATCAAATTGGCATTGAACTTGCAAACTCGACTTGTTTCTTTTCCCCATCATTTATCAAACGTAATTGAAAGAAAATTCATAAGATTAATTGGTATTAGTCATCCTAACTCCGTCACCGAAAGAGGATGCAGATATTCTGGATATCTCATCACGTCATAATCTATGTTGCATATGTCCAATCTAAACTCTTGGTATTTGACTTTCATAAAGCTATTTGACATGCTTCGTTATATACGGAGTGATACAGATTGAGCCGCCAAAGAGGCTACCTAGTATGGGTGCGCTAAGATCATGACAGACATGACTATTTAGATATTTGAATGAGAGATGTAGTTTAAGATTTCAATGTAACAGATAAAGTTGGACGGCCACATAAAAACACATGAGTGAAAGTTCAAGGATCACGTATGAAGGAAGAGAGCCACTCTACATTCTCTTTCTTGGTAGATGGTTGTGCCACCCTTTGCTCATTCTGGCAGGTCACACGATCCTTTGTCATCGCCGCTAAGGCCTGCGCGGGAGTTGTTAGAGGGTAGCGACTCAGCAGGAGTTGTCACAGACTCTGCCTCCTCTATTATATGTTAGATGTATACTCTAAAGTAATCATGTAATAGTTACATGTATACTTTCTTAAATTTAATTAATGACAAAGACGCATTCATTTATTTATTAAATTATTATATATATATAATTCCATAAGATTAGTTGTGACTGGACCTATTCTTGAAATGTTAAGAATATGTGCGACGGGTTCATAGTTAGATTTAATCTTTAAACTGTTTTCAATCGATGGATTATTAAGTGGATATTAATGATCTTATTGAGACCAGTGTGTTCGTAACTTTATAATTAAGTATTGGATACTTAAGGGAATGACGAATCACGAGTCATTGAGTATTGTGATGCTTGAGTTAGAACACAGGGGCTTGTACATAACAGTTCACTGAACATAACACACATAGAACGATTAACAACATTGAAGCTTTTAGCGTGGTCAATGTCTAATCATTTTTGCTATGGTCTTGTGTAAATAATCCTTAGACTTGAGGTATAGTGTTGACTTGTATGTTGGATGACTACGGTTCACAGGTGCGCATATTGACGGTTTGTTAATCTATCTATGTATTTGATGGTCATAGTCTGTTCACATACGAAGTTACACGTGTGCACAAAATAGAATCTGTCTCCTTGTTACATGCAAGGTACAATAATGATGTCGTATGTGATATAATCGAGACACTGAATTAAAATCCTTGGTCGGGGTTGTAATCAAGAATAAATTATTTATGTCTTGTATAAAGTGCATGTCGATTAGGTTTGTGCTTATGATCGAATTGGTGGCTTGACAAATATTCCATGGTCTTTGTTCGATCAGGACATAGAAAGATAGAGGGATTGAATTACACTATAGCCAAAGCTAATAGGTTGATTATATTCTTAAAGCATTCACACTGTCTGGGTAATCATGACATATTACTAGATGTCACTCATGGCTTGTAGAACCTATAGATTGATCGAGACAATCAATTCTTTTGGAAGTACTAATGTGTTAGTGCAAGTCTTATTATCAGCTCAGTGATGAATCTAGGGATGTGATATCCCGAAATTTTGACGTTATGAATTAATCGAAGAACGATTGTCGATTTAATTCAGAAAAAGCATACAATCGGATTTTCGGACGTTTTCGCACGGTCAAGGCAATGAAATGGGATTCGATGGATTGTTAATCATGAATTCCAATCCGATGAAAAGTTTTGAACATTTCAAAATCGATATTTTAAAGTTTGTTGGTAAACCTTAAATTTTCGGATAAAGGACAGTAAGCCGAAAATTGAGAATCGAAGAGACGTTATGGACTTAGCACGAACCGACGGGCCTATTTTCTATAAAATTCGGCCACCAAGAGGCCCTATTATGGGAAATGACCGTTTTGCCTTCGAAAGCCCATTTTAGATCCAAATAAAGAACCCATTGGATATCAAGCCCATTAGGCCCACAAAAATTCAAGCCCAAGCCACGTGAATAGTACCAAGCCCACGTGAATAGTGCAAGCCCGTATGAATAGTGCCGAGGGTGGAAAAGACTATTTTGCCCTTCTCTAGAAGCTTGGACTTTAGGGGCAAATATTAATGGTTGCAAGACAAAAATCATTCAAGCTTGATGTGGTCTTCTTCTTCTTCTTTCCCCCCTTGGCCGAACCATCACCCTTACTCCTTTCTTCTTGTCTTTTTCTTTCTTTGATCAATTATTGCTCTAGTTGTCTTGATTTTTCAAGAAGCAAAGTAAGATATTTTTGGAAGTTGCATTAATTGAGAGCAATAATGCAATTTTGAAAGATAATAGCAAGACAACTCTTTCTCTTCTCATTTTTACTTTCTCTCTTTCACTCTCTCCTTCTCTCTCTCAAATTTGTCCATCCCCCCCCTCTCCTCCATTTTCACCCTTTTTCCTTCTTGTTTCACACCCCTCACCTTGTCGCCGTGCTATCCAAGCCATACCATGCCCTTGCCGCACTTTTGCCACCGTGAGGATCGTCGTTGCCGCCGTTCGTCGCCACGCCAAGCTTGAGCTGCGCTTTGCTGTCGCCACCATCCAAGCCTAGCAAGCCACCGCCGCACCAAGCTTCGCTGTCCAAGTCGCCAAGCCGAGCCACCACCACCACCATCTTTGCGCCGTCGCCACCGTAGTCATCACTGCTGTTAAACGGTGAGTTAACTCCCTAATCCTTGATTAGATTGTTAAATTGCACTTAGGGTTAGAATTAGTGAAAATTAGACTAAACTATAGTTGGATGGGTTAATTATGGTTGGGTGAGTTAACCATGGTTGGGTTAGTTAACTATGGTTGGATTAGTTAACCATGGTTGGGTTAGTTAATCATGGTTGAGTTAATTAACCATGGTTGGGTTAATTATTTTTATATATGTTTTGGCATGTTTTAAGGTGAAGATTGCCTAGGAAAGGTAATTGTTTCATGATTGATGATTTCCTAGTGGAAAATGATGCATTTTTTGCATGTAAAGGGTGATTGATATGGTGTCGTGCTTAAATACTGAATTTCATGCATTGGAATAATTTAGTATGCTTGAAAAATGAAGCACGTGAAGTTTGACATGAAAAGCGCGTCGGTGTGATCACGTGTGATTTAACTATTGCATTTCTACGTGTGAAAATGGCAATAAGTTTGATGTATGAGCACGATCATGGCATGAGTACGAATTATGATGGCATTGGCTAGAAAAATAAGAAGAACTAAATTGGCATGCATGATTGAGGTGCTCGTGTGATCACAAAAAGGGAACAGACCTCCAATGGTGATTGGGAATGATGCCTGATTTATTGTAGTCTCGGATGGGGTCGGGATGATGATGATTTATCGGATGCTCGGCGGGGTCGGATGACGGATTGCGGTGGAGGCCGGACCGATTTTCCTTTATGGAATGCCGTCCTTCTCCGAGGGAGGTTGTGACGTTACCGCGCCTGATGGTTTGGGGTGATGCCCGGTCATGCCAGATGACTGCTAACCTGTGAGAGGCGCAGTGGCCCAGAGAGGTCGAGATCGCCACCTTTTGGGTCGTGCGATGGCCGAAAGCGGTCGTAATCACTAGGCATAAAATTGAAACACGTCTGGATGCATTGTGCATGAGGAATTGTGATATTTGTGTTCTGATTGCCTTGACTGATGCATTATTTATAGAATGCCATAATTGATAACATGCAGGGCGTGTGCATGTGCCGAGGCGAGGTAAGAATGCCTGTGATTTATCTATTAATTAAGTTGAGTCACTCGAACCTGTTATATATTGTTTAGAGCGAGAGTTGTTCGCTATTGATCTGCCATCAATGTTAGGTTGCATGTTTAGGGTATGCTCTAGATGAATCAGTATCCTACACGAGGTTTAGGTTGTTAACTTACTGAGATTTTATCTCACTAGTTATTGTTAACCGCTTTTCAGACATGTAGTATGAACTTGAGGATAGTACGGTTCGGGGTCCCCACTGACCAGAGCCTCGAGGTAAAACCGTACTTGATCCCTGGTAAGGATTATCGCTACGAGCTTCACATCACGACCATCTGGATCGACGAGGGTTTGATGCACTTGATCCCTCACTGGTTTCATGTATGATTTTTACGCCACGGTGACGCACTCTTCGGTCCATTGAGGGGTTTTGATAAGCCGAGCGGAGGTGGAGCTTCAGGTGGAATAGCTTGGGATCCCATAAAACTCGAAGTCCCGAATGGCGCCATTGAGGATCCGGAGTTCAATCCGAATGAGGATCCGAAGGAGGAGTACTACTTTTAGGTCAGGCTTGGAGGACCGACACTTTTTGGCGTAAACCTATAGTGTAGCAAATATAAGTTAACCCGACCCTCGGTATCTTTTTGTTGGTCGCTATAGGAAGTAGCCGCTGTAAGGGCTTGTAAATATAACTTCCTAGGGTTAACACGTATATAAATAAAATGTGAATTTTGTTATGGGTGTTTGTTATTTGTTTCCGCATGCGTTAATTGAAAAATGAAATGAATGGGTCCACGACGCGTCCTGGAATGTCGCATTTTTAATGACCCAAAGGAAAAGTGTATCAGGATGGTCGCGCGCTCGAGGGTCGAGGCATGACAAGGGATGTCACACATCAAAACTAATTTAGGATGATGTCAAACAGAAAAGACAATATTGCAAATATGTTTACAATTACGATAATCGAATTGAGACGGATTGAAATTAAACTAAATAAAATTTTATTTAATTTTTGGTCATGAAAGTGCATGCATATGATGCACAGGCACGTCTGATGTGCCCGATCAGCGCAAGACGTGCACGATCAGTTCGTGCACAACTGATCAGTGCACGAACTGATCAGTTCACGCATGAATTGGTTCATGCGTGAGTTTTGCTGAGCACATAATAAGGATATAGCAAGAGTTGCTATTTAAGAAAGAAGCCACAAGTGAAAAAAATAGTTTTCTCTCTTTAGTTTTGAGTGCCGTAGAAGAAAGACGAGAGTGCGGAGTCCACGCAATTGCTAGCACAATTGAAGTGGTGATCATCCGCGATTTTCTCGTTCCATTCGACGTTCGATTGGTGGTGTGTCTGAACTAGATGTCCAACGTTTGTGGGGCTCGAACTAAAGAACATCTGAACCAAGTCGCTTCGGGCACTTTACGAGAGGTAATCCGAAAAACACCCTTCGTAATTCTAATTTTTTATTGAAACGCACGAATAATGCCTTTGGAGATACATGTATGTGTTTTTCCTTTCACTGCATTTATGTTTTATTGCCTATGCATGTTACGTAAAAACCCAACATTATAGTCCTATAACTTTTGCTCGTTGTTCAATATTATTCCCAAACTCTTTTTTAAGTGTCATCCTTGAACTTATAAAAAGAGGATCAATGTGGTACTCCGTTAAAATCATTTACAGATTTACTAATATGGACGGAATATACTATTTAATTTAAGACTAATCATTATTTTTGTTCAATTTCTCCCCATACTTTGTTTATTTATTAGATTGAGTCCCGAAACTATTATTTTATTCTCTCTCTCCATTGCATGAATTTAGATTTAATCCCAATACAAAATATTTATTAATTATGTCACGATTAAAACCCAAACATACACGTTAAACCATATGATTTACCAAATACAATAAAAGATAAAGATGCAAATTCTTATATAAGAATGTTTACTTGTGTTTACACCTTGTAAGAATCTCTACATGTAAATAAACATGTCATGTTAACACAAGGAATGTGCTAAATTACTTAATTAAATGAGTTCAAGTGCTTCATAAACAGGTAAAAAGGTCAATTTACACCTTATATGTTTACTATTCATTACGATTAAGCTTATACGAACACATTAATGCGTGTAGTGCGCATATCTTGTCAATGGGTTGCATCGAAAGTTACTAGTTTTACATACTAGTAATTGAGGTATATCTTGTAAAATATTTGATAATCCTTACCATGCTCAAGTGAAGGCTATTAGAGAGAAAGAACCAAAATACAATAGTTATATATGAAATTGAATAAGCAAATAATTTTCAAGGATGAAATTGAACAAGAAAATGATAAGTTAGTAACTTTGACGGCCAAGTTTGCAGATCTTTAATGGAATAACCACATTGAACAAAAATTAAAAATCTTAGGGATGACATTGTCATTATCCTTAGTAATTATTAATCCGATGTCTTAATTTCATTTTTTACCTAGGACCGATATGGTGAGCATGCAACATTAGCACTAAAATGAACACCATTAACATTTTTACTTGGAGAGTGGTTGGATTTCGATTACAATGTGTTAAAGGGAGGGATAATTACCAAAAAAGTCATAAACATTTTGCAATTGTTCCAGTTCAGTCCATCCAGCGAATTTTGGTTGATCAGTACTGGCGTGAATGTCGGCCGGCTGGCCGACGTTAACATGTCAAATTTTTAATAATTTTTTTCAAATTTTTTATTTTTTATTTTTATTTTTCACTCTCCCTCCCCTCCCCTTCTTCGTCCTCCAGCCGCTCGCTGGAGCTCGGTGATCAGCTAGAGGGGACGGTTGGCGAGGGCAAGCCTCACCATTGCTTGTGAGGCCTGATCTCGCCATGGCTGGGTGAGGCATGACCTTACTAGATCTGGCTCAACCTTGCTCGACGGCTGGCGAGGTCGTCCCCTTTGGTCGATCACCGAGCTTTGGCGATTGGCTAGAGGAAGAAGGTAGGCAGGGGAGAGGGAGGGGGAGGGAAAAAAAGAAAAGAAAAAAAGGAAAAATAAAATAAAAAAGGAAAATTTAATTAAAAAATTGTAAAAAAAATTGAACCAATAATTTCTTTCCTCTTTTTTTTTTTTCTCTTATGACATTATTTCTTGGATCCTTTCCATTCCCTCTTAATCACTCCATCTAAACTGAGTGCTTGAGAAAAAAGGATTGCATTGTCTTTAATGGGGAAAATTACCACAAAAGTTTTAAACCTATTATAATTGTGCCAATTCAGTTTCAAACCTTTTTTTTGCCAATTGAGTCATAAACCTTTTGCATTCAGTCCATTTGGCCGATTAGCGCTAATATGGACAATTTTTAATAATATTTCAATTTATTTTTTTGAAATTTATTTTTCCTTTTTTCTTTTCTTTTTTCCTATTTTTGTTCTTCCCACTTGGCCAGCGAGGATTTGGAACTCACCGACCACTAGGAAAGGCCATTGTAGCCACAGGAAAGGCTGACTCATCCATATATAGACAAGGCCAGCCTCGCCGGCCGCGAGCAAAGGCACCATCACTCGTGGTTGGCGAGGCCATGGCCGCCTGTGCCCGTGGTCGCGATGGCCTTGCCCAAGTCCAGGCAAGGGCTTTGCGGCCACAGCTCATCGGCCAAGTGGGAAGAACATAAACAAAAAAGAAAAAGAAAAAAATAAATAATTCAAAAAAAATATTAAAATAGTATTAAAATTATCCACGTTAGTTCCGGCTAGCTAAATTGATTGAATTGATACAAATGCAAAATGTTTAAGATTCAATTGGCAAAAAAAAAGTCTAGGGATGAATTGGCACAATTACACTAGGTTTAGGATTTTTTTAGTAATTTTCTAGTCTTTAATGAAATCACAAATTTCAGCGATATCGTGAGTGTATCTCTAGTGGGTTTTTATCCATCACAAATTTAATCCTCATGAGAACAGATCTCTTACTCCGGCATGCTAGTGAGGTTATGGTGATCTCGAACATCTTGGGTCCGATGGAGGACACACCTATAGCTCAAACTAACGGCCACAACCTTTTCACTCATAAAAGGATAATTGATAAAAAAAAATTATTTCCCTTTAACGGGAAAATTGCCAAAAAAGTCTTAAATCTATTGTAATTGTACCAACTCAGTTATACTTTTTTTTTGCTAGTTCAGTTCTAGACATTTTGCAATTGTTCCAGTTCAATCCATCCAACAAATTTTGGTCGGTTAGCACTGACGTGGATGCCAGTCAGCTAGCCAACACTGACATGTCAATTTTTTAAATTGTTGTTTGGATGCTCATGAAAGAAAAGAAAGAAAATGAACGGAATTAGGTTGGCAAAAGGACACCAGAAGTCAAAAATTGTGTACTGAAATCACTTTTGTGCCAAAAAATTTTATCGGCTTACTTAAGTGCAAAATCGGAGAAAAACGATTACTTAGGGCGTGAATGACAATCATTCTATTTTAGAAAATCAATTTTTGGATAGAAATAGATTTTCCTATTTCTGATTTCTAGACGAGTTTCTAAACAAAAAAACACGTTTGATAATAACAAAAAATTTCTATTCCCAGAATAAAAATTCGTTTGATAACAACATAAAATTCCTATTTCTCTAACGGCAGTGGACGGCGATGAGCGGACGATGGTAGTGGACGTCGGACGAGCCATTGGTGGACGGCGGCGAGTGACCAGCGGCAGACGGCGATGGCCGGCGGTGGGGGCGACGGACGTATAGCAGTGGACATCAGCCATTCACGAGCAATGGACGGATGGTGGTAGACGTTGGTCGTTTGCGGGCAATGGACGCCAGACTAGTAACCAGCGGATGGCGACGGACAGTGAAAGGGGTGGCGAACGGATGTCAGTGGATGTTGAAGGATGGTGGCGAGTGATCAGTGGCCGATGGCAGTGGACATCACTGGCGATCAGAGGTGGCCGACAAGGAGCGGATGGCAATGGACATCGGACCAGCGATCGAAGATGGACAATGGGGAGTGGATGGTGGTAGACATCGGATCAGCGGTGGCAGGGACGTTGGGCGAAGGGCAGCGGTAGTCGGCCGGCGGGCGGTGGCGACGAGCGGCGATGGAGGGGAGGGAGGAGGCAGGGAGCTGGGAGAGAGAGGAGAGTTAAAAAAAATCTATTTTGTTCTAGAAATAGAGAAGTAGAAAATTTTTACTTCTGATTTCTGGTCCATTTCTATTTTTGAAATAGAAAATTGTTCTAGAAATAGAAAAATGAAATTGCTTTACCACACGAATTTTTATTCCAAACCTATTTATAAAACAGAATTTTTATTCTAAAATGATTGTCATGCGCGCTCTTAAGTGCCAATGGTGAAAAATTTTGAAAAAAAAATACATGGAATTTTTAATTAAATTTGTTAGGAAAATTCAAAATATTATTCAAAAAATAATAAAATATTATTTAAGAATTGCCACGTTGACATCAGCGACTCACGTCGGCTTAAGATATTAATAAAAAAAAGGCCACGTTGGATATTCGGCCAAAAAGATTGGACTTGGCACTTAAGTTATCGTTTTTAAAAAAAGTTAACACTAAAGCTATTTAAAAAAAGTGTTGGCATTAAGATGAGCGGCGTACTCAAGTTTTGGCACTTCTAAAATCCTTTTGCCGAATTAGGCCATTTCAGAAAAGAGAAAAGAATGTAAAGATATATAATTTATATATCAATGGCTATTTTGTTCTTGTACTTCTTCATAGATGAAAAGAAAATGGAGAATTAACCTCAGTAACAAGGCCTTTGACTCGTTAAAGGTTTGCTACTATCAACAATTAACTCGTGTTACAGAATGCTCATTAATCCTAGGTTTGTTCACCGATAAAGGATTAATATATTTATTGGAAAATAAGATAGATGTCATCAGGACAAATAACGTAGGTTTACACTACGGCAAAGAGGAAAACATATGAGAGAATGACAAATAACTTAGGTTTAGTGCTCTGATTCTGCAATGCAACTCAAGGTCCTTTAGGACAATTTTATCGGAATCTGCGATGTTGCGCCAAATCTAAGATGACCAAAAAGCGAGAGAATCTCTATCATTTGATGTCACTTCCGCAAAGATTTCCATCATGGGATTCTCTGTTTCCACCTTATTATAACATGGGATTGGTCTTTCTTGTTCCTACCATTTTTTTT
>BCNH02000006.1:14239773-14293396 GCA_001662345.2 Metrosideros polymorpha var. glaberrima | reverse complement strand
GGGGGGGGGGTCTAAATTCCTACCACTTCACCATAGCCAAGGTTTACCATACTTTAAAGCCTTCGGGGTGATTCTAAGCCTGAATTTCTGTAGAATTTTCAGCCATTCAAGCTTCTTCTTTACTTTTATGCCGAAAAACCATGGAACAGTTGGGGGGAATGTGTCTTCTTAGGGATTCGAGGAGCTTCCACGAGCATGGTCCACTTTAGAGGGAAAAGGGAGAGGTACCACCACTTGAAGCGAATCTTGACGTAAAGAAGATTAGTTTTTTTAGTGTTGAATCTTCTCGGAGACAGCATTGGAAGGATCGTTCTTCGCTATGGAATGTTCCCAAAGTTGAGTATTCGCGTACTGGCCAGCGAAGATTGCACGATATTTTGTGCTTGAGGTATATGCTCTTAACACGTTTGACGTAATTCTATTGGATGTGTGGTCACTGGTGATTTTATCTACGCAGGCTGGTTAGCTCTATTTTACTCTAGTTATGGCAATAGATCAGACTATTTGTCTCCTATCAAGAAGTGACCGTACAAGTTGAGTCGCTCATGCTCAGCCAAAGCGTCGTCAATATGTGATTGTCTTCGAGTATCTGAATGAGTAGATCTTGATTACACTAGCTCTTTACACGGCAAGCTTGTGAGCAGCTAGTCTAGGGGAACATTTTATGTATAATTTACTTTTTAAACTTTTATATTCGAAGAATGTGTTTTGTGATGGTAATAGAACCAATTCGTGATGCAGCTTGCTATACTGAATCGAATTTCACAGCTTTATTAGATCTTACGTAAACGATATGCCTCCAAGGTACTTGGGTACAGTACAACTTGCAAGATATGGGTATAGATGAACTTTTTAGCTTTCGGTAGGATGAAAGTGTACTTTGCTGTAGTATCCGAGATTAGTGAGGCCAAGTTGATTCGCATTATGAGCTACTGCAACACTTCTGAGTTGGTAATGTTGCATGTGGGAGGATTTGGCAATTTAGGCAGCTTGGAGCATATGATGTTCGGTAGAGATTCCGATTTGGACGATGAGGGCTCTATATTCTCTTTATAAATAAGCAAATGAAAACGAAAGACAGAATTGCTTCTCACATATTACCTGACTTGGCAGATGAGAAATGGGTTTGTGAATTCAGCTGGCTTTAGGCACATGAGATCTTAGATGGTGGGGGGTGCTGCCTTGAAACCTAGGCTGTTTCTTTTGGTTAGATTTTCTTATTTTTGGTTAAAGATGTTTGTCATTGCAAATTTTGCTTTGAAAAAGGATAGAAGAAATTGGTATGACATTTTTGCTAGATACACCAGAGTAATTTACATCTTGTGAGGCCTCAAGACCCATTTGGTTGTGAAATGCACCCGTAACAGGGCCAGGGAGCGAACAACACAGCCAAAGTTCTAATCTTGAAGGGCCAAAGTGCTTGAATGTTCAACCACGCTTCACTCTAGTTTATGTTTCTTGATGTTGCTCATGATGTAGTCTTTATGACCGCAATGTAGATCTATTTGGTCATTATATTCTTCTGCAAGAATGAAATCTTAATTCTTTGCTGAAATTGGCAACGATAGCATATTCTCTGTGAGCATATCATTGTTTTAATTCAATAGTATTCTCCTTTTATGAAGTCGTTTAGTCTCTTCAATTCCCCGCTCTGCTGCTCTACCACTGCCCGTACTACATCCACAATTGAGATCATGCCGACTATCTTTCCGTCAATAACTGGAACGTGTCTTATGTGGTGCTCTGTGACAAACACAGTTATGGTCTCATGGACTGGCATAGTATCAAGTCAAAAAGAAAAGAATCCTGATCGGGCCTTTATACTGCAATAAGCTGAGTACCTGTCATAAGCTGCATTGCTTTGAGGATGTTTGTATCGGACGAAACTGTTATCAAGTTATTCTGAAAGAAGTAATCATAGAGGGTAGTTCAGACATAACTAGTGTTTGTTGTGTCACCCGAAAAGTAGGACAATTCGTGAGAAGGCCGAACTCACCTTGTCAGTCATGATCTCCCCAACTCTGGTCTGCTTCGAGGACCTCTCCTGTGCAATTATCTTCTGCAAATAATCTGTAGAATTGCTTAAATGACATCAGATTCTTGTCAAATAGCTGTTCATGAAATTATTCTTATTTCTTGAATCTCTTTTTTCTATTCCCTCTTTAAGTTTGTGGCTTGGGAGGGGAGTTGATGCTATTGGAGCTCTCAAAGTGATGAGTTGACCTCTCTGAGTATGTCCAATACAATATTCCATATAGCACTCATTTTACTTTTCAATTTCTTGCATTGTGCGGACGAGTTAGAATAGTGAGCAATTTGATGAGTGCTCAACTATGTCATCTGCAGCTGTAGATGAAAGAGATTACTGGGCTCACCTCTTTCTGTGATGATTCCTGCAATCAGTTGTTCTTGTCCCGGCTTTAGTACAACCAATGACCCGATATTGTTCTGAGCCATCTGCATCATTGTCATGATATTATTCGCAAATCAGATGTACATGGAATACACAAGAAATTTCCTACAGCGGGATGTAGAAGACATACATTCTTGACCGCCTTGTAAACTGTGTCATTGGACTGGCATGACAACCAAGCCCCGGTTTTTTCTTCGCCCTTTGTCATTAGGACATCAGCTACTGTCACATTTTCAAGACCCTTTTCGCTTATGTCTGTAGAGGAGGAGACAGATCCGAACCGAGAAAAGATGCTATCTTTATTGGCTGTTACTCTCGCGTGCCAATCTTTTGGAATAGCATTCTTGATGGTCTCCTGGCAAGAACGGATGGCACGGACTATTCCTTGCATCTTGATACTGTTGATTTTGGATTTACGATAAAATTCCAAAGATATTTTTTACTGTAACGACAATATGTAGGCAGTCTGAATGTTAGAAAGCTAGCACTAATTATCGGACTCATTGAACTCGTTCTTAATTGCTGTCTAGATTAATAGGAACAAACAAAGAAATTTCATGTCATAGCAAATCTAGATTATCATCAGCTTAAAAAGATCTGATAGCTTTGGTTAGGAAACAAAATTTGACGAGTTGATCATAGATTCAAAAAGTTTAGAAGTTTGATTGATAGAATCGGTGTTAACGTTCTTTTAATCGAACTAGCACCAGTATGTAATAGACTTCTGATGCTGCGTTTGGCATAGAAAATTACGGTTAAAGTAGACTTAAAACTGCATTTACGTTCTTATCACGCTCTGATTCTTGACGCCTTCCATCATCTGATGATGAATGATAAAGAGAGCACAATTTAGACATCAAACATACCTTGTAAAGCCTTGTAATCTCGATAGTCCTGAAGATTTTCAAGTTCTTGCCCTGTAGTATTTCCCCTGGAAGAAAAAGAAGCAACTAGTTTGACGCATGAATTGAAGGACGCATGAGGTTTAAAATTGGTCAAAACAGAAGCTGCATTGGCGTTTTCAGACTTGTCAGTACACCTTTTCTCCAGAATATCTTGTGCATGTCATTTTACGTGCAGGTGAGTTTACATGAAGTTCTTTTCTTGGAGGAGTAGGTGAAGTTTTAGAGCATGAGTACTGATAGCTTGCTTCTCTATTCGGGCATAAGCGCATGAAGAAAGGCATTACAACACGTTACTATCATCTAGGAGACAAGATGGGCCTACACAAATAGAGAAAAGAAGAGGGGTCTTCTTGGGCCTTTGTCCGCACTTTAATGGTTTTACTAGAGTAAGGATACCAGCACAAATGACTCGTGAATTTTGGTTTAACGTGCAATGTTATTGTTGAACTTTTAATTTGTACAATATGATCCTGAACTATGACCCAACGTGCAATGTTTTCCTTAGACTTTTAATTAGTCCAATGTGGTCCTTGAACTATAGGTGAATGTCTGATGTAGTCCCTTACTATATGAAAATATTTAAAAGTTCAAGGATCACATTTGAACATTGGATCAAAGTTTGGAGACCACATTGAATACATTAAAATTCAGGGCCGACATTACACATTAAACCAAAGTCTAGGGATCTCGTTGAACAAATAAATAATTCAAGGACGATATTGTATATTTGACCAAAGTTCATAGATCATTTGTATTATTTTCCCTCTAGAATGATTCACGTGTGATGTAGCCCGGATTGATCTAGTGAACATGAAAGTGCAATTATATTGCCCTAAAAAAATTACCCAAATACAAAAAATAAAAAATTGCACGAACTTTAAGCCTTGGACTATTTTGACCTACTCTTTGAAATGTATCGAAAAGAGGCATGTACTCGTGCCTATGGGACAACTTTGGTACAAACATTTCAGCACCCCCACCCCAAAAACGGCATGTCCTTATGCATATGAAACAATTTTGGCCTTCACTACGTTTGACATTGATAATTATTGGAAAATTGTCAATCGATAAAAGATCTACTATGATCAAGACAACATCATCTCGATCATACTTAGCAATGGTGTCAACGAGATGCAAATAGCAAGTTGGCCAATTCAATGAGGTAGGACCCAATCCCGTCCAAACCCATAACTAATTAGAAAAAAAGTCTTGGCATGAGTTGTTGCTGGTTGGACACAATGTAGGTGAACATGGATATACGCAAAGTAAATGATCTAGGTAATTTGGAAAAGTAATGCTATACACTAAAAGCTTACTAAAAATTTCTTACTTGATGACAAGGCAACCCATGTGACACGTGTCATGTAAAAAAAGATGTGCACCGCCAGCAATGAAGATAAATACTATAGGTTACAAATCATAAATAAGGCAAGATCAATTGTAAAGAAAATCTAATAAGTTTCCGATTCCACTATTCCCTCTTCCCAAAGTTGTTTTCCCTTCAAGCATTGTCACAGCAAACCTTGACATATATTGGAAATCCAACGACAGTGATCGAAGCTCTTCACTTCTTTTGAATTCAAGCAGAGCAAAAGCGCGGAAATACCTTTGACATTGATCTTAACCAGTTCACCTAACAAATGGTGTCTAACAATCTATTTAAGCTTACAAATATAGAAAGGAAGTTGATTCTTCTCAATTTGAAATCACAACATCGTTCTACACGAGTCTTATTACTTCTACACGATGGATTCTCTATTATTCACTTCTTTTTATTTGTTCAAAGTTCAATATATAATATCTATCACTCGCTCTTCTCTATTGATGTAAGTGTCACCCAATTGAATTGAAAATTAGTATTCGAGAAATGCACTAAAAATATAGTGTAGTTCTACAAGAGTTGCAAACCAATTTCTTTCGCCATCTTCTTTATCCGCAAATGCATAACATCTCTATTACTTCACATGGGCTACTGTTTCGCTGAAATTGGATCGTCGACGAAGTATCTTTCACCAAAGTTCGTCCTTCGAATTTTTTAATATTCAGAAGGGTTAGTGGCTATTCCAGACATAAATTGTATCAATGGAACACGAGAAACAGATACACTTCAATGGAATTTAATCAATGACGAAGCCCGATGACATAAAAAACTTTGCCGAAATTTAATTGATGACAAAGTGCAATGATAAAGATACAACGTCTGAATTTAATCGATGACGAAGATATCTAAAACTATGACTAAAGTATGGAAATTGAAAGATATTAAATTGCGGAAAAGCAAATATAAAGAGAAATTTGCAAGTACGTTGAGTCCTATAATTGATTGGGGATCCTTTCACAAAAAGTGTACTTAGGGCATTTATAACACTCTTCAGATAGTTACAAATGACGGTTACACATGATGGTTACTAAATTTAAAAGAACAGATAACTCATTAATCCTTTCGATGGTTAGTGAAAGTTACTTAACAAACGCTTATCCAAAAGAAGTTAAACAAATCCTAAATCAACAGATATGGACATAACCACTCAACGGTTATCTTCGTGTCTATTGCCCACCGTTGATATCGATGATTTTGTTGAAAAACTTGAAGGCTTTTGTCAATAACTTCATAGTGCTTTCGATGACTTCACTGGCAAGTTGTCGATTCTCTTCTAGCTATCGATAATTCTGTACATAAATGACTGAATTCTGCTCTCATCGACTAAGTCTACCACTTGTCAATAATAACCAAAAGTTGATTTTTTGTGTGTGTAAACATATGCCCTCTTTTGAAAGAATTGAATGATTCGTCGATCATATAATTCTTTTATATAAGAGTCATCATGTGTCCTCTTATCATCGGCAAATTTGATTTTTCCTTGACGAATTTTATCTTGGCCAGATTCATCATTTGATAAGTTATTCCACGAAAGTTGCATTTTGTGTAAAGTCTTCACGTGGCCCTCTATTTCTATCCTCAAGTAGTTGTTCATACTTAGACATCCTCATTGCCAATTGAAATAAGATTAAATTTCCATCCATAGAAAGCTAAATTTGTGAATTCTTTCTTTAATAGTGAAGGAATGCATCTATTTCTAACCTTTTTGTATCAAGCAACAAACTGATCGACTGATTTTTTATTGTATTGACATAGTGTGGCCAAATCAACAATCGATACCTCATGTATCATTCTATAAAATTGAGAATGGAGTTGTCTCTCCATCTCTGCCAAATTACACATCGATCCGGTGATAAATTAGTATACCAGGTAAAAGCAGTTTTCGACAAAGACAAATGAAAAACTTAAGTCTTAAAAACTTATTTGTCCCTACTTCTCTGCACTGGGCTATAAATCGACCAATGTATACAATAATCAATTGTTCATCTTTGCCAATAAAAATGACAAATTCAGGGATTTCAAAACCTCTTGGAAGATGCCAGTTATCAACCCATTTTGGATGTGGTTTCCTAAAAACAAGTATGATAACACCCTGTCTAACCCAATTATTGTCGAACTTCTTCGACAAACTGTGCTAGGTTCAACCATTGATTTGGTTGGCCATAGGCGGTAATGCTAGTTTTGCCAGATTATGAACGGTAATCAGAATGTTAGGCTTAATAGGAATATTCACATTTTGGGTGGAATTGGTCTTATGTCTTCAATATTTGGCAATTAACTGGCCTGTTGACCAAATTGATTTGTCAAATTATTCTCACTGATTTAGTTATTTTGACCAACATCAGCTTGATTATTCTCATTATTGTGACCTCGATTAGAAGATTCAAGCCTTTGCATATTGTTTTTATAGGGGTTAACTAATCTAACCAACATTATTGGCATCAATAAATGGAGAGGGACTAGGAACGTCCCTTGTTACCACTAGATTACATAGTGGGGATCGGGGTTGATTAATGATTCTGGCCTTGAGAAAACATCATTAATGGCATTGATGGTGATCGGCTTAATTACGTCTAAAATGTGATTCACGATGTAATTGACTACTACTTTTCGAACAATCTCTTTATAGTGGGCAACCTATGAAAATTTGGTGCAATTTCTCTTTATTGTTCTTTAGTGAGACACTGGGGAAGGCATGCCCCTCTTGAACAATCTCACCATTGCCTGCTCCAACAATCACATGACAGAGTTGACCATTGTTGGGACCAAGAACTCGTCCTCTCGAGAATCTCGAGTCGAGATGGCTTGAAACCTAGCCTACCCGACTTGTCGTTTCTCAGCAGACTCTCCGCAAGTTTCTCCATTGACTCCTCCTTCGCTGTGCTCATCAAGCTGTCCAACCTAACGGTGCTCTCACTAATTTATACTTGTCATTGTTGATTATGTTAATGTGGAAATTTTCAGCAATTTAATAAAAAAATATATTACTTCCACTCATTAAATGTTTAAGTGATAAATGGATTTGGCGACAAAAAAAAAAGGATTAAATTGATTTAAAGTCCTTGTCGTCACAGTATACGCATATTTTCTAGTTCTGGATAAGTTTATATTCGCTGTCTCGAAATCCAAGATAAATGCTAAAGGAGATATACTTTTGTTCAGACATAAATCGGACGCTCTGCACTTTCTGGATGAAATTTGGCTGATTCGATGTCAGCGAGTTTCTTCTAGTCCCTGTTATTTCGTTTTTATTTAGATATATTTCTCTATGGCACTGGCTTACAGCTGCATCAAGCTTGGCCGGGAGTACCCCTACTAATGCTTGGGTGCCTTTCCCAAGCAAATAAAACAATAAAGCAAACCCATGCGCCAGAATACTTGGCAAGAAGAAATAATCTAAAAGCCATATCGAGAGTTTGTAGAGTGCACAGCTTCAGATATACTCATTTGGCATATTGACATTGCACTAGGTACCACGAGATGGAGAGCAGCTCTATCTTTGGTAAGTCAACATCTATGTAATGTATAAGGATTCCAAACACCAGATTATCTTAAGAAAAAAGCATCCAAGAGAAGCTACACGAATAGGTCCGGACCACCCAAATTCAGGGTCATTCAAATGGAACTAGACATATGTCATAGAATCATCGTTAATATTTCGGTGCTTTTTAATGAAGTTTTGGAACAAAGTGAATTCACTCCTTACACTGATTCCACTACGCAGCTGCAACGTTCCTCTTTCCTTTGCTCTTAACAGTAATGATGCCTGCCATGTCATCCTTCATGCAAAATGGTGTTAATGCAAGTTAGATTATCAGACAAACATGTGAACAGAAAGTGGTCTAAAGATTCAGAACAAACCTCCAAGTATTGTGGGCGCACAATGATGTTTTCCTGAGAATCATTTACTACTACAAACAGCGGGACAAGCGTTATTCATCGTGCAGGAACATCCACTTTACCCAAAGTTGGCTCCACAAGCACCCCAAACATTGCGAAATATCTAATCTTAATATAAAAAGTACTTTCCAAGTCCAGCCAATCTGAACAGGATTCCACCAATCGATGCAAAAGTATCACGCCCCTGAAAAAATCTGCATAGGTGACACCAACTTCCGGACTAGAAATTGGGAAAAGAAAATAAAAAGAAAATAAAACCAAGAACATGAAGCACAGAGAAGGGGGTCACCATTGTGGTTGCTTTGCAAGAAGCAAATCAGGCCACATCTGTTTTTTTTTTTTTAGTAAGCATTTGCTATCATGAAATTGTCATTCAATTCGGCAGATATCATCAATCATTAAATTCCCATAAGAGAAAGTCATTATCAAGATGATCTAAACTCATAGAAATAGTCAATTAACAATGCCAAATGAACAATGCCAAATGAGAGCTACTTAGTCTAAAGGGGCTTCTCACAAACTCTCTACTAAAGGCTGTTTGTTCCACCTGTTTCTGCTCCCCTAAGAACAAAATCTGATATGTCAGTGACTACAGCAAATAGAACATTTGATCCTGCTGTTCTCAGCTCAAAAAGCATCACACGTTTAGAAATCCTGTGAGTACAGAAGAAATTACACCTTCAATTTGGAAAAAAGTATAAATGCTTACGGTCTTTCCTAAGTCGCCGAAGTAGCGCCTTGTCCCTGAGAATCCTTTCCCACCAATGTTTTTACCAATCAAACTATCTGTGGAGAAGGTTTCCCTAGAAACATTAAGACAATGGGGAACCTTTGGCACCTAAAGGAAATAAATACAGTTGACATTTGAGCACCATGTGGTAAAATCAGCTTAAAAAGTCCAACACGTCATTTAAAAATGCAAATTACACAGCAACCAAAAAAGATTGCTCAACTTTTTTCTAATGGAAGTAAACCATTGCAGTTCACCGAAGAGTTAAGGATATGGAACACAAGTGATCAACGAATGCAAATTAATCAATTCGTTGAAGCTCTTTATTTGCAACGACAGTATCTGAGCATTCCTGCAATTTTCGTAATGGTGCAAGATGTAACAGATTAAGGAAACTGAATCAATCCGAACACTTCAGGACACAGCTTCATAAATTGATATTTTGAGAAGAAATTATCCTCTGCACTTTATCTGGTGGAAACAAATTGAATGGGAAGATCCAAGGAAAACCGGGCTGGCAAGCTCATCCAGAATTCTAAGCATGCACAACAATGCCATTTGCGGGGTCAACCTCCCCCGAATTTGCCCTACCTGGCCATTGGCGAGATTTGCAGGGTTGAGCCTTGCCAATGGCTAGGCCATCCCTCGCCAGTGGCAGGCGAGGACGAGACTCACCCGAGGCCTGCGAGGTCCACCTCACGGCCCTCGCCTCTGGCTGGTCATCGGCCATCACCTAGGCCCGGCGACCAACTAAAAGAAGAAGGAAAGAAAAAAAAAGGAAAAGGAAAAGAAAAAAAATCCAAAAAAATATAATAAAAAAATTCCATGTCAACACCGGTCATGCCACATAGGATGGCTGGCTCTGACTAGGCAGCCACATCGGTTGTTTTCAGGAAAAATTGGCCGGAAGGTCTAAATTGACAAATCGTTAAAATGTTTAAAACTAAATTGGCAAATTCTCAAAAGGTTTAGAATTAAATTGGTACAATTGAAATATTTATGACTAAACTGGCAAGTTATCAAAAGATTTAAGACTAAATTAACAAAATTAAAAATTTTAGAACCAAATTAACTGCCAAACAATAGATTTAGGATTTTTGGAACGATTTTTCCATCGTTGAGCTGTTAGACCCCAAACACAGATTTTAGGGGGCTTTTGGGAGAAGGAAGGAATGATAGAGAAGAGTTGTTGGCCTTTTGATTGACTTTGGACATGAGTTGGGCTCACATCCGACGGATGAAAGCCAGATAAAAGCCCTTTTGTTTCATTTTACCTTTTAAACCCAACAAAAAAGAGAGGGAAAAAAAATCATTCTGTTAAAATGGTTTTTGTCCGTGCACTTTCTTAACTTAATAAAAAAAATTTCAATTTTTAAAATATTAATTATGCATATAATCACTGCATTGGAAAGTCGGGATATCTTCATATTTGGGGTTATGTAGATTACTAGAATATCGCACTTTAAGAAGTGGTAAAATTGCAGACAACACGAATGAAACATAATCAAAGCTGTGTTCGGGTTAAAGAACCTCGGGCTCTGAGATTTCCTGCAAAAGTTTCAAATCATTGAAAGTGAATTCAAATCCATAACATGTAGCCTGTGCAGTTCGTTAGATTGTTTATAAGAAAGCAAGAATGAAAATGGGTAGTGAAAAAATGTTCTACTTGGTCGTGTTAGTTATTCAATGTTCAAGCAATTTACATCAAAGAACTATCGGGATGGGAGAGTTTGAGTAGTCAACCCCTGAAGAGCTTTACAGCATTACCTAGTCTAGCAGGAGTAAACATTACAAAAAAGAAGAAAAACATGATAAAGTCCGAGGACTCCGTTCGTTTTGCAGAAAATAAATTTCAGGAATATATTTTTCGAATTTTTCAGTGTTCATTTCACGGAAAATAAACTAGTCAAGGAAAACATTTTTCGTCAATGGAAAAAACACCTCCAAAAGTAGGGAAAATGATTTCCTCTTTTTTAAGAGAGGAATGAAATCATTTTGTCTTCTCATTCCTCTCTACACTCCTTCACATTCCTTTTATTTTTTTTATTTTTTTATTTTCTTTTATTTTTCCTTTTCTTTCTTCCTCTGTTGGTCACTGGCCACGCGACGACCGATGACGGCCACAGGTGAGTGACGAGCTCGCTAGTGGCTGGCAAGCTTAAGCCTCGCCTAGCCGGCCTTAGGCGAGGTCGAGCATCGTTGGATCTAGTGAGGTCGAGCTCGCTTGAGTCTCGCCAAATCTAGCAAGGCTCGGCCTCACCGACCTTGAGCGAGCTTGAGCTTGGCTATGGCCGGTTGCCGGCCGTTGCCATGGCTGGCGACCGGCCAGAGAAGAAGGAAAAAAGAAATAAAGAAATTAAAATTTTGAATTTATTTTAAAAGAACAAAAAAATTATTAAAAGAAGTACACAGAGGAAAATCAAATCCTATTTTCCAAATCGAA
Source organism: Metrosideros polymorpha var. glaberrima (assembly GCA_001662345.2). Classification (NCBI taxonomy): domain Eukaryota; kingdom Viridiplantae; phylum Streptophyta; class Magnoliopsida; order Myrtales; family Myrtaceae; genus Metrosideros; species Metrosideros polymorpha. The sequence goes on along the minus strand of BCNH02000006.1, from coordinate 14,281,624 downwards.
CAATGGAAAATATTTTCCAATTTATTTTCAGTTGTTAGCTAAATACCGGAAGATATTGTCCAAAAATATCACATTTTCCGCGAAATGGAGCCTAAAACACCCATATGCTACACGGACGTGTCCTCGACCATAGACGATGCATCCTGAACAAGCCTGAATCAAGGCACTCATTATAGACCAATGAAAACTGACATTTTCAATTATGCTATACATGAACATAAGTTGTTATTTATGCCTTTTCCTTCTGTCATTTGATATAAATTTTTTATCTTTTGTGTTGACTTTTTTAGCAAATCGGGGAATCTACACATCGTGAGAGGTCGTATTTTCTTTAAATCGGACGCCTTATGTGGAGACATTTGCGTTTTTATCACAATGGCTTCCTCAGTAAACGTCGTGTCGGTTTTACAGACTCTCTACATAAGCTTCGAGAACCATATTACTGCCTTTCAATTTCAAGTTAATCGGAAACCATAATGTAGACAACCGCAAAGAAAGATGGAAAGATTATGCGTCGAGATGGGGAAGAATTCATTCTCAGTGACTTCCTCCAAGAACAACACAAGTATGATCATATCGAGTATGTATACTTTAGTCCTTTGAATATTAGTTTCTTATAAATCACATTCCTTGCAAACAAAGTACAGAAAAGAATTACTGGTCACTTGATGGAAAACATGTCATCGAATGCTTGATTAATTAATCTCTGCCACCTGCTAGAAATCTTCAGGTCTTTTACTAAAATGCATATCGATGTATGTTATAAGACAACAAAGCACTATATAGTATATCGCACTGAATAAAAAATCTAATGACCTTACTGGAGATTCTTTCTTTTTATCAGTGGAAGGGTGGAGAAGGACGACTAATACAACTACCCCTTTAGATGTTACTATAAGAGTCTTACACCCGCTATGGAATGTTTAGTCTGAGTTATAACTACTAGATACCTAGAGGTGTACGAGCCCGTCACTGTAGTCCATTCACTGTAGTCCATTCGGCATGCCAGAAGTTTGGAAGTCTTTTCACATGAATTATCAAATCCTCAAGACAAAATTGGCTAGACATTGGATCACAACATGGCTCGACTTGTCACCCCATGGAAGATTGTGTGACTTCTTTACCTCTAAGCTATCTCGCTTGGTGGTATTTTACTAATGATTCAATAACTCCTAGTTTTTCTTATATTTCAACTCCTATAACTGAGTTAGTACTAATGATGCAAAATTACAGACATGTCCGTGCAAAACTCAGGCTGAGTAACAGGCATGGCAAATAATTGAAAAAAGATCTATTTGGGAATCATTTATCATAAGGGATCTACTTTAGAAGAAATTGTTCACTATATACATTTTATCAGCAGCAACATTGAAAGTCCTAGTAATTGCAGTACTATCCAGAGCTCAATATCTAAAATGAATAAAACTGTCCTCAAACTCCTATCTCGTATCAAATGCAGAACCCACGGCGCCAAAGTTAATTCAGAAAATTTTCAAGATATAACCCAAGTATATTTGAAAGTATGGCACGAGCTTAGTACACAACTAGAAGATCCACGGGATTTTGCAAAATCCTAGTCATCCGACAATGCCTATCATCTGCAGGCCGATGCTAGCTAGCAGAAGTTTGAGCTCAAAATAAAATATTGGTTAACAGTTGACATATGTTCTCTTGCAATGCAGCAGCCACTGCTCGGAACTACTAAAGTTACCAAGCACATCTCTTTGATGGAAAAATATGTACAATCAACAACAGGAGAAACGCCATCACTCTCTTGGCCGGCGACAGAAAAAAGACACATCCGAGACGGAGGTCATTCGCAGGCTGGCTTGGTGCCAAAGCTACTCAAGCTGATTGCAAAAGCCTGAAAGGCAGAGAGAGGATAGCGGTAATCCATAGTGAATATGTCCTTGCCAATCTTCCCAAACTGCAGTATCACATTGTCTTGTTCTGCAGCGGGAATGTTTTGGTACGGTTCCGAGGCAGCGACTAGCTGAAAGTTCTTGACAGAGGCCACTGTGACGCGGCCTCTGAAGTTCAGGCACCAGCACTGAAGCTGCTCGTGCCATCTAGGAGCTTTGTTCCTCAGAACCAATGGATCCCACGCACCATGGGTTGATCTCAACAGCTCGCAGCTGGTGGAGCTATGCTCATCGAGCTGCTTCTTTCCATTTGAAGCTGGCAGTGGTGGGGGTGGCAAGAATGGCTCAACAGAGCTCTTTGAAAATACTGTCGGCGTCGGGGCTGTACCGCCTTCCTGGATGGCAGAGCTGGGAATTGAATGCATGTTGCAGTGCATTCTCCTTGGGCCTCTGCTTCGAAGAACATTCAGCTCGTAAGATATGGTCGCCACAGAAAATTTGCTAGAAGTGACCCTTGGAGACACCTGCTTCGGGTTCATTCTTCTTCCATGAGACTTCTGGTTTGATTGGATTGCAGCATCCCACAGAGGTTGACTGTCGTAAATGGTGAACTTGGTCCCTATGAAATTAGACCTGCCAGAAAATTCACAATAAAATTGAGGAGAGAGAGACACAACAAAAACTTACACGAACAGATGCAACACAAACGACAGGACCAACCTCAGTGTGCCAACGTAAGAAGTTCCAGCTTGAGAAAAATCATCTGCTATTAATGAGATTACAAAATCTGTGCTCATGGCCCTTCTGATCTTTCTTGCAGCCAAAAGCAGTTTGCTCCTCTCCTCAGATAGTCCTGTAATCATCAATATTTCCACGGTTAAAGCGATAACATGTTTCAAGATCAAAACAGTTCGATATTTAAAAAAACACTCCTATATACTAAATTTCATCGATGGCTTTTTAGAAAATAAAAGTATGGTGCCCGAGCGATCTACTTATAAAAAAGTAGAGGTTCTTCTAATGGCTAGTACAACCATCCTAAATATGCAATTTCGACAAAACGGGGAAAGCCAGACGCTAGAGACAAATAATGAGCGCTAGAGTTGGCAAAAGAAGATGACAAAAACATGAAGAAAGGCTGCAAAAGACAAGGAACGTGAATCATTTGGTAAAATGACCGGTTCACGAAGATCAAACCTTGTTCAATCTACACTTATGCCAAATAGTAGAAACTACGTTTTTGGACACTCCACTCACAAAGTCCACACTCAGTCCTAGTCTCATTCAGGTCGCATAAACCCTGAAGAATATTAGCAATGAAGATTGGCAACAAACTTTTTACCGGGGCTCAAACCGAGATATAAGAAAAAGGTTGAATTCGCCGTGTCCCTGCGAATGAAGCATTGGATTGGAAAATCTCTAGGTCCTGGCTGAAAGAAAAGAAGAGAAAAGGAGTTAATTTCAAGTCAGTTGCAGAAACTAAGCTGAGGGGAAAATAACAAGTGTATGAGCCAGCAAACACAAACACAAACACAAAAGAGGACACCAGGAGAGCAAAAGAAGCTTGCCTGCTTCAGAGAAATGGGGAAAGTGAGCCGCCCGCATTGCTCCGGAGTCTTCACGGCCTCTTTTGTGACTTCTCTCCACGGTCTACAAATCGAGGCACAAGCAACGACGTCTCTCCGAGATGGCCACAAGATCTGACTCACCTCGACACGCCTTATTATGTGAAGCAACAATTCGGGAGGCAAATTAGCCCACGGCCCCTGCTGGACTGCCTCCGCACAACAAGGCGTAGGAACCGTGGTCTCAGGAGCAATGTGCGATCTCCCTTGACGATGCACGTGTCTCTGCTCGAGTTTCCTCCCTGCCATGCCTCCGACTCCTTCTCGCATCTCCCTGAGCTCGCGTACAATGCTCTTGATATGCATTTGCGCACGACTTTAACGGTCTCGAGGTTCAACTGCGAAGCCAACCAAGCGCACATGAGCTTCCATCGAGATCCACGGCGTCAAGAGACGGGTCTCTAAATTCGACAATGATGAATCATTCTTTCATTCGAGAACGAGAGTTTCGTGACAAGAATGCAGATTCGACAGTTCGCCTTCCGGCAACGTCTGAATACAAGAACCCGCAACCTAAATCAAGACATTCCTATGGCAAAACCCAACAGCTAAACCAAAGAGCAATCTTGCATTTCACCCCTCAAAAGAAAAAACTGACAAAGCTCAAATTCGAGGACAGATTCATTCAACGCACAAAAACCCATTGCAAATGAGAGCTGACAAAAACCTGAGAGTTCCGAAGCCCAGAATCGCAGATCGAAGCAGATTGAAATGGATGGAATGCTCGGTTTTTTTAAGCGCTCCCAATTTCTTGGGGTGCGCGAAGAAGAAGAAGAAGAAAAAGAATAAATTTTTTGGATTACGCGGCGAGATATACGGCGATCTAGGAAATGGGGTCGTCGTCGTCGACGTGTTGTTGATTTGTTTGTCGTCCCGAGAAGATATGGCTGAAACCACCGGTCCACCGCCACAGCTGCGGAGGCGCCAGCTGAGCAGCTGTGCACGAGGACCGGAGGCCTTTCTTCTTCTTCTTTGTTTTTGGAATTTTCTTTACCTTTCTCTGTTCCCTCTGTTTTTTCCTGTTTTGGTTCCTTCGAGAAATTACACGATCGCTTTAACGTTACCGATATGTTTCCCTGTGTCAGTGCTTACGAGGAAATAACTCTGCAACCCAATCACATTACGAGGAATGCTCGTGTGGACCGCACCCCATGACAGCTGTTACTTCAGATTTTTCTTTTTTAGGATTTTATTTACATATGGCCCAAAAAAGTATTTATTTAACAATTAATTAAACAAATTTCATCATTTACGAGATAGGGGCTTTTCTCGTGTCCAACGTAGATAATATGTTGAAAATTCATTCTGTAGTTAAAGTATATTGGATTAAGTGCTACTGACACTTGTTGACTTGACCCTCTTTTTATCGGCTATACCTTTATTTTGTCTCAGTTCTAATTCCAATAAATAAATAAAAAAAGAGCATTATATATCATTAATAATTAAAATTTGATACCTTATGGTGGTTAATTAATAAATCTCCTCTTTTATGGAGAATACATCCATAACTTTGGAGTTTATATTCATATTTTCCAGCTAAAAAATCTATTTCGAAAATTGATATGTGTTTAGCACGTATAAAAAAACTAATACATGTCATGAAGAAAGTCAATGTATTGAAAATTAAAATAAATTTCTTTTTTGTTTCTCAACTTTTCTCAATGGCGCCTTTTATAAACTCATCTTAATTTGCCAATCACAAAGTGTTCTAATAGACAAAAGTACATGAATTTGCCTATTGCAGAACTCCTAAAATATCACATACGCAAACATACATAGCTATTAGGCTGGGCACGTATGAGTTCAATACGGGAACAAGACACAACTTGCCTAGATTGACCGACCGCTTCGAGGTCGGTTTAAGAGAAAACTGGTTTGATCCCAATTTTGAAAATCTAGAATCTATTGGCACTAGTTTGATTCCTAATTTCAAGGCCGAAACTGCTCCCAATTCTACGCGAGAGCTGGGTTTTTATCTAAAACACAAGTATTAACACAACCACGAACAGAGACAAACGTCCTTCAAAATGGGTAAGCTGGAGGAGAAGCAAATCGAGGAGTAGTGCTAGGCAAGCGGATCGATGGCCTCTACCAAATGCTCCACCACCTCATCTACTTCCCCGCCGTTGCTCAGTCCCTCTAAGAGGGCCTCACCATTGCTTGCCGTCGAGGACTCTAGACACCTAGAGCGATCCGACCAAGCCCTAGCTCGCAAGTGGAAGCACTAGAAAATCCTCCACCACCGATTTCAAGAAAATAGCGAATCTCCTTGGCGCATCGAGGACCTGAACCCAAATCGCTCTTCAGCTTTTAGGATGGGGGTAAAAGCCTTAGCCCCTCTTTCTCTCTCGCTGTTGTTTTCTTTTCTTGCTAAAAAAAGGTTTGATCCACAATCCCTCAACCTTCAGGAAGAGAAGGTAATTTGTTCTCGCTTCTCTCTTTTCTTTTTATTTGGTCATTTTGGTTTTTTTTTTCCATGGAAAAGGCACTCGTTTTTGGTCAAATCGAGTCCTTTCATGCAAAGTGTCCCAAAAAAATCGTGAATTCCGTGTCCCTTCACATTCCCATTGCTTTGCACACTTTTTAGAATTGTGCTTTGAAACCACTTCTCAATAGAATCTACCGATTTAGGAATCAACAATTCAAGAATCGACTGATTTGGATTTCGGTTCTAAAAGGAGTCACAAGATCGAATCTCAATTCTAAATTAGAAACCAAACTACCTTAAAACTGGTCACCACTAATAACTAACGTGGAATTCAAAGTGCGATTTACAAATGGTGAACACATCCACATACATATAGAGGTAGTATTAATTTTTTCATTAAGAAAGAACATCGATAGCCAAAAGAAAGTGCACTAATGTTGTCTAGCTCGGTAAACACAAGGAGATGTTAGAGGTGCCAACTTGGCCAGGTAGATTGGGCCTAGAGTGATTTTTGCGTGGAATAATTCAGGCTTAAAGCCCATTTTTTTAAAAATTCTTTTCAAAAAATTGAAGAAACATACAATTTATGCAAAAAAAAGAAGAAGTGGAAAACGAAATTTCTACTCTTCGTCTTTGACGGAGCATAACGTTTGATCTGACATGTTTTGGGTCGCTTTTTCCAAATTCACACCATATTTTCTCCTCATTGCAATATTTTAACCAATTAGTAATTTCAATTGAACAATTAAATATATTTATACTTTGAAATATAAACAATCAAACATTTCTCTAAATTCTTCTTTATTATAGATACTAAAAATAAATAAAAATTTATTGAATATCTCACGGGGCGAGCCATTTGGGCTGCACATGTGAAGCTTCAAGCTGGGCCGGTTCGGATTTTCAAGCTTTGGACTAACACAAACCTAGTTAGTTAATCAGAGTGTCCACCTTTTATCATGAACTTCTGATCAAATTTGAGTATTATGGACTTCTTCTCAAATGTGTATAGATTGATTTCTATGTTTTAGTTCTTGTCTAATGTGAAATTTGTGCCTTAAGCAGTTTGAGTTTTATTTTAATTTGAAATTTATGAAACTTACACAACTACATGCAGTAATGCGTAAAACTAAAATTATTGCATAAATTTTTAATATTTTGAATGTTCAAATTTCCTGTCAACCTCATAAATATTACAGATACTCTTAGCAAGTTGACTTAGGTTCCGTTTGGTTCAGCATTCCAAATGGGCTCGTAAAGTCCATTGGCCAAATACAATCCCTATTTGGCAACTTTTTTGACTCACTTTGGGGAGATGCAATTGCACCTGCAAGGCTCCCCAAAGTCCCTTAGCTGAATGCAGGCTTGAAGGTACTTTGCAAACTTGCATTTTCGGAATGCAAGTCCTAGGTTTAATGAAAATGTTGAAACTTCCCATTCTACCCTCATTTATTAAGTATACTTTCATTTTTACCTTTTTAAAACAAACGCTAAAAGAGATGCTCCTCTCCTCTCTTTCGCATCTCCTCTGTCTTTCCTTAAACCAAGCTCTCGACAGATTGCTCTCGCCTCTTGTTTCTCAACGCACCTATCTCACTTGCCTCTGAGCTCGAGCTCTCTTGCCTCTTTACCCTCAAGCTCTCTTGCCTCCGAGCTCTCTTCCCTCACACCATTCTCACCTCTCTTCCTAGGTTAGATTTCACTTTGTTCATATGAGCATAAAGGTTTTGTGTAGAAATTTGTGTTGGTAATTGCATCTGGCTTATTTTTTAATTCCATTGGCAATCTTCATTCGAGATTTCATATGAGTATGCTGGTTCATGCTCTCTTGCCACTATCTTCAGTATTTGTTGGTTTGCTAGTTCGTTCGCGTTTGCTAGTCGCGAGAAACTAAGGAAGTGTCCGATTGTATTGTTTGCGATTTCTCGACATCCTTCGAGTTGGTTGAACTGAAGTGAAGTGCACCAGAACTTCCAACATGTACGACTCTAAAAACATAGTTGTTTGCTAGATTTCTACGACTCTTCATTTAGGTTTAATGAAAATGTTGAAACTTCCCATTCTACCCTCATTTATTAAGTATACTTTCATTTTTACCCCTTTTGAAACAAACGCTAAAAGATATGCTCCTCTCCTCTCTTTCGCGTCTCCTTTGTCTTTCCTTAAACCAAGCTCTCGACAGATTGCTCTCGCCTCCTACTTCTTGACGCACCTATCTCACTTGCCTCTAAGCTCAAGCTCTCTTGCCTCCGAGCTCTCTTCCCTCATGCCGTTCTCACCTCTCTTCCTAGGTTAGATTTCACTTTGTTCATATGAGCATAAAGGTTTTGTGTAGAAATTTGTGTTGGTAATTGCATCTGGCTTATTTTTTTTAATTCCATTGGCAATCTTCGTTCGAGATTTCATATGAGTATGCTGGTTCATGCTCTCTTGCCACTATCTTTAGTAATTTTTTGGTTTGCTAGTTCATTCGCGTTTGCTAGTCGTGAGAAACTAGGGAAGTGTCTGATTGTATTGTTTGTGATTTCTCGACATCCTTCGGGTTGGTTGAACTGAAGTGAAGTGCACCAGAACTTCCAACATGTACGACTCCAAAAACATAGTTGTTTGCTAGGTTTCTACGACTCTTCATTTTCGTGTCTTGCTAGGCTTGATCTTAGTACTTTGTTTGTCTGGTAATTTGATTTGCTGGTCGCTTGTAATTTGCTAGTCATTTTTTTTTGTTCATGTTCATATTACTAGAAGATGATAGGTTAATCAAAGGAAAGGCATATTGGACCACCAAAGATGTAGAAACATTTTGTAAGTTGTACGTTGAACAAATCGAAAAGGCGATCATCTTGCAACTAACAAAAGGGATGGATGGATAATCATAATTAATAAGTTCACAGAGTTGAGGGGCAAAAGGTATGATGAAGCTCAAATGAAGAGTAAGTGAATCTTCAGGAAAAATGGAAAAGGTTTACGACATTGGTTTTAAGTGAAATAGGACTGAGATGGGATCCAAGGAAGAAAACTATAAATGCAAGTGATCAATGGCGAGAGAGTAAAATTCAGGTTTTCAGCACTTCTTCTTCTACTTTTTTATATAGTTCTTTTCTTCAATGATACAACTTACTCAAATGCTCTATCATAACAAGCTAATCCCAAGGTTAAGGTTTTTAGGATGAAAGGCATACCTCCTGATCTTGAAGTGTTGTTACCAAGAATGTTAAGTGATACAGTTCTTACTGGAGGAATCACATGGACCCCTGCACAAAGTTTGTGTTTTGATGAGGATGTTAAGGCCACACAACCTAATATTTGTGATGGTGCAAGATCTACTAATGATAATTTGGAAGGTCATGTGGGTGAAAAAATGTCGAATCAATTGGAAGTCGGAGCCGTAAAAAAGCGGCACAGACTTCAAAGAGGCAAGCACAAGCAAAAAAATTGAGCCCAGCACAACATCTTGAAAACCAAATTGGCAAGCTTTGTTCCACTATTGAAAGTAGGAACGTTGCCCTTGTTGCGGCTCAAGGAAATGATGGATTCGGTTCTTACAAGGACCTCATAGTAATGTTGGATACCATACTTGAGATTGTGTAAGATGAAAAGTTATACTTTTTTGCAATAAAACATTTTAAGAAAAAGAAAGACAATTGGCAGGTCTTCATGAGCTTAACAAGTGATGCACTGAAAGTCAAGTATCTCAAGCTTGAGTTGGAAGAGCTTAGTCATAGGTAGGATGTCATAACATCTTGTTTTTTGTTTTTTGGCGGAATGTCTATTTGCATTACGTGTGGCATCTTATTTTTTGTTTTTTTGGTGGGATGTCTATTTGTTTAGTCATAGCTAGGATGTCTATATCATCTTAATGTGAGAACTATTTCCAATTAGTGTTCTCTTTATGTGGAAGAGTTTGCATATATATGATGGTTCATATTGTTTCTCTTGATGGATGATCAAGATTGTTCATTATTTCTCTTCCTCTTAACTCTATATTTTGTTGTGTTAAGCAATTATGGATGATTCTTTTGAAAAAATCGTGAACATGAGGAAAATGAATTGGGGGATCTTCTCTCAATCACTCAAACTTCAATTACTTATCACGTAACTTACCTTTGCAAACAACCTTGCGTAACCTCATAATATACAGGTTATGCATGGGTAAGAGAGTTGATGGTTGAAGATGCTAATTCGACAAGGTGCTATAATATGTTCAGAATGCATAATGTTGTATTTAATAATTTAACGCGTGACTTAGTAACACACTATGGTTTTAAAGGATTTAGGATTATTGATGTTGCAGAAATGGTTGGAATGTTTCTTTATATGTTAGGATATGATATAGGTTATAGGGTAGCACAAGATCATTTTCAGCACTTTGGGGAAACCATAAGTAGGCACTTTAGGTTAGTTTTAGATAAAGTATGTCATATGAGAGAAGATTTGATCTAACCAACCGATAGACAATATAGGGAAGTTCCAGAGAAGATCAAGAAAGATCAACAATTTTATCCATGTTTTAAGGTAAGTTACGATTGTAAATAAAAATGAAAAACTAAATGTAAATCAAGTAATATTTGCGTTATTTGTTTGAGGATTGTATTGAAGCTATGGATGGTACACATATCCAAACGATGGTACCTATGTATGATCGAATTTTTTTTATTGGTCGAAAAGGAAAGACGAGTCAAAATGTGTTGGTCGTAGTTATTAACACGAAATTTATCTATGTTTATGCCAATTGGGAGGGACAAGCTTATGATACTCGTATCTTCTATGAAGTCATTAGAAGGCGTGATGCACAATATGGTTTATGTACATCCATATGTATCTATGTGGAATATGTTAATTGAATTTACATTATATTTGTGTAGGTAAATATTATTTAGTAGATGCCGGATATCCAAATTTCACCGGTTATTTGAGACCATATTGAGAAGTTAGATATCATTTGCTAGAGTTTCAATGTGATATCCCTAATTTTGGACCAATGTACTAAGATAGAATTCGAGAAATTTTAATAACAAATTCTAATCCAATGAAGAGTATTCGACATTACGTTATCAAAATCTCAAAGTTTATCGGTAAATCCTAAATTTTTGGATAAGTGACGGTAAATTGAAAATTGAGAACCAAAGAGAGCCCATGGGTTTGGCAAAGCCCAATGGGCCTCATTTCTTCAAAATTCGGCCACCAAGAGGCCAAATAAGAGGAAATTACAATTTTACCCTCAAAAGCCTATTTTGGCCCAAATAAGGAGCCCATTGGATATCAAACCTACTAAGCCCATTAAATTCAAGTCCAGCCCATGTGATAAGTGTCAAGCCCACGTGAATAGTACCAAGCTCATGTGAATAGTGCCAAGAGTGGAAATTACCATATTAACCCTTTTAGAAACTTTGAATTTAAGGGTCACATTTATGGGCAAGAGACAATTTTGATAAATGCAAAGTGAAGACTTAGTAAAGAAGTGAGATGACATCTTGGAGTAGAAGACTTCCACTCTCTCTCTCTCTCTCTCTTCAATTATTTGTCTTAAGATTGTCTTGGATTTTATGAGCTAAAATTGATAAGATTTGGAGTTGCATTTATGTGGAGTAATAATGCAAGAGACTTTCAAGACAACTCTCTTTCTCACTTTCACTATCTCCCTCTCTTTCCCTTGGTTCGGCCACCATCCACCGCCCACCCTCTCTCGCTTTTTTTTCCTCTCATTTTCTCTTCTTCACCACCGCCCCTCACCTTGTCGCCGTCGTTTGAATCGCCATCGCCGCCATCCAAGCTGTGCCGCGTCGAGCCCAAGCTAACCGCCACACCAAGCCCACTCGCCGTGCCATTGTCGTGCCAAGCCAAGCCACGCCATGTCATCGTTCGTCGCCACCATTGTTAAACTAGTGAGTGAACTCCCTAATCTTTGGTTAGGTTGTTAATTACGTTTAGGGTTAGATTAAGTGAGGTTTAGAACTAATTATGGATGGATTAGTTGATAGGCTATCATGATAAGTGGAGTAGAAAAGGGTGATAAGTTATCATGAAATGATAAGTGATGGTGATAAGTTATCAAGGAAAATAATAAGTGGAAGTGATAAGCTATCATCAAAGGGATGATAAGATATTGGTAATTAGGTGATAAGTTATCGAAAAATGGATGATAAGCTATCGTCAAATAGGTGATAAGCTATCGAGGAATTATCGATAAGCTATCAAAGTTTGGGTGATAAGTTGTTAATTAATGTGTTTTGTACTTGAGTTATATGATATTTCTATTCATGATTATACATGATTTTATGTTCTTAAGATTGCATTAGGAAGATGATTATCTTTTGAACTATTGTTTCCTAGTTGAAAAGAATGTAAATTTTAGCATATAAATGGTAATTTCCATGGTGTTATGTTTGGATACCAAGTTTTAGGTGTTGGAATAATCTAAGATGCTTGAAAAATGAAATACGTAAAGTTTGACGGGATAAGCATGTCTGTGTGATCACGTGTGATGTTATTATTGCATTTTTACGTATGAAAGATTGCAATAAGTTTGATGTATGAACACGAATCATGGTTGCATTGGTTAAATGGGAAAAAATGAGATTGGCATGCATGATTGGTGTGCTCGTGTGATCACAAAGAGTACGGATCCCCAATGATTTTTGGGGACGATGCCTGATTTTATTGGATGCTCGGAGGGTGGTTCGGATGCCGGATCGTGGTAGAGGCCGGACTGATGCTCCTTAGGAAATACCGTTTATCTGTGGGGGAGGTTGAGGTGTGGTCATGCTTGAACTTCCAAGAGGTCGAGACGTTGTCGTGCTCGATAGGGCGGGACGATGCTCGGTTATGTCGGAAGACCGCCAACCTTCGGGTTGTATCGTGGCCTAGAGTGGTCGAGACCGCCAACCTTCGGGTTGTGCTATGGCCGAGAGTGGTCGTAATCACTAGGCAATAAAATGGAACACGCTTGGATGCATATAATTGTTACAACAAGGTCTCAGTGAAATTTTAGATTCACAATGGGCATGTGAAGCCTTTTATGTAAACAAGTGTGCTGAGCAGAACAGAGGAAAGTTAAGATTGGTTATCCAAGTTTCAAGAAGAAGCTTGGCCAATTGTTCCTTCGGGATCTGTCAAGAAATATGGATACAAGAAGCCTGATCATTTTGCATGGATATAAACAGGGCATCTTCATTTCTATTTTGAAAGTTCAGATCGAGAGCATGGTTATGAACTTTATAGACTATCTGATAATGGAGAGTTGCAGCAATAGAATCAGTAGTTTGGGGTGCACCGTTGAGCTGGAGTAGCACATTTAGAAGAGAAAGTAACTGCAGATCTGAAAGAGCAACATTGAAGTTAGGGTAGCATCTTGGGTTTTCATAGTAGGTATGTCATGCCCCGGCCCTCGAGCATGCGATGATCCCGTTACTTCTCTTGGGTCATTAAAAATGCGATGTCCCAAGACGCGTTGTCGATCCATTCTTTTTATCTTTTGATTAACACAAGAGGAAATGATTAATATTCACTCAAATAGTCACGATAACAGGGATAGTAGGAAAAATAACAGAACTACTATCGTCAGCAAAACACAAACTTTATTTATGTACATGTTAACCCTAGAAAGTTTATATGTACAAGCCCTCGCTTTTGGGCTACGTTCTACAAAGACCATAAAAAAGATATCGGAGTTGGGGTTGACTTATCTCCGCTACTATGAGGTTACACCAAAAAGGTCCATACTACAAACTCGACTTAGAGGTTGTAGTAGTCTGGAGGAGTCTTAGGATCGCTCTCCTCATCCGGGTCAGATTCCAAATCTTCCACAACATCATCAGGAGCCTCTACGTCCATAGGATCCCAAACTTCTTCACCTGAAGCTCCACCCCTACCAGGTCCATGGCGATGGATGATGGTGATGGCGACTACATGCAGCTTGGCTTGGCGGCACGGTGATCCAAATGGCAGCAAGAGTGCAACAAAGGCGTGACACGGTAGCAAGATGAGAGGTGTGAAACAAAAAGGAAAAAAAGGAGAAAATGGAGGGGAGGGGAGGGGATGGACGAATTTGAGGAGAAAAAAAGAGAGAAAGTGAGAGTAAGTAAGAGAGTGAGAATGAAAAAGAAAGAGAGTTTCCTTGTCTTGAAAGTCTAATGTATTATTGCCCCTCATTAATGCAACCTCAAAATTTATCAATTTTGGCTCTTAAAATCCAAGACCAATAATGAAAAGAGAGAGAGAGAGAGAGAGAGGATGGGCTACCACAATTTGGGGAAAAAGAAAGAAAACTTCCTTGTCCAATATTAAATGAAACTTGTCTCTTGTCCATTAATATTTGTCCCTAAAAGTCAAAGTTTCTAAAATGTGTATTTTGATAATTTCCCCTCTTGACACTATTCATATGCCTAATATCCAAAAAAAATCCCAAACTTTAGGTGTTGGGACAATTATATTCAAAAATTTTTTTGTCTTGTAAAAAACCCTCAATTGACAGGCTAATACCCAAAAAAATCCTAAACTTTTTTTGTCTCGTAAAAAATCCCAAACTTTATTTTTGTCCCGTAAAAAATCCCAAACTTTTATTTATGTCTCAAATTTACCACTATTATCTTTCCGTCTGAAATGACCATTAGTGAAAATACGTAAAAAGTTACGCCATTAATAAAATTCTCTTCAGTAAACTAACATTGACAAATAATCCATAAAATGATGTCTTCTTAGATGAGCAATTAAGGTTTGGCTTTTCAATTATTCTCACTCTTTTTCATACGTCTTGTCTCCCTTCCATCTTGCTCGAATCTTCAGTGGCGTTCACTTCTTTATCTCTCAAGCTTGGAGAGCTCATGGTCAAGACGCTCGAACATCTCTTTGTTGAGAAATTTGAAATTTGTTGGTTAGAGATTTCACATATTGGATAAGACAATGGTTTTTTCATAAGTTGTTTTTGCTCTGATTTGTGCAAGAGATCAAGGACTCTGAGCACGAGAGATGGAGAAGTGAGTGCCGTGGAAGATTCGAGCAAGATGAAAGGGAGATGAGACGATACGATACGATACGAAGAAGAGTGAGAGCAATCGAAAAGCCAAATTTTAATTGCTCATTCAAGAAGATGTCATTTTGTGGATTATTAATCCATATTAACTTGTTGAAGAGAATTTCATTAATGACGTGGCATTCCACGTAGATTCATTAATGACCATTTCAAACAGAAAGTTAACTATGGTAAATTTAGGACAAAAATAAAAGTTGGGGACTTTTTATGAGACAAAATAAAGTTTTGGATATAATTGGAGTAACACCTAAAGTTTAAGGTTTTTTACGAGACAAAAAAAGTTTAGGATATAATTGTCCCAACACCTAAAGTTTGGAATTTTTTTTTGGGTATTGGGCCCTATTCATATGGGCTTGGCACTATTCACGTGGGCTTGGACTTGAATTTAATGGGCTAGATATCCAATTGGCTTTTTATTTGAACTAAAAAATGGGCTTTTGAGGGCAAAACGGTAATTTCCTCTTATAGGGCCTCTTGGTGGCTGAATTTCACAGGAAATAGGCACGTTGGTTCATGCCAAGTCCGTAATGTCTCTTTGGTTCTCAATTTTCGGCTTATCGTCACTTATCCAAAAATTTAGGATTTATCAATAAACTTTGAAATTCGACAAGTAATGTCCAATACTCTTCATCAGATTATAATTCGTGGTTAAAATCCATCGAGTTCACTTTTAGTACATTGGTAAAAAATTAGGGATATCACAACTCTTCCCTCCTTATAGAAATTTCATCCTCGAAATTTAAATCATTACATGACATCCTAAAAAAGATAGGGATATTGGCGCCTCATTATCTCTTCGCTTTCCCACGTTGCTTCCTTTGTTCCGTGATGTTGCCAAATCGCCTTAACCAAGGGAATCCTCCTGTTCCGTAGCACTTGCTCTTTCTTTTCCTCTATCCTCACTGGTTGTTCCATGTATGACATTTAGTCGTCCATTTCTATTTCCTCAAAATTAAGTATGTAAGTCAGATTAGGCTCATACTTTCTCAACATAAATATATGAAAGACATTATGAACTTAAGCAAGTCTCGGTGGCAATGCGAGATGATAGGCCAAAATCCCAATTCGTTCCAAGATTTCAAAATGTCTAACATACCTCTAACTCAGCTTTCCTTTCTTGCCAAATCGCAAAGTAGCTCATATCGGTGACACATTGAGGAATACATGACCACCTACTTGGAATTCCAATGGTCTACGCCGCTTATCTACATAACTTTTCTTATGGCTTTGGGCCATCTTAAGTCTTTCTCTTATAACTTTGACAGCGTCCAATGACTGTTGCACCAACTCAGGACCCGTGATCTATGATACACGGACACGCTCTTCCGAAGGTGCGCGTCGTGTCGGACACGTGTCGAACACCGACACGTGTCCGACACGCAAGGACACATGCTCGACACGCAGTCAATGCTTCGTACTCACGTTCAACACGTGCTTGACACGCAGATCAAAGACTTCGGTTGACAGGGATGAGGCCACTCTTCCCCAGCCATGGGCTTTCTTCTTGGCCTATTTGACTTCGCCCAGGCTCAGACTAAATCTTCAGTGTCCTTTCCTCCTCTTATATAAACTCACCTCTCATCCCTTTCCTTTGCAAACGTCCGATGTGGGACAAATGTGCAACGTTCTTTAGACACAAAGCATTTCATTTGCAGAGATCTTCCTCTTTGTTGCGCCCAATGCCCAACTCCTATCCCTACAAATAAAAATATTTTATATTTTGTCACTCAAAAGTTAACCAAAAAAAAGGCAAAAGAAAAAAAAACTATAAAAAACTTATGATTTATTTATTCATCACCAGCGTGATTAATATTATGATTATAAGGAATTTTGTGAGATTATAGTTTTGTTGCTTCCATGATTCTTTTCATCTTTTTTTTTTTCCCGAATTTTGAAGAGTCGAAAATGCTTATGAAATGTGTAGATAAAATACAATGAAAAATTGTTAAATAAATGTCGATGCATTAGGAACTCCACAAAATCTCAATTCTACAATACTCACCCATTTTATCCAGCTTCCTCTCATATAGATCACGAAGAGGAAATGGCTTTTCTGTTTCTTTTTGGTCATGTTCTTGTCACGCGGCTATGTTTCACTTTTGTTTGTTGCGAAGATTAGAATCTAACAAATGGTGGATTAATATTTTTAGTGTAAATTCATTCTATGCTCTTTTATTATTATTTATTTATTTGTGGATTTGTAATTTATCATGTATATATACAAATATATATTTAAAATACAACATGTTGGAACGTGTCGGAATTCTCTATTTTTGAGAAATTATGTGTTGGCGTGTCGTGTCGTGTCGCGTGTCGCGTGTTGGTGTCGGTGTAACATAGCCCGTGATATTTCATTCACCAACCTTGCACCAACAAACTAGAGTTCTACAGGCCCTACCATACAACGCTTCAAATGGTGCCATTTGGATGCTCTGTTGATAGCTGTTGTTGTAGGCAAATTCAACAAGATGAAGTTATTCCTCTCAACTTCCCTTAAAATCCAAAACACATGCTCGCAATATATCCTCGAGTGTTTGAATTATTCTTTCTGACTGGCCATCCGTTTGCGGATGATAGGCTGTGCTATATTGTAACTTTGTTTCTAAGGCAATCTGCAAGCTTTTCCAAAAAGTGGCGGTGAACTTGGGATCTCGATCTGAAGTGATCGTCACTGGTACTCCATAAAAACGAACAATTTGTCGCATGTACAAGTCAGCATATCTATCTAATGCGAAATCCGTTCGTACGGCGATAAAGTGTGAAAACTTCGTGAGTCTATCAACCATGACCCAAATAGAATCGTTACCTTATTGAATTCTTGGTAATCCCATCACAAAATTTATTGTGATATGTTCCATTTCCATTATGGGATCTCGAGAGGTTGTAGCAGTCCACCAAGCTTGCAATGCTATGCCTTCACTTGTTGGCACGTTAAGCACTTACCCATGTGCTTGGCGATATCAGCCCTCATGCCAGTCCACCAATAATATTGCCTCAAATTCTGATACATCTTTATGTTGCCCGGGTGAATACTGTAGTTACTACTATGGGCTTTTGATAAGACTTCCTCCTTAAGCTCTGTATCATTGGGCATGCACAATTGCTCGCGAAATCTCAATATTCCGTTCTCAGTTACTTGAAAATCAGCTTTCCTTTTCCCTGAATCTTCTTGCAAAATCTTTTGGACTGTAGGATCTGTCGATTGAAAGGCTTTAATCTTTGCCTGCACTTCTGGTTCAATCCTTAAAGTAGCCACAAGACTCAATAGATGGTTTTCCTCAAACTTAAAGTCTGAATCTTGCACTTCTTCGAAAAGAAGCCATTCTTGGGCTATCATTTGGGCAATCGTTGACTTTCGACTAAGGGTATCAGCCACCTTATTGGCTTTACCAAGATGGTACAGAATGTCGCAATCGTAATCCTTAAGAAACTCCATCTAACGTTGTTGTCTCACGTTCAACTCTTTCTGAGAGAACAGATACTTAAGACTTTGATGGTTGGTGTAAACCTGAAATTTTTCTTCGCATAGATAATGTCACCAAATCTTGAGGGCAAAGACGATTATTGCTGATTCCAAATCATGTGTCGGATAATTCAACTTATGAGGCCTTAATTGACGGGATGCGTATGCAATCACTCTTTCATGTTGCATTAGAACACAATCCAATCCCTTAAATGACGCATCACTGTAGATCTCAAAACCTCTTGGATCAGATGGTATTGTCAAAATTGGAGCCGTACTTAGCTTGTGTTTAAGCTCTTAAAAACTACGCTCGCACTTATCTGTCAATTCAAACTTCTCATCCTTCTTTAGCAATCATGTTAGAGGCATAGCTATCATAGAAAACTTTTTCACGAATCGTCTATAATAGCTTGCCAATCTCAAGAAACTCCAAATCTCAGTTATAGTCGTTGGCCTTGGCCAATCTATAACTGCTTCAATCTTGGTTAGATCTATGGAAATTCCTTCACCAGAAATTACATGTCCAAGAAAAGCTACACGAGCTAACCAAAACTTGCACTTATTGAACTTAGCATACAATTTATGCACTCGAAGGGTTTGCAGAATTGTCCTCAAGTGTTGTTCATGTTTCTCATGACTTCTCGAGTACACGAGAATGTCATCAATGAACACAATCATGAACTGATCCAAATACTCCTTGAATACATGGTTCATTAGATCCATAAAAGTAGCATGGACATTTGTCAGACCAAACAGTATTACCATAAACTCATAATGACCATAACATGTACGAAATGCCGTCTTCGGTGTATCCTCCTTTTTGATCCTCAACTAGTGATAGCTCGTCCTTAGGTCTATCTTGGAAAATACCGAAGCTCCTTGAAGTTGGTTAAACAAATAGTTTATTCTTGATAACGGATACTTGTTCTTGACCATTACTTGATTGAGTTGCTGATAATCGATGTAAAGATGCAACGATCCATCCTTCTTTCTTACAAACAAAATTGGCGCTCCCCAAGGCGATGCACTAGGGTTGATGAATCCCTTATCTAATAATTCTTGCATATGCACTTTTAATTCCTTTAACTTTGACAACGCCATGCGATATGGTACTTTGAAAATCGGCTCCATTTCAGAGGCTAACTCAATCACAAATTCTATTTCCCTTTCTAGGGGTAATCCAAGCAATTTTTTTGGAAAGACATCTAAAAAATCCCGCATTACAGTGATATCCTCCATCCTTGATTTCTCAACGAATGTATTGACCATGGTTGCCAAATAACCTTGGCAACCCTTATCCAGCAAGGTCGTCGCCTCAAGGGACAAAATCAAGGGAATTGAGGGGGACCCTCTATTTCCAATGAACTTGAAACTAACCCTTCTTAACAGGTTAAAATTGATTGCTTTACTATAGTGGTCCATCGTAGCTCGTTGCTTGATGAGCCAATCCATTTCGATTATGACATCAAAGTCATACATCACCAGCACAATCAAATCTATACTTTCTTCTCAACCGCCTATGACTATCTTACAACCTGAACATCCTACCGCAGACAATACTTTATCCTTTAACAGGGTAGAGATACTAAGGACTATTTCTAACGGTTTCGAACTTAACCCTACTAACTCCACAAATTGTTTAGCAACAAACGAATGTGTAGCTCCTGGATCAAATAAAGCATAAGCAATATGATCGTGCAAGGAGATCATGCCTGTAATGGTTGGCGAATCCTTCGCCTCTTTCCTGGTAATAGCATAAACCCTTCCTTGCATTGGGGGTTGGTTCAGATTGTTCTACGAGGCGTTCCTTAATGGTTGTCCTCTTTGCGGCAGTGGTGCTGGTGCTCCAAAAGGTTTATGCGGGCAGTCCTGCACTTGGTGGCCGTGTTGACCACATCCATAATAGGCTCATATCTTAGCAGGACATGGGGTTGTTCCATGTCTTCTATCACAGAATCGGCACACACCAAATAAGTTGTATGCGGGCTTTCTAATGCCATTCTTTCGGTTGGGAGGGACAAAACACTTTCTTCCAGTCATTGGCCTCTTCCCAAACCGATGGTTATCCCTATTAGGTGCAAACCGCGATCCAAATGCAGTTGCCCATTCTGCCATGTTCTTTTCAATGAGTTAGGCCCTTTCATATAGCTTATCATAATCCTTGAGGTTCATAGGCACCAACTGGTCCTTAATCTCTGATTTCAAACCATTCGAAAATCTCCTTGCTTTATCCACCGGGTCCTCAATCAACCTTGGCGCATACCTAGACAGCTCGATGAACTTCGCCTCATATTGGTCTACTGACGAATGGTTCTAACAAAGTTTCTGAAATTCAGCCATCTTTTGTTCTCTTGCACAATCCAAGAAATACTTCCCGTTGAAAGCTCCAATGAAGGCATCCTACACCGGGACCGTACCTTTAGGAAAAACCCTTCCTTGAGTAGCTTCCTACCAAGAGTTGTGTTACCTTATTATTGGTAAATAACCAGCGTCACTTTGTCTTCCTCCAAGCATCTCAGCAATGCGAAAGCCTTTTCTAACTCATTGATCCAAAGGGTTGCAGCCTTAGGATTATCCGCTCCGGTGAACTTTGGTGGCTTAAGCTACAGAAACTGCTGAACCAACCTATGCATCGGTTGATCGCCATTCCCGTTCCAATGGGACTTCATTGGGCACGGCGGCCGCAGTGGCAGCATTAGCTTGATTTTGAGCTTATTGCCTTATGATGTTTTCAACAGCTTGCAAAGCTTGAAGAATCCCATCTAGTCGGGGAACCTCTTGAGTCGCCTTTCCTCTGGGTACTCTGCCATTGTGGTTGCTCATCTTACAGGAATCTCACGAATTCCTATGTGTCAAAATTTGACACGAAATTAGAACTCAAGAACAACTTTCCTAAAAGTCAATTAGCAATCACAAGCACGGGGTGTCTTTTCCTAACTATCTCAAAACCCATCGCACCTTATCACTTCAGGTTATGACCAAACTCTGATACCAATAAAATGGGGTTGTCATGCCCCGGCCCTCGAGTGCGCGACGATACAATTAACAAACACCCGAACAATCTAAAAAATAGGGATAGTAGGAAAAATAACAAAACTATACTCATTACTAAAACACGCTTTATTTACGTATATGTTAACCCTAGGAAGTTTATATATACAAGCCCTCGCTTTTGGGCTACTTCCTACGAAAACCAACAAAAAGATATCGAGATCGGGGTTAACTTATTTCTGCTACTACAAGATTACACCAAAAAGTCGGTCCTCCAAGTCCGAACTAAAGGTAATATTAGGGAGAAGGCTCGGGATCACTCTCTACATTCGGGTTGGACTTTGGATCTTCAACAGCGCCGTCAGAACCACTACATCCATAGGATCCCAAACTTCTTCACCTGGAGCTCCACCCCCACCAGGTCTATTAAAACCTCTTAAAGGACCGAAAAAGGCTTCTTTGTGGCGGACAAACCATGCCTTGAAATGGTGAGGTATCAGGTGCATCAACTCCTCGTCAACCCAGAACATCGTAACGTATAGCTCATAACTGTAGTTTGGACTAGGGACCAAGTGCGGCGTTATCACGAGGCTCTGGTCCATGGGAACCTCGAACTGTATTGGTCGTAAATCCATACTATAAGTCTGAAAAGCGGTTAACAACGAGTGAGATAAAATCTCAGTAAGTTAACAAATTAAGCTTTATGTAGGATGCCGATTCGCTCAGAGCATACCCTAAACATGAAATTTAATGTCAATAACAGATCAATAGCAATCAATTTTCGCTCTACTTATTCTATAACAGGTTTGAGCAACTCCACTCATTCAACTGATAAATCGCAGGTGTTCTTATCTCACCTTGGCACATACCCTGCATGATATCATCTATAGCATTCTATAAACAATGCATTAGCCAAGGCACATAATCAGAGCACATAACACCATTTCTCATGCGCATTGCATCCAAGCATGTTCCAATTTTATGCCTAGTGATTACGCTTGCTCTCGAGCACGGCACAACCCGAAGGTTGGCGGTCTTGACCTTTCTGGGCCACGGCACAACTCGAAGGTTGGCGATCATTCGGCATGATCGGGCATCGTCCCGCCCCATTGGGTACGACAACATCTCCTCTTGGAAGATCGGGGCGTGGCCCCATCTCGACCTCTCCCATAGGCAGACGGTATTCCATAAGGAGAATCAGTCTGGCCTCTAACGCGATCCGTCATCCGAACCCCCACTGGGCATCTAATAAAATCGAGCATCGTCCTTAAAACCCTTGAGGGTCTGTACTCTTTCTATGATCACACGAGCACATCAATCATGCATGCCCATTTCATTTATTCTCATTTAGCCAATGTAGCCATGATTTGTACTCATGCCATGATGCATGCTCATACGTCAAACTTATTGCCATTTTTAAACGTAAAAATGCAATAAATAAATCACACATGATCACACGGACATGCTTATCTCGTCAAACTACACGTGCTTCATTTTTCTAGCCCCTTAGATTATTCCAACACCTAAAATTTGATATCCAAGCACGACACCACTCAAATCACCATTTATATGCAAAAATTACATTCTTTTCAACTAGAAATCCATAGTTCAAGAGGCAACCATCTTTCCAAGGCAACATACCTTTCAAACAACACAAAAGCATGCATAGAACTACTGCATATCACAAGCACAAAAAACATTAATAAATGACTTATCAACTAACAATGATAGCTTATCATCTAATCCTTGATAGCTTATAACCCCTTTGGTGATAGCTTATCACTCAAAAGCTAATAGCTTATCACCCATTTGGTAATAGCTTATCATCCAAATGCCGATAGCTTATCATCCCTTTGATGATAGCTTATCACATTTTCTTGTTAGTTTTTTACTTCCACTTATCACTTATCAAGATAACTTATTATCCTCACTTTTCACTTATCAAGATAACTTATCAATTAATCCACCAATAATTAATCATAAAGCCCACTTAATCTAACCCCAAGTGCAATTAACAACCTAACCAAGGATTAGGGAGTTAACTCACTAGTTTAATGGGGGCGGCGATGATGGCGATGATCGGTGACATGGCGCAGCAACACGGCGACACGACATGGCTCGGCAGCTTGGTGCAGCTGTGAGGGCATGGTTTGGGCTTGGCATAGGCATGGCTACACGGCGATGGACGACGACGATGACGACTATATGCGGCTTGGCTTGGTGGCCCAACGATCCAAACGGCGGCAAGGGTGTAGCAAGGGTGTGGCACGGCTTGGACAGCGTGATGGCAAGGTAAGGGGTGTAGAACAAGAAGGAAAAAGAGAGGAGAAAATGGATGAGAGGGGGGGGATGGACGAATTTGAGGAGAAAGAAAGAGAGAAAGTGAGAGTGAGTAAGAGAGTGAGAATGAGAAAGAAAGAGAGTTGCCTTGTCTTAAAAGTCTAATGCATTATTGCCCTCATTACTGCAATCCCAAAATTTATCAACTTTGGCTCTTAAAATCCAAGACCAATAATGGAAGGAGAGAGAGAGAGAGAGAGAGAGAGAGAAGGGATGGGCGGCCACAACTTGGGGAAAAAGGAAGAAGACTTCCTTGTTCAGCAGTAAATGAAGCTTGTCTCTTGCCCATTAATATTTGTCCATAAAAGTCCAAGTTTCTAGAAGGGGTATTTTGGTAATTTCCCCTCTTGAAACTATTCATATGGGATTGGACTATTCACATGGGCTTGGCACTATTCACGTGGGCTTGAACTTGAATTTAATGGGCTAGATATCCAATAGGCTCTTTATTTGGGCTAAAAATGGGCTTTTGAGGGCAAAACGGTAATTTCCTCTTATACGGCCTCTTGGTGGCCGAATTTCACAGGAAATAGGCCCATTGGTTCATGCTAAGTCCGTAACGTCTATTTGGTTCTCAATTTTCGGCTTACCATCACTTATTTGAAAATTTAGGGTTTACTGATAAACTTTGAGATTCAACAAGTAATGTCCAATACTCTTCATCAGATTAGAATTCGTGATTAAAATCAATCGAATTTGATCTTAGTACATTGGTAGAAAATTAGGAATATCACAAGGGAGATCTTCGCAACACTGGATAATCACCATTTAAGCACATGAAATAGACCAAATAAGCACAAAATCATTGGTGTTATGTGTTTTGATTTTGTGCCTTGTTTGATGTATTATTTATAGAATGCTATGACTGATATCATGCAGGGTATGTGCCAATGCGAGGTAAGAATGCCTGTGGTTTGTCTGTTGAATGAGTTGAGTTGTTCGAACCTATTATTGATTAAGTAGAATGAGAATTGCTTTCTATTAATCTGCCATCGACAATAAACTGCATATTTAGGGTATGTTTTAGGTGAATCAGCATCTTACAAGAGGCTTAGGTTGTTAACTTATTGAGATTTTATCTCACTCGTTATTGTTAATCGCTTTTCAGACCTGTAGCATGAATATGCGACCTGTGTGATTCGGGGTTCCCTCGAACCAGAGCCTCGTTATAACACCGTACCCAGTCCTTGGTGTAGACTATAGTTTTGAGCGTCACGTTACGACGATCTGGATTGATGAGGGGTTGAGTCATTTGATACCTCACTGATTCAAGGCGTGGTTTATCCACCACGGTAATGCCCTTTTTGGTCCTCTAAGAAGTTTCGATGAGCCAAGCGAAGGTGGAGCTCTAGGTGAGGAAGTATGGGATTCGATAGTTGTAGAGGTTCTTGACGGTGCTGTGGAAGATCCGAAGTCGGACCTGGATGATGAGAGAGATCCTAAGCCTCCTCCCAACTACTACCTCATCTAGCTAGGACTTGGAGTATTGACTTTTTGGTGTAACCCCGTCTTGGTGGAGATAAGTTAACTCGACTCCCAGTATCTTTTTTATGGTCTTAATAGGAAGTAGTCGTAGTGAAGGCTTGTATATATAAACTTCTTAGGGTTAACAAGTATATAAATAAAGTGTGTTTTGCTAACGATGGTAATTCTGTTATTTTTTCTACTATCCCTATTGTCATGATTGTTGGGTGGTTATTAATCATTTCTGCTTGCGTTAATCAAAAGTTAAAAGGAATGGGTCGACGACGCATCCTGGAATGTTGCATTCAGAATGACCTAAGAGAAGTATTGGGATTGTCGCGCGCTCGAGGGCCGGGGCATGACATCCCCATTTTATTAGTATCAGAGCATGGTCATATCCTGGAGTGATAAGGTGCATTGGGTTTTGAGATAGTTAGTTAGAACAAACCCCAGTGCTTGTGATTGCTGATTGATTTTCAGGAACATTGTTCATGAGTTTTAATTTCGTGTCGAAATTTGACACGTAGGATTTTGTGGAATTCCTACAAGATAAGTAACCCAGACCCATGGATCCCTAGAAGAAAGGTAGCCCAAAGCCAAGTAAGCGCTCGAGGAAGGGCATAAGAGGATCCTAGAATAGATAGAATTCTGCAAGCTCTAGAAGCTATGGGAAATCTCATGGGGCAACAGGCTCAGAATCAAGCTGATGCTACTATTGTGGTTGCCGCGCCCAATGAAGTCCTGTTGGTTGGGAATGGGAATGGAGATCAATCGATGCATAGGTTGGTTGAGCAGTTTCTATAGCTTAAGTCGCCAAAGTTTACCGGAGCAGGTGATTCTGAGGTTACAACTCTCTAAATCGAGTTTAAAAAGGCTTTCACATTGCTGAGGTGCTAGGAGGAAGACAAAGTGACGCTGGCTGTTTACCAACTACAAGGTAACGCTAACTCTTGGTGGGAAGCCACTCAAGGAAGGGTTTTTCCTGAACGTACGATCTTGGTGTGGGATACCTTCGTTAGAGCTTTCAATGAGAAGTATTTCTCGGATTGTGCGAAGAAACAAAAGACGACTGAATTTCAACGACTTCGTCAGAACCATTTGTTAGTAGATCAATATGAGGCGAAGTTCATCGAGCTGTCTCGGTATGCATCAAGGTTGATTAAAGACCCGGTGGATAAAGCGAGGAGATATCGAGATGGTCTGAAATCGAAGATTAAGGACTAGTTGGTGCCCCTGCATCTCAATGATTATGATGAGCTGTATGAAAGGGCCCAACTCATTGAAAAGAATATGGCAGAAC
Organism: Metrosideros polymorpha var. glaberrima; assembly: GCA_001662345.2. Classification (NCBI taxonomy): domain Eukaryota; kingdom Viridiplantae; phylum Streptophyta; class Magnoliopsida; order Myrtales; family Myrtaceae; genus Metrosideros; species Metrosideros polymorpha. The sequence continues at coordinate 14,255,123 of BCNH02000006.1, read as the reverse complement.
GTGCAGCTGCATCTGGATCACGGTTTGCACCTAATAGGGACAATAATTGGTTTAGGAAGAAACCAATGACTAGAGGAAAGTATTCTGTCCCTCCCAACCGAAAGAATGGCATAGAAAAGCCAGCATACAACTCAGTTAGTGTATGCCGATTTTGTACTAGAAATCATGGAACAACCCCGTGTCTTGCTAGGATGGGAGCCTGTTTTGGATGTGGTCAGCATGACCATCAAGTGCAGAACTGTCCATGTAGACCTTTTGAAGCACCAGTACTACCGCCGCAAGGAGGACAACTATTATGGAACACCCTGCAGAACAATCTGAACAGACCCCCAATGTAAGGAAGGATTTCTGCTGTTACCAGGAAAGAGGCGAAGGATTCGCCGACCGTTATAGGTACGGTCTCCTTGCACGATCATATTGCTTATGCTTTGTTTGATCTGGGAGTCACACACTCGTTTGTTGCTAAACAATTTGTTGAGTTCGTAGGGTTAAGTCCGAAACCGTTGGAAGTGGTTCTTAATATTTCCATCCCATTAAAGGATAAAGTATTGTCCGCAATAGGATGTTCAAGTTGTAAGATAATCATAGGCGGTCGAGAGGAAGTATAGATTTGATTGTGTTGGTAATGTATGACTTTAATGTCATCATCGGAATGGATTGACTCACCTAGCAACGAGCTACGATGGATTGCTATCGTAAAGCAATCAAGTTTAACCCGTTAGGAAGGGTTCGTTTTGAGTTCATTGGAAATAGAGGGTGCCCTTCAATCCCCTTGATTTCATTGCTTGAGGTGATAACCTTGCTTGATAAGGGTTGCTAGGGTTATTTGGCAACTATGGTCAATATGTTGGTTGAGGAACCAAGGACGGATGATATCGCTATAGTGCGGGACTTTTCCGATGTTTTTCCAAAAGAATTGTCTGGATTACTCCAAAAAAGGGAAATATAATTTGTGATTGAGTTAGCCCCTGAAACGGAGCCGTTTTCCAAAGCACCATACCGCATGGTGTTGTCAGAGTTAAAGGAATTAAAAGTTCAGATGTAAGAATTATGGGATAAAAGATTCATCTGCCCTAGTGCATCGCCTTGGGGAGCACCAGTTTTGTTTGTGAGAAAGAAGGATGGATCGTTGCGTCTTTGTATCGATTATTGGCAACTCAATCAAGTGGCGATCAAGAACAAGTACCCGTTACCAAGGATAGACGATTTGTTTGGCCAACTTCAAGGAGCTTCGGTATTTTCTAAGATAGACCTAATGACGGGCTATCACCAATTGAGAATCAAGAAGGAGGATATACTGAAGACGGCATTTTATACATGTTATGGTCATTATGAGTTTACGGTAATGCCGTTTGGTCTGACAAATGCCCCTGCTACTTTTATGGATCTAATGAATTGTGTGTTCAAGGAGTATTTGGACCAGTTTGTGATTGTGTTCATTGACAACATTCTCAAGTACTCGAGAAGTCATGAGGAACATGAATAACACTTGAGGACAATTCTGCAGATCCTTTGAGAGCATAAACTGTATGCTAAGTTCGGTAAGTGCTAGTTTTGGGTAGCTCGTGTAGCTTTTCTTGGACATATAATTTTTGGCCGAGGAATTTTTGTAGATCTGACTAAGATTGAAGCGGTTATGGACTGGTTAAAGGCCAACGACTGTAACGGAGATTCGGAGTTTTTTTGGTATTGGCAGGTTATTATAGACGATTTGTGAAAATGTTTTCTATGATAGCTATGCCTCTAACACGATTGCTAAAGAAGAACAAGAAGTTTGAATGGACAGATAAATGCGAACGTAGTTTTCAAGAGCTTAAGCACAAGCTAACTACAGCTCTAGTTTTGACAATATCATCTGGTCCAAGAGGTTGTGAGATCTATAGTGATGTGTCGTTTAAGGGATTGAGCTGCGTTCTCATGCAACATGGAAGAGTGGTTGCATACGCGTCCCGTTAGTTAAGGCATCATAAGTTGAACTATCCGACGCATGATTTGAAATTAGTAGCAATCGTCTTTGCCCTCAAGATTTGGAAACATTATATATGTGGAGAAAAGTTTTAGGTTTACACCGACAATCAAAGTCTCAAGTACCTGTTCTCTCAGAAAGAGTTGAACATGAGACAACGACATTGGATGGAGCTTCTCAAGGATTACGATTATGACATTATGTACCATCCTAGTAAAGCCAACAAAGTAATTGATGCGCTTAGTTGAAAGTCAACGATTGCACAAATGATGGTCCAAGAATGGCTTCTTTCGAAGAAGTGTGAGATTCAAACTTTAAGTTTGAGAAAAGCCACCTATCTAGTCTCATGGCTATTCTAAGGATTGAACCAGAAGTGCAGGGAAAGATTAAAGCCTTGCAATCAACAGATCCTGCAATCCAAAAAATTCTACAAGAGGATTTAGCGAAGTGGAAAGTTGATTTTCAAGTAGCTGAGGACGGAATATTGAGATTCTATGGGCGATTGTGCATGCCCAATGATACAGGGCTTAAGGAGGAAATCTTATCAGAAGCTCATTATAGTAGTTACAGCATTCATCCAAGCAGTACAAAGATGTATCAGAATTTGAGACAGTATTATTGGTGGAGTGGCATGAAGGCTAATATCGCTAAGCACGTGGCTAAGTGCTTAACATGCCAACAAGTGAGAGCGCATCATTGTAATCCTAGTGGACTGCTGCAACCTCTCGAGATTCGAGAATGGAAATAGGAACATATCACAATGGATTTTGTGATGGGATTACCAAGGAGTCAACGAGGTAATGACTTTATTTGGGTCATGGTTGATAGACTAATGAAGTCCGCACATTTTATTGCCGTATGAAAATATTTCGCATTAGATAGATATGTTGACTTGTACGTGCGACAAATTATTCGTCTTTATGGAGTGCCAGTGACGATCACATCAGATCGAGATCCCATGTTCACCGTCACTTTTTGGAAAACCTTGTAGACTACCTTAAGAATGAAGCTACAATATAGCACAGCCTATCATCCACAGATGGATGGCCAATCAGAGAGAACAATTCAAACGCTCGAGGATATGTTGCGAGCATGTGTTTGGGATTTTAAGGAAAGTTGGGAGAAACAACTTCATCTTGTTGAGTTCGCCTATAATAATATTCATCAACAGAGCATCAAAATGGCACCATTTGAAGCATTGTATAGTAGAGCTTGTAGAACTCTAGTTTGTTGGGATGAATTTGGTGAATGAAAGATCACGGGTCTTGAGTTGGTACAATAATCGTTGGACGCTGTCAAGGTTATTAGAGAAAGACTTAAGATAGCCTAAATCCGCCAGAAAAGTTATGCAGATAAGCAGTGTAGACCATTGGAATTCTAAGTAGGTGATCATGTATTCCTCAAGGTGTTACCGATGCGAGGTACTTCGTGATTTGGCAAGAAAGGAAAGCTGAGTCCGAGGTATGTTGAACCTTTTGAAATCTTGGAACGAATTGGGATTTTGGCCTATTGTCTCGCGTTGCCACCGACACTTGCTCAAGTAGATGATGTCTTTCATGTATCTATGTTGAGGAAGTATGAGCCTGATCCGACTCACGTGCTTAATTTTAAGGAAATAGAAGTGGACGACCGAGTGTCATACGTGAAGAGACCGGTGAAGATAGAGGATAGAAAAGAGCAAGTGGAAGTGATAAGTGATGGTGCTAGGTTATCAAGGAAAGTGATAAGTGGAAGTGATAAGCTATCATCAAATGGATAATAAGCTATCGGTAATTAGAAGATAAGCTATCATTAAAGGGATGATAAGTTATCGGCATTTGGATGATAAGCTATCATTAAAACGATGATAAACTATCGGTAATTAGGTGATAAGCTATTGGAAAATGGATGATAAGGTATCGTCAAATAAGCGATAAGCTATCGAAAAATTATCGATAAGCTATCAAAGTTTGGGTGATAAGTTGTTAATCGATGTGTTTTGTACTTGAGTTATATAGTATTTCTATTCATAATTATACATGATTTTATGTTGTTAAGATTGCCTTGAAAAGATGATTGTCTCTTGAACTATTGTTTCCTAGTTGAAAAGAATGTAAATTTTAGCATATAAATGGTGATTTGCGTGGTGTCATGTTTGGATATCAAGTTTTAGGTGTTGGAATAATCTAAGATACTTGAGAAATGAAGTATGTAAAGTTTAACAGGATAAGTATGTTCGTGTAATTACATGTGATGTTATTATTGCATTTTTACGTGTGAAAGATTGCAATAAGTTTGTCGTATGAGCATGAGTCATGGTTGCATTAGCTAAATGAGAAGAAATGAGATTGGCATACATAATTGGTGTGCTCATGTGATCATAAAGAGTACGGACTCCCAATGGTTTTTGGGGAAGATGCTCGATTTTATTGGATGCCTGGCGGGAGTTTGGATGCCGGATCGCGGTAGAGATCGAACCGATGCTTCTTAGGGAATGCCGTCTATCTATGGCGGAGGTCAAGGTATGGCCATGCCCGAACTTCTAGGAGGTCAAGACGTTGCCGTGCTCGTTGGGGCGGGACGATGCTCGGTCATGCCAGAAAACCGCTAACCTTCGGGTTGTGCCGTAACCGAGAGTGATCGTAATCGTTAGGCAATAAAATGGAACACGTTTGGATGCATTGCGCATGAGAAATAGTGTTATGTGTTCTGATTTTGTGCCTTGTCTGATGTATTGCTTATAGAATGCTATAACTGATATCATGCAGGGTATGTTCCAAGGCGAGGTAAGAATGTATGTGGTTTGTCTGTTGAATGAGTTGATTGCTCGAACCTGTGATAGATTAAGTAGAGCGAGAATTGCTTGCTATTGATCTGCCATCGACAATAAGCTGCATGTTTAAGGTATGCTCTAGGCGAATCAGCATCCTACACGAGGCTTAGGTTGTTAACTTATTGAGATTTTATCTCACTTGTTGTTGTTAACTGCTTTTCACACCTGTAGCATGAATATGCGACCTGTGCGATTTAGGGTTCCCTCAGACCAGAGCCTCGTTATAACACCGCACCTGGTCTCCAGTACAGACTACAATTTTGAGCTTTACGTTACGACGATCTGAGTTGATGAGGGGTTGAGGAACCTGATACCTCACTGATTTAAGGCGTGGTTTGTCTGCCACGGTGATGCCCTTTTTTGTCCTCTGAGAGGTTTCGATGGGCCTGGCGGAGGTGGAGCTCCAGGTGAGAAAGTATGGGATTCGATGGACGTAGAGGTTCCCGACGGTGTTCTGGAAGATTTGGAGTCAGACTTGGATGAGGAGAACAATCCCGAGCCTTCTTTCGACTACTACCTCGTCTAGCTCGAACTTGGAGTACTGACTTTTTAGTGTAACCCCGTCTTAGCGGAGATATGTTAACCCAACCCTTAGTATCTTTTTTATGGTCTCGATAGGAAGTAGCCATAGTGAGGGCTTGTATATATAAATTTCATAGGGTTAATAAGTATATAAATAAAGTGTGATTTGCTAACGATGGTAGTTCTATTATTTTTCCTATTATCCTTATTGTCATGATTGTTGGGTGGTTATTAATAATTTCTGTTTGTGTTAATCAAAAGATAAAATGAACGAGTTGACGATGCGTCCTGGGACGTCACATTTAGGATGACCCAAGAGAAGTATCGAGATCGTCGTACGCTCGAGAGCTGGAGCGTGACATTTGACAAGGTGCTGCACCTACAGGTTATCGAGAAGTGTTCAACTGTGTCCATTTCTCACTACGCTAAAAAATTGAACGTAACCTTTAGTGTTTTAAAAATGAAGTGAAAGATTCTAACTACTATGCCAAGGTATCCGTATGAAAAGCAAGTATGGCTTTGCATAATTATATACAAAGAAAGATTGATATTGATTTTGAAACAGTAGATTTGGATCTCGAGTATGGATATTCAAGTGACCATGATGCTATAAATGAGGGGGCGAGTGCTTCAAATGATAATGCATCTCTTGACATGGTACATTTACGTGATGATATAGCTGTGAGTGTAATAAATAGCTAAGGAAGTTTGTAATATTTAATGACAACTTATTTCTTTTCTCGGGACATATGTGTTTTTGTCTATTATAATGAAATTACTCTTTTAAGATCCACTTTAATGTGATTTTTATTTATAAATTTGTTAATATGTCTCTTTTACATTACTTTCAACTCGAAAATATAAAAGTTACAGTCATTCAATTTTAAACAAATTAAAGTTGAAAAACTTAAATTGGCACACAAAAGGAATTTCCAAATGTATGTTTACCAAACAATATTTTCCCCAAAGTTGCAGCCTAAGGCACTTTTCAATTATAATTTACTAAATAGTATTTGCATTTTGAAAAATTTCTTTAGCCTAAAGGCACTTACATTTCCCAAAAGATACATATCCGATCCATCAAGAAATTTATCTAGCACACACCTAAGTTAAAGAATACGTCTAGTCTACTCGTTTCGATCAACATCCCATCCCTGCTACCCAGCAAGAACACTTTGTCAACTTGCAAATAGCCCCTAAGTTTGTTCAACAATGACACTCCCAAGGTGACACCACCTTCAATTTGGAAATGTTCATCTTGCTCTAACCTTCCATGGAAGGAAAGGTCTTCCAGTAGTTGCCTGCATGGCCCTTCTTGATACCCAGTTCCTTGAGTATCAACATGCCTGCATAGGAACTACGGAAATCACTCTTAACGTTGGCACAGTGTTTGTTACCCTTTTCCCCAATTTCAACATGGCTCTATCTAATCCCCGCTTGTTGAATGCCCTTAAGGTTCAGTAGTAGATAACTGATGCACCTCAAACACTTGACTCTACAGCAGCCACCCTTTATTACCAAATGGTGTATTGTGTCCAAAACCATGCTCTGGATTTGAAACTGTCTTCAATAGAAGATGCTCTCTTTATCTCTGTTGATAGCAACTAGACACCTTCCTATATTCATGTTCCGAGACAAATCTCTCAATCTAAGTTAGTCAAGGTTCTCTCAGACACTTAGGTTACTAACTATGAGAAGCTCCACAAAAATGCCACTCCAATCTAAGCGACAGAGTCCAAGTTCTCAAAGAAAAGAGATGGCTCAGTAATCATCTCTTTTGACCACTCTCATGAGAAAGCAAGAAGCTTTATCTTTCCCACCATTCTTACCTTGAAACCCTATGTTTCCAGAAATCCCAGAAGGAGTCTTTCAGACCCAAAAAAGTTGATTGAATCTTTTGATCATGAAGGAAGACCAATCCATTTCTTCAGAGACTTGCATACTGGCCATTGTTTCTAGGACCCCGAATGTCATTGCCCAAGTTGCTTGACTCCCTTAGAACTTGAATAAGATGACGGACCCTCTTCTCGCAAATGCAAGAAACAACCTAAAGATAATCTCTACCAGAGATATTTTGAAGGAGACCCCACCGTCGGTCCCCTTGGAGAAGATGAAGGCATATATTAGTTCATGGTCTCTTACGGACCTACCTCCCAAGAAAACCCTTCTCTCCATCATGGCTCTTGCAAGTTGCCCCCTTCATTACCATCACCGAAGACCCCTTCTGTCAAACCATGCTACAAACCCATCTTCAAATGGGTCTAGAAACATCACACAGTGACCCTCATATCCACCAGTTTTGTAGACCATCAGAATCAGTTATACCTGTTCAACCCCTCTGTGCTCGTATCTCAATGTTTAATGAAAATGATTTCCCACCATTGGAATCCTTTACTAGACAAACTGGATACTGTCACCAACCCAAAATAACCAGTCGAACTACTGCCGGGACTTGGGGTGTACAAAAGAACTTGGAACCGCTCGCTGCCCAAGAACCGGACTGGACCGCCCAAGAACTGGTGGTTCCTAAGGAAACCAGTTCAATTCCTGGTTCCAATTTCTTGGAACTGGTGTGTACTGGTCTGATTCCGATTCCAGGTGCGGAGCAGCCCACTCGAATCGGACCAGTATATATATATATATAATATTGTAGTGGGAACGAAGGGATTGAAGATACAAACTGAGAAGGTAATGGGCTTTGGCTCGTGGGGATATGGATCAAGCCCTCTCCCCCGATCAGAATCGAGAAGGTAAGGTAATATATTTTCCCAAAAGTCTCATTCCCTGGAAAATTTTCATTCAAATGGGAAGTTCAGGAAATGGTTCTTAAGACAAAACAAAATAGCATGAGAACATCCAATGAGCTCTCATTCTACATATAATGAAAGGCATGGCTTTCCATCCTCTGTAGTTGATCTTCGTTGGTCCACTGGTCGCGGCGTCTCTCTCGTCCTTGTCCATTGTTTCTTTCTCATTCTTCTCTTTTCTTTCTCCATCATTTCTCCTTTTCCTACAGTTTATTTGCCTCTTTGTTTGGGCTTTATAGTGATATGTAGTGGCAATAAGTCAGTGTAAAAGTGAGTTAGTTTCTGGGCTTTTTATTAATAAGCCCGTGCCAACACCGGCATATCTGAAGCAAAGATGGAATAGGTTTGGCTCTTTGGTTTAGTTTCGCCTAGTTTTAGAGTTTAGGAATGGGACAGATTTGTTATCGCAAATACTCGATTCTCCAAAAGCAGTGCTAATGCATGAAGGTGGGACCGGTTTCATTGTTTTACTCAGGAACTAGACTGGATCGGTCGTCCGATTCCCGGGTGGGTCTATGGAACCAACGGACAGTTCCCTGTTCCAATTTTTTGGAATCGATCCTTAGTGTGCAGTTCTCAGTTCTAGGGTGGGAACCGCCCACTTGGCCTATGCTCACCCCTAGTTGGGAGGTCACACCAAAGAACCTGATCCCTCTGATTGCGTGCTTAACTGGCAACAGAGAATGCCTTGGTCCAAAATAAAGCTCTCACTACACTAAGATCTTAACAGCGTAGTGGCTTCCATACCTTGCAGACCCAAATTGCAGAAGTTAAGACAGAAGTTGGAGAAGTCAAAACTCGCCTTGATCGAGTTTACCAAAAGGTGGACCAAATAGCTAAAGTTCAAGCTAAGCTTCTCCATCATTATGAAACAAGACTAGACAAGATGGAGGCAAGGCTCATCAGGCTTAAGCATTATTTGGATGACCCGTAGAAGGAGATTGAGAGGCTTAAGATGCAAATCAAAGAATTAAAGGCCAGTAAAGAAAAACCCATTGTTTCTTCTTTTGATCCTTTATTTGCTCCCTCATGAAACAAACCACCTTTTGGATCATTTGGACCTTTGACGTCAGTTCTAGTTCCTCTTCTACTCCATCACTTTTTTCTAGCCTGTCTAAACTTCCTCCCACTCAGCGGCATAATGTATGGGCAATATGAGATGGATCCCTAATAAAAAAGGCTCTAATCGAGAAAATTAAAACACTAGACCCTCCTGATCCTGATTCTGACCAACCTCTACACTTGGCTATGATTTCAAACCCTCTTGAGTCTTTCCTCAAAAAGCAAGTCAGCCCTCGCATCACCATGGTTGGTGAACGGGAGGAAGGTCGTCAAGATGAGAGCTCTTGCCCTTCTAAAGCTACATCTGAGGCTGATACAACATCTACAAAAGAAACCTCAGAAGATGAATAGGATGAGCATGTGGTCATGATTCAAGAAGCTCCCATAACCTTCATGATGCAGCCCGAGATACATGAAGAAATGCAAGAAGATTATGAAACTGCTTCCCAGTATCCAATGCCTAGCAAAATTGTTCCTGGTGGTCTCACATTTACATTTGATGATATTCCTTATCACAAGTGGCATGGTAGACTACAAGATTTTTATGCATGGATGAATGCAAAAGTAACATATCCAAATAATGACCAATTTCATATGCTATTGGAACTCACTACCAGGTTTACAAGCGTTCTGTTAAATTGGTGGTTAAATCTTGCTCATGTAGATTAAAACACCATCCTTGCTCAAGATTTTGACCAAGTCATCCTCGTTATGCACCTGTTATTCATTGGAAGTCCTGAAGACCTTGTGGAGCAAAAAAAAGAAAAGAGTTCTTTGAGCGAAAGTGTTGTTCCTACCAAAGAAAGGACCTTAATAGGTACTTTCAAGAAATGATGAAACTCTATTATGCTCTCGGCGGTGATACTGCACTCAAACCTATGATTGTTGCATCTATCCCTACCCAAATTTCTGGGTTGGTGGATAAATATTTTCAAGCCCATGACAGAAAAACCTTAAATGTCTACTTTGGAGAAATCCAGCAAGCTATCCATATAAATGTGGATGAAAGGTGCCTCCGCAAGAAATCGTTCAAAGAATTCACTAGGGACAACCAAACACTTGATAAGGCTTGTAAAAGATCCGGCTTTCAAATTAAGTGTGGCTATAAAGATTTGTGTGATTGTTCCTACAAGAAAAAGAAGCATTTCAAAAAGTATCCTGTTCTTAAGCGAAATAAAGGCAAATGGAAATTCCTCCGAAAAAGTAAGAGGTACAATAGCAACCGACGAGATGGCAAGCATAAGAAGAAAGATCGACGCTTTATCTGTGGAAGGAAGGGACACTTTGCAAAAGATTGTCCACAAGCCAATAAACAAAGCATGCATCTTGTTAATTCCATCCAGCACAAGACAAGGATCTCCATTGAAGAAGATGATCTTGAATCACTCTTCTCCCTCGAGGATGAACCTTCTGAAAAGACCATCTATGCAATCCAAACTTTCTCCAAATCTAGTAAAGCAGAAAAAGACCCAGACTATGCAAATGATGGTATGTTTTTCTTTGAAGGGTCCTCCTCTCCATCATCACCCATTCATGAACCCCAAGAAATCCAATAGTCTAGAGAAAAACCTCTCTTTCAAACCATATGTTCCTTTTGAGTCTTCCCCTCCAAGTATGATAAGCCTATATCTCTTGTTGCGCTTATTGATACTGGAGCAGACTCTTCCATCCTTGACTCTAAATTTCTTCCTAGTGAATATTAGGAAGATCATACCCGATATTTTACCTCTTGATCAGGAAATACTTTTGCCATAAAAGCAAGAAGCAAACCCATTAGGATTTAAATCCTTGGCTCACCATTTCCTAATAGAGATCTCATCATTGGTTGGGACATCCTTGCTCAACTTCCAAGTCTCAGAATTATCTAAATGGCTTGAAATTCCATTCACAATTTCATGAATATGTGGAAACTAAGAGACTTTACCTTTTTCAACTAGAACAGCTTGACCTAATTCTCTAGCTTCTCTTAGAATCATGTGCAGAGAATCATTCAGATGTTCTCACCAAATGTCCAAAGCCCTTGTGGAAAAATGAAAACTTTTTCATTAGATTGCTTTAAAAAAAGGAAGACATCAATTGTACCAAGGCAAGCCACACAGGAATGAACCCTACAGACCTTCAACTAGCTTAAAAAGAATGTGAAGAATTAGTTCAGCAAAACCTGATTGAGCCCATAGAGTCTCAGTGGGCATGTGAAACATTTTATGTGGAGAAACGTGTTGAACAAGTAAGGGGGGAACAGTGGCTGGTCATTAACTATTAACCTCTTAATCTATTTCTCCATTATGACAAGTTTCTTTCCCTTAATAGGAAAACCTTGTTTTCTAGTCTGTCTAATGCTAAGATCTACTCAAAGTTTAACTTGAAAGTAAGATTCTGGCAGCTAGGGATCCACCCTGAGGATAGGCACAAGACAGCTTTCTGCATCCCAGGCCAGTATTTTCAATAGAAGGTTCTCCCATTCGAGTTGAAGACAGCTCTTCGATATTCCAAAAGGAAACGTGCAAAATTTTCCACCAGATTAGTTCCAATGCTCTTATCTACATTGATGACATCTTGCTATACAGCATGGATGAAGCATCCCATTGCGAGCTTCTCTCTAAGTTTGCTGACATAGTTAAGCAACATGGCATCATGCTATATCAAAAGAAGATGAAGGTTGCCTAAACAGAAATCGAATTTCTAGGCATGCATCTCAAGGATGGTGCATTTTAGCCCGATGAATCATATTGCCAAAGAATTGCTTAAGTTTCCCGATGAGAATTCTTCTCACAAGTAAGTCCAACAACTCCTCAGAATCGTCAACTACCTAAGAGCTTTTGTTCCAAAAATCACAATGCATATGCATCCCTTGCAAAAAATGTTGAAAAAATATCCTCCCTCTTGGGGATCTTCGCAAACCAAAGTAGTCCAATCACTCAAATAGAAGTTGCAATCTCCACCCCCATTACAATCCCTTCTACAAATAAAAGAATCATTTAAACTGATGCTTGTTACGACCTAAATTTCGTCAACCTAGGTTAATGGATTATCAAGTCAATTAAATGAAATTAACTAACCTAGCTCGAGTTCTCCCAAACTCTATCAAATAGCAACTTAGGTTTAAATGATTAACATGCAAATATTTTGACTTGGAGTCGCCACTAATCATTGACGGTAAGTTAATTAGAACCTCAATAAAACATTAAGGAGAAAATGTTTTATTTCTATGAACCAGAGAAACTAAGTTTGGAAACTCGATTACACTAGATTAAATCTAACGCCCTTTCGGTACCATTTTCATTTCATAAAAAAAAAAATTATCAGGCAGCTCTGGATCAATTTTAATCGAATTTTCTAACATTTGAGGTGATCATGCGGGCGTGCAGCATTATTTAATGCTCAATAATCAAAGTAATAAATAAATTGCGAGGAAATGGTAAAGTGAACGTACTTGGATGCTACAGCCTAATCCCTAACACTCATCTCGCAAGCGTAAGACTTAGACTAATGCAATTATCCTTTTTAGGGTTTTCACTTATTTAATGAAATGTGATGCAATTGCAATTATACCAAAATGAAAGGCATTTATTTGAATGACCTAAGTCTAATGCATGCAATTAAATGACACGCATTATATTCCTAAACTTAACTTTACTAAATGACAGGCAAAATGGTATGCAACTAAGCTATATGTCATGCAAAAGAACCTAAATGTCTAAAATGAATTATTGAATAAACTTAGACATGGTACTACATGAATAAATCTAAAAATCATGCTAATGAATTTAAACATGGCACTAAATAAATCTAGACATGAAACTGATGTGTGGACCTAAACAGGATTCTAAATGAACTTAGGCATTATCCTAAAATGAACCTAGACTAAATGACATGACAAAGATGACACGCACATGATTATTTTTGGTATTTTCGATGAATTTAGGAATTAAAAACCAATGGAATTTAAACTATCGTAAATGAATATTATTTTAAATATCTAGGAATTAATCTAAATTAAATCCCAAAATATTTAAGAGAATCTTACCCTAATTCTAAATGTTTTAAGAATGGAATATTATCTAAATGGATGCAATCCTAATCTACATAAATATTATTTAAAATGAAACTATCCTATGAGATAAACATTTTTAGGAAACGTTATCTTTCTAAAATGGAATACAACCTATGAGATAGGATTCCTAATAAATCCCACATACTATTTATTTTATTGAATTAAAAATGAATTTCGAATTTTTTATTTGGGAAAACATTTTATCCGCAATTTGATTAATTAATTAAAAAACGACTTAAAGTTGGCGAACCGAATCTATGAGATTATAGATTGAATCGTCCAACTTTCCATGCGTATCAAGGCGCTATCTTGAGATTAAGATTGTCACGCCCTGTTACTCAAGCACACGACAACCCAAACTTCACTTGTGTCATTTTAATGCAACGTCCCAAGACGCTTCGTCGACCTATTCTTTTTATCTTTTGATTAAACGCAAACAAAAGCAAATCATAACCACCCATTCAAACACAACAATAGGGACAGTAAAAAACAGACGAAAAGTCATTATCAAAAGCGCTACTTTATTTATTTACTAGTCAACCCTAGGAAGTTTACATGTATATGCCCTTTTACGATGGGTTGCTTCCTACCAAGACTAACAAAAAGATATCAGGGTCAGGGTTGACTTAACTTCTCTATGCGAGGGCTACCAAAAAAGATTTGCGCTTTGTGCCCTTAACCGAGGTAGTAACTGGGAGGAGTCTCAAGGTCGGTCTTATCATATGGATCTATCTTCGGATCATCAACGGCATCGTTGGGGGTGTCGATATTCATTGGGTCCCAAGCCTCTTCGCCCAAACACCCACCAGGCGGCCCATAAAAACCCCTTAGCAGACCAAAAAGGGCATCTCTATGCTGGACAAACCACGCCTTAAAGCAATGGGGTACCAGATACTCTAACCCCTCATCTACCCAAACCGTAGTCATGTAATGCTTGAACACATGATCTGAACAAGGAATCGCGTGCGGTGTTATCTCGAGGTCTTGGTCCATGGGAACCTCGAACCGCACATATCTACTTTTCATTCTACGGGTCCTGAAAAATGGTTAACAACAACGAGTGAGATAAATCTCAGTAAATTAACAACCTAAGCCTCGTGTAGGATGCCAATTCGCCTCAGTTGTGACCTAAACATGCAGTTTATTATCGATGGCAGAACAATAGTGAGCAACTCTCGCTTTACTTTAACTATAACATGATCAAGCAACTCGACTCAACATCAATTAACAAACTATAGCATAAACCACAAATATCCTTATCTCGCCTTGGCACATGCCGTGCATAAAATCAATTATCACATGCATCAAGCATAGTAAATAATCATAACACATAACACAATTTCTCATGCACAATGCATCTAAGCATGTTCCAATTTGTGTTCCAATTATTACGATCTCTCTTGGCCACGGCACATCTCCGAAGGTTGGCTGTCTTCTGGCATGACCGGGTATCGTCCCGCCTCATCAAGCGCGGCAACGTCTCAACCTCCCTCAGAGACAAACAGCATTCCATAAGGAGCATTGGTCCAGCCTCTACCGCAATCCGACATCCGAATCCCCACCGGGTATCAAATAAAATCAGGCATCGTCCTCAAAACCTTTGCAGGTCTGTTCCCTTTTCATGATCACACGAGCACACCAATCATGCATGTCAATTTCATTTCTTCTCATTTAGCCAATGCATATATGATTCATGTTCATATATCAAACTTATTACAATTTTCACATGTAATAATGCAATAAAATAATCATATGTGATCACTCGAACATGCTTATCCAGTCAAACTTTGCGTACTCCGTTTTTCAAGCATCATTGCTTATTTCAACATATAAAATATAGCACCCAAACATGACACCTTATGAATTACCGATTATATATCAATAAATACATTCCTTTAAAATAGAAATCAATAATTCAAATAGGGCAATCATTTTTCTATGGCAATACACGTTTTGATCAACAAAAAACATGTATAGAAGTGTCACATATGTCAAGCACAAATTACATTAAATCACAACTTATCACATTCCCTTCAATAACTTATCACATTACCAATGATAGCTTATCGACCATTCCTTGATAGCTTATTGCCTATTTGGCGATAGCTTATTATCCATTTTTTGATA
>BCNH02000006.1:14189518-14237716 GCA_001662345.2 Metrosideros polymorpha var. glaberrima | reverse complement strand
TAATGCTTAGAATTTTATGCTGATTATGCTGGGCACGTTTATAATGAGATTGGCCGTAGAATTTACCTTCCGTGTGCCTAAAAAGATTTTGGTAGAAAATAATGTACGTGTAATGCGGCATTGGTAATTGATGTGGCGATGGGCTTAAATGCTGAATTTTATGTTGTCAAATAATCTGTTAGGCCTGAAAAATGAGGCATACAAAGTTTGGCATAAAAAGCACGTCAGTGTGATTACGTGCGAATTTTATTGTGAAAATGACAATATTTGATGTGTGAGCATGATCATGGCCTGAGTATGGAAAATGTGGCATTTTCATGATAGTTTGATGAAACCTACCTTGAGGCGTATTTACGCGAGGTTAAGAACCACTACCCTGAGGCGTGTTTACGCGGGGTTAAGAATTATTACCCTGAGGCGTGTTTACGCGGGGTTAAGAATCGAGCCTGAGGTGTTTTACGCGGGCGACCCTGATGCGTGTTGACGCAGGGTATAGTTGAGCCTGACGAGGCCAACTGTCGCACAGCTGAGGCGTGAACCTTACGCGAGTTGTGGCGACGTCGCACACCTGAGGCGTGAACTTTACGCGGGTGGTTACGATGAGTCATGGCATGAGCATGGATTATAGTGGCATTATGAAATTGGTGTGCCTGTGTACTCGTGTGATCACAAAAGTGTACTGACCCTCAATGGTGATTGGGGATGATGCCCGGATGATTTGTGACCCGGATGCCCAAATGATTTGTGACCCAGATGCTTGAGAACGGTGACAATAATTGGAACACGTTAGGATGTATTGTGTACGAGAAATGAGGTTGTGTTCTGATTACATGCCTTGGCTGATGCATTGTTTTAGAATGCTATTATAACTGATAACATGCAGGGCGTATGCATGTACTAAGGCGAGGTAAGAATGCCTATAATTTGTTGGTTGATCGGTGAGTGGGTTGCTCGAACCCGTTATAGGTTGAGTAGAGCGAGCGTTGCTCGCTATTGATCTGCCATCGACATTAAGTTGCATGTTTAGGGTTCACCCTAAGTGAATTGGCATCCTACGCAAGGCTTAGGCGGTTAACTTACTAAGATTTTATCTCACTCGTTGTTGTTAACTGTTTTTCAGGACCTTAGGCTGGAAAGTCATTGGGTGCGGTTGAAGGTGCCTTTGCGTAGAGGAGATAGGTTAACCCGAGCCTCGATGTGAGGGCTTGTAATTATACACTTCCCAAGGTTAACCAGTTTATTAATAAAAATGTGTTTTGGTTTGGCTATTTTCCTGCTATCCCTACTGTCGGGTGTTTGTTTTTGCGTCCGCATGCGTAAATCAAAAGATAAAATGAATGGGTCGACGACGCGTCCTGGGACGTCGCATTTCTAATGACCCAAGAGAAGAGAAACATCGGGATGGTCGCGCGCTCGAGGGCCGGGGCGTGACACTTATCACCATCACTTATCACTTCTTGCGATAGCCTATCATTTCTACTTTCACTTACCATGATTGCTTATCCACTAATCTACCATTAATTAGCTCTAATCATAACAAATCTTAATATAATCTAACCCTAAACGCAATTGGCAACATAATCAAAGATTAGGAAATTACTTACTAGCTTAACGGCGGTGGCAAACAGCAAGGGCGGTATGGCGTGATGACAACAGTGGCAAGGATGTGGCTTGGCTCAGCGGCAAGGGCGCAGCTTGGTGACAACGAGCGGACGGCTTGGTGCGGCGGTGAGGGAGAGGAAGAGAGGAAAAAGAAAGAGAGAGGGGCGGTGGAGGGAGGAGGAGGCCGAACTTGGGGGGAGGGGGAAGAGAGAGAGAGAGAGAGGTAAAGTTTAATTTACCCTAAGGTCAATCTTCATCATCACTTTAATTAATGCAATCCAAAACTTATTCAATTAAGGTTACGGACTCCAAATTTTATCTACTAAAGCAAATGAAGGGGAGAAAAAAAAAGGAAGAAAGAGAGAGAGGGGGGAACTTCTTTACCAAGTTGTCATCTTACATTAATGACACAAAAACTCTAATTGTGATATCCCTAAATTTTGACCGATGTACAAAGATTGAATTCAACGGATTTTAACCACGAATTATAATCCGATGAAGAGTATTAGATGTTATGAAATCAATATATCAAAGTTTATTGGTAAATCATAAATTTTCGGATAAGTGACGGTAAGCAAAAAATTGAGAACCAAAGAGATGTTACGGACTTGGTATGAATCAATGGGCCTACTTCCTATGAATTTTGGCCACCAAGAGACCCTATAAGAGGAAATTACCATTTTTCTACTGAAAGTCCACTTTTAGCCCAAATAAAGAGCCCATTGGATATTTAGCCCATTTAGCCCTTTAAATTCGAGCTCAAGCCCACGTGAATAGTGCAAAGGGTGGAAATTACCAAATTACCCCTTCTAGAAAAACCTTGACTTTGAAGGACTAATTATGGACTTAAGACAAGATAAATTAATGTTGGACAAGGAAGTCTTCTTCCTTTCTTCCCCTATGTGGCCGCCCCCTCCTCTTTTTCTCTCTCTTTCTTCTTTCATTCTTCAATTATTGGCCTAAGTTGTCTTGAATTTTAAGAGCAAGATTGGATAAAATTTTGGGATTGCATTAATGAGTTGCAATAATGCAATCTTGGTGAAAAAGACAAGCCTTGGAAGATAGTAGCTATTGATCTCTCACTCTCTCTCTCTCACGCCCTCTTCTCTCTCTCCCTCTCTCTCTTTTCCTTCTCATTTTCTCTCTTTCACCACTGCCATTCACCTTGCTACCATCGTCCATCGCTCTTGCCACACCCTTGCCTCTGCTAGGATCGCCGTCGTCACCATCCAAGTTGAGTCGAATCGCCATCCGCACACCATGCCATCGTCGTAAAGCCGCGCCATCACCAAGCCACATCGCATCGAGCCACTGTTGACACCTAAATTTTGGCCCTTTCATTTTGACTCCGACTCCTACCAAAAATATTTAAATTAATTACGTTTAGTTTGCATTTAGATTTAGGAACATTTTCCATTAATTTTTAGCATAATCATGTATTTTCCGATTAAAATTTGAACTGAGGACTAAATCGGACCAAAATTGGACGCGTGGACTAGACCATTTAATTGAAAAAAATTTGGCCAAGGTAAGGGGGTGGGCTGCCAAGTTTTAGGACATTTTTGAGCTAATTTAGAGCTTAATTCATCCTGCTTAAATTATTAATTGGGAAAATGCCTTTTTAGTAATTAAAAATCCATAATTAATTGAGAAAAAGGTCAAAATTAAGCTCGAAAGAGACGAGCGAGCCCATGAGGGAGCCAAGCTTGGCTCAGCCCACACAATGGGCTGTCCGAACCAATTAAGGGCCAAATTGAAGAGAAAAATAAACTTTAGAGTCAATTTGCAAATATGGAAAAGTTCGAGGGCCAAAATTCAAATACTCAAAAAATTGAGAAAACCCTCAAGCTTGCCTATATATACCACGTTATACCTCTAAATCATGGGGGGGGGGGGACACCAATCTAATCTCAGAAAATATGAGAAACACAGAGAGAGAGAGAAAAAAGAGAAAGGACTCGGCCGTGCACCCTTCGGCTAAGCCCTTTTCTCACAGTGACACCGCCTTCGTCGATGGCCCTCTAGTGTCCGGTAACCTTCAAGAGCAAACTACATGCGTCTTAGTTCGTATACATTTAGGGATATCATCCTGAAGGGCCACAGATGCGGAGAACCGAGGCGAAGAAGAGTGCCCATCGACTAGCCTCATGCCTAGAAACCTAGAAAAACAGAGCAGATTCCAGTTCGTCAAGCCACCTTGCGAGGTGATTTTCGATCAGCGTCGGCCACCCCTTGAGGCCCACGAGTAGTTGAAATGAAGCCTATGTGACTTAGTTTTAATATATCTAAGCCGATCACCAAGAAAATGCCCCATCGCGGAGATCCGAGTCCTCAAAAGAAGCCCATCGCAGCCCCTATTCTGCGAGTAAAAACAGGGGGCAACTCCCAGTTCTTGCTGTCCATCGCTGCTTCGGCCAACGGTGGCCATTCCTTGGCATCCAGAGGTGTTGGTGGAGTCCTGGTGAAGTCCCAGTTCGAAGCCCAAAGCAATAGATCGAAGAGAGGCCGAGAAAGAACAAAAATAAGGAGTGCACGCCAAGTGTTTGGTGAAAGGTCCGAGTGAAGTCCAGCGAACTGCTGCTGTTCTATTGCTGTCCTGGCATCCTATGGCGGTTCGGCGGTCCCCTGGTGGTTCGTGGGTGATCAAAGAAGTCCCGATGGTCGGCCCTAGCTTGAGGATTGCGAGCCCAAAAGAGAAAAGTTGAGATTTGCCTATTCTAAATTAGGTAAGTCTCAAATATTTTTGATATCTTTTTAGATAACCTTGCCTATTGTCTGCATATTTGATCTCTAATGCATATTTTGAGTGATTTCCAGAATATTCCGTGATCTTATTCCTTTGGAAATTTTCTTCAAAAATTTAAAATTAATTTAAATTAATTAAGGATTTTTATCCTTAATTAAGAAACCGACAACATATGATATCGGTGACATATCTCGATATTGAGATACTCCTTGGTAAACATGGAAATTGAAAAGCTATCTATGATATTATAGATTTGCTTTTTCGATTTTAAGTCACTCTTTTAATTAATTTTCGGACAAATTTTCCCAAAATTAAAATGGAAATTCGAAATTAATTTTAATGGGAAATAATTAAAAAGGTAGATTTTTCTAGAAAGTCTATCATTAAAATCATTTTAGCAAGAAGTGATTTTTCACATATCATGTATATTTAGTAAGATAATGTTTCCTAAAACGTTATCTCATACGATAGTTTTATCTTCAATTACTATTGCATAGAGAATAGATTGCATCCATTTTAGATAATATTTCATCCTTAAAACATTTAGAATTAGGGTAAGATTCTCTAAAATATTTTGGGATTTAATTTAGATTAATTCCTAGATATTTAGAATAATCTTCATTTAGGATAGTTTAAATTCCATTAGTTTTTAATTCCGAAATTCATCGAAAATACCAAAAACAATCATGTGCGTGTCATCTTTGCCATGCCATTTAGTCTAGGTTCATCTTAGTACCATGTCTAGGAGCATTTTAGTTTCATGACTAGATGCATTCATGTAGTAACATGTTTAAGTTCATTCATTAATTTAATTTGAATGTTAGGGTTTATTAAATGTGTGTCAATCAATATAGTTGCATACATTTTGCTCGTCATTTAGTGAAGGTAAGTTTAGGACCATAATGTGTGACATTTAATTCATACGTCATTAGATTCGGGTAATTTATTTTAATGCCTTTCATATAGTATACTTGCATTGCATGTTAGTATAAAGCTGCATTTATTGCATTTCATTAAATAAGTGAAAACTCCAAATTAATTGCATTAGTCTAAGTCTTACGCTTTGGAAATAAGCGTTAGGTATTAGGTTGCAGCGCCCGGATACGTCATCTTTCCCTCTTTGCAATTTATTTATTGCTTTGAATTATTGAGTGTTTATTTTTATTTTTTTTTACGTACCCGCACGATCATTTTCACATGTTAGGACTTTAGTCTAAAAAATAATCCAAGTTGCATACCAAATATTTTTTCATGAGATGAAAACGGTACTAAAAGGGCGTTAGATAATTATCTAGCGTAATTAAGTCCCCGGACTTAGAAATCTCTGGTTCGTAGAAATAAAGTATTGTCTCCCTAATATTTTATTCAGGTGTCTAATCGACCTACCAAGAAACTGATTAGTGGCGGCTCCAATTTAAACATTTTTTGCATGTTTAAGAACATAAACCTAAGTCACGATTTGGTAAAGTTTGGGGGAACTCGAACTAGGTTAGTTAATTCAATTAATTAACTTAGTAATCCATTAACCTAGGTTTTCTGAAATTTAGGTCGTGACAGTCGTGCCGCATCGCGCCAAGCCAAGCCACGCCTTTTCCGATCGTCGTCGCCGCCACCGTTAAATTAGTTAGTTAATTCCCTAATCCTTGGTTAGGTTGTTAATTGCATTTATGGTTAGATTAAGCGAGGTTTAGAACTAATTATGGATGAATTAGTTGATAGGCTATCATGAAATGATAAGTGATGGTGATAGGTTATCAAGGAAAGTGATAAGGTGAAGTGATAATTTATCAAGGAAAAGTGATAAGCTATCATCAAAGAGATGATAAGCTATCGGCATTTGGATGATAAGCTATCATCAAAGGGGTGATAAGCTATTGGTACTTAAGTGATAAGCTATCGAAAAATGGACAATAAGCTATCATCAAATAGGCGATAAGTTATCAAGGTTCAATTGATAAGTTATTAATTAGTATACTTTGTGCTTGTAATATGTGGTATTTCTATACATGCTTTAGTATGATTTGAGGTGAGGATTGCCTTGGAAATGTGATTGTTTGATGAACTATTATTTTTCTAGTTGAAAAGAATGCATTTTTGGCATATAAATTATGATTCATGAGATGTTGTTCTTGGATACCAAGTTTTAGGTGTTGGAATAATCTAGGAGGCTTGAAAAATGAAGCACATGAAGTTTGACGGGATAAGCAAGTCTGTGTGATCTCGTGTGATTATTTTATTGCATTTTTACATGTGAAAATGGCAATAAGTTTGATGTATGAGCACGAATCATGGCATGAGCGCGTATCATGGTTACATGGACTAAAAGAAAGAAGAAATGAGATTTTTATGCGTGATTGGTGTGCTCGTGTTATCACAAAGTGTATGGACCATCAATGGTGATTAGAGACGATGCCCGATTTTATCAATGATATTATCAAACGCCCGGCAGAGGTTCGGATGACGGATCGCGGTAGAGGCCGAATCGATTCTCTTTTATGGAATGCCCGCACCTGCAGGGGAGGTCAAGGTGGGGCCGCACATTGATCGACCAGGAGGAGACATTGCCATGCTTGATGGGGCGGGATAATACCCAGTCATGCCGGAAGACCGCCAACCTTCGAGTTGTGCAGTGGCCCAAAGAGGTTGAGAATCGCCAACCTTCGAGTTGTACCATGCCCGAGGGCAGGCGTAATCACTAGGCTTAAAATTGGAACACGCTTGGATGTATTACGCATGAGAAATGGTGATATGTGTTCTGATTATGTGCCTTGTTTGATTGCATTGTTTATAGAATGCTATAACCGATATCATGCAGGGTATGTGCTATGGCGAGGTAAGAATGCCTGCGGTTTGTTTGTTGAATGAGTAAAGTTGTCCGAACTGCTCGCTATTGATCTGTTATCAGAGAGCGAGAATTGCTCGCTATTGATCTATTATCAACATTAAGCTGCATGATTAGGGTATGCTCTGAACGAATTAACATCCTACACGAGGTTTAGGTTGTTAACTTACTAAGATTTTATCTCACTCATTGTTGTTAACCTCTTTTCAGACCTGTAGTATGAATACACGAATCGTGCGGTTCGAGGTTCTCACAGACTAGAGCCTCATGATAACGCCATACCTAGTCCCTGGTGCAAACTACAGTTATGAGCTTTACGTTACGACGATCTAGGTCGACAAAGGGTTGAGGTAGCTGATACTTCACCATTTTAAGGCGTGGTTCATTCGCCACGGTGATGCCCTCTTTGGTCCTTTGAGGGGTTTTGATGGACCGAGTGGAGGTGGAGGTGGAGGTCTGGGCAAAGAAGTTTAGGATCATATGGATGCAAAGGTTTTTGACGGCACTATTGAAGACCCGGAGTGTGACCCAGATGTAGAGAGCGATCTAGAGCCTCCTCTCAAGCACTACCTCTAGGTCGAGCTTGGAGAATCGACTTTTGGTGTAACCCTGTAGTAGCAAAGATAAGTTGACCTCGACCCTAGTGTCTTTTTGTTGGTCTTTGTAGGAAGTGGCTCGAAAGCGAGGATTTGTACATATAAACTTCCTAGAGTTAATAAATACATAAATAAAGTGTGAGTTTTGCTAATGATGTTAGTTCTGTTGTTTTTTCTACTATCCTTGTTATTGTAATTGTTCAGGTGTTCGTTAATCGTTTTCTCTTACATTAATCAAAAGATAAAAAGAATGGGTCGACGACACGTCTTGGGATGTCGCATTTTTAATGACCCAAGAGAAGTGACATGGATCGTTGTGCGCTCGAGGGTCGGGACGTGACACTAATATTATTTTGTCTTCTACCCCCACAAATATCTTCCTTAGGATAGGGTTTCTAAAATGGGCAATTTTATAATTTCACCCTTAACACTATTCATATGGGCTCGGGCTTGATTATGAAAATAGGCCTAAGATGGACCTTTGAGGGCAAAAATGTAATTTCCTCCTATTTTGGCCCTTATGGCCGAATTTGAAGGAGAGTGAGGTCCATTGGGCCTTGCCAAACCCATAAGCTTTCTTCGGCTCTCAATTTTCGACTTACTGTCACTTATCTAAAAATTTAGGGTTTACCGATGAAATTTAGGATTTGATGAAGTAATGTTCAATGATTGTCCCTTAATCCTCTAAAATTCAATACTCTTAGTCTAATTAGAATTCATGGTTTAAATCCATCGAATTCGATTTTAGCATATTGGTCGAAAATTAGGGATATCACAAAGATAGATCGCTGATATCAACATGTTGTCAGTAAATAATGAAAAAAATCCTTATTATATATTTTTTAATTAATTTTTATTTTTTAGAAATATTTTTGAAAAAATTCAAAATCAATGATATCTTGAAAATTGTCTAAAATAGGCAGTGTCAACTCAAATCAATCAAGTTTGGCAAATTTATCTCAAAAATATAAATAATAGGAAATTACCTAATTCGAAAATCGCGAAGGATTTGTTTCCTCTTTTGGAACTTGCGGATCCGGGGCTAGGGCAGGCAATAGGGAACTATGGACAGAGGTCAAGCTCCTAGGGGGTCGTTGGTGTAGCAGGAAGGCAGCAGAGGCATGGCGGCGACTGAAACTTTCACTGAACACTTGGTGGGTAGTGTTCATCGGGGTTGTTTTGGCTCCAATCTCAACTCTCGTCGACTGGGACTTGATCATGGGACTCCCTAGGATGTCGATAAAGGTCTCTAGTAGTCGGAGCAGCGGCAGAGACCGGTGTACGGTGACGAACAAGGGGCGGCCCCTATTTTTGGATTGCAAAACAAGGCTTACGATGGGCCTCCTTCGATGGCTTGGATCTTCGCACTCGATGGTCTCCTTGACGAACGGTTTGATGGCTACGAAGAGCTTCACTCAAGCTTCGTCATGATACCTCATGGGCCTCGGGGGGTGCCAGAAGTTGGTAGGAACAGGGCTCAGAAGTAGGGTCATCGGTTCAGTTTTTTGGAAATTTCTAGCCAAAACCATCGACTGGAGAGTTTTCTTAAGGTCAGTTCTCCGCGACCAATGATCTTCTAGATATGCCACTTAGATTGATGTGAACTACTTCGCATTGGTTGGTGGCTCACAGCTAAAGGAGCAGCGACGGCGGCGGAGCAACAGTGGTAAAGTGGCCTGTCGGTTGGGGTGGAGCCCGACCTCCCTCTTACTCTCTCTCTTCTCTCTCGAATTTGGTGCCACTTTTTTTTAGAATTATGGTCCCCCCATTCAGAGGCATAACAGGGTATATATAGACAAGTTTGAGGGTTTTCTCAATTTTTGGGTATTTACGATTTAGCCCTTGAACTTTCTAATATTTGTAAATTGGCCCCAAAGCTTATTTTTCTTTTCAATTAGGCCCTCACATGGTTCGTCCAGCCTAATAGAAGGGCTTGGTCGAACTCATCTCCTTTTGGGCTCGTATTTCTCTTTCGGGCTTAATTTTAGCCTTTTTCGAATGAATTATGGGTTTTTAAGGCTTTTTCCTAAATTAAAATTTAAACAGGTTGAATTAAGCTCAAATTAGGCCCTTTAATCTTCTGAATTTCAGCTGCATCACCCCATCACCTTGGCCAAATTTCTCAATTAATTTTGGCCTGGTCTGCAAGTCCTTTTTCAGTCCAATTTCGCCTCCACCCGATTTTAAATGTGAAAATGCATGATTCTAATATGTTGAAAATTAAACTAAAACTAAATGCAAACTGTTATGGAAAATGATTTGAATATTTTCGGTAGGGGCCGAGGTTGGTCCCTATTTTTATGCAAATTTAATATTTAAAATAAATTATAAACTAATCCTAAATAGGGGGTCAAAATTTAGATGTCAATAGTTGCCCCTCTTTGAGTGGGAGCTCATAGAGGCTCCATTCAAAAACAAAAGTTGAAACCTAAATCTTAGCCATGCGATGCATGAAATTTTTGTTGAGAGTGTCAATCACATTTCTGATGCAATAAACATGATGCATGAAATGCTACGTAGACAGTAAGTAACATACCTAAAGCTCTCACCCGAGGGTACGGATCGCTTTACTAAACATCCGGATTTCACCTCAAATGCCTATAAAAGCTATGTTGAATGGAGGAATACCTGCATTTAAACTCATATAATTCCAAAATTTATGAAAAGTGAGGACAACTTGAACGAGTCAGATTGTCAAATTAATAGATATAAGTGGGTGTGACCCGGATCTTACTCCTGGTGCATGATGAAAAGGCTAAAAAAATCCCTTTGGATTCTCAAACATGTACTTGAAATAAAATTCTCTTCGGATTTTCAAAAAGTTATCTGAAACTTCAATTAGATAATAAGATTGAAAATTCCCTTCGGATTTTCCAAAAAATTTATTTGAAACTTCAATCAAATAAAAGGATCGAAAATTCCCTTCGGATTTTCGAATGGAAAATTCCTTTCGGATTTTCCAAAAAAGTAATATGAAACTCCAATAAGATAATAGGATCGAATGTTCCCTTTAGACTTTCAAAAAGGGGTACCTGAAACTTCAATCAGGCAATAAGATCAAAAGTTCCCTTCGGACTTTCAAAATGGTACCTAAAACTTCAATCAGGTAATAAGATCGAAAATTCCCTTCGAACTTTCAAAAAGTGCACCTGAAACTTCAATCAAGCATTTGAATTGTTAAAAATATTTAGACAAATACGAGGCTACGATGAGCAACTCGAATGTTAATGCTGGTCTTTAAGGAAATAGAACTTGTCAGACATGATTAGGAGCAACATATATATGCAATCAAAGCCATTCTAGAATATACAAGTCAGAATTCATTTATTCATTTTTTTAAACTCGAATTGTTAATGCACAATGATTCTGTCGAGTGATGCATTACCAAATTTCATTGGAGATTCAATAAGACAATCCGTTTGCTATATGGATGTCATGAACATTTTGAGTGAGGACCATCAATCAGAAATGGCTTATTCTCACCCTCAAGAAAAACTGTTTATCTTGGCCGTAGGATTATGAGAAACGCTCCTTCTCACCATCGTTATATTCGACAAGGGTTCAAGTAGTATCGCATTGGTACGATCTTATCGATCTAATAGGACTTTAACAAGACTGTAATGTAGGCTTCGTCAAAGGTTTTCTAAGGGATTACTGCACCGGCTTTGAAAGAAATTGTCTTCATCAATTGCGTCGGGTTTACAGGTCAAGGGCCTTGCAAAATGAGAAGAGATAATCTTGCTCGCACTTCTTTGAGTGAAGCTTAATACATGTAAACCTTACATTAACTTATGTGCCCTAATCAGAAGAGACTTTAAAGGGTTGTAATGTAGGTTATGATTGGGGACTGAGAAGGGCTTGCTTTGGCTCAGAAAATATATGCAAGGCTAAGTCAGTGATCATCACTGTTTTGTCATCAGTCATCAGTCTTCAGTCCTCATTCTTCAAGAATACCTCTAGGGATTATGTGGCCTTCAACTATGCATCATATCTTGTGTGAGGATTGTATTAGAGATCCTTTTGCAAGACACGAGTAAACTTCACTTGGGAAATTTTTTACTAGAGTCGCAATAGCATTTGACTGAATTCAGCACTTTGCTAAAACCGCAAGTAAACCCATTTTGGGGATACATTACTTTGCTAATACTTTAACTTGGGTCATTTTACTAAACCCGTGAACAGACTCCAGCTGGGGATTTTACATTTCCTTGGGGATACAACTATGGACCCAAAAGAAATGGGTCTTCTTTAAACCATTGGGGCTAGCCTCGACACATTGTTTCTTCTGCCCCCTAGTTCAAATTTTTGAGTTTATCTTTTCCTCGTTTTTTTTTTTGTTGAGAAACTTGAAAATTCCAAGGATTACAAAGCTATTTTGAACCTGGTAAATTCTAAGATGGGAATTTTCATGATCTTGAATGCTCTTGATGCTTCAATCTGCTCTTGATGTCTTTATCTTCACTTGAAAATGGCACCATTCGCTTGCCCCAGTGTACAGTCAATGATCACCAAACATGGTTTATGAAATGGAAATAACACACTCAAGTGGGCTAAGCAAAGGATAAAGTGTGTAGGATAGAGAAACAAATGCTCTTCATCATCCTAAAGCACTTAAATTCTCATTTGAGTTTAATGTAAAGCGACTCATAAAGATTAATGCAAGTACAAGCAAGAAAATCCCTAACCATTTTCTCACCTTTTGTCGCCATGGTTACCTCCAGTTGCCTCGATGTGGGGTGGTTCTTGATAGGGGTAATGAAACGAAACTTCAAGTATGTGGGTTCAAAGGAGCTAGCAAGGGATAAACCTGTAATGTTTGTGGTAGAAGAAATGAATGCCTACCGTCATTTCGGTCATCGCACCTTTTGCGAGATAACCCTTTACCTCATGAATATGGCCTTTATCGCTCAATCTCACTAGGGTTAATCCAGGGACAGTGTATGAAAATGGCTTGCCTTTCATTGTCCTGTCATGCCTCAACTCACACATTCAGTTCATTTTGCACGACTTATCAAATTGCTAATTTAAATTTCCCTTTCGAAACTGATAATTCAAACAGACGAAATAATCATGCCAATCAAGCATTTCCATTTTGCAATTCATGTTGGCATTTTTAGAATGCATAAATTTGGCAACAAACATGAATAATCTGTAAACATCTGGATTCCCATGTGAGAAAATTTATATTCTTGGAATTATACTAAAACTTCCCTGAAATGTCCTAAAGAAAATGTAAGATATTATAAATATCAAACATTGGGAATGATTAAATGCACGTAAATTGCCCCAATTCGGCGAGGTGAAGAGATATGCATCAATCAGTCAGAATCTCAAGGAACATTCTAATTTGATTCCTTTGCTCCTGCATAGAAGAAAAAGTGCATGAGTTGGATTCTTACGCAAACGTTTAGATAATACTAACCACCCGTCGATAGCAGTTGTCCTCAAGTCCCTTGTCTTGGAACCTACAAGGAGGAAACCAAAGCCTCATTTTCAAAATTAACTGAGTTCAAGGAACAATACTTCACCTTTTTCTTTTGGGTGATGGACCCTAATTTGCCCTTGTCTTTCGATGATGCTAAATTAATCATCTAATCAAGGTTGATTCTGTTGTGTCTAGTCGTGGCCATGTTCAAATGGCCGATGGTCGTTTCATAATTACCTACACAGGGAAATTAACCGAAATGAGTATCCAATTAAGGGGACGATCGATCCATGACTGACCCGATCGAGTTTCTTCTTCTTCTTCTCTTTCCAATTTGAAAAAAAAAAAAGGGACCGCTTTTTTTATGGAAAATAACCGCAAATTCCTATAGGCATCTGTGAAAATGAGGGGCGTATAATCAAGATAGGCTTTTTTTTTTTTAGAATAGTGCGACCTCCACTGAAAAATAGAAGCAGTTTCTTTCAAGCATTTGTGAAAAATGGGGAGGTGCGTACGTATAATCACAATAGGCTTCCTTTTAAAGGAAAAAAAAAGGACGAAAAATTCCTCAGGACAAAATGGATTTATTACCTCGTGATTTCTCTTGACCAAAAATTTCCTTTTTCTTTTCCTGTCTTTTCCTCTTCTTTGAAAGAAAAATCCAAATCACTTTTTTTCAAAAAAATATTCAAGCATTTAGATACACAAGACCTAGGTTCAGTCATGCACGGACCATAGGTAAGTATAGGGGTGAGCAAACTAGATCGAGACTGCCTGGACTAGACCGATCAGGTTGGTCCGGTCCTTGAGGGTACCGGTCCCGTCCCTGGTCCCAACAAACGGGACCGAAGATCGGGCTGTCTGGTCCCCAATTCCGGGGGGCTGGGCCCGGACCGAACCGATAAAAAATATATATTAATTAATAAATTTCTTAACCCTCCCCTCAGTCTCACACTCACGAGTCACGGCGTCTCAGTCTCAGTGCTCTCACCTAAGTGACTCTCTGTAACTCTCTATCGCTTGCCTCTTGCTCGTCACTCATCTAGCCTCTGTGACTCTCTGTCACTTGCCTCTCGCTCGTCAGCCTTGCCTTTTGCTCCTCGCTCCTCTCACCTCTCGCAGTTGGCGACCTCTCAGCGATGTCTCCATCCTCACTTGGTCGCTTTGATCTCAAGTAAAAACCCCTATTCCCAACAATCGTCTACAATTAGGTTTTATCTCAATCGCTTTGTTTTGTTTGCGCGCTAAGCCATGGGTCTTTCTTGGTCAATCTAAGCCTCCCTGGTTTCGAACCTTTTAAGGTTGTTTGATCGTGGGCGTTGAGTTTTGGGGCTTAATACACTTCCTTTGTTTCTGATGGCATTAAGTGTAGCTGTTGGTTTATAAGTTCAGTAGGTTATTTAAATCTCTAATGATCAAGTGAACTAAGTAACTGCTTTATGTAAGATCGTGTCTTCGTATTGTTATGTCTTTATTGAGGAGAAATAGGCATATGCAAGAACCCTTTTTTATATTTTGCTATCGTTTGCCACTTAGTAGATATTGATGACATTGTATGCTTCATGCCTTTGGCTATTTGCTCCTTTTCTATTTTGCACTTATGGGTTTTGAGAATCTTCTGGGTATGGAGATAGACCAATTGAGATGGGATATGTAGCTCTCAAAGCTCTTTCAATTTGTTGAGGGGGGAAAATGGTGCTTTGTGTTAGATATCTTAATGATCTTGAAACTTTTTCTTCTTTGTTAGTCGCCCAGGAGGAACTCTTTGTTTTAATTTTTCTGTTAAGATTTCCCAACCACTTTGCGATGGTGTATTTTGCATGATTCTATTTTCTTTAATAAGAGGACTTAGTTATGCACGCAGTGAATTTGCATAACTGCTGTGAGGTACTTGTTTCTATAGGACAAAACTTGGTGTTATGTGATTACGTCATGGTAATTGATCGACTTCTACATCCTTCTTAATGAATCTTTGGTGGTCGCTAGTGTTAAAAGCTTTTGATGCATCAGTGTGGAAGATGTAATTTGATTTGTATTCAGTAATGAAATAGTGTTATGCCTTTTCCTGTGTTGTTGGGCTTTTTAATTTTTTTTAAGCTGCAACACCAACACACTCTACGTTGGAAGTTTCAATATGATGAATGAAAAATATTGGTTCTTAAACTCTGAGATATGACATTTGGTTATAGTTTTGTTTCTGGTTCACTTTTATTTCCCTTAGCTTGAAAAATAAGAGCTAGTTTCTGGATCTGTAACTGTTACCTAAAACAGGTTTTCTATATCTGGGTAGTAGCTTTTTCCACTGTTGTTGTAAATGTCTACTGCATGCTGAAAATGTATTTTACTAATTACGGTGACGTGCTAAAAGGTAGATTGTATAACAAGTACATAAGCTATATGATACCAGTTGAATAGTTTTGTTGCCAATAAATCTACTTATGGAACAAGAATAGTGCTTTAGATGTTGCTTTATCTATGTTTCTTGCAGTCTTTGAAATTTTTTTCTGCCTGCTAGGGTTCAGCCATTGCACTGATTTTTCATCCTTGGATCAGCTTGCTCTTTTCTTCTTTTCTAGACTAGTCAAGCTTCACTTGAGTTAATTTTTGTCGTCAAATTGTTGATGGTTGTTGCTTCTTATGGATGTGAGCAAGAGTATATAGTGCACGGGTTAATGAATTACTAATTTACGAGAACATGTTGTCATAGCAGAAGTAGCACAAAGTTGTCTAATCTATGTCTTGCTTGATTCAGGTGACCAATTTACATGTCAATGGAAGTGGAACAATCCAATCACATATCAAGTATACTAGATATGGACTCACTACTACATGAAGGTGAAGAAGACGACCTCGTAGAGGCATTGGACACAGACAAGGTATCTCATGATTGTCCTCCTAATCCTAGTAAACATATATCACCGGCATAGCTTCATTTTCATAAAGGAAAAAATGAGAGAGAGGGAACTGAAGTGTTTTTCAATTATTGTGGGGTCAAGTATATGTACGTCTTTGCTAACGATACTTCTACTATGTTGAAGCACTTCAGAAGGTGCACTAAGAGTCCTTTGAATGTAGCTAAGAGGCAAAAATTGTTTGCCACACATAGTACTCAATTGATAATGGAGAATACCAGTACTGGTAGTGGTAGTGCTAATGTCTTATCGACATGGAAATTTGATTAGGAACGTTGTAGGAAAATGCTTGTTCGGATGATTATAATGGATGAACAAACTTTTTCATTGGTTGAGCGTATCAGATTCCGTGATTTTATCAATGAGTTACAATCCCTCTTCAATCACATCTCACGATTTATAGTGTCTAGAGATTGCTTGAAGTTATATCTCAGTGAAAAAACAAGTTTGAAGACTTACTTTCGCAAACTTAAGTCTAGGGTTGCATTCACAATCGATATGTGGACTTCTTCTCGGAACATGAGCTATTTATGTCTCACTGCACATTTTATTGATGATGACTGGAAATTGCACAATAGGATAATCAATTTTGTAGCGATGGCTAGTCACAAAGGCAAGGACATTGAGAAAATGGTTGAGAATTGCATCTACGAGTGGGGAATAGCAAAAAATGTGTCCACAATCACTATGGATCATGCTAGTTCGAATGATGTAGCCATTGGTTATTTAAAAGAAAAATTATCAAGAGATAGGTTGTTGATCTTAGATGGTGATGTTTTACACATAAGGCGCATGGCTCGTATATTAAACTTGATTGTGAGGGATGGCTTGGCGGAGGTACGTGATTCTATTACACATATTCGAAACACAATTAGATATGTAAGGAGTTCTCCCACAAGAGTTAAAACATTCCAAGATTGTATTGAGAAAGCAAGGATCACTTATAAGGGTTCAGTTTGTCTCGATGTCGCCACTAGGTGGAACTCCACTTACCTCATGTTGGAAACCACCTTAAAGCTAAGAAAAACTTTTGAAATGATGGAAGATGATCCTTATTTTTAATCTAAGCTTGACTATGAACTTCCTAAAAATGAAGATTGGGAAAATGCCAAAGCTCTTTCCATATTTTTGAAGAAATTCTATGATGCTACTAAGGAGATGTCCGGGACTTTGTATATCACTTCAAATGATTATTTTCATGGGATAGCTTCTTTGTATAAATCTCTGAAACAAGTGGAGACAACTTCAATTCCTAGGGTGAAAGCTATGGTTGTGAAGATGAGGGAAAACTTTGACAAATATTATAGGAGTTTCAAAAAAATAAATATAATGGTGTTGATTGTGGTACTATTGGATCCAAGAAAAAAGATGCATTATGTGCAGCGTTCTTATAGACTAATCTATGATGATGGTGCAAAAGTTGATGAGATTGAGATAATGTGAGGATTGTCCTGGAACGCTTGTTTCATTTTTATGAGAAATCTTATCTTGCTTCTTGTAATAAATATATGGGTAGTCAACTTTCAACTCATGCTGGTAGTAGTGGTAGTAGTAATGATGCTCAAAGCCATGAGGAGGATCACCAAAACAAGCTTGGTTTTGATGTGGGTTTCGACAATTGGGGCAAGGAGCTAGAGTTCAAGTGCCATGATGATGAGAAGGACCAAATATCGTCCGAGGGCAACGTATCTAAGCTCGATAAGTATCTTAAAATCTAACGTGAAGAAGATCGTGACCTTAACCTTTTGATGTGGTGGAATATTGCTGGTCAAAAGTTCAAAATCATTTCTTTGATAGCTCGGGATATTTTGGCTATTCTTGTAACAACTGTTGCTTTGGAGTTGACTTTCAGTACATCTGGTCGTATGCTTGATAACTTTCGAAGTTCTTTGACTCCTAGAGTGGCAGAAGCTTTGATTTGCACTTAAAATTGGTTGCGAGTGGTTAACAAACCGGTTAATGTTGAAGAGTGCATCAAGAATGCTGAAAAGTTTGAGTGCGGTAAGTCATGGATATATCTTTTCATCTTATTTTTCTTTCATATATCTAATGAGTGAATGCTTTATTTAATATCTTGTTTTTGTTAGATATGGATAATGTTGACTTGGAGCTTATCGGGAAAAAGAGTACAAGCTAAAGTGAAAGGAATATATTTGGTGAGATTTTTCATTAATTATTTGAGTAGATTTCTAATCATTCTAATTTAAAACTAATGTTTGGTGATCATATATACTTATTGTAGTTTGGCTACTCTTTTGCTTTATCCATTAACCATCATGAAAGGACTTGAAGCCTTAAAATCCCATTTTATGGAATAAGTTTTTTGATTGTTGGATATTAGATGCTTTAGAGATTTCCTTTGGAATGTATTGTCCTCTCTCAGATTCAGTTTTTGAATGTAGGACTTTCTATGCGTATAAAAGGACAACTTTTTTTTTTGCTAGAAATGATTTAGTATCACATTCCTTATATGTTGACTTTTTTACTATCCCAATGTATCACCATATATGTTGCTTGATGCATGAGATGTGATGTTTCTCATTAAGGACATATTGTTTTATGTTTGTCAATGACGTAAAGATCTGCCGATGAAGTGGAAAAAGATGGAGACTTACAATCAAGTGGGAAGAGGAGGAGGAGGAGGAGGCTGAGCCAAAGGTTCATCATTTGTTTTGAGCATTCGTTGCACAATTTTGCTTATGTTGTTTAATACTGCATTAAGGAAGTTGTGAAATTGCAGCTTGGCGATGGAGCCGATGGAGGTGGAATTGTCTTGCAAAATGGACCATGGGGAGAGCATGCTCTTTCTATTGCCCGAGAGGTGTTGTCACATTATGGTGATGACATGAAGCTCTTTGCCTTCAAGACTACTCCTCGTGGATATATCTATGTGAGAATTGACAAAATGTCTAACGAGTGGTACTTCTAAATCAAAGTAACGGTTGCTCTTTTGAGTTATGTTGCACAAGTTTCTCTCATTAAAAATGCAAGCCCATTTTTTGCAAAGTTCAATTTATATATGCTTGTCTTCATTAAGTCTTGGCGATTGTTACATGAATTCACATTACCATGTCAAGAATAGATATGCACATATACATCAGTTTATCTTAACTTGAAATTACTTGTAAGTGGAACCTTTTGCTGGGCATATGTCGACAAACTCTTGTTCAGATATCTTTTTCAAATGTGAAGACTGAACTGACAATTTTCACATAACAAGACAGTTCACCTCTCACCTGAACTTGATATTAGAATATGTTCAAATTTTCTTCTCTAGAGCCATCAAGGAAAATCGCACTAACATTTATAGCATTCCCTTCTTTCCTGATTTGTTGCTAGAAACTCGTAGAGCCATCTTAGATGTTGTTAGCTCCATTCCAAATCCTTGAAATATAATTTGCCTTCCCACCAGATATGGATGTCCCAGCATGAATGATATTGAAAGCTTTAGTCAGGAATACAAGAAGAGACTAGATGAAGATGGGGCACTTGGCAAAATTCCTGACAATTTGGCTCTAGAGGTAATCGTGTTATGCCTTTTTCCAAGCAAGCAATTCATTTACAGTTTATTATGATGTTAACAATTTTCAAGCAGCATGGTGCCATATGAGCATCTGACAAAATTTTTACTCTCCAAGGTTTCATCTCTTGCGGCAGCAATGTGATATCCCTAAATTTCGACTGATATACTAAGATTGAATTCAATGGATTTTAACCATGAATTCTAATCCGATGAAAAATATCGAACGTTACATTATCAAAATCTCAAAATTTATCAATAAACCCTAAATTTTCGGATAAGTGAGGATA
Source organism: Metrosideros polymorpha var. glaberrima (assembly GCA_001662345.2). NCBI lineage: Eukaryota > Viridiplantae > Streptophyta > Magnoliopsida > Myrtales > Myrtaceae > Metrosideros > Metrosideros polymorpha. The sequence goes on along the minus strand of BCNH02000006.1, from coordinate 14,217,783 downwards.
AGTCGAAAATTGGGAACCAAAGAGAACTTATGGACTTGGCATGAACCAACAAACCTATTTCCTATTAAATTCGGCCACCAAGAGACCTTATAAAAGGAAATTATCGTTTTGCCCCCGAAAGCTCATTTTTAGCCAAAATAAAGAGCCATTTGGATATCAAGCCACTAAATCCATTAAATTCAAACCCTAGCCCCATTAATTGTACCAAGCCCACGTGAATAGTGCTAAGAGAGGAAATTACCAAAATACCAATTCTAGAAACCTTGGACTTTAAGGGATAAAATTAATGGACAAGAGACAAGCTTCTTAAAGTTGGACAAGGAAGTCTTCTCTCTCTTTTCCTCTCCCTTGTGGCCGCCCCTTTCCTCTCTCTCTCTCTCTCTCTCTTCTTTCTTCTTTCTTTTCTTCAATTATTTGCCTAAAATTGTCTTGGATTTTAACAGCCAAATTGGACAAAGTTTGGAGTTGCATTTATGATGTTCAATAATGCAAACTTGGTGAAGAAGATAAGCTTTGGAAGACATTGGCCAAGACAACTCTCTTTCTCACTCTCACTTTCTCTCTTTCATTCCCCCCCCTCTCTCTCTCTCTCTCTCTCTCTCTCTCTCTCTCTCTCTCTCTCTCTTTTCCTTCACCACCATCGCTCGCCCTTGCTGTGCCCTTGCCTCCGTTAGGATCGCCGTCGCCGTAGTCCAAGCAGTGCCACCATGCCCTCACCGCCATCCAAGCCGCGCCCGTACCAAGCCGCCATTCATCGTGCCGCCACACCCTTGCTATTGCCACACTGAAGCCAAGCCACGCCCTTGCCATTCATCGTCGTTCATCACCGTCATTAAACTAGTGAGTTAACTCCCTAATCTTTGGTTATATTGTTAATTGCATTTAGGGTTAGATTAAGTGAGGTTTAGAACTAATTATGGATGGATTAGTTAATAAGCTATCATGATAAGTAAAGTAGAAACAGTGATAAGTTATCATGAAGTGATAAGTGATAATGATAGGTTATCAAGGAAAGTGATAAGTGGAAGTGATAACCTATCAAGGAAATGTGATAAGTTATCATCAAAGGGATGATAAGCTATCGGTAATTAGGTGATAAGCTATTATCAAAGGGATGATAAGTTCTCGGCATTTGGATGATAAGCTATCGTAAAAGGAATGATAAGCTATTGATACTTAAGTGATAAGCTATTGAAAAATTGATGATAAGCTATCGTCAAATAGGCGATAAGCTATCGAGAAATTATTGATAAGCTATCAAAGTTTTGGTGATAAGTTGTTAATTAATGTGTTTTGTACTTGAGTTATATGGTATTTCTATACATGATTATACATTATTGTATGTTGTTAGGATTGCTTTAGAAAGGTGATTGTCTCTTGAACTATTGTTTTCTAGTTGAAAAGAATGTGATTTTTAGCATATGAATGGTGATTTGCATGGTGTCATGCTTGGATACTAAGTTTTAGGTGTTGAAATCATCTAGGATGCTTGAGAAATGAAGTATGTAAATTTTGACGGGATAAGCATGTATGTGTGATCACGTGTAATTTTATTATGGCATTTTTACGTGTGAAAGATTGTCATAAGTTTGACATATGAGCACAAATCATGGCATGAGCACGTATCATAGTTGCATTGGTTAAAAGAAAGAAGAAATGAGATTGGTATGCCTGATTGGTGTACTCATGTGATCACAAAGTGTACAGACCCCTAGTGGTGTTTGGGGATGATGTCCGATTTTATCGGATGTCCAACGGGGTCGAATGACAGATCGCGGTAAAGGCCGAACCGATTCTCCTTAGGGAATGCCGTCTATTTGCGAGGGAGGTCAAGGTGTGGCCGCGCCCGATCTTCTAGGAGGTTGAGACGTTGTCATGCTCGATGGAGCGGGACGATGCCCGGTTATGCCGGAAGATCGCCAACCTTCGGGTTGTGCTGTGGCCGAAAGCGGTTGTAATCACTAGGCCATAAAAGGGAACACGCTTGGATGCATTGCGCATGAGAAATAGTGGTATGTGGTCTGATTATGTGCCTTGTCTGATTGCATTGTTTATAGAATACTATAACGGATATTATGTAGAGTGTATGCCAAGGCAAGGTAAGAATGCCTGCAGTTTATTTGTTGAATAAGTTGAGTTGCTCGAACCTGTTATAGATTAAGTAGAGCGAGAATTGCTTGCTATTGATTTGTTATTGACAATATGTTGCATGTTTAGGGTATGCTCTAAGCGAATCGACATCCTACATGAGGCTTAGGTCGTTAACTTACTGAGATTTATGTCGCTCGTTGTTGTTAACCGCTTTTCAAACTTGTAGCATGAATATGCAACCTGTGCGGTTTGGGGTTCCCACGGACCAGAGTATTGTTATAACGCCGCACTCGGTCCTAGGTGCAGACTACAGTTTTGAGCTTCATGTTACGACATTTTGGGTTGATGAGGGGTTGAGGCACTTGATACCTCACCGTTTCAAGGCATGGTTCATCCATGGTAATGCCCTTTTTGGTCCTTTGAGAGGTTTTGATGGGCCTAGTGGAGGTGGAGCTCCAGGTGAGGAAATTTGGGATCCAATAGACGTAGAGATTCTCGATGGTGCTATGGAAGATCTGGAATCTGACCTGAATGATGAGAGCAATCCTAAGCCTCCCTCAGACTACTACATCTTCTAGGTCAAGCTTGTAGTATGAACTTTTTGGTGTAACCCCGATTTAGCAGAGATAAGTTAATCCGACCCCGGTAATCTTTTTTATGGTCTCGATAGGAAGTAGCCGCAATAAGGGCTTGTACATATAAACTTCCTAGGGTTAACAAATATATAAAGAAGTGTGTTTTGCTAACGATTGTAGCTCTATTATTTTTCCTGCTATCCCTATTGTTGTTATTGTTAGATGGTTATTAATCGTTTTCGCTTGCATTAATCAAAAGATTAAAAAAAAGGTCGACGACGTGTCCTAAAACGTTGCATTCTTAATGACCCAAGAGAAGTAACAAGATCATCGCGTGCTTGAGGGTCGGGACGTGATAAGAAAGGTTACTAAAGGTGCCGGATGACTTGTATCGGTTCCATGATATGCTGATGAATGTATGCTATGTCGAAGATGAAGAACCTCATTGCCAAGAAAAATATGGAGTTTTCTTCCTGGACTCTGTTGAAACAGATTCAAAAACTTGCATATGGAGGTTGGCTAATGTCAAGGAAAATAGGGACCCGCGGAGCAAAGGTAGAGCTTTAGGCCGTAAGCAAAAAGATTGGAGATTAAGACTTCCATATGCAATGAGCAGAAGAGTGACCCTTTATCCTGATTTTTTTATTTTGACAGCAACAAAGACATTTTCTTCTTGTACGATCTGAGTTAGTTTGATACATTTTCACGGAATGTTGAGGACGAAACATTTCCCACAATATTCTAGGTGTCGTATCTGTTTTAGTAGAAGATATAGTGAAAATAAGTAATCAAGGGGAAATTCTTGGCTCGAAGCCTCTGCTTTAGCAGTATGAACTTGGAATGGAGCACGAAACTAATGGAAAGCATGCTACAGGCTTGTGAAATTGTATATTTACGATTCCTCAACTGACTGTAAATTAACATCTGTTACTTTGTAGATGCTCACTCTTTTTGACACAATTAGAATGTAAATCCGGGATTCATTCACTACTGTGCTATTACATCTCCTTGGAAGCTTGATGAAGACCCTTTATATATTACTAGGTAGCAGATGCCTCTTACTTGAATCTATTGTGTTTCATTTCGTCCTTTGCAAGCAACTCAGGAGATATGAGCTTTAAGGATCTGTTGTACATATGAATTGTGTGGTGGACATTTTGTCAATGTCAAACTTTGTCACAGACACAAAGAATTCCGAACTCATTTCTCTCACCTTCCTCTTCTTAGTTCTTGGCCAAAGATTTGGGTCGCACAGATCTTTTCCTCTAGATTTATATGATGACACATTTCATGCTTTAGAGATTTCCTTTGGATGATGATGAGAAATAACCATCTTTCCGTGTACTCTTTCTTTTTTATTTTTTGCTTTAGTTGCTCCTTTTGTAGTCTGCTTGTACTCTTTTTTCTTTTTATTAGTGTTGTTTCTGAAGGGAATATAATGTCTTATGTGCAATACACTTTCATGTTTTAACTTGTGATAGGGACACAACTAATTATGTCCCTTATCTTGCAGTTGCCTATAGGATGGATGATGACGACGGTGAACACAGCGGTGTCGCTCGAAGCTTGAACCCTAACCACATGAGCGGTCACAGTGGTCCCCCGACTCGCTGGACCACGTCGCCAGGAAAAACTCAGGATGGTTTTTACCGGTCCCATTGGAACCAAACTGGGCTAGTCCCCAGTCCTAAAAATATGGGAATCGAAATCACCGGTTCGGTCCCTAGTTCCATGTAGGGACCAAACCAACCCAGACCATGCACACCCCTGGTTCTATAAGGTTCGATTTGTATCTAAAGGCTTCAAAATTGAAACCATAGGGCGCAATTGAGTTTGCAAAATCGCAATTGAGTTTGCAAAATCGCAATTGAGTCAAACGTCCCACGATTTTAGCCTTAGCCAAGTGATGACCTAGGCTCGTAAGATTACAGACGAGGTGATTGCTCTTGACATGAAGAAAGAAACTCGGGACCGAGATAGGCAACTCATACCACAAGATTGACAGTCAGAGTGTCCTTGACCTCAAGACCATCCTAGCCTATGCCACCCAGGACCAGCAGCGGGTTGTGTGTGCTAAGTGTAGTGATGTAAAAATAAAAAGGCATGCACGACAATTTATATCATACAACACTTCTATTTACACCCACATAACATACATTCATGCACTAACCTGCAAAACAAGGGGTTAGCCATACACTCCACCCCTTATCACTCCAACTCTGCAAAAACATTTAACACTTCTCATTAGGGACTTACCTGGAGTCCATGTTGCCAAACAAAAATTTTTTAAGACTGAAAATTTTGACCTAAGTCCACTAGGTCTAGCATTTTCTAAAAATTACTAGTCTACTTCCCCAGTGGAGTTGCCTAGTTGTCATGACCTAAATTTCACCAACCTAGGTTAATGGATTATTAAGTCAATTAAATGAAATTAACTAACCTACCTCGAGTTCTCCCAAACTCTACCAAATTGCTACTTAGGTTTAAATGATTAACATGCAAATATTTTGACTTGGAGTTGACACTAATCATTTACGGTAGGTTGATTAGAACCTAAATAAAACATTAGGGAGAAAATGATTTATTCCTATGAACTAGAGAAACTAAGCTCAGGGACTTGATTACACTCGATTAAATCTAATGCCCTTTCGATACCATTTTCATTTCATAAAAAAATATTTGTCAGGGAGCTTCGGATCAATTTTAATCGAATTCCCTAACATGTGAGGTGATCATGCAGATGCGCAAACATTATTTAACATTCAATAATCAAAGCATTAAATAAATTGTGAGGAAAGGGTAAAGTGAACTTACCTAGACGCTGTAGCCTAATCCCTAATGCTTTTCTCCCAAGCGTAAAACTTAGATTAATGCAATTATCTTTTTTGGGGTTTTCACTTATTTAATTAAATGAGATGCAATCGCAATTATACCAAAATGAAACCTAAGTCTAATGACTTGCAATTAAATGATACACGTTATGTTCCTAAACTTACATTTACTAAATGACAGGCAAAATGTTATGCAACTAAGCTATATGCCATGCAAAAGAACCTAAATGTCTAAAATAAATTATTGAATAAACCTAGACATGGTACCACATGAATAAGTCTAAAAATCATGCTAAATGAATTTAAACATGGCACTAAATAACTCTAGACATGAAACTAATGCGTGGACCTAGACAAAATTCTAAATGAACTTAGGCATTATCCTAAAATGAACCTAGACTAAATGACATGGCAAAGATGACGCGCACATGATTATTTTTGGAATTTTCGATTAATTTCGGAATTAAAAAACAATGGAATTTAAACTATCCTAAATGAAGATTATTCTAAATATCTAGGAATTAATCTAAATTAAATCCCAAAATATTTTAGAGAATCTTACCCTAATTCTAACTGTTTTAAGAATGGAATATTATCTAAATGGATGCAATCCTAATCTATATTAATATTATTTAAGATGAAACTATCCTATGAGATAAACGTTTTTAGGATACTTTATCTTTCTAAAATGGAATGCAACCTATGATATAGGATTTCTAGAAAATCCTATCTTTCTAAAATGATTCTCAAGATGTGATTCCTAATAAATCCCGCCTATTATTTATTTTATTGAATTAAAAATGAATTTCGAATTTTTTATTTGGGAAAACACTTATCCGCAATTTGATTAATTATGAATTAAAGTTGGCGAACCGAATCTATGAGATTATAGATTGAATCGTCCAACTTTCCATGTGTATTAGGGCACTTTCATGAGATTAAGATAGATCGCCAATATCGACATGTTGTTGGTAAATAAGGAAAAATTCTTATTTTTTTATATTTTTAAATTAACTTTCTTTTCAAGAAAAAATTTTGAAAAAATTCAAAATCAATGAATATCCTGAAAATCGTCTAAAATAGGCAATGTCAGCTCAAACCAATCATGTTAGGCAATTTTATCTCAAAAATATCAAAGAATAGGGAATTACCTAATTCGAAATCGCGAAGGATTTGTTTCCTCTTTTGGAACTTGCGGATCGGGGGCTAGGGCCGGCCAACAGGGAACTATGGATAGTAGTCAAGCTCCTAGCGGGTCGCCGGTGCAACAAGGAGGCGGTGGAGGTGTAGTGGTGACCAAAACTCACTCGGGACTTTCACCGAACACCTAGTAGGCAGTGTCAATCAGGACTGTTTTGGCTCCAATCTCGGCTTGGGTTGGCTGGGTTTTGATTGTGGGACTCCCTAGGACGTCGATGAAGGTCTTTGGTGGTCGGAGTAGTGATAGAGACTAGCAGACGGCGATGAACAGGGGGCGGACCCTGTTTTTGGATCGCAGAACAGAGCTTGCAATGGGCCTCCTTCAACAACTCGAATCTTCGCGCTGAGTGGTCTCCTCGACGAACGATTTGATGTCTACGAAGAGCTTCACTCAGGCTTCGTCATGATACCTCATGGGCCTCAAGGGGTGCTGGAAGCTGGTAGGAACAGGGCTTGGAAGTAGGCTCGCCGGCTCAATTTTTCTAGAATTTCTTGCCAAAACTAGCAACTGGGGGGTTTTCTCGAGGTCGGTTCTTCGCGATCGGTGGTCTTCTAGACGTGCTGCTTAGATTGATGCAAAGTACTCTACATAAGCTTTGTGTTGGTAGGTGGCTCGCAACTGGAGGAGCAACGATGGCGACGGGACATTGGCGACAAAGTGGCCCGCCGGTCAGGGTGTAGCTCGATCTCCCCCTCTCTCTCTCTCGAATTTGGTTCCACTTTTTCTAAGAATTATGGCTCCCCCTCCATTCAGAGGCATAATAGGGTATATATAGACAAGTTTGAGGGTTTTCTCAATTTTTGGGTATTTACGGTTTAGCTCTGAAACTTTCTAATATTTGCAAATTGGCCCAAAAGCTTATTTTTCTTTTCAATTAGGCCCCCACATGTTTTTCCAGCCCAATAGAAAGGCTTGGTCGAACTCATCCCCTTGTGGGCTCGTATTTCTCTTTCGGGCTTAATTTTAGCCTTTTTTTGGATGAATTATGGGTTTTTAAGGCTTTTTCCCAGATTAAAATTCAAACAGGTAGAATTAAGCTCAAATTAGGCCCTTTAATCTTCTGAATTTCGGTTGCACCACCCCTCACCTTGGCAGAATTTCTCAATTAATTTTAGCCAAGTCCGAGAGTCCTTTTTCGGTCCAAAAATGATTTGAATATTTTTTGTAAGGGCCAGGATCGGTCCTTAGTTTTATGCAAATTTAATATTTAAAATAAATTCTAAACTAATCCTAAATAGGGGGTCAAAATTTAGGTATCAACAATGTTAGCGACAAATATTGGGCATCAATTATTCTTGAAGAATAGCCTAATGGCAAAAGGAGGATCTGTGGACACAAAAGTGAGAGATTTTCCCAAATAGAAATCCACTATCATTCTACCTTCAAAGAAATTTTGGCCGTTAAGAATTGGATTAAGAAGTTTGAATTACATCTTATTAGTCATCATTTCCTTGTAGAAATTGATATATCCTTTTTTTTCACAAATGTTAAAGTTCAACCAGAAAACAATCCCTCATCCTCAACTGCTAAGGTAGGCAGAATGGTTCTCCAAATATTCCTTTTAGGCCAAGTTCATTGTAGGAAAGAAGAACGTGCTCACCGATTTCCTATCCAGGCCAACTTTTACTACAGATTCTATAAACATGTATATGTCCAGAACATCCGGTAGACAAACCAAGACTCAGCCTATGTTGCCTAAATTGCCCAGTAGAAAATACCCACATGATATTCCAAGTTTAGTCCAAGGAAATGTTTTCTCTGAAAGCATTGATGATCTTTTGTAGGTATATCAACGCAACGTTTTTAGCAAGTATGGTGGCTTATGTCTCAGACCTTTAGGGTTACATCCTAAATATCCTTTCCTATACCCCCATCACCATTTCCCCTGATGAAGCGTTCTCTGAAGAGCTTAAATGGTTTCTCTGGTAACTGTTTAATTTACACACCATAGCCACAAAATTTCCTGCAACCAAGATGTCCCTCATCATTGGCAGAATTATCCAAGGTGAACCAGATTTTCAGCACTTAGGAGATTTCTTAAATTGGTTCAAACCCTTAGAGACATGGCGAGTTGATTTCCAAGAATAGCTTTCAGCTTGTAGGCCCAATCTAGAGTTACATACCATTATCGTGTTCCATAAATCATGGATGTTCTTGAGACCTAGTGGAGACTTGCACAAAACACCTGCACAAGTTGGTGTCTCTACCTTTGAACCTCAACTAGGACTCAATGTGATTCATAAGACTCTCCATGCTCGGATCCAACATATTCTCATGAGTATCAAGACCTCTAGAAGATTTTGTGTGAATGTAACAGCACCATTCCCCTAGAAATATGGTCCCATTGGAATAGCATATGGCATCATTTTGATAATGAATTTCTAGAAGGGTCACCAAATCTGACAAGCTCTTAGAGAATACTATAGAGATGATCTTTTTTATGATGAAGACGAAGAACCTACCACTTCTTCATAAGACCCTTGGGATGGACCACTAGCTCAAAACTCCTACTCAGAATCACCCACAGATTTGCAACTGGCATCCACCACTTTTCGAGACTAGTCCCCTTGGCCTTAGCCCCATATGAGATGTTCCTCACCATCCAACATACAAAAGATAGATGTCCCGTTCACTTCAATGTTAGGAATCCCTTATGACCTAATCGCTGATCAACTTTTGTCCTAGTGGAAAATTGACGGCCTTATTCGCTCCTATCAATAGCAAAAGGACAGAGCTAGCTCGAATGACTGAAGAGGGATTCCATAATAAGATTGGCATGTGATGGCATGTGATCTTTTCATGTCTTTATGCTTAGTAGTGTCAGAGTGTGGTCTTTATGTGTTGTATAAGTGTCGTCTGTACCATCTTTTCATAAGATGCTCTTGTGTGTGTCAGCTTTCTTTAAAGATGTTTGATGGTGGTCCTAGATGTAAAAGACCACACCCATCCATGCCTATATTAAGGCAATGTATTGTGTTGTCAAGAGGTGGACGATGCCTGATAAATAAAATCGTGTTGTGAAAAACCCTCCCATGTCCTTCTAAGCTATATTCTTCTTCCTTAGAATGATTTCCCTTGAGTGAGATCTTACTATTTGTCATGCTCCGGTCCTATTTCCTCAAGGCTCGGGTGTGCAACTTCTTTGCATCAGTCATTGAATTGCGACGTCCTAGGAGGTGTCGCCAACCCATTGTTTTATCTTTCAATTAACACATGCGGAAGCGAATTCTATATCATTCATCCAATGACAACAACAGGACATCATGGAAAACATATACACAAAAGCACATTTTATTTATATGCCTCATCGACCCATATCGAAAGTTAGTTTAATTACACACTCGTTACTCAGGTGTTTTCCGATTACACTAAAAAGAGAGAGGGGTCAAAATTAACTTAGCTCCTTCTACCTACGAGGGCTATCTCCAAAAAGTGGTTTCCTCTATGCTTAGGCAATCTATGGCTCGGGCTTGGAGTCGTAGTTGGGATCCAACTCTAGATCGCTCACCGTACCATCGGGGACATCCACCATTCTAGGGTCCCTTGGCATCGCCCCTAGTGCACTCAGCGGTCCATCAAAAGCTTAGGAGAGGCCCAAATAGTTCTCCTCCAAACCATTCGTATCATGTACCATGCCTTAAAATGATGAGGAACCAAATCACTTAATCTCTCGCCAACCCAAACGATCATTATATACTCCTCATACAAGGTAACGGTTCCCGACGTTATGTACTATACTACTTTCACTTCTTGGTCCATGGAAACACCAAAACGAGCGAAACGAACGTCCATCACTAGAGACTTGAAAATAGTTAAACAACAACAAATGAGTAAACTCAATAAGTAAGACCTCTATACCTCGCGTAGGAGGATACCTCGCCTCGAGAACGCACCAAACATAGGACTTAACAAGTCGATGGCAGATCAATAGTAAAGCATTTGGTTTGCCTTATCTATGTACATGAAAGGAAACCTCATCCTCTCGGCATGCCAATAACACAATCAAATATTCACACGTGAATTCTTACCTCCCATCAGCATATATAATTCACAAGAATAATCACACGTGAAGCCTTGCTTCTAATTGGCATCCAACAATTACACAAAATAATCAAGAACACTTCATATCATTGATTCATGCACAATGCATTCACACTTGTTCCAATTATTAATATCGCTTACAACCACGATCGACACCTGCGTCAGTGGTCTTCTAGTAAAACCGGGCATCATCCCGCCCCATCGGACATGGCAACATCTCAACCTCCCTCGAAGACAGCATTCAATTAAGAGTATCATTTTGAAATCTATCCACAAATGGCATCTGAGTCACAAATCATCCGAGTATCAAACCTCGTAGGGTAACACCCCCCATAGTCATATGGGTGGACAATCCATTTATGTGATCACACAAGCACACAAACACTCAAGCCAATTCTTATCTTTTACTTTAACCAATGCAAGAGTGTTTAGTGTTCACACGTTCAAATTTCTTCAATCCCATACACATAAAAATGCACGAAAATAATCACACGTGAACAACCACAGTTCTCCAACGTGCGAAAATTCACATACTTCACTTACAACCCTTCCTTGTTAAGATGCACACAAGTAAAATGACTTATAACGTTAGTTTCTCAAAAATCAATAATCATAGAGCAATAATAGCCTTCTTTGTAATAAACAGTTATACAGGCACATACCATTCATTTTTAATCTTCATGGCCTACTCATGCCTCAAGAATACTTATGATTATATGGCCATTGATTAACAGAATAGCATGACCCTTTACATGAGCAAACCATACAAAATGCACACATGAGCTTTCTCTTCCTAGAACAAGCAAAACCAAGTAAAACAAGCATTAACAAGTAGATCAAGCTCATATAACACTCAACCTATGTCCGATTTGCATAGAAGAACACCTTATCCATGGCTTAGAAGAACTATTTACAACACTGAATAAACTTAAGGTGACAACAAACAAACGAAACGGCGACGGCAAAGAGGGGCAGTCAGCGGTGAGGATGGCATGAACGGCGTCACGGCGAACGGTGACTCGGCGGTGGAGATGGTGATGGAGAGGGGGTGGCTTGGTGGTGGTGAAGAGAAGGGGGGTGGCCGAATGAGAGGGAGAGGGAGAGAATAACATATGTTGCCCAAATGTTGATTTTTGTACAAGTAAAGGGGAGAGCCCCCTATTTATACTTGAGGTATCTCAATTATAGTCGTTGGATCTCTCCTTGATTCAACGATGGAAATCTAATTCCTAGAAAATATCTAGGATACATTTACCATAATACCCCTAGAAATATCTAGACCCCTATAAATATCTAGATATTATCTCTAGAAAATCTATCATCCTAGAAATATCTAGATATTCTCCGCAGAAATTTCTAGATATTATTCCTATAAATATATAGACAAGTACAATTACTATATTGTCCTTGAAAATATCTAGAGTTATAAGCTTCTAGAAGGTGCATTAAATGCTAAACAATTTTTCGCGTCTCAGACAGGGGTCAGATTGAGGATGTCACACTATTAGTTCAGTAGAATGATATGGTTAAGTAGCTCTCCGCTTGCCACAAAAGTGGAACATGTGGATCAGAAACCTGGAACCTCAAGGTTCAGTTTTTAGAAGCAAGGCTAAGAAACTAAAAGGCAATCCCCTAAATTAAAGGCGAGGTGCGCCTATCTGTATGTTGGGATAGCATACGTTGTTTCTCACTTAGCTTCTCAACTCTTTTCCTTCTGGTATCAACCAAACAGGGCCTTAACTCTGATCTCGGAAGAAGTTGAATCAGTTGGACTAATTTTTCGTTTCCTCTTTGACAAGACTAATTGCCATGTTGAATCAATTCCGCAAAGGCTTCCACTAAATTGCAAAGTGTTCACGAAAGTGCACAGACTAATTCCCTTCGAATCTTGGTTGATGGTACCAATTAAATAAAGATTCCACATGGACCAATAACAATAGTTTTCTATACCGTAACATACATATATTAATCCGTAGATTCACATATATATTTTTATGATGATTTCTATAATATTTTAACTTTTGGTGGGACTTTTCACTTCCGAGGAATCATTAGAGACAGGCGAGTAAGTGAAGTCAGAATTACGCCCTGGTTCTAGTAAATAGTAAATGTTCAGGGAGTTGAATCGCCTTAGCAGTTGATCAAAAGGCATTTCCCTCTTGGGCTACCCGTGAACGAAGTAGCATCAGTCAAATTGAAGAAGATGTTTCAATGGAAACCTGTGCTAAGATCAATCTGATTGAAAAGTGGTACAAAAACCCAGAATGGTTCGGCTAAGAGAAGTGTGAAATCACTTTCTTAAAGCGACAATACCCCCATAATACAACTTAGGGCGCGCATGACAACAATTTTGGAACATAATTTTTGTTCCATAAATAAATTTGGAATAGAAATCCACAAACAATTTTATTTTTTTATTTGTGGAACAAATTTTTGTACTGGAAATAGAAATGGACCAGAAATCAAAATTAAAAATTTTCTACTTCTCTATTTCAGAAATAGCAATAGAATTTTTTTTTGTCGCTTTCCTTTCTCTCCTAGCTTCCCGCCTCCATCCTCCCCTCCACCGCCTCCTCCCTCCGCCACCTCCGCCCGCTTGATGCCCGTCCACTACCACTCACCGGCCAAAGCCTGCCTCTTGCCGTCCGACACTCATTGTCAATTACTGTTGACCTTCGTCTGACGCCCCTGTCACCGTCGATTCAATGTCCACCGCCATCTACTCCCCACTGTCCGCCTCCAATCGCCAGTCCGATGTCCACCGTCATCCACTCCTCACCAGCCACCATCCAGTCCCCAATGCCCCCACTGCCATCGGTCGCCCTCCGCCGGTCCAACGTCCACTGCCATTCACTACCAGTCACCCGCTGCCAGCCATCGTCCTCTGACGTCCACCACCATCCGTCCGCCACCACCTGTCGCCGCCCACCGCTGTCATAGAAATAGAAATTTTATGTTGTTATCAAACGAATTTTTGTTCTGAAAACATAAATTTTGTGTTGTTATCAAACACATTTTTTTCTTAGAAACTCGTATAGAAATCAAAACATACATTAATTTCTAGAACATAATAGTTGTCATCGTGCCCTTAGCCTCTCAAAGTTTGTCAACATAAACAGACGCAAATTGAGATAATTTTTCCATATATAGGAATATTTTTATGTAAGAACAATGAAGTAATGTGTCTCTTGAACACAACCATTGGATGATTCGATAGAAGTAGTTAACTTTACAATTACAAGTTTGTCTGAAAAGTTAACATTTATAAGAAAAAATCGAAATTATCTAATCGAAACTTTTCATGAATTTAACGGACATATTTGTTTGAAAAGTTAATTTCAAAATTGTCACTTTTCATGGTGTCGAACTTCTGCAAAAAAATAAAAGCTTCTCGAGACAAGCCAAACCCAAGTGCCCATTCAACGTTTAAATATAATCAGGCCTATCCAGTGTGCTATGTCCACTTGAGAGTCCATGCCTTCATACAACATTTACAGTGTTCTCATATTTAACCATATAGTTACCTTATTCTTCTTCTTTTCACGTGGGACTCTTTTTCACATTCAAATTACGAACTCTCTGACAAAAAGAATATTAGTGAAAAAAGAAATATTTTTGTCACTAAATTTTTTTTTGGCGAAAGCAAAAATTTTGAGGAGTCCACATCAGTTCACTTGGAAAGCTAGTGCTCTTATCATTGAATGTACTAATCTGCTACTCTCCTTTTCAAATATACGGGTAGCTCATTGCTTTAGAGGGGCCAATTGTGTGGCTGGCTAGGTAGTAACCAATTCGAAGGGCTTTTATCCCCTCCCCAAGTGCTTTGGGATTTCATGTACTGAAGTCCATCTATCAGGCTCGACTATCTTTATCTATTTGAATGAAGTATATCATTTCTGACTAAAAAGAAAAGGAAAGGACAAATTTTAAGCAAAGAAATCGCCATTTGGCCAACAGAAAAGGGCGAAGAGACTGCCTATTCAATACTATGAGATTAAGAGTAGCAAAGCCAATGCTTCAACCTCCAGCTCATCCGAAGAGTATACATGAGTAGCGATCCAGACCAATCCCATCATAAGCTTTTTGGCTAAACATCACCACCGGCACCAAGAAGAATAGGATCAAAGCAAACGAAAAAAAAGAAAAGAAAGGAATTTAAAACTTGGAACAAAACAAATAGAGAAATAAGTTATTCAAGTAGAGAGTTAGGGTCTGCATGACAAAATTTATGAAACATAATTTTTGTTCCAAAAATAGGTATGGAAAATAAATCTGTATGGTAACACAATTTCATTTTTCTATTTCTGAAATAAATTTCTATTCCAAAACTAGGTTTGGAACAAAAATCAAAAGTTAAAATTTTGTACTTCTTGATTTCTAATACGGAAACAGAAATAAATACTATTCTCTCTCTCTCCTCTCTCTTTTCACGACTTGCTCTCCTCTCTCTCTCAGCTCCTCGCCTCCACCATCGACTGCCCGCCAACATCGTTGCCTGCCCACCAACGCCGTCGCTGCCTGCCATCCGACACCGCCTGTCGTCGCCTGCCGCCGCTGCTGTCCATCGGTCATCGGGCCTAAGAAGACCCGCTAGCTCCACTTAACCAAAATATTTTAGAATGGGTCAAGGGGAAATGTGCCAAAATCTTTTAGCTAGCTCCACCTAACCAAAAAGCCAAGAAGACGTGCTAGGCCAAACATTGAAATATCCAAGAGCCTTTCATCTATCATCTTTTGCCATGTCACACCTTTTATTCTACTCTCTTGTTTTCCTTTTTCCTGATTTTCATATGATACAAGTTCATTTCATTTTCAGTGGAGAAAATTTTCTAAAAAATCCGATTTCCTTATTTTTCGGCATTTGAATTGCTTAGGAAAATAAGTCAATAAAAAATATTTTCCTAGTAAATAGAAAATATTTTCCTACCAAAACTTAAACTGAGGAAAATGATTTCCTCTTTAAAAGTTTGAAAATTATTTTCCGAGCTTGGACCAAAAACTCTATGCTTGGGCATGGGAAACCAACACTCATTCTTGGGCTCTTGGCAATGAGGTCGGGTCCCCAGCGTCTAGGCCTGAGTCCATTGACGTTAGGCCCAGGATTTCGACGCCCTCACTTGGGTCCATCTAGGCTGCGCCCGAGACCCAGGCCACCGTGCCTAGGTACATTGAGGCTGGACTTAGGACATTGATGCTTGTGCCTGGGACACTAGGCCCAACAATATCGAGGCTGAGCCTCGGGTCCTTGGTGCCCGTGCCCGAAACCATTTAGGCCAATTTAAAAAAAAATAAAAATTTGTAATATATTAATTTTCAAATCTTTTGAATTTATTCTTTTATTTTCTTTCTTTTATGTTTATTTTTTATTTTTTCTATTCTCTTTACTTTCTTTCCTTTTTCCTTCTTCATCCACCGGTCGCCAGGCAATTGACCACAGATGTGGGCCGGTGAGCTCGAGGCTCGCCTATGGCCTTCACCAACCAGTCGCAACGAAGGAATAAGGAAAAAGAAAAGAAAAGAAAAATATATAAAAAGTTCAATTTTTTAAAATTATAATAATTGTCTATGTTAGCACCAGCTATGTCATATGGGACAGTTGGCATCCATGTCAGTAATTCCCGACCAAACGACGATGTGGAAAATCAAATTAGATTTTTCTCACCAAATGATGGAAACTATATTCCAGTTCATTTTCAAGTCTCAATCAAATACTGGAAAATGACTTCCTAAAAAAAAATTTCTAATTAGATTTTTCGTAAAACAAACGGAGCCTAAATATATTGCGTTTCTTGTGCTATACATAATTATTAAGTTAAAAATTGAGGTGCTTTTCATATACCATTTTTAAGAAGCGCCCTAAGGACACTCGTAAAAATAAAGACCTATTTCATAAATGTTATCGAATGCTGAATGTGGATTTTAATTTAGTAATTTAGTATCTACACTTGTAATGATGAGATCAATAGTATACATGTACCAACTAGCAACCAATTTATGATTATTGAAGTAGACTCCTTTCTTGCTAGAACATATATACAATCTTTACTGTGCTAGTGCTCGTGGAATTAGTCTAACTAGTGAACATGACACCAGGAATGTCTGAGTCTGACGGAGATGGGTGGGTCATTCATCGACAAGAGTTTTGCTGGTTATTTTCGGAATCGATAAGGTTGTCGCCAATCTATTATCCCATTGTCCATATTCTATTTCGAATCGCACCTTCTTGAATTTTTCTTTTCCTTCACTACTTTCTTCATTTTTAAAATGTTTTTCCTTGTTTGTTTCTCTCCTTATAGTGATATTGGACTAATGAACTTAACATCTACTAAAAAATTGTCATTAAAAAGTTATTATGAGGTCATTTCTTTGGAGGTGAAAACACTGAAAAGTTTCTTAGATGTGCGTGGTGGGCTCCTACTTTACAAAATGATTTTGATTGACACATGAAATAATGTGGCCCACGTTATTCTTTTGTCCAAAGAGGAAAACCACGTGCACCCGTCCGGAAAGGAGCGAAAATGACATTTATTTGGTACATTGACGATGAGTAAAAAGGTAATTACACAGGCATACGTTTAAACAAAATATAACAACGGACTATCATCTTAGTGGTTTAACTTAGAGGTATAATGCTTTTTTTAAGGCTCCTTGATCACTGAAAATTTTGGTTCATTTGCGGAGTGTTGACACCTAAATTTTGACCTCCCATCTAGATTTAATTTATTAGTTAAAAAATTAGGGACCGATCCCGGCCCCTCCAAAAATATTCAATCATTTTTTAGTTTTCATATAGTTTATTTATTTAGTTTTTAGCATTCATTACATGCATTTGCATTTAAATCGGGCCGGCGACGGAATTGGAGCTAATTTGATGCGATTTGACCCCTAGGGATCCAATTGAGAAAACAATTAAATTTGAGATCGAATTTGCAAATAATAGAAAGTTGAGACCCCTGACTTGACCTAATATCATCTATATAAACACCGTTATACCTTAAAGTTTAGGGGTCGACAATTCTCATTCAGAAAATTCAGATAGGCGCATGTGAGAGAGGGAACTCGGTAGCCGAGCCTTACTCCCGGTCGAGAGTCCCCTCGGCCGCACGTCCCCGTCATTCGCTGCTTGCCATTTCCCCCCAGTCGACGTGAAGCCGAGACGATAAGCAACACTGTCCAATCGCTGATCAGTGAGTGGCCGTGAGTCAACGCTCGTGGGTCAAGATCGTGAGCGAGCCAATCTGAAACGACCTGCTGTTCAACCGACGTGTGATCTTTGACGACGATCACCAGCGAAGGATCCTCCTGCATCAACGGTGACGATCTACCAAGGTGCCCAGTGAAGTCTTGCAGCAGCACCCACGGTCCCACAGAGAGGAATTGAGCGCTACAGTTCACAAAAAGCCAAAAAAGAGAGAGGAAAACTTTCTCCTCGTTGACTCCTAAGATGATTTTTTTTATTTGAAGATTGTGGCTACTGCCCGAAGACTTTGCTCCTGCTGACTGAAGACCCTGCTTCCACCGAAGACCAGAAGACCTGCTGCTCCTGCTTCCACCGAAGAAATCCTGCCGCTTTCCTGCTGCTGCCGAGGACTTGCTGCTGTTGCTGCCGCACCCTGCTGCCCCCCTGCGATCAGACTTGCTGTTTACTGATCAGGAGCACATCCTGTTCCAGCGAGACCCCAGCGAGCCCCTCGTTCCAGCATCATCAACATCGTCGAACCTAGCCGCCGCAAGTTCCGCCGGCCGCCGCTCGAGCCACCATCGGTTCCGATCCCGTCGCGTTCAAATTTGGAAACGTAAGTCCAAATTAGGTAATTTCCTTATCAGATTTGATTCCGATATTTATTGTTTCCTAATTTGAATCATTGTTATCTAATGTGCATATCTCCTAGATTCTATTAGGATTAAATTAGGAAATTTCCTAAGCATAATAGGCAATCCAATATCTAATCCTTAATATTCGATTCCTGCGCACGGAAGATTGGCCAAACTTATTCACAATCCATCGGATACGATTTGCCAAATCTTAACATGTCGGCCAAACCTATCCGCAATCTGTCGGATATTGCCGATAAAATCTTGCCATTTGGATGTGATGGATATTCAGTGCATATTTTTTTAGATATTCTAAATATTTTCAAAATTCGAAATAAGTAGGAAGGTGGGATTTACTAGAGATTCCATCTTTAAAATCATCTTTAGAAAGATATAATTTTTTAGAAATCATATCTCATAGATTGCATTCCATTTTAGAAAGATAACGTTTCCTAAAAACGATATCTCATAGGATTTAGTTTCATTTAAATAATTTTGCATATAGATTAGCGTTGCATCATTTAAGTAACAATTCATCTTAAAATCCTCTAGAACTAGGATAAGATTTTCAAAAATATTGTTGGGATTTAATTTCAATTAATTCCTAAATATTAAAGATAATCTTCATTTAGGATAGTTTGAATTTCATGCATTTTTTATTTCGAAAATCATAAAATACCAAAAATAAACATTCATATGCGTGTCATGTATTTGGTACATCATTTAGTTTAGGTTCATCTTAGTACCATGTCTAGGATCATTTTAGTTTCATGACTAGGTGCATTCATGTAGTATCATGTCTAGGTTCATTAATTTAATTTGATAGCTTAAATTAAATGCGTGCCATTTAGTATAGTTGCATACATTTTACCCGTCATTTAGTGAATGTGAGTTTAGGACCATAACGTGTGACATTTATTTCATAAGTCATTAGATTCATGTCATTTAATTTAGTGCCTTTCATATAGTATAGTTGCATTGCATTTTAGTATAAAGTTGCATTTATTGCATTTCATTAAAGAAGTGAAAAATCCAAAATAATTGCATTAGTCTAAGTCTTACGCTTTGGAAATAAGCGTTAGGGATTAGGCTGCAGCGTCCAGATACGTCATCTTTCCCTCTTTGCAATTTATTTATTGCTTTGGTTTATCGGGTGTTTATTTTTATCTGTTTGCGTACCCGCATGATCATTTTCACATGTTAGGACTTTAGTCTAAAAATAATCCAAGTTGCATGCCAAACATTTTTTTTAAATAAAAGAACGGTACCGAAAGGGCGTTAGAGTAATCTAGCGTAACCAAGTCCCCGGACTCATAATCTCTGGTTCGAAGGAATAGAGTATTTCTCCCGATACTTTATTTAGGTGTCTAATCGATCTACCGTAAACTGATTAGTGGCGACTCCAAAGTTAAATCATTTGCATGTTAATTATTTGAACTTAATTCACGATTTAGTAGAGCTTGGGAGAGCTTGAGCTAGGTTAGTTAATTTATTAATTGACTTAGTAATCCATTAGCCTAGATTAGATTTGGCAAAATTTAGGTCGTGACACGGAGAAAGCTTGGGCTAGTCCAATTTTGTCTCCTTGACAAGCCCATTCTATTGGATAGTGGTAATAACTCAAACCCAATAGTTCATAACAGTAACTTCTACGGTAATAATGCTCAAATGGGGATTGTAAATGTTGATCGCCCATTTCAACCTTTATATGATTACAGAAAAAAAAAAAAAATCTACAACGACACATATTTGTAGATGGACAAATTGCAATTGATAATAGTCAAGAGCAACCCACAAATTTATTTCCATTTAAATACGAATTAAAATTAATTGCTAAGCATTCCATAAATCCCTCCTTTTTCGATTTTACAGCAATCTAAATTTATGTTCCGAAATGGATCAATATATACATATCTCTTTTACTAATTTAATACATGCCACTTTTTTTTTCCTTTTTGCACCAAATACATGTCTTGTTTCTAGTATATATCATGAAAGATTGATTATATCGACGAAAGATAAAGCAAAGTCGAAAGAGAATTTCGACCTCAAACCTTTTCCAACTTCATGAGGTCATTTGTTGAATAGACATTTACTGTAGAACCCTAAGTCATGAATGAAATCGTTGTTTATTAATTAACGATTTAATGTAAAGATGATTCTTGAAATATTTTACACTTTAAAAATGTAAAAATTTCCAATATTACAAAATTTTTCTTCATTGTTATTTAAAATATATTAAATCTTCAAATATTATCTCTTTCTTAAAAAAAAATCACTATAAGAAGTTTGATGATTGGGCTTATATCATGGGACAAATGAGGGTGTGGGTACTTTTAGGCCCATCCGACGAACGGGTCAAAGTATGCGAAGATAGTTGGACTAAAATTAAATAAGTCAGGACCATTAACCAAGGACTGGCAATTTATGTTGGTATGTGGTGATTGTGTTTGTGATTTGCGTCAATTCGTGTCGTGTTTATATTGTGCAAAAGTGTCATGTCTCTATCTCCTTCTTCATGATGGTCATTGGGAAATTTAATTTAATGGCCAAAATGAAATGTTTAAAGAATTATCAATGTTGCAATGCGATTGATTCCATACGGGGTGCACGTGCTTAAGGTCTCGTTTGGTTCAATGTGAAATTAGATTTCTTAAGAATTAGAGTTTCAATTCTCACTATTTTCATAGTTGTAGAAAAAATCAGCATATTGATTTCACATGAATTATAATTTCTCAAATATAAAAAATGAGAAATTGGATTACTTAGCTATAATTGAGATTGGAATTCCATACCACGTTTTTATAACCACAAAACTAAAAACTAAAAAAAACTTGATTCCCTCACTAATTGCAGCCATTGCTCCCTTCCGCCACCATCAGATGTTGACCTTTGCTGCCGATGATAGTCATCAGCTGCCAACTAAGGACTCCACCACCGTACGCTAAACTTTTTAGTTGGTAGTTGGACTACGCCATCGTTCATTGATCGCTGGCCATTAAGATTGCGCATGACAACACTTCTGTTTCACAATTTATGTTTTAGAAATCATTCTGGAATAGGTTTGGAACAGAAATCCATTTGGTAACGCAACTTCATTTTTCTATTTCTAGAACAGATTTTTGTTCCAGAAATCACTCTAAAACAGAAATCAGAAGTTAAAATTTTCAAATTCTTGATTTCTGAAATAGAAATAAAAAATTTTCTCTCTCCTCTCTCTCTTTACAACTTGCTCTCCTCTCTCTTTTAGCTCCTTGTTGTTGCCGCCCGCCGCTTGCCCGCTCGCCCCCCTGCTGGCCATTCACCACCCACCTATTGACCGCTGTCACCCACCGTCGCCCTCACCACCCACCGCTACTCGCTCGCCTGCCGTCTCTCATCTCTCTTTTCACGACTCACTCTCTTGACTCCCCATCATCGCCACTCGCCGCCATCGTCCATCGCTCGCGCTACCTACACCCACCGCCGACCACCCGCCATCAGCCACCGCCAAGAGTCGATCGTTGCCGACTGTTGCCCGCTGACCGCTAGTTGCCACCAATCGCCCCCACCGCCTTTCGTCGCCACCTCTAGCTAATCGCTGCCATTATCCGTCAGTCGTCGTCGATCGCCACCGGTCGCCCCCACCGCCTTCTGCCGCTGATTGTCGCCACCTCCCGCCGATTGCCGCCATTGCCCACCAGTCGCCACCGCCGTCGATCGCTGATCGCTGCCACTGCCCGTTGGTCACCCCCACCTCCTGCTGATCGCCGCCGCCACTCGCCGGTCTCTGCCAATCGCCACCAGTCGCCTCGACCGCCATCGCTCGCCGATGGCCGCCGCCACCCGCCGGTCGCCCCTACCGCCGATTGCCCTCACCGCTCGCCAGTCGCCGCCAACCGCCACCAATCACCGTCGTCCATCTATGTTCGGTGCCATCAGGGAAAGAGAAATTTTATGTTGTTATCAAACGAATTTCTATTCCATAAATAGAAATTTTGTGTCATTATCAAACGCGTTTCTTTGCTCAAAAATTGATTTCTGAAACAGAAATAAACAAATCAATTTCTTTCTAGAAATTGATCTCTGGAACAGAAATTTTGTCATGCATGCCCTAACTGTTGGTCGCTAAACTTTGTCATAGGGGTGACAAAAAGAACAGCCTAAACTAAAATCTGAACCAAACCAAATTGACATGAGCAAAAAATTTCAGGCCATTTCGAGTTGGATTTCCTTTCAATTTGGGAAATAAGTAAAACAGTGGGTTTCTAGGTTTTGTTTGGTGTTGAGTCATAAAGCAAAATTAATTCAAAACGCATTACTGAACTAGAAAAATCCTGATCGTAATCACCCTACTATAGCGACAACCACCATTGTGCATCATCGTCGCGTCTATGCCAGCAACCATCACGACCTCTTTACCGCTCATTGCAACTTGTCTTCGCCAGCGAGATCACTACCCCCTTAGCCCTGTCGTCTCTCTCTTCGTATTTGACTTGCTGCATCACTGCCGCCAAGCTTGACGGCTTCTTCATTGCCATTGGACCTCATAGTCAATCCTCGATAGCCATGTAGGATGCATCGTCTCTAGATTTGGAGAATTGACGACTCCATGGCCCATCGAGGCTCCAAATCTAGAGTTTTCTCCATTAGATCGAAGGAAATGACTCCACCACCAACAACATGCTGAGGTCTTGCGCAGTGGATGGCTAAAAGGTGGTGCTGCAACGGTACTAAGTTTACATGCCATGGACGGCAAAGAGATCGGGCGCTTTGTTGTTGGTGGCGACAGTGGCGACAAGAGTGGTGTGGCAGAGCTTGATGATGAGAGAAGTGGCCAGAGGTGATGGGGCGGCATCCAACGGCGGTAGCTGGTGGTTGGTCAAAGGAACTTTGAAATTTTGTTGTTTTTATCAGGGTTTGGAGATTTAAGACCAAAGAGCTGAGGTCGGTTGATATGAGAAGAACGGTGGGCTTGGTATTATAAAAAGTGGCAATAACCAACTGATTCAATTCGATCCAAATCGTTTTTTTACCACTTTGAATTCTATACAGGTTGAGTCTAAGGCTGGGTCACAAGAAACATATACTTTTAGGCTGCGTTTGATCGTTCGGCTTCGGATTCGGATATGATAGAAAAAAGTGGGATTAGAAATCCTCCAATATCCTACGGATTGGATTGTATAATCCTATTATATGTTTCGTGCAACCTGGATTAAAAATCTTTCAAAATTCTCTCTCTCTCTCTCTCTCTCTCTCATATCGTCCTCATATCTTCACTCTTCCACACCTTCACTATTCGGCATTTGTTGACACCTAAATTTTGATCCCTATTTAGGATTAATTTAAAATTTATTTCAGTAATTAATTTGCATAAAAAAATAGGGACCAACCTCAGCCCCTACCAAGAATATTAAATCATTTTCATTATAGTTTTCATTTAGTTTTTAATTTAATTTTCACCATATAAAAATTCATGCATTTTGCATTTAAATCAAATCGGTGGCGAAAATTGGACCAAAAAGGACTAGCGGACTGGGCCAAAATTAATTGAGAAATTCAGCCAAGGCCAAGAATTAGGCTGCAAGGTCCAAGTACGTCCATTTTGCCATAATCTTGCAATTTATGTAATGCTTTGATTATTTAGTGTTAAATAATATTTGCGCACCCGCATGATCATCTCACATGGTAGGAAATTAGATTAAAATTGATCCAAAGTTACTTGACAATTTTATTTTTTATAAAATGAAAATGGTATTGAAAGGGCATTAGATTTTATCTAGTATAATCAAGTCCCCAGACTTAGTTTCTCTAGTTCGTAGGAATAAAACATTTTCTCCATAATGTTTTATTTAGGTTCTAATCAACTTACCGTAAATGATTAGTGGCGACTCTAAGTCAATTAATTTGCATGTTAATCATTTAAATCTAAGTCACGATTTGGTAGAGCTTGGAAGAACTTGAGCTAGGTTAGTTAATTTCATTTAATTAACTTAGTAATTCATTAATCTAGGTTTGGCGAAATTTAGGTTGTGACAACGTTAAGCCATTAGAAACTCCTCTCTCCCATAGCCCCTTCGGTTAACCAAATCGCCTCATGTCTGGGTTACTGCGAGAGAAGACCACTTCATCTCTAAATTCATCAACGCCAACTTTTCATTGATGGTATTTACAACTTGAGCAACTCAAGATGTCAATTCGCCACCAAGTGTTTGCAGGAAGTGATATCAGTGAACATAAGAAAGAGCAAAAAGAAAGAAAGAGGAATACAAGGAACTATCCTGTATATAGTGGATTGTCCCCAGCATCTCGCCTTTGCTCGCCCACGATTACCGACATTCATCTGCCTCCACCTAGGATTCTAATGTCATATCGCTAAGCCCATCGACCTCCGTACAAGCATCGTTAGTCGTGTTGAGGCTAACTAAGCAACTTAGGAGGGGATGAATATGTTGTTTTTGTTGAAAAACATCTCTAAAGTATTTTGATGATCACAAAACCATCTTGAATTCTAATGTTTAC
Organism: Metrosideros polymorpha var. glaberrima; assembly: GCA_001662345.2. Lineage (NCBI taxonomy): Eukaryota > Viridiplantae > Streptophyta > Magnoliopsida > Myrtales > Myrtaceae > Metrosideros > Metrosideros polymorpha. The sequence goes on along the minus strand of BCNH02000006.1, from coordinate 14,192,728 downwards.
CATGACGAGTGTAGATGGGGAAATAAGTTACAATCACCAGTAATCCTATTACATCATAAAAGAGAAGAACCTGATTTGTGACAAGAAGGTGAACTAGTACCATGAGGGGCTATCATAGTAGCTTGGAAGGACCAATCAAGATAGTGTTTGAGAGTATCTTTGGTACTAATGAGAATGCAATCAGCATTGATCTTATGCATCATCAAGGAGAAGAACCTGATCTGTGACAGGAAGGTGAACAAGTACCACGAGGGGATATTATGATAGCTTGGAAGGACCAGTCAAGATAGTGTTCGTGAGTATCCTTGATACTGATGAGAGTGCAATTAGCACTGATCTTATACCGTCGGCAAAGAGAAGAACCTGATCGAAGACAAAAAGGTGAACAAGTGTCACAAGGGGATATCATGACAGCTTAGAAGGACCAGTCGAAGATAGTGTTCGTAAATATCTTTGGTACTGATGAAAGGTATTAAGATTGACATCATCATTTAACAGTTCGTTGGGTCAATATCCTCATTGGAAATTGTCCACAAAGTTACTCGGGATAAGCATAAGTTTATTATGCAGAGAGTGACAGAGTTGGTGTGATAATGATGGATATTGTACTGGTAATCACGACTGTTGATGGTTCAGAGTACAGTAGTTAATCACTGGATTCCTCAAACAAGGAAGCGACAAAAACAGCTGGCATAGTACAGAGGACAAAGGACAGTCCTGGCAATATTATCCTCAACGGACAGGAATATTCGTCCTGCTTGCCAGGGGAATGATCTGTCCTTGTATCCTTGTGTACGAGCAATAGTACTAGCGTCCTGGTGTACGAATTGCAGACCTAGTGTCCTTTCTGTCCTTAGCGAAATCAGCACCGTTGATGCCATAACGGCTACGATACACGCTGGAGGTCTATATAAGGAGAAGAGTGGCTCGAGTGCTAGTGTGCGAGTATTACCAAGAGAGAAGCTATCCTTTCAGAGAAGATACGAGAGATATCAAGCTTCTGAGAACCTTTCACTCAAATCCTTCGTTCTACTCTTCAAAGCCTTAGCTCGCTAGTACTAGCTAGCACCACTGTTCATTGTTTGCTTGTTGTTTGATCCATTGTATTAGCATTTGTGTTAGTGAGACAAGTGTAAGGCTAGTGTACATGTCATGATAGTGTGATCTATCTTACTAAGGAATGTCACGAGGCAGTTGTAATCACTAGTGCTACTTACTAGTGGAATCCAGCCGCTGTTAAGGCTGTTAGTCTGAGAATGGACGTAGGCTTATTGTTAAGCTGAACCACTATATACCTTTGTATAATCTGCATTCTTACTTATTACATTCATACTACATCATCCCTGAATATTCAAATATCAGCATCATTAATACTAGCTCACGAGCATTTAGAACCATCAGTGGTGATTGTCTTTCTATTCCGCGAAAAGTTTTGAAAAATCATCACTCAACCTATTCAACCCCCTTTCTAGGTCGTGTGTTAGCCCCAACAATTGGTATCAGAGCTCGGTTGCTTGTTTATTGAAGTGTCTTTTACTTCTGAGCATAAAGATCTTTTATGGCTAACATTAACAGTTTCTTTGCTCTTGACTCACATGCTCCCAACAAGCCACCATACTTTGATGGCTCGAACTACAACTATTGGAAGAATTGCATGAAAATTTATCTTGAAGCGACTGACCCGCACCTATGGGAAATTATTGAGAATGGACCTACTGTTCCATTGCAAGCACCTGTTCAGTTGAACAAGGAGACCAGAATGTTCCTGCTGCTCGAGGAAACCAAAATGATGAAGCTTTCAGAAGATGAGCTTTAAATTCTAAAGCAATACATTTGTTGTATTGTTCTTTATCTCCATCATAGTATAACAAAATTTCTTCTTGTTCCACAGCTAAGGAAGTCTGGGATCGGCTTCAAATAACATTCGAAAGAACTGACCGTGTGAAGGAAACAAAGTTAAATCTCCTTCTGGGAAATTATGAAATGTTCAAGATGAAGGATGATGAAAGCGTGATTGAGATGTTCATAAGATTCACAACAATCATCAATGGTCTTGCTCACCAAGGAAAGATCTTCATTGATATTAAAAAAGTAAACAAACTCTTAAGATCACTTCCAAAGGAATGGAGCCAAGTCAAAACCTCTGTCCATGAAACTATGAGAATCCAAGCTATCAGTATGGATGAAATCATAGGAACACTCATGTCCTATGAAGCGGAACTACAAAATGAGGATCCAAATTCAAAAGGAAAGAAAATCATTGCCTTTACCTCAAACTAAGGTAATGATAATAACACTCCATCTTCAGAAGAAAATGATGATGAAAAAATGGCTCTGTTTACAAAAAGATTCAAGAATATGATGAGAAAAGGTAGCTTCTGAAAAGGAAGAAAGCCTACAAGGTATCAAGAAGAAAAGAAACACAGCAAGAGCAGAGATGATTCTAAATCAAAAGAAATCATCTGCTATGAATGCTGAAAGTTTGGACATGTCAAGCCAAAATGTCCTCTATTGAAGAAGTAGAGAGACAAATTTGAAAAGAGAAAATAAGTACTTAAGGCAGAGACCTGGAGTGACACAGAGAGCAGTGATGATGATGATGATGCAGAACAAGTAAATCTATATTTTATGGCAGACATTGATTCTGACGAGGAAACAGAAGTAGAGTCCATTGAACTTTCTTATCAAGAAATACAAGATTTTACAAAGGAAGATTTTGAAGAACTTAAAAATGCTTCAAAAAGAATTTCTAATTTGAAGAAACAAGTTTCAAATCTCACTTTTGAAAATATTTCTTTAAAAGGCAAGGTTGAAGAACTTCGCACTAAGTTGAATGAGCACATTTCAAATGAAAAAGAATCTCAGAATAAAGTTCAATGCTTAGAAAATGAAATCTCTGAAATCACCACAAAGTTTTCTCTTGGTTCAAAAACCCTTAAACATATTCTTTCAATTCAAATTTCGCATTACAACAAGTCAGGATTAGGTTTCAAGGGAAATGAACTTGAGAGTAATCCTTTTCCTAAAACAAAAGAAAGGATCAAAATGAAACCACGTACTCCTCTTAGTGGTTACGAATATCATTTTGTTAATCATTTTACTAGAGCTACTGGCAAGAAATTTCCTAACTCTTCTGGTTACAATAGTAGTTGCTATTTTGAAAACCAAAAGACAAAGAGGAAAAACTGGAGTCTTAGGTATACTAACAAT
>BCNH02000006.1:14164571-14184442 GCA_001662345.2 Metrosideros polymorpha var. glaberrima | reverse complement strand
GTATGAAAGACTAAGTTGTTTCTTAGAAGAAAATAATTTTAAAAAAGGGACTGTTAATACCACTTTATTTACTAAGAGGAGTGGTAATGATATTCTGTTAGTACAAATATATGTGGATGATATAATTTTTGGTTCTACTAACAATCATTTGTGCAAGGATTTTGAGAAAGTGATGAAAAGAGAGTTTGAAATGAGCTTAATGGGAGAATTTCTTTCTTTCTAGATTTGCAAGTCAAGCAATTGAAAGAAGGTACGCTCATCTTTCAAGAAAAATATGCAAAAGAATTAGTAAAGAAATTCGGTTTCGAGAGTTGCAAAAAGGTTGATACACCTATGTCAACAACATTGAAGATTGACAAAGACGAAGAAAGTAAGACCATTGATCCTAAAATGTACAGAAGCATGATTGGATCACTATTATATCTTACCGCTTCTAGACCTGATATACTATTCAGTGTATGTATTTGTGCTCGTTTTCAGTCAAATCCAAAAGAGTCACATCTTAAAGCTGTGAAACGTATTATCAAATATATTGCCACTTATCCAAAGTTAGAACTATGGTATCCAAAGGAATCAAAATTCATATTGCATGGATAATCAGATGCTGACTTTGCAGGTTGTAAGATAGATAGAAAAAGCACCACAGGTACTTGTCAAATGATGGGCAGTATGCTCATTTCATGGTTTTCGAAGAAACAGAATTCTGTGGCATTATCTACTACCGAAGCTGAATATGTCGCACTAGGAAGTTGTTGCGCACAAATACTTTGGATGTAACAACAACTCAGTGATTATACAGAAGATTGCTCATGATCAATCATAATGTGTGATAACACAAGTGCAATCAATCTCACAAAGAATCCCATACTACACTCAAGAGCAAAGCATATCGAGATACGACATCACTTTATCAGAGAGCATATCAGCAATGGTGATGTTAACATTGAGTTCATGAATTCAAAGCACCAACTCGCAGATATCTTCACAAAGCCTTTGGACAAAAATTCATTTGAATTCATTCTAAATGAACTTGGAATTTGCAATCCAATTGAGTAAGAATATGGCATCATCACTGAAGATACTAGGTATTTATATCAATCTGCACTACTCCTGGTAAACAAACTGGCAAAGATACGAACTTTCAAAAAAGTTACCGTTATACTGTACAACATTACCGTTCTGGTAATAAATACGTGTACTGAGTTTTATGACGTGATGGTTGATTTTCTTTATTATTCACTTATTATTTCACAAATTCACACGTTCACACGTTCATCTACAAATAGGGCACTACTTTGACCATCTAGAAACCTCTACCACCTTCTCTCCCACGATCTTCTCAACCTCCAGAATCCTCTCTATTTCTATCTTGGTGAACCACATTTCTTCTCATCTCTTCCCATGGCACCCAAAAAGAAGCAACCTACCAAGTCCTCCAAACCTCGTATGACTATTCGTTCAACCAAAGGGTTATCTGCTTCAGAACAGACCATAGGAGCATAACTAAGTGCTAGCCAAGCAGAGTCGACTGCACCCGCAAGAAGCATCTCCACTAGTGCTGTTCAGCCACAACCTGTACCTCCTGTAATCACAACACCTCAATAAAAAATGACTCAAGTTGTTAGCACCACAGCATCTCCAAGCATGACAGCAGAACAACAACTCATTATCACTCAACTGCTTCAATCGATGAACCCAGAGGAAGTGAGAAAGATTTTGGGTCAATCATCTCAAACCTCTGTTCCTGATCCTGCTGATCTACAGATGACAAAAATTATTGAAGGCACTAAGGCTTCTGATAAGGAAGAATCTGAAGAAGAAGAGCAATCCAAAAAGAAATCCGAAGAGCATCATAAGGAAGCTAAAATAGAGAAAACTACCACTGATGCTCCTATCGCTGCTATTGAGACTGAAAAGGGATTAGTACTGTCGCTGAAGGAAGCATCTCCAAAACTCCCACTGAAACAGAGGAAACTCATGTTGAGAAAAAGAAGGATGATGATGATGATCGTGAGTTTGCCCAATTTGAACCCATTCTTAGTTTATCTCTTAATCTCTCCTTTTCAAATCATGCATTTTTCTCACTAGATCACGAAAAACGTTTTCTGGAACTTGTTGAAAGAGAAACTTCAAATCACCGCACAATGAATTTTGATTTTCTGGAAAATCACGACATCTTTCTTAAAGAAATTTTCGAGAACCTCTCATTGACCCACTTTTGTACCTTGAAGGAGGAAGTCTACTCCTATGTTGTTGCTAATTTTTACTCGAATTTTCACTGTGAAAACCCCGAGAGTTTCACCTTCACTTTTGAAAAGGTCAACTATAGCATGACTGTAGGAGACCTAGCTGATCTCATTCATCACCCAATGGAAAATTTTATGAAAATTCCTACTACTCCTTCAGAGGCTGCCATTTTCATTCGTGATGGCAATAGCTCTAATTTTAGTGACAAAGTTCCATTGAGTAAGCTCCCTTTGAAAATGAACATTCTTCACAAAATTCTCATCATGGTTCTTCATCCCAAAACTAGCATCACCAATGACCTTTCTAGATATGAGGCAAGAATCTTATGGGCCATCCGTAATTAGCGTAACTTCTCTCTAGCCCACACGATCATCATTCACATGGCTAGAAATGCACGAAAGAAGACTGGTAATCTTCCATATGGTGCATTGATCAACCTCATACGGCGACCCAAAGGCATCTAGATCAGTGATGATCTTAAGCCAGATAAGATTCAGAGCGTGGAGATTGGCAAAGAAACCATTATGAAAATGTCTCTAAAAATCACCAAGGATGGATGGGTCAACAACAAGAGAATGATTGTCCATATGGGTCATGGAGATGATGAAAAGGCAAAGGAAGTTCTCACTCTCCACTTGCAGGAAGGAATTGAAAGAAGACTTCGAGATTCGGAAATTGCTCAATCTGCGCCATTACTACCACCGGCACCTAGACCAAAGCGCAAGAAAGCGACAAACTAGGGGGAGTCCTCCTCTACAAATGAACCAACAAATGTAGAAATCATGACAGCCATGATCAACACTCAGCGTATGGTTGAAGCTCAAGGACAATACCTCAAGAAGATCGAACAGACCATCCTCTCACTTGAATGTTATAACCCAATTTGACTATCACCTATGTCCTTTCAGGAGAGCCAACTCACCAAAAAGAAAGCCAAGAAACACTAAACCTATCCGTGACCATTTCCAATGCACATGTTGTGTTATGTTTCTTATGGCTGTTCTTTTTTTCTTCTTTTTTTTGTTGATGGCTGGCATCTTTATCCTCATATTATTAAGCTTGTGTTGTTAAGGGGGAGATCTTTATCAGACTGAAATGAAGCTTGTGTTGTTAAGTGTGTTTCTCTATGATCTTATACTTTTTGATTATGACAAAAAGGGGGAGATATATATTACATCGCTTGCATGTGCTATTTGGACTGACATTGGACTGATATTTATATGAGCAAACTTGCTATCTGGATTGATACTTATACACATAACTGACAAATTTGTTCGTACTCTGTTCCTAAAATGAATATATCAACTGTTTAAGCATATTGTTTTTAACATTACGAACATTGCTCAAAATATCTTCAATACTTGTTCACATATGCAAGATAGAGTTTTTGTCATCATCAAAAAGGGGGAGATTGTTGGAAAACATCCCTAAAGTATTTTGATGATCATAAAACCATCTCGAGTTCTAATGTTTACCATGACGAGTGCAGATGGTGAAATAAGTTACAATCACCAGTGATCCTATTACATCAGAAAAGAGAAGAACTTGATCTGTAAAAAGAAGGTGAACAAGTACTATGAAGGGATATCATGGTAGCTTGGAAGGACCAGTCAAGATAGTGTTCGGGAGTATCTTTGGTACTAATGAGAATGCAATCAGCATTGATTTTATGCATCAACAAGGAGAAGAACCTGATCTGTGACAGGAAGGTGAATAAGTACCACGAGAGGATATCATGGTAGCTTGGAAGGAACAGTCAAGATAGTGTTTGTGAGTATCCTTGGTACTGATGAGAGTGTAATCAGCACTGATCTTATACTGTCGGCAAAGAGAAGAATCTGATCGAAGACAAGAAGATGAACAAGTGTCACGAGGAAATATCATGACAGCTTGGAAGGACCAGTCGAAGATAGTGTTCGTAAGTATCTTTGGTACTGATGAAAGGTATTAAGATTGACATCACCACTTAACAGTTCGTTGGGTCAATATCCTCACTGAAAATTGTCTATCAAGTTACTCAGGGTAACCATAAGTTTGTTTTGTATAGAGTGATAGAGTGGGTGTGATAATGGTGGATATTGTACTGATAATCACGACTGTTGATGGTTCAGAGTACAGCAGTTAACCGCTGGATTCCTCAAACAAGGAAGCGACAGAAACAACTGGCATAGTACAGAGGATAAAGGACAGTCCTAGCAATGTTATCCTCAATGGACAGGAATACTCGTCCTGCATGCCAAGGGAATGATCCGTTCTTGTGTCCTTGTATACGAGCAATAGTACTAGCGTCTTGGTGTACGGACTGCAGACTTGGCGTCCTTTTTATCCTTGGCGAAATCAGCACCGTTGATGCTACAACGGCTATGATACACGCTGGAGGTCTATATAAGGAGAAGAGTGACTCGAATGCTAGTGTGCGAGTATTATCAAGAGAGAAGCTATCCTTTCAGAGAAGATACGAGAGAAATCAAGCTTCTGATAACCTTTCACTCAAATCCTTCGTTCTACTCTTCAAAGCCTTAGCTCGCCAATACTAGCTAGCACCACTGTTCATTGTTCGCTTGTTGTTTGATCCACTGTATTAGCATTTGTGTTAGTGAGACAAGTGTAAGGCTAGTGTATGTGTCCTGATAAAGTGATCTATCTTACTGAGGAATGTCACGAGACAGTTGTAATCACCAGTGCTACTTACTAGTGGAATCCAGCAGCTGTTAAGGCTATTAGTCTGAGAGTGGACGTAAGCTGATTGTTAAGCCGAACCACTATATACCTTTAGGTGATCTACATTCTTACTTATTATATTCATACTGCATCATCCCTAAATATTCGAATATCTGCATCACTCATACTAGTTCACAAGCATTTAGAACCGTTAGTGGTGATTGTCTTTCTATTCCGCGAAAAGTTTTGAAAAATCATCACTCAACCTATTCAACCCCCCTTCTAGGTCATGTGTTAGCCCCAACAATTTTGACAATTTTGAGAAACTTTACAGAAATCAACAACCAACACTTGAAAATTAGAAGAAGCTGGTGATATCAAGATCAGGTGATGCTAATAGGCTAGTAAATATGATGATGATAAGTAAGAAAATAGCACACAACAAATTACAATAGTTCGGCTTTATTCCCAAGCATACGTCTACTCTCCAAACTAATAGCTACAACTTGAGACTAAGATCTCTGAGACCCAACTTCCCCTTAAGAACTCATATTCTACTTTTGTCAAACCTTCTTCCTCCTTCTCTCCGATCCACTTTATACGACAATTGATACGCCATACTCCTAAAGATGTCAAGGAGTATGTTCAGTCTTCTAAGTTTGACCAGCATCCCATCCCTACCACTGAACAAGAGTACTTTGTGACTCTCCAAATCCCGACGGATTTTCCTAGACAATGGATCCCAGAAAGGTTACACTCATCTCCACTATGGTGCTACTCGACTTGCTCTCACTTTTCATGGAAGGAAAGGCTTACCAATTGTGGCAAGAATAGCTCTTATGGATACCCGGTTCTTAAAATACCAGCATGCCTACATAGACACTGTTCAAATCACTTTGAATGTTGGGACAGTCTTTGTAACATTGTACCCCAACTTCAATGTTACTCTTTTAGATCTGCAGTTACTTTCTCTTCTAAAGGTGTAACTCAGACTACTGATTCTACTGCTGCAACTCTTCATTATCAAATAGTCTATAGAGTTCAGAACCATGCACTTGATCTGAACTTTCAAAATGGAAATGAAGATGCCCTGTTTATATCCATGCAAAATGATCAGGCCTCTGGTATCCATGTTCCTCGACAAATCTCGAAGGAACAGTTGGCCAAGCTTCTTCTTGAAACTTGGATAACCAACTATGAAAAGCTTCACCAAACCAACAAGCCACTCCAATCTACTGATTCTGAGTTCATCAGAAAAAAGGATGGTACTATTGCCATCAAGTTCAAAAGGACAAAGAAGAAGCTCCTTTAGTTTTCTAGACCTTGTTCATGATTGAACTATGCGTTCCTAATCCAGTCCTAGAGGAATCAAATCCTAAAAGACTCGTCCAGTTCTTTAAAAGTGATGGACACCGTGTTCACCACTATAAAGATATATATGGTCATTATTTTTTGGATCCTTTCTGCCAGTGCTCTTCATGCACTAATTCTCCAGATGAGGTAGATTTAGTCACGGATTAAGCGACGAAAGAAGCCTCCAAAGAACCCATTGTATCCAAAGTTCTTAAATAAAGACCCTATTGTTGGTACTCTTGGAGAAAATGACAAATATTAATTTGTTGTTTCTTATTCTCCACCCTCATCTCCAGATATATTTCCATCACCTTCTCCACCCTCATCTCCAGATATATTCCCATCACCACCCTCACCTTCTCCACCTTCACCTCCTCACAAAAAGCAGGTTGTTTCTCCCTTCGATAAACCCATTTTCAAGTGGGTAAAAAGGAATTCATATCCCTTTAAAATCCAGTTGTTAAAACACATGTCCCTCCAAAACAACTTCCCTTCTTAGGAATGTTCAGCAAATCAGATTTTTCGCCTCTTAATTCATCAGAAAGTTCAATCTCAAAGCTTTCTTTTCCTACTACTGAGGAATTCACTGATCCTCAACGAAGATATTTTCATGTCCCTAAGATATCCTCACCAACTGAGGTAGATGAAAGAGGTAGATAAAAAAGAGTTCCTACTGTATAAGTTGTTCTAAACTGGCAATCAGAAACTCGCTTGGCGCATAACGATGCTTTCAAGACAATTAATTCACACATCATTAACGTACACTAAGACCTCAAAAGGTATGGTGAAAGTACCAAAAAGATGCTTCCAAATTTTCAAAAAAGGCTTCATGCCTTGGAATCCGGCCAGCGCATTGGAGATTATTATCTTAAGAGTCCAAAAGATGAAATAGAGAAACTTCGAAGGCAAATTGCACTCCTTGAAGAAGGAACCTTTAAGCCTTCAGATTTATTCTTTATTCCAAGACAGGAATATCACCCTCAATAGCCGCACAACTCTCCAGTATTTGCCGCTGTAATAGCTTAGGCCGAAACCTCTACTCGAAGAGATCGAAGTGATATGACAGGAATGCGTGACCAGATCCGAGAAATGGAACATTTTCATAAGGAACAAGGAAAAGCTAAAGCCCTGGCTCAATCTTTCAAAGAACCTGAATCTTAGCTTATGGTTTCAAATCCTTTTGAATCCTTTCTTCGCAATCTGAGCATCCAATAGGAAAAGGAGACGAAGCAAGTGACACAAAATCCAAATGAATGTTCTAAAATTCTAAAAGTCTCCCAGGTTATAGATCTCTCTGATCTTTTTGAATCAAACTCATCTTCCTCTTCAATCCCTCCTGTTGAATCTTTCCATACATAGTTTATTACCTCTTCCATCTTTATGGTTAATGAAGAAGAATAAATAATGTCTGAACCAAAAATCATTCAACCACCATCCCCTGATCTATCTCCCATTTCGAGTCCTTTTTCTAACCAATTTTTCACACTTGATGATATACCCTACTCTAAATGATTAGAAATGGTAGAAAATTTTCATTCTTGATTAAATACCAGTGCTCTCACTATCCATAGCAGATATAACATTCTCCTTGAATTTGTCATAAAATTCACTGGTAGCCTTAAACATTAGTGGCAATCAGTCTCTAATGCTGATCAAATGACCTTTCTACTTTTTCCTAACTTTGTTCAACCCATTCAGGTTATCTACCAATACTTCATAGGAAAACCGGCTGATTTACTTGAGCTCAAAAGAAGAGAATACTTTGATAGGAGATGTTCTCTCTAGAAAAAACATTTAGATAAACATTACGCTGTAATGACCAAATTGTTCTATGGTCTTGGAGCTGATGCAAATCTAAAACAGGGCTTTCTGAACTCTATTCCCAAAGAACTCTCTCAACATGTAGAAAAGAACTTTCTCAACAAAGGCAAGAGAATTGCTGATATCCCTTTTGGGGAAATTCAGCAGGAGATCCATCTATGGCTTGATGACTTGTGCCTACGTCGACAGATGATAAAAAATTATCTCAAGAACAACCAAGAACTCGATGGTGCATGTTTACGATAGTATCTCAAGATCAAATGTCCCAAAGATTGTGATGGTTTTTCTTGCGGAAACCATTCTAGAAAAAAGGCACGTCAAGAAATATTATGAGAAAAAGTCTGGACACAAACCCAGGCATTTCAAAAGAAAGAAGAAATGGAGATTTCTCAAGAAATGAAGAAATGCTCCAAACCGTAAAAAATCAGATCGCTGCATCATTTGCAACAAAAAAGGACACTTTGCCAAAGATTGTTCCCAGGCAAAGAAATGTCATAATCGTCTCATACGTCACACTGAGCTTGAAACAGGTATTTTTCTCAAAGATGATGATGTAGAATCTTTGTTCTCTATGGATGAAAATCCAACAGAACAAACTCTCTGTGTCATCCCTTGTTACCAAACCCCTAATGAGATAAGCTTAGATTCAGAACCTGACCCAGAAGATTTTTTTCATTTATCCCTTCAGCCTTCAGACCTACAGCCCACTACATATTCTAGTCAATCTCATTGCTCTCACTTCCCTATAAAAATCTTTACCTCCAAGTTTGCAAAACCTATTTCAGTCATTACCTCCATAGACACTGGTGCTAGTTCATTTGTAAAACCTATTTCAGTCATTGCCTCCATAGACACTAGTACTAGCTCATCCATCCTAAACACAAACGTACTCCCTGAAGAATACTGGACTTCCTCTGTTCAGTATTTCAACTCAACCTTCGAAAATACCTTTTCCACAAAAATACGTACTGCACCAGTAATTATCCAATTCTTTCCCCAGTATTCCATAAACACTAAAGTCCTTGGATCTAGCTTGCCCAACAAAGACCTAATCATTGGGCGGGATATTATGACTCAACTTCCTCATCTCTGAATCAATCCTGAAAAAGGTCTTGTGTATAAAAACCAATTCTCTGAATTTGTTAATATACAAAGACTTTTTTTCCATCCAAATGAGTTTGTTAGATCCGATCATGCAAAGATTGCTAGAATCATGCTCAGAAAGTCGTTTTGAATTTACCCAGAAATATTCTCATCATTTATGGCAAAATCTAGAATTTTATGTCCGACTTCCTTTCAAACGGAACGAAGATATAAATCCCACCAAAGCCAGTCATTCAGGAATGAACCCGGATCATCTTGCCTAGGTGCAACAAGAATGCTTAGAACTGTTAAAACAATGTCTTATTGAAATTTCAAACTCATAATGGGCATGTGAAGCATTTTATGTAAACAAGCGTGCTGAGCAGAAAAGAGGAAAGTTAAGATTGATCATCAATTACCAACCTCTTAACTTTTTCCTCCAAGAGGATAAATTCCCATTGCCTTCTAGAAACTCACTTTTTGCAGGATTAACAAAAGCCTGCATCTACTCAAAGTTTGATCTCTAAGCAGGCTTCTGGCAATTGGGAATCTATCTAGAAGACAGACTCAAAACAGGGTTCTGCATTCCAAACCAACATTTTCAGTGGAATGTCCTTCCTTTTGGACTCAAAGTAGCCCCTTCCCTATTCCAGAAAGCCATGTGCCACATCTTTCTGCCGATATTAGCAAGTGCAGCAATATATATTGATGATATATTGCTCTATAACCTAGATGAAGATTCCCACTACAGACTTCTTGAGCAATTCGAAGAAATTGTGAAAAAATATGGTATCATGCTTTCCTAGAAAAAAATGATCATTGCCCAGACAGAAATCGAATTCCTTGAAATGCATCTTAACAAAGGTATATACTATCCCGATTCTCATATTGCCAATGAATTATTTAACTTTCCAAAAAAGGATTTTACAGCTAAACAAGTTCAATAATTTCTCGAGATTATCAATTATCTTTGAGATTTTGTCCTGAATATTGCAAAGTTGTTACTTCCTCTTCAGCAAATGTTAAAGAAGCATCCACCATCATGGGGAAAAGCCCAAATCAAAGTAGTTGCTAAACTCAAAACAATCATGCAAAATGTCCCTCCATTGCAAATCCCATCCACAGGGAAGGGAATACTGTAAATTGATGCTAGTGATGAATATTTGGCAGTTATACTATTTGAAGAAATTGATGGTAAGCGACACATTTGTTCTTACAAAAGTGGTAAGTTTTCTCAAGCAGAAATGCACTACCATTCCACCTTCAAAGAAATATTGGCTGTTAAGAATGGAATTAAGAAATTTGAATTTCATCTTATCGATCCATTTTCTTGTGGAATTGGATATGGCATCATTCCCTCAAATGACCAAGTTCAAATAGAGACAGATTCCTCATCCCCAACTACTCTGATGGGCTGAATGGTTTTCAAAATATTCTTTTGAAACCAAACATATTGCAGGGAAAAAGAATGTGCTTGGGGATTTTCTCTCTAGGCCAAAAGCACCACCAGAAGAAATCAACATATATATTCTCATGCATCCTCTTCCCCAACCTGAGAAGTACAAGATTGAAAGAATGAATGGTTGGCTAAGCCTGGAATATCCATAGGAAATCATTTCAGAAATGTAGAATGACTAACTCAGTGAACATCTTGAGAATCTCATGTGGCGTTGCCACACAGACCTTTTCAGAATCCATGGAGGTTCTCTTCTCAGTCCTTCAGGTTTACACCACAGATACCCTTTCATCCATCCACTATTTTGGAAACCAGATGATTTTCCAGAAAAGCTCAAATGGCTTTTATGGTATTTAATCAATAAATACCTAATAGCTATTGAATTTCCCACTCGACTCTTTTCGGTTAAGCTCACCAAACTAGTGGCACTTGGTCCTTAAAACCTATATGAAAGTAACCTTCTCACTATGTTTAAATGGTTTTATCCACCTGTTTATTGGAAATGACTCTTTGCTAAAGAATTGAGGAAAGTCCCCAGAGATCTAGAAAACACACTATTGTCTTCCTCCATCGACCTTGGACTTTTCTGCACAATAATGGTATCATCTCCAATACTCCATCCAGAGTAGGTATAACCACCTATAAACCCCAACCACATCTCCAAGTGGCTCGCATTTATAAATCATTTCCCAGTCGTTTTGGTTCCTATGAACACACTTATCAAGAACTGCAGAGAATCCTATGCCAAGAAAATTGAATCATCCCCAAAGAAGCATGGGATTACATTACACCTATCTCATGGGATCATGATGGACCCTTAGCAGCTGTACAATAAGCACTTCGAAAATGGAACCAGCAATTTGACCAAGAAATGACAGACACACAGGCAAGATCCACAACAGGCCAAGCAAACTAGGCAAGCTCATCGCAAGACTCATATGACCCATGGGGTGGATCACTTTCCCAAGATCCCTACGATCACGGACCATTAAACTTATCCTTATCTGAAGGATTGGACCTCAGCTCCAACTCCATGCAAGTTGAAAATTGGCCTCAGCCAATTATGCCCAAAGTCGCTCCAAAAAGTGCTACCCCATATGGAGAAATCAATCTCCCAGAATCTCTAGGCCAAGATCACAACTTGGACCAAAGACACCTAGATCGAGAATTTGCACACAACTCAGATAGCTCATACTATGGCTACAACTCTGGCTAGCGATAAGACACTTTTGCTAAATCACTGTAACACTGGCACTGTTCACTATTCACTATAGCAAACAAATGTCAAAAGTATTGTTCATAGGCATGTTTTTACTGTTTAGTCACGCAAAGCTACTATTGCGTGTCCGTTGTTTGTCTGTACTATTGCAAATTTAGACTATTGTCCAAATAGTGTACTCTCCATCGCCTATATAAGGCCATGTAATCCTTTAGTGTGGAATAAGAGTAGAAGTTTGTAAACACTACTATCTCCCACTCATTCACTCTCCATGTCTAGCTAAAAATACTCCTCTATTCGCAAGCCTGGTATAATCCTCTAAGAAAGGCAGCCTAGCCAGCTAAAGCATCCGATCATCCCAGTCACTCTGAGTGTTACTAAGCTCAGAATTAAATCTCCAGGTAGTTTGCCAGCTAAAAGGCAATCCCTTAGGGGTTTGAGCTTGACTCGCTTAACATGGGATGAGCATACCTGCTGTAAACTGACCTGGTTTTCCCTAGTTCTAGGTTTAGGCACATCCTTAATGTATTTTGATGATCACAAAACCATCTCGAGTTCTAATGTTTACCATGACAAGTGCAGATGGTGAAATAAGTTATAATCAACAGTGATCATATTACATCAGCAAAGAGAAGAATCTGATCTGTGACATAAATGTGAACAAGTACCACGATGGGATATCATGGTAGCCTGGAAGGACCAGTCAAGATAGTGTTCATAAGCATCTTTGGTACTGATGAGAGTGTCATCAGCACTGATCTTATACTATCAGCAAAGATAAGAACCTGATCGAAGACAAGAAGGTGAACAAGTGTCACGAGAGGATATCATGATAGCTTGGAAGGACTAGTCGAAGATAGTACTTGTAAGTATCTTTGGTACTGATAAAATGTATTAAGATTGACACACCATTTAATAGTTCATTGGATCAATATTTTCATTGATAATTGTCCACCAAGTTACTCAAGGTAAGCACAGGACTGTTGTGCAGAGAGTGACAAAATTGGTGTGATGATGATGGGTATTATACTAGTAATCATGACTGTTGATGGTTCAGACTATAATAGTTAACCGCTAGATTCCTCAAACAACGACAAAGCAGCGACAATGGTAGCTAGCATAGTACAAAGGACAAAGGACAGTCCTGGCAACGGTATCCTTAAGGGATAATAATATTCATACTGACCTCTTGGCGTATGATCCGTCCTGACGTCCTTATGTACGGGTAATGGTACTTGCGTCCTTGTGTACAAATTGCAGAGCTAGCGTCTTTTCCGTCGTTGGCGAGATCTGCATCGTTGATCCTACAACGGCTATGATACAAGCTAGAGGTCTATATAAGGAGAAGAGTAACTTGAGTCCAAGAGGCGAATATTATCAAGAGAAAAATGATCTATTCAGAGAAGATACGAGAGATTTCAAACTTCTAAGAGCCTTTCACTCAAATCCTTCGTTCTACTCTTCAAAGCCTTCACTCACTAGTGCTAGCTAGCACCATTGCTCATTGTTTGTTTATTGTCTGATCCACTGTATCAGCATATGTGTTAGTGAGACAAGTGTAAAGCTAATGTACGTGTCTGATAGTGTAATCTATCTTACTAAGGAACGTCACGAAACAATTGTAATCACCAGTGCTACTTACTAGTGGAATCCAACTGTGTTAAGACTGTTAGTCTAAGAGTGGACGTAGGTTCCTTGTTAAGCCAAACCACTATATATCTCTGTGCGATCTATATTCTTACTTAATGCATTCATAATATATCATCTTTGACCATTTGAGTATCAGCATCACATCTACTAGCTAACGAACCTTCTGATAACATACTGCACTATCATTTAGTTTAGATTATTAGCATCACTAATACTAGTTCACGAGCATTTAGAATCATCAGTAGTGATTGTTTGTTATTCTGCAAAAAGTTTTAAAAATCATCACTCAACATATTCAACCCCCTTCTAGGTTGTATTGTTAGCCCAACAGTAATTAGGGTCTCTTTGACAATGCTCCCATTTCTCTGATTCCTATTTTTTTGTTCTTGAGAACAAAAAAAGAACAGAAATCGGTTTGGTACAGAAGTGTTCCCAACAACAGATTTGGAACAGAATTGTTCCCTTGGGAACAAATTTGGAATAGAAATAAGAAGCAAAAAAAAAAATCTATTTCTTTGTTCTCGAGAATAGAATTAGAAAAAAATCATTTCTACTCATAAATTATTTTCGGGAACAGAATTACCAAACAAGCTCTTAGCAAGCACCGATCCATCAAATGATAGATCACACTATCAGGACTCAAGTATTGCTTTCTCACTCGTACACTTAATCTTATCACGATTACAAAACAACAATAATACTTTAGTGGAGATATCAGATGAACTGATCACAAATTTGATAAGTACCATAATTCAACAATGAAAACTATCATCTTTTTCAATTTTTGTCCAACCCGTTAAGCTTCAATGATCCTCTTTATATAAGTATCTTCATCTTCCCATTAAAGATGGTTTCGAGGAGTAAAGAACCATTATGAGTTGTTAGGAGCTGTTGCTATGAGATTACATTGCCCATACAACCTTTTCCTCGAACATCAACAAGGTTTCCTAAATTGGAGTCCGCTGATTCTATCACATCACTGGATAATCTGACAGTCTGAGACCAAAGCTATCGCTAGTTCTCTAATAATTTTCGGCTCTTCTATTGTGCTTTCTTAACTACCAACGTTTATAGTCTTTGTTTCTAACGATCATCTTTATATGAACCTATCAATAACACCAACAATGACTTGATATTTGGACAGACAGTACTCATAATTGGTATGTGCACATTTTTACCAATCAGTTGATATTGTTTACAGATGAACTGTACGAAATAACTTGCTATTCGATTTCCAATTGGTGAGCAAAGCAGTCACAATTTCCAATTGCTAATCAAAGACTTCATAATGATGATAGATCAACCATGGTTCTTCCAAAATATCACAACCACAATTTCCATGAAATTTGAATCTCGAAGGAATAAACAATTTAGCTTCACTTCAATTCTCTGATGAAAAACTAATTTATCCTCAACTATACATATGATTAATCTCAACTAATGTACATTAAATCCTTATGTACAAAAAACAAAACCCTACTTTTGTAGCACATTATACTCCAATCCTCAAATATATCTTCAAAAATGCT
This sequence comes from Metrosideros polymorpha var. glaberrima, assembly GCA_001662345.2. Classification (NCBI taxonomy): domain Eukaryota; kingdom Viridiplantae; phylum Streptophyta; class Magnoliopsida; order Myrtales; family Myrtaceae; genus Metrosideros; species Metrosideros polymorpha. The sequence continues at coordinate 14,169,423 of BCNH02000006.1, read as the reverse complement.
AGTCTAAAAGTCTTTGAACTTCGAACTTGATATTTTTGTAAAAATATATTGGGGTGAGCCAAAACTTAGTAAATAAAATCTCTCTAAGGTAGAATATTATTTTGCTAATCAACCTAGTATCACAAAACAACGTGAGTTTAAGATAAACACAAGATAAATATGTATGATAAAAGAAAGAGTAAACAAACTAACTTCCCTATCATGATATGCCAATAACAACCACTAAGTAATGTTGCATAAGATCATTTACTCCAATGCAAGCAGATGACTTGATTGAATGAGATGCACAGCTACCACATAGTAGTTCATTGGTATACACGTGTGGAAATATATATATGTGTGTGGATGTGGGTGCAGGATGAGTGTATGTGTTTTTGAGTGATAATGGACTATATGAGGATAGATGAAGGATATATATAACGATCACCACCAAAGCCTAAGGGACATGCCACCAGCCAAGAAAAAGATTGGTATTGACGAAGTTCATCTCTAAGGCTTAAAGGACAAACCACCTGACATGGATAAAGGACTTTGGAATAAGAGAAGTTCACCATCAAAGCTCAAAGAAAAACCGCTGATGAAGGATAAAGGGTTTCATGGTTCACCCCCAAGGACTAATCCACTTTTCAAAGATAGAAATTGAAATAGAAGAATCTTACCACCAAGGCCTAAAGAAAAACCACCAACCAAGGACAAAGAGCTTCTTGGTTTACCCACCAAAGAAAAGTCCACTTTCCAAAGATAAAGAACCGAAAAGATATTCACTCAAACGGATGAAAATCTCATACATTCATCGTATTCAAGTTTTGTTTGCTTTACAAATGAGATTACACCTCTATTTATGGAGTATCTAATACATAGGAAATAGACTAAGCATTAAAGACATGGGGACTACCAACTAATAAAGACATAGGAACTAGAACATACAATAAAGTCCTAGAAACTAGAAAATGCATTTAAAACACATGGAAACTTGAACTTTGACTCTTGAAACCTATAACATAGTTAAAACTCATAAAATTAAGACTAAAGACATTTGACCAGACGCAAAGTAATTAAATTTAGATTCTAAATTTGTTCATTAGCTTGGACAGCCCAACAGACATCTCGAAAGATTAACAAACAGTAAAGAAATCATCCAGAACAGCCTTTAGTTGCTAAGTAGTCGGTTAGTAGTCTCAGAGTCAATAACAAACTTGTAAATCGATAATTAGGTAGTCAATCGACAACTATAAAACTGACAACTATCTTGAGAGTCGACGACTAGCACCTAGAATCGAGGTCTTCAAACTTTGACTCATCGAATTAAACTATAGCCGAAAACGTAAGGATTGAGTTGAATTAATCGATAGTTGATCAATAGAGCCCGATGCTCTTGTATCAAACTCCTCAAGTTGTTGAAGATTTATCCTTAAATCTATCATGGCTTCATCTCCAAGATTGAAAGTAGCCAATTCGCCACAACCATTCTTATGGGAGGAACTTGATTCGAATAAATTTATCGAATGGCCTCAACAATGAATTAGATAATACATTACTTGACCCTTATGAGATTCTTCAAGGCTTAAAACACGTCTTCAAGCTTATTCATTAAAGAACGCGTTTTAGGGCGTAGGGAACTCTTTTTCTTGTTTGTTTTGCTTTCAACCATAAATAAGGAAAAATCAATCTTTTGTTTGTGAATAGCTCTATTAACCTGTGTTTCACTCAAGAAAAGGTTTTCCTTACTCTTGCTTTCTTCCTTGGGTTGATTTTTGTGGATCATGGATGGATTTAAAGGGACAAGGGTGATATCTTTTTGGTCCTCTGTGCAATTCTTCTCCAAGTTTCTTTCTGTTGAGCCACAACAGCAGTAGCTACAATAGCTTGCACACTTTCACCTTCTTGCTGAGTAAGAGCTCTAGTTAGCACTGCTATCCCATTTTGAATCACGTCTCACATAAGAAAGATCTATTGCTTCAATGTAGGCTTGCATTCTCCATTTCCAATAACCATAGTTGCCATGAAATATAGGGGCTTACTTCGAACTTGTGAATCTTGTGCCTAGAAACCACCAAAGTTAGCCATAGATGAAGATCTTTATGCTCATAAGTCTACTACTTCAAATAACAAGCAATGAAACTCTAATGCCAATTGTTGATGCTGTTGTGAAAATCCTCTATACATATTTTGAAGACTAACAAAACATTATATTAAACTAGACTCACACTAATGAGATCGATTATCAGATGAAATATCTAAGGAAAATTTATTCAGATCTTATTTAGTAATCTCTGGATTTTACACGTCTGAAGTTTTGGTCCTTATATTGAATGGACGCCACTAGAGTATTATGAAGAAGCTTTTTATGAAGGATATTGTCAAGTTTATGCCCTTCTAAATACTTAACTTATAAGACAATCTCAGACCTTAAGTATAATCAGAACTTCATAAGTAATATCTGAAGACATTTGAAGCGATCTTTTGAAGACAACATCTAAATATCAAAGATCTTTCAGGTGTGATCTCCAATGGATATATTTAACAACCATGCGACAGCTAGGGATCTGGCATGGTATTCCACTTTGGATATAATTGATCCATAATCAAATCTTAGATTGATTTGATTTGCAACGGATAATCAAAAGCAAATCTTCTTTATTTGATCGAATATCCTCTTGATTGGCGAGATATACTTACCTTACGTGGAACTCAGCTTATGGAAACTCGAATTCTGGTTGTATGGGCGACAAAATCAACGGGAGATTCAATCTCTTCTACAACGGCTACTTAACCTCTTCTTGGTAAGTTCGGATATGACAGGAAATCCAATGAACTATCCTCTGAATGCTGTCCAATGGCTAGTTTGGAAGTGGAGGAATATAAAAGGAGGACGAGATACCCAAGTGAAGTAGAGCGCGCGAATCATAAATTCCAAAGTGTTAAAGAGCCTAGTTCATGTACATTTGTTATCGAGAGTGCTTACATTGTAATCATCGAGAGGTGTTAGTTAAAAATGCTGTGATCAAGAAAGTGATCATCTTGAGTGCACATACTATAACCTCTTATTGATTCCACTAATAGTGAAAACCAGCCAAAGAGGTTGATCACGTGGAGAGTGGACATAGGCTTGACCAAGTCGAACCACTATAAATCTCTTGTGCAATTTTCTTTATCCCTACTCTCTTTATTTTGATAGAGCATTGCACTTTTATTAATCTATGATATAACTCTGTTATTCATCAGTGTTTGTTAATTCCACATAATCAAACTTAAGTGTTTCAATTCCGCATTAATTTCTTAAGTTTGTTTGAATTCGCCTATTCACCCCCTTCTAGGTGATACTACTAGCTATATCAATTGGTATCAGAGCACGGTGCTCCTTATTTATTGAAGTGCTATATTACTTCTAAGTCAACGATCTATCATGGCTAGTGGTTCTTTGGTAGGTCTCGATGAAGGTTAAAATGAATCAAGACCACCGCTTTTCGATGGAAAATATTATGACACTTGGAGCAACAGAATAATGGCATATGTCAAATGCAAAGACAATACATACTGGGATATTGTCACTAATGGTGTTAGGCCGAAACCAAAGAAAGACAAAGATGGTAATGAATTACCTCATTTATCAAATGTTGAGATAGCTAGAATAGAGGCTATTGATTCTAAAATTATTTATTCATTTTACTATGGTGTATCTACTTCAGAATATAACCGCATTGCTTCATGTAAGTCAGCCAAAAAAATTTGGGACAAGCTCTATGTAACTTACTCTGGAACTGATCGAGTCAAGGAGACCAAACTCAACATTCTTCTTAGACAGTATGAAGCCTTCAAGATGAAACCAGATGAGATTGTGAAAGAAATGAATGATAGGTTCACAGACATAGTTAATAGTTTTGAGCATCAAGGAAATCCTATCTCCGAACCAATGAGAGTGAATAAACTCCTGTGAGCTCTAACAAAGGAATGGAACAATGTCAAAACTTCTATCTGAGAGACTCAAAGAATCTCATCTCTTTCCATAGAAGAACTCATTGAGACACTCACCTCATATGAAGCAGAACGCTTAAATGAAGAAGGTGAAACTAAAGGTAAGAAGTCAATTGCTTTAAAGTCTAATAGTGACTTTGATGGCTCAAATTCTGAAGAAGGAGAAGACGATGAAGAATTGGCACTTATGGTCAAGAAGTTCAGAAGAATGGCCCGAAAAGGAAGAAACTTCAAATATTAAAATAAACCCTTTAATCAAATTGAAAAGAAAAGGTTCTTAGAAGACATAGAAGATAGCAAAGATTTGGTATGCTTTCACTGCAAAAAGAGAGGACACATTAAACCAAATTGTCCTCTGCTTCAAAGAAACAAAGGCAGTTATGAGAAATCAAAGAAAGCATTAAAAACAGAAACCTAGAGCAACATTGAGTGTGAGGAAAGCGATGAGAAATATGTAAACATTTGCTTGATGGCACACTCAGACTCAGACTCTAAAGGAGAAGCCAAGGTAAGTCATCTTGATCTACCAAATGAAATTTCTGAATTCATTGAAGAATTATGTTCGGATGATAAAATTGCCCTTAAGAGAATTTCTTAACTGAAAAAAGAAGTTGCTAGCTTAAAACAACAAAATCTTTCTAAAAAAGACGAGATAGAAACTCTTCAAAAAGAATGTTTGTCAAGTCAAAGAAAGTCAAGAGTTGCTTTCAAAAGAAAATGTTACATTAAGGAATGAAATTTCAAAAATCAACAAAAAAATTCACATCTAACTCCAAAAATATGTAGGGTTAACACCATGAAAAACCCCAAACTGGTACGTCTATGACAAATTTACTCCAAACTATTTTTTTTACCACGAAAAACCCTAAACGGGTAT
>BCNH02000006.1:14150761-14164406 GCA_001662345.2 Metrosideros polymorpha var. glaberrima | reverse complement strand
GGGATAAATTTGTCACAAATATACTTGTTTGAGGTTTTTCATGGTTAAAAAATTAGTTTTGGGTAAATTTATCACATGTGTACTAGTTTGAGGTTTTTCATGGTCAAAAAAATAGTTTGGGGTACATTTGTCATAGGCGTACCAGTTTGGGGTTTTTCATGGTATTAACCCAAATCTGTAACATATTCTTAATATGTAAGTTCCGTACTACAACAATTCTAGGTTGGGACTAGAAAAGGAAAACAATCATCAAAATGATTTTTCAACAGTTAAGGAAAGATTGAAACAGAGACAAAAAAAAATCTGCTTACCAAAATCATTTTTGAAAACAATTCACAAAATCAATTGGAGCAAATTTCTTTAAATGTTCAAATTGTGAAGATCCAAATCATTTAAAAAATGAATGCCCTAAAATCTGGCGACCTATTCATAAAGAAATTCTAAGAATAGCAACACCTCCTAACCCTAAAAGACCCAAGAAAATTTGGGTACCTAAGAAAGCTTGAAACTTTTTTATTTGTGCAGGTATCAAAAAAGAAAAGAAACAAATAGTACCTAAATAGTGGCTGCTCTCGACACATGACATGTGATATAAATAAATTCTTTCAACTGATCAAAATTAATGACGGTAGTGTTTCTTTTGGTGGAAACAACAAATGAAGAATCATCGGTAAAGGAACAGTCAACATAGAAAATCTTATAATTAATTACGTTTCTTTAGTAAAAGGGCAAAACTATAACTTGATAAGTGTAAGTCAATTATGTGATGCTGAATATAAAATATGTTTCCAAGAAAACAAATGTTTAGGCTTAAGCGAAGACGTCAAACAATCCTTTTTGGGAAGAAGACATGGAAACATCTATCTGCTAAATGTAAAGTTTGAAAGTATCCAATGCCTTGTATCTATCGAGGATTAATCAAAATCATGACATAGAAAACTTGGACACATCAGCATCAAGCAAATCTCGAAGTTGTCCAATAAAAAGCATGTCCAAGATCTACTAGAAATGAGGTATGAAAAGACTGAGCTATACACAGCTTGCACCTTGGGCAAACAGGTAAGAAGTTCTTCCAGATCCTTAAACCATGTAAGTACCGAGCGAGTATTATGGTTACTTCATATGGATATTTTTGGACCAACTAGAAGCCAATGTCTTAGTGGTAAGAAATTCTGCCTTGTTATAGTAGATAACTATACTAGACACACATGGGTATTCTTTCTTGCTCATAAAAGTGATGCATTTCCACATTTTACAAACTTTACAAAGAAAGTTCAAAATGAAAAGAGTTATGTTATTTCATGTATTAAAACGGATCATAGAGGAGAATTTGAAAATTGGAGTTTTTCTGAGTTCTATGATGAAAATGGTTTTCAACACAACTTTTCATCACCTTATACTCCTGAACAAAACTGGGTAGTTGAAAGGAAAAATCATTCTTTACAAGAAATGGCAAGAACTCTTTTAATTGAAAATAAAGTTGTATCTTATTTCTAGGCTGAAGTTGTATCAACCGCATGCTATATTATAAATCGAATCTTTTTTAGACGGATGCTTGAGAAAACTCCTTATGAACTTTACAAAGACGGAAAACTAAATATTTCACGCTTTCAAGTATTTGGTTGCAAATGTTTTGTCTTAAAGAATGCTAATGATTGACCTAGAAAATTTGATGAGAAATCAGATGAAGGAATCTTCCTTGGTTATTTTACTACAAGCAAAGCTTACCATGTATTCAACAAAAACAGTCAAGTTGTCGAAGAATCAATGAACGTGAAATTTGAGGAAACACCTTAGATGTTGGAATCAACAATTGAACCATTTCAAACATCTGAAGTATTCACAAACTCTTACAAAACTGAATTCTCAAATTGAGCGGATAAGGATCAAATGCTGAATAGCTTAGAGATAGACCTAGCAAATAATGACAAAGGAAAAGATCTCGAAGTACATGGTGAACAAGATGATGGAACCAACAAGAACTGGAAGTACAAATCCAGTCATCCAAGAAATCTCATTATTGAAAATCTAGATGGAGGAATCAAAACTAGATCAAAGTACAAAGATGTCATTAGTACATTAGCACTAACTTATGAAGTCAAACCAAAAGGAATTGAAGAAGCTTTATCTGACGAAAGTTGGATAGATGCTATGCAAGAAAAACTTTGGCAATTCGAGATCAATAAAGTCTGGGAGCTTATGCCAAGACCGAAGAACCATCCAGTAATATGAGCAAAATGGGTATTTAGAAATAAACTGGATGACAAGGGAAAAGTTACCAGGAACAAGGTTAGATTAGTGGCCAAAGATTACTATCAAGAAGAGGGAATCGACTATGATAAAACATATGCACCAGTGGCCAGGTTAGAAACCATTAGGCTACTCCTAGCTTATGCATATTACCATGATTTTAAACTTTTTCAGATGGACGTAAAAAGTGCATTTCTAAATGGCTACATCAAAGAAGAAATTTATGTAGAACAACCTCTTGGTTTTGAAGAACCAAGAAAGTCTGACCATGTTTACAAATTAAAGAAAGCCCTATATGGTCTTAAACAAGCATCTCGTGCTTGGTATGAAAGACTAAGCAATTTTCTGGTCAACAATAACTTTAAGAAAGGTCAAGTAGATACCACTCTCTTTGTAAAGAGAGAAGGTAAAGATATCTTACTCATTCAAATTTATGTTGATGATATAATTTTTTGCTAATCTAATGAGCGACTCTGCAAGAAATTTCTAAGATGATGCATGATGAATTTGAAATTAACATTCTTCCTTGGTCTTTAAGTCAATCAGACAAAAGATGGCACCTTCATCTATCAAGAGGAGTATGCAAAAGAAGTTGTGAAGAAATTTGGTATGGAAAACAGTAAAAAAACTGAAACTCCAATGTCCTACTCTTCTAAACTTGAAAAGGATGAGCAAAGTACAAAAGTTAATCAGAAGTTATATAGAAGCATGATAGGATCTCTATTATATCTAACTACTTTTAGACCTGATATACTCTTTAGTGTTTGCATGTGTGCATGATTTCAATCAGACCCTAAAGAATCATATCTTTCAACTATTAAAAGATTATTAAGTACATCAACACTTATCCTAGAATTGGAGTATGGTATCCCAAAGGTTTAGATTTTATACTTAATGGATATTATGATGCTAAGCTTGCTGGTTGTAAGATTGACAAGAAAAGCACATCTGAAATATGCCAACTATTGGGCTGTATGCTAGTTTCTTGGCATTCCAAAAGGCAAAATACTGTCGCTTTGTCAACCGCTGAAGCAGAATATGTTGCATTTCGTAGTTGTTATGCTCAAATCTTATAGATGAAGCAACAATTAAGAGATTTTGGTGTTAAGGAATCAAATGTTGAAATTAAATGTGATAACATTAGTGCTATTAATCAGACTAAAAATCCAATCCTACATTCTAGAGCAAAGCATATAGAATCAAGCATCATTTTATCGGAGATCATGTTCAAAATAGTGATGTGAATATTCAATTTGTAGATTCAAAACATCAATTAGCTTATATTTTCACAAAGCCTCTCGAAAAGAATGTATTTTAGTTTATTAAGAATGAATTGGGTATTACTAATTCTTTTACTTAAGTCATGAAGAAGACAGGGAAAATCTTCAGAGTTTAAAGGATTACAACATCTGAAGATGCTCCCTGATCGTTGTTATAAGTACTTTATTTAGTCAGACTCTTCAAATTTACTTGTCATTAAATTTTTTTCGTTAACATTCATCGAATCACCTTTCGTTAATTGTATCACGTTGTTGCTAAAACGTTAGTAAGGAAACGATTAGGTTTGGATTTAGGTTTACATTTAGGAAATTTTAAAAAATATATGTATATATTCGGTTCGGTCCGAGTGGTCGGTTCCCCCCTAGAATCAGGAACCGGACCACCCAGTCCCGATTCCAATTTTATGGAACTAGGAGCCGGATTGGAGCCACTAAGAACCGGACCAAACTGGCCGGTTCAATCTGATCCAAGCAATTCCCGATTTGGTTGGTCTAATATGCTCAGCCCTATTATGCCCCGAAACCGGTTTAAAAAATAACTGATTTCATTTTTTAGAAGATCCAACGGTCCTCTTTTTGTCCGAATTAATCTATATAATGGTTCCACAGAAGCTGTGGGACTGGTCTCGTAAATTCAGCACAGAACTATACAATTTCTCTGATTTTTCAGGTGGGCATGCGAAAATTCCAGTTCTGCCCTCCAAGATCTCCGGGATATTCTACCCTACCACTAAACAGTCTCTCTTCCTCCCTCTCTCGCTCTCTCCGTGGCGCTAACATTTTGTTTCTCTCTCCATTTACCGCGGGGCGCAACCAAGAGCACCGAAAAAACTCGAAGCTAAAACCCTAATCGAGCTCGCGGGGCGACGAAGTGAGACCTAGCCAAAGCACCTGCGGGTGAAGAAGATGGGGACTCTGGGGAGAGCGATATACACCGTCGGGTTCTGGATTCGGGAAACAGGTCAAGCCCTTGATCGCCTCGGCTGTCGCCTCCAGGGCAATTACTACTTCCAAGAGCAATGTAAGTCACTCTCCTTCGATGATTAGATCTTCCATGTTCTTCTCTGTGATTTGTCGGAATTTCTTCTCGCGTGATGTATAATGATGCGTTAGGTCTAGCGAAATGCGACTAGGTTGGATTCCTTTCCTCTCACTTTCGCCTATCGCTTGTTTGATGTGGCCAGTTTTTGTTCTTCGCGTGATTGCGACGATTCTAGCCCGGTCTCTCAGTGACTTATGCGTGGGATTTTGGGGGCTGTGTTCATTTTTCTTTTGTCATTTTTGACTTCGACTTCAGCGCGATGCTTCTGTTCATAGTTGTAGTCGTAGATATTCTGTGCTTGTAGCTGCAATTTGTTGGAACTGCCAGCATATGCTGTAATATTGTAGGGTGCTGTTTATAATAAGACCTTAGGGAAAACAGTTGAATTGAAGTGTGTTCATTTACTTGTTACTAGTGGCCAGACATCTGTCGTGTATGTTGACCGTCTAAGATTCTTCTTTGCAATTGTTATGATCCTAGCCTTGTTTCTCGGTGCCTGGTACTGGCTTCTTTGGCTAAGAGTCTCCTAATGTGTAATAATTAGTCAATTCTTTCGGGAACAAGGGATTCTATGGCAAAATGATGGCTTCAATAAAAATTTTCTTTTCTTTCAAATCCCGTGAATTTGATGTGATTGCAAATTGCTTTTAAAACATGTTAACTTTCAAAGAACATGATTAGTGTTTGTACCTTTGTAAACAGTTATCTTTGTGGGCATTGTTATTTTAATATTATGTGAAGCAGGTATGTTTTAGATGATGAACATTCTTGATGCATACTTCGTTGAATGGGTAAGGGAAGGGTTTTTACGAGGCACTTTAGGTTGCTCTTTTGGGGACAGAATCTACTGTTCTTTATTGGTCAGACATGAGGAATGCCTTTTATAGAACTAGATCGAAAATGTTTGGGATAGTTTTGAAGGAACCTAGCCAACCTTTGATATCACGAGTTTTCCATCAGCTTTAGAGTTCTTATCTGTGAAGTTGTGGACTTTGACCATTTCGTTGATGACGCAACATGCTTAATCTATAATTTCAGAAAGTTTATCATTGTGCACACTGAAAGTTCTATGGTTTTATTTTCTCTGACGACTTTCTGCTGGGGACAGTGCTGAGCATTCATTCCATCCTATGTCTTTTGCTGAATCTAGAGCCTTATATTGGAAACTCGTGAATAAAAGCCTTATTGACATTTGGTTCTTATTCTTTCCTACAATGAGCTTACATGTTAATCTATCTTTCAGTGTCGAGGCATCGAACTCTTATGAATGTATTTGATAAAGCTCCTGCGGTGGATAAAGATGCATTTGTGGCCCCAAGTGCCTCTGTTATTGGAGATGTGCAAGTTGGGCGAGGATCATCTATCTGGTATGGCTGCGTTTTGAGAGGTAGGAATAATTAAGCCTTACTACTTGTGATTTCTTCTACTTCTCTGCAAATGTATAATTCTGAATTCAATTATGCGACCAATTGCAAAGGGCCTTGTTGCCTTTGTTTTCGTGGTTGTCCTAAAATACTTATTTGAATTCTGATGTTTGATACTCATCTTCTTTACAGTCATTCTCACTTGTTAGTATCAAATTACAATTTCACCAATGAGTTTCCACTTTCTAGCCTTGACGAAGCACATAGGTTTTCTAGGTCTTTTGATTATTTGAAGAATGTGTAACTGATAAAATCATTCGATTTTTAATTAATTAGATTAATGGATTTGGACCTCAAATGACTTCCTAATATTTGTAAGACTATTTATTCTGGTCAGATGAGCTCAATCAACCATGTTCCTTGTCAGCAAGTCATTTTAGGATGGGGGAAAGGTAGTTTTTAGATTATGTAAACCTCGTCATATGATGATCAAAGGAAGAGAGAAAAAACCGGGTTTTTTTTTGGGCTGGGGGGGTGGTTGAGAGGAGGGAGGGGATCCTGGGAAAGCTCATCCTAGCCCATGGCCGTTAATAAAAAAGACCCATATTCCACCAAATTTGTAATTTTAGAGATTGTACTTTCTTTGAGCTTCCCTAAATGCAATGTATCATTCACGATTTTCCTCTTTGAGAGATCCATTTAATGACAAGATCGAATCCAATGGGGTTTTGGATTTTGTTGGGTTTTCAATCGTGGAAATTCTTGTCGGAGTTGGATAAAGTGGGTGAGACAGTTCTCTTAGAGAAACTTATTTGATGTAATTTTCTTTGACTGAAATATCCTATCCAGTGAGGTTTTGGAGTTCTGTTAGTAGTTCAATGACGAAAATTTGTGGTGATGATGGATTAAATGGTAGGTTACCGCAAAAAGAGGAATTGATTTGAAATAATTTAAACACAACACCCTTCAGTTGAATCTCAATTTAACCATGAGATTGGGAGTATATGTGATTGATGCTACATGAATCTCCATGTTATAATTGTATCTCCAAATCATGCTCAAGAACCTTCATAACTGGTTATTGGAGATTAAGCAACTGAGATGTGGATCCTTTGCACGAGCTCCCGAGTGGAGGAAATATCCTGGACTTCAATTACTAAATTGAAGATGTAGCTTCAATCACATATACTCCCAATCTCATGGTTAAATTGAGATTCAACTGAAAGGTGTTGTGTTTAAATTATTTCAAATCAATTCCTCTTTTTGCAGTAACCTACCATTTAATCCATCATCACCACAAATTTTCGTCATTGAACTACCAACAAAAGGTTCCCCTGGTCACGCTTCCAACATCTCTGTGAATACTTCCTCAAAGCTCTTTTTGTGGTGGGTTTTCAGGGTAACTGAAGTTTTAAAGTCACTGCTCAAGTAGGGGTTGTCCAGAATATGGTTGTCGCATTTAATTTCTGGGACTTAATTTACGCAGTGTTCTTCTTTAGAAGGTTGTCTAATAAGCATTTAGGATTTTTTTAATCTCCTGAGTAGTTAGAATATTTTTAATCTCCAGAGGTTCAATTCTGTAATTCCTGGTTCTTCAGGTGATGTCAACAGCATCAGTGTTGGATCTGGAACTAATATACAGGACAACTCTCTTGTGCATGTGGCAAAGTCTAATCTTAGTGGGAAGGTTCTGCCAACTATCATTGGGGACAATGTCACTGTAGGTGAGTTGTGCAGTAGTTTGTGCATGTGAGAGGTTTTTAGTTGTCCTAATTCTTATCTTATTAGGATGAGTAAATTTGGTCTGGGCAGGTCATAGTGCAGTTTTACATGGTTGTACTGTTGAGGATGAGGCTTTTGTTGGTATGGGAGCTACACTTCTAGACGGAGTTGTTGTGGAGAAACATGGAATGGTTGCTGCTGGAGCACTTGTGAGACAGAACACCAGGATTCCCTCTGGGGAGGTATATTCCACTCTGTCCCTGCAGTAGAGTATGTTCTGTGATGAACACTTGTCTGAAGGAAAATTTTTAACTTGCTCTTTTAGCTGATATCTTGTGGCCGTTGTCTGATATACCCAGGGAACAATTTATGACAATATTTATAGGGTAAGCGGATTGGTGGTTTATACTATTAGCATAGACAATGTTTAAAGGTTCTAACCGTCGATCCTGCATGATGTGGAAAACCTGATTGACCTAAAATTTGTATATATCTGTGCATGTCATGCGCTGTAAACAAACAATGAAGAGCATTGTTTGCCTCCTGCTTTGCTTGTAAACACAGGATTTTCGTGTTTGTCATCTTTTTGTGGCTGGGAATGGGAGCTGGGACGACTGATCTGAGCTTGGAGTCCTTGCGTTATGATGCGATGTGCCCTTAAATGCATATGGCATCTTTTACATGAAAGAAGAATCGTTGACTAAATTGGTTTGGAAGTGGCGGATTGGATTTTGTCTATGGAGTCCTGATATGTCATCCTAAAAACATGGGATTGAGAACGAATATTCACATCTTAGTAATTATTTCATAAAAGAAATAACATATGGGAAATATAGCAATTTCCCTTATTATATATACCGAAGCTTTATTATCTGCATTATAAATATATATCCGAAGCCTTATTTTATATATATATTAAGTCGTTAGTAACTTCAGTCTCGATTCTCTTTTAACAGGTGTGGGGTGGAAATCCTGCCAAATGTTTGAGGAAGCTCACTGAAGAAGAAGTAGCCTTTATCTCTCAGTCTGCCACCAATTATTTCAACCTTGCGCAGGTCCATGCAGCAGAGAACGCAAAGCCCTTTGATGAGATTGAGTTTGAGAAGGTGCTTCGCAAGAAGTTTGCTCGTCGTGATGAAGAGTATGACTCAATGCTGGGTGTTGTACGCGAAACTCCTCCGGAGCTTATTCTTCCAGACAATGTCCTACCCAGTAAGGCACCTAAGGATCTACAAAAGTGAGATCTTTGTAAGTCCTTTCTTTTGGCTCAAATCATGAGTTTTATTGCCATGGATATTGTTATGTGCAAGCACATGGATGAAAGATCATTTCTTTTGCAATAAGTAGCATACACATGCCAGGGTTGCATTTATGAGTTCAATCTCTCACAGAAGCTCATCATGTGGATTTTAGAGAAAGTAATTTTGCTTCCGGAGAAATTAATCCCTTGTAGCTTCATGTATGTTGATCTTCTCAGTTGCTTGCACCCTGGATGTCCTCAAGATTTGTTGTACTCTAGATTTCTTTATTCCGGGAATTGCATGAGAACTATTCCCTCTTTGTTGATATGATGTTGTTCTACTCATAATCGGTATTCCTACTTGTTTGCTCACCTTTCATAGCCTTGAGACATTGTAAATCTGGAAACAACAATAATTGATCAAAGGGATGATAAAGCACAAGCAAGGGCAGGCTCAGTTATCCCAGACAGTGGCTGAGAATTCGATCATTATTCCTCGCTCTTCTTTAAAATGGCTGATATTTTTTGAAAAGTCTTATATGGGGACTAGGGCTGGTAGAAACTTTGCCCCAAGGTCAAGCAGGTAAATAAATTGAATGGCTCCCCTAAACTATAATTGAAGGGTGTTTCTAGTTATCTAATTTACAAGGCAAATGGGTGGAAACAAACGGTAAAGAGGAAAATTGAAGGAAAAAAAACTTAGTGCCAGATAGCATTCAAATTGGAAAAATTGTCAAAAAGGTCCTAAACCTATTGCATTTTTGCCAATTTAGTCTTAAAACCTTTTAAGTTTGCCAATTCAGTACTAAATCTTTTAAGTTTGTGCCAATTTAGTCTTAAACCCTTTAAGTTTGTCAATTCAGTCATAAATCTTTTAAGTTTGTGCCAATTCAGTCCTAAATAAAAATTTAAAGGACTTAAAAGATTTAAAACTAAATTGGCATACTTAAAAAGTTTATGACTGAATTGGCAAAAGTGCAATAGGTTTAAGACTTTTTTTACAATTTTTCCCATTCAAATTCATTATGTCCTGCGCAAAGAAGTATAGTGCCTGTTTGCTTTTAAGGAATTTCCAACATTTTCACTTTTATTCTCATTTGATAATGAAAAGCATACCATGAAACCTTGTTTGGTTAGATTTTGAAAAATGATTCTCGAATGAAAACGCAATTTTTGTTTTTAGTTGCTAGAATATAAACACGGTCTTGGTGTTTTTTTTTTCAATATCTTTACCATTCCTCGGTTTTCGTTTTGTGCGCCCCAAAAAGCAGGTCACTGCATCTTCCTTTTTCTCATTCATTTGAGCTTTAGCGGTGGCTCTTAATCCGAGCTTTAATGGGACTAGATTGTTATAATACTTCTCGCATTTATTTTATAGTGATCCCATAAAATCTTAAATATTAAGTAGATAGAGGTTGTTGCATCACCAACCTCAAATTGACTCTGTACGGCGCTGAGAAACTTTGCAGAGCTAAGCGAGCTTTGTGGAGACTGAAGTTTTATTGAATACGGATAACATACGCTTGTTAAATGATAAAATAACCAAACATGGTTTTACAAATTTCAAACCAAAAGAGAAATTTCAATTCGTAGGTGCTAAAAGGAATTCCAAGAAGCGCTTTTTTAATGAACATAACAAAACGAAAAATATATATCTATAAGTTCATCAAAGAAAGATGTTTCCGTAAAATTTTAAGTAGTATAAGCATCAATGTGTTCTAGTCAAAGGGGAAATTTTATTTATAGATAGATCGTATTATCAATCTAATCTTAGCACTAGGAGGATGAGGTCCAATATGACGAATTAATCACTGAACGATGAATTATAAAGACAAACCAAACATGTCAAAATTCAATTCCATATGCAAACTTGTATCTAAGAAGATAGAAAAAGACAGGAAAATTATTTTCGTTTTCATGAAAAAGGAACATATAAAGCGATGTCCGAATCAAACGGACCTAAATTGAGTAATAAGGTCTCAACAGAAAGTCTGGTGGGTTTAGAGGTAGTTCATTGTTATAAGACAACCCTTTCGGCTTCTTTTAGTAATTACTCGAGTCTCGGGTTAACTGATAAAATTGGCTAGGACTAGGAGTTGTCATTCTAGACTCCGGAACTGATTATCTATATCTCGAACTCAACATATTCCTATGCCTGGTGTTAAGAGTTAATGTTCAGCTATTCACTAGTCACTAAGGGTCTGTTTGGTAACGTTTCTGTTTCTCTGTTTTTCTGTTCTTTTGTTCTCGAGAGCAGATTTAGAACAAAAACCTGTTTGGTAACTTTTTGTTCCAAAAAACTATTTCTATTCCCGGGAACAGATTTGGAATAGAAACAAGAAGCAAAAAAAATTTGCTTTTTTGTTCTCGGGAACAAAAAAAAATTAACTTCTTTCTTTCACTCTCACTCTTTCTCACCATTCTTTCCACCGCCAATTGTCGCCCACAAGTCCACCGCCGACCACCACCGTCACTGGCCACCCACCGCAATCGCCACCCACAACCGCCTGACATTGGCTACTACTACCTCCATTGACATTTTTTATAATTAAATGAAAAAAAAATTGAGAATAAAAATTTTTAGGGTCGTACCAAACACATTTATGTTCCTTTCCTATTCCAAGAATAGAAATTACCAAACGCGTTCCTTTGCTTAGAAATTGTTCTTCGGAATAGAAATAGAAAAAACCATTTCTTAACAGAAATTGTTTCCGGGAGCAGAAACGTTACCAAACGCACCCTAACGCACGCTAAGGATCTTATACATTGTCCTATATTTTAGGAATAATACGATGAAAACTCCCCAACAATTACTTGAGTACTCTGGAAAAATTATCAAAAAAATCCTAAACTTATTGCACTTCTGCCAATTTAATAGTTGTTGACACCTAAATTTTGACCCCATTTTAGAATTAATTTAGAATTTACTTTATTAATTAATTTCATAAAAAATAGGGATTGACCCAGGCCCCTGCCAAAAATATTAAATCATTTGCATTTAGTTTGCATTTAGGTTTAGAATTATTTTCATTAATTTTTAGCATATTAGATTTTCATGCATTTGCATTAAAAACCAGATTTGGTGGCTAAATCGGTTTAAAATTGGACGCGTGGATCGAGCTAGAACCATTTGGAAAATTTGGCCAAGGCACGGGGGTGGAGTGGCCAAGATTCACATAGGCCTTAGGGCCTAATTTGAAAATTCAGCCAACTTAAATTAATATTTGGGATAAAATTATTTGTAATTATTAAAAGTCCTTGATTCGTTTGAAAAAAAGGCTAAAATTAAGCCTGCAAGAGGAATAGAAGCCCCACAAGGGGGCTGAGCTCAACCAAGCCCACTCAATGGGCTGGCCAAATCATAGAGGGGTTTAATTGAAAAGAAAAATGAGCTTTTGGGCCAATTTGTAAATATTGAAAAGTTTGAAAGCAAATGTCTAAAAATTGCGAAAACCCTCGAAACACTTATAAATTATAACTTTGAATGAAAAGGAGGCACACATTCACTCTCAAAAAAGGCAGAAAAATTCGAGTGAAAGGAAAGAGAGAGAGTGTGTGTCATGCCCCGGCCCTTGAGCACGTGACCATCCCGATACATCTCTTCTCTTGGGTCAATTGAATGAGACGTCTCAAGATGCGTCATTGACCCATTCTTTTTATCTTTTAATTAACGCAAGCGAAAATGATTAACAAACACCCGACAATCATCATAACATGGATAATAGGAAAAACGACAAAACTACACTCATTACCAAAACACGCTTTATTTACATACACGTTAACCCTATAAAGTTTATATATACAAGCCCTTACTACGGGGCGCTTCCTATCGAGACCACAAAAAAGATATCGGGGTCGGGTTAATTTAAACTTCTCTAAGCGATGGCACCTTGAACTGCACCTATCGACCTTCCATTTTACGGTCCTGAAAAGCGGTTAACAACGAGTGAGATAAAATCTTAGCAAGTCAACAACCTAAGCCTCGGGTAGGGTGCTGATTCACCTAGAGCATATCCTAAACATGCTGCTTATTATCGATGACAGAGCAATAGCGAGCAACTTTCGCTTTGCTTTAACTACCACAGGTTCAAGTGACTCAACTCAATACCACTCAACCAATAAATCACAGGCATCTTTACCTTGACTTGGCACATGCACACACCCAGCATATTGTCAGTTATAGCATTCTATAAACAATATATCAGTCAAGGCATGTAATCAGAACACATATCATCAATTCTCATGCATAATGCATCTAAACGTGTTTAATTTTATGCCTAGTGATTACGCCTGCTCTCGGGCACAACCCGAAGGTTGGTGGTTCTTGACCTCTCTAGGCTATGGCATAACCCCCGGTTGGCAGTCTTTCGGCATGACTGGGCATCATCCCAAAACCATTAGGCACGGCAACGTCACAATCTCCCCTGGAGATGGACGGCATTCCATAAAGGAGAATTGGTCCGGCCTCTATCGCAATCTGTCATCCGACCCCACCAGGCATCCGATAAATCATCATCATCCCGACCCCGCCGAGAATCCGATAAATTGGGCATTGTTCCCAATCACCATTGAGGGTCCGTACACTTTGTGATCACATGAGCACACAGGCATACAAATCTCATTTCTTCTTTCATTTAGCCAATGCACTCATGATATGTGCTCATGCCATGATTCGTGCTCATACATCAAACTTATTGCCATTTTCACATGTAAAAATGCAATAAAATAATCACACGTGATCACACAG
>BCNH02000006.1:14112210-14146746 GCA_001662345.2 Metrosideros polymorpha var. glaberrima | reverse complement strand
TTTATTTTTAATTTTTAATTTAATTTTCCTTTTCCTTTTTTTCTTTTTTTCCTTTCCCTTCCTTTTCCTTCTTCCTCCAGCCGATTGCCGGACCTCGACAACCAACTGAAGGGAGAAGAAGGGAAGGGAAGGGAAAAAGAAAAGAGAAAAAGAAAAGGAAAAAAAAAGAGAAAAAAATTATTTAAAAAGTTCGAAAAAAAATAAAAAAATAATTAAAAGTTGACATGTTAGCGTCGCTAGTGCCGACCAGCATCCACGTCAATCTAGGCCTACCAAGACTAGCTAGATTGACTAAATTGGCATAAATGTAAAATGTTTAGGACTCAATTGGCAAACTTAAAAAGTTTAGGATTGAATTAACACAAATACAATATGTTTAGGACTCAATTGACAAACTGAAAAGGTTTATGACTAAATTAGCAAAAGTGCAACAAGTTTAGGAATTTTTTGACAATTTTTCCTTGGTACTCTATTTGGATAGAATAACTCCTATCCGGTGTAATTGGTAAAAGTGCAATTGGCTACATTTGGTAGTCAGGATTTGAATCAGGATAGAATAACTCCTATTCGGCGTTTAGCGATCTCCTCTGGATCAGATAAACTTGGATATC
This sequence comes from Metrosideros polymorpha var. glaberrima, assembly GCA_001662345.2. NCBI lineage: Eukaryota > Viridiplantae > Streptophyta > Magnoliopsida > Myrtales > Myrtaceae > Metrosideros > Metrosideros polymorpha. The sequence goes on along the minus strand of BCNH02000006.1, from coordinate 14,146,135 downwards.
CGAATAAAAGATAAGAAATTCGGGGGCAGGGGGTGGGATAAACCTAGATTGGATAAAATTTTATTGAAAATAAACTTAAGGCTCTGTTTGGTAATGTTTCCATTTTTCTGTTCTTTTGTTCTCGAAAATACATTTGGAATAGAAACAAGAAGTAAAAAAAAAATTGCTTCTTGTTCTCAGGAACAAAAAAATCAACTTCTTTCCTTCATTCTCACTCTTTCTCGCCATTCTTTTCACCACTGGCCGCCGCCCACAAGTCCACTGCCCGCTGCTCGCCACCATCGCCGCCCACCTGCCTCACCGCCCACCACCTTCGCCACCCACCACTACTCGAGACCAGCCTCCACCCTCACCGCGGCCACCACCCAACACCAGCCGCCGCCGCCACCTAACGTCGCTCGCCGTCGCCAGCTACCACCGTCATCACCACCTCCATTGACATTTTTTATAATTAAATGAAAAAAATTTGAGAATATAAATTTTTAGGGTTGTACCAAACGCATTTATGTTCTTTTCCTATTCCGAGAATAGAAATTATCAAACGCGTTCTTTAGCTCAGAAATTGTTCCCTAGAACAAAAATAAATAAATAAACTATTTTTTGAGTAGAAATTATTCCCGAAAGCAAAAACGTCACCAAACGCACCCTTAACTAAAAGCTGTTATCTTTCCAGCGAATGTTGCTTCGCCGGCCACCACATGACGACCACAACCAAAAGAGCCAATTGTCATCACCTCCGACCACCGCGCAATTATCGTCATCTCCAACCACCACTGATCAACATTGCTGGCCAACCATTTTTGTTCTGATGATTGAGGGTGAAAAGGAGTTTGAAGACGATCTTCGTTGCCTCTGACCACATAACGTCTCGATAAATCATCTTTCCTTCTTTCTTGCACATCTTCTGAAGCCTTTTCTTTCTATCTTCTGTTCTTCTTTTTCCTATTGATTTATCTTTGATAATCTAGGCTTTTCTTTCTGGGGGCAGTGCGGGTGGCGTGGCTGCTGTATTGCACCTGATGAGTTCCAGTATCTTTTCTCCGGTAGCACAAGACTCAAGTGGCTGACCGACCGAAAAATAGAGTTATGCTCATGGATCGCAAACTTAAAAAGCCAGAGAGGTAATAATCTGTGCTAAGTGAATTGAACCTGAGATTGTTGAAGAAAGGGGGTGTGATCGTTTTACCTTTACCTGGAAAGTCGGAACTCGTTGATATGTCAGATGGCTGTGATTCGTGTTCATACATAGTCTGAAGATCAGGTCTCCAAACCCGAATTGATCCCTTCGAGCTCTACCTCATCGTCTTTGTGATGTAGACAGGGGGTCATAACCCTATTGATACCTAAATATTGACCGCCTCATTTAAAAATTAATTGCACAAAAATTAGGAACCAACCCTGGTTTCTAAACAAAAATACTAATTACCTTTCATATGGTTTTAATTTAGTTTCATGCATTAATAGCATCCATCAAATTTAATCGGAACGGTGGCGGCAAATGGACCTAAATTGATCTCATAAACTCGGCCAGGGCTTAAGAGAGAGGGGGCCAAATTTCACTCATGATTTGGACCAAATTCAGCTTGATTAGAGCTTAATTTAGCCCATTAAAAGTCTAATTAGGGAAAATAGTCCATTAATTGAATGAGGCCTACAACTAAGCTCGTAAAAGATGTCACGCCCCGGCCCTCAAGTGCGCGACGATCCCTGTCAATTCTCTTGGGTCATTTGAATGCAACGTCTCAAGATACGTCATCGACCCATTCAATTTATCTTTTGATTAACGTATGCGGAAATGATAAATATTCACCCAAACAGTCACGACAGCAGGGATATCAGGGAAAATAGCAGAACAAACATCATTAGTAAAACTCACACTTTATTTATGTACTTGTTAATCCTAGGAAGTTATATGTACAAGCCATCGCTATGGGCCACTTCCTACAAAGACCATAAAAAAGATATTGGGGTCGGGATTAACTTATTTCCGCTACTACTATGGGGTTACGCGAAAAGTCGGTCCTCCAAGCCTGACCTAGAGGTAGTATTCGGGAGGAGACTCAGGATCGCTCTCTGCATCCAGGTCGGACTCCGGATCTTCGATAGCGTCGTCAGAAACATCTAGGTCCATGGGATCCCAAGCTCCTTCGCTTGGAGCTCCACCTCCTCCCAATCCATCAAAACCCCTAAATGGACCAAAGAGGGCGTCATCGTGGCGAGCGAACCACGCCTTAAAATAGTGAGGTATCAAACGCCTCAACCCTTCGTTGACCTAGACCGTCGTAATGTGAAGCTCATAACGGTAATCTGCACCAAGGACCAGGTACGGCTTTATCTCGAGGCTTTGGTCCGTAGGAACCCCGAACCGCATTGGATGTACATCCATACTACAGGTCTGAAAAGCGATTAACAACAATGAGTGAGATAAAATCTCAGTAAGTTAACAATCTAAGTCTCGTGTAGGATGCCAATTCACCTAGAGCATACCCTAAACATGTGACTTAATATCGATGTCAGATCAATAGCGAGCAACTCTTGCTCTACTTAATCTATAACAGGTTCGAGTGACTCAACTTAATTAACAGACAAATCACAAACATTCTTATCTCGCCTTAACACATACCCTACATAATATCCGTTATAGAATTCGAGAAACAATACATCAGCCAAGGCAATCGGAACACATATCATCATCCATGCGCAATGCATCCAAGCGTATTCCAATTTTATGCCTAGTTATTATGCCCGCTCTCGAGCACGGTACAACCTGAAGGTTGGCGGTTCTCGACATCTTTAGGCCACAGCACAACGTGAAGGTTGGCGGTCTTCCAACATGACCGGGCATCGTTCTGCTCCATCGGATACGGTAACGTCTCCTCCTAGTCAATTGAGGTATGGCCCCACCCCAACCTCCCCCGTAGGCAGACGACATTCCATAAAGGAGAATCGGTTCGGCCTCTATCGCGATTCGTCATCCGAACCCCCGCCAGGTGTCCAATAATATCATCGATAAAAATCAGGCATCGTCTCCAATCACCATTGAGGGTCTGTACACTTTGTGATCACACGAGCAAACATGCATACAATTCCCATTTCTTCTTTCTTTTAGCCAATGCACCCATGCTACGTGATTATGCCATGATTCGTGCTCATACGTCAAACTTATTGTTATTTTCATACGTAAAAATGCAATAAATAAACCACACGTGATCACACAGACATGCTTACCTCGTCAAACTTCACGTGCTTCATTTTTCAAGCCTCCTAGATTATTCTAACACATAAAACTTAGTATCTGAGCATGACACCACACCAATCACCTTTTATTATATGTTAAAAATTACATTATTTTCAACTAAGAAATAATAGTTCATAAAACAATTATCTTTCTAAGGCAATCCTCACCTTAAATCATACCAAAGCATATATAGAAATATCACATATCATAAGCACAAAGCATACTAATTAATAACTTATCAATTGAACCTCGATAACTTATCGCCCATTTGACGATAGCTTATCACCTAATCCTCGATAGCTTATGACCCCTTTGGTGATAGCTTATCACTTTTCCTTGATAACCTATCACTTCCACTTATCATTTCATGATAACTTATCACCTAAACTAACCATAGTTAACTAATCCAACCATAGTTAACTCTAAATTTCACTTAATCTAACCCTAAACGCAATTAACAACCTAACCAAGGATTAGGGAGTTAACTCACGGATTTAACGGCAGTGGTGATGAATGGCAACGAACGGCAACACGACGCGACAAGGGTGCAGCACAGTGGTGGCGACGGCACAAATAGTTTGGTTGGACTCGGTGGCATGGCATAGTGATGGACGGCGGTGCGGCGTGGCTACACGGTGATCAACGGCGGCAGCAAGGTGAGCGGCAAAGTGAGGGGTGGTAGTGAGGTTCGCCGAATCCAAGGGGAAAATGAAAGAGAGGAAGAGAGTGTAAGTGAGTAAGAGAAAAGTGAGAAAGAAGAGAGAGTTGTCTTACTTTCTTCACTAAGTTATATTATTGCAACTCATTAATGCAATCCCAAAAATTATCCAATTTTGCTCTTGAAATTTAAGACTACTTTAGGGCAAATAATGGAAGAGAAAGAAAGAAGAAAGAGAGAAGGGGGGGGGGGGATGAGTGGCCACAATGGGGGGGAAAGGAGAAGAAGACTTCTTTGTCCAACTTTAAGAAGCTTGTCTCATATCCATTAATTTGCCTCTTAAAGTCCAAGTTTCTAGGAGGGGTATAATGGTAATTTCCACCCTCAGCACTATTCATACGTGCTTGAACTATTCACGTGGGCTAGGGCTTGAATTTAATGGGTTTAATGGGGCTACATATCCAATGGGCTCTTTATTTGGGCAAAAAAATGGGCTTTCGGGAGCAAAACGGTAATTTCCTCTTATAGGGCCTCTTGGTGGCCGAATTTCATAGGAAGTAGGCCCATTGGGTCATGCTAAGTCTGTAATATTTCTTTGGTTCTCAATTTTCGGCTTACCGATGTCACGCCCCGGACCCTCGGGCACGTGACCATCCGGATACACTTATCCTTTGGGTCAATAAATGCGATGTCCTAGGACGCGTCGGCGACCCATTCATTTTATCTTTCAATTAATGCATGCGGAAACGAATAATAACACCCGACAGTAGGGATAGAAGGAAAAACAGCATATCATACAACAACATCAAAACACACTTTCATTTATTTATAAACACGTTAACCCTAGGAAGTATATGTTACAAGCCCTCACTCTCGGGCTACTTCCTTCACTACCAACAAAAGATACCGGGGGTCGGGATAACTTAAACTTCTCTACGCGAGAGCACCTCGAACTGCACCTGCCAACTATCCGATCTATGGTCCTGAAAAACGGTTAACAACAACGAGTGAAATAAAAATCTCAACAAGTTAACAACCTAAGCCTCACGCAGCGTGCCAATTCACTCAGAGTAGACCTTAAACATGCAACTCAATGTCGATGGCAGATCAATAGCGAGCGACTCTTGCTCTAAACAATCTATATCAGATTCGGTGACTCTCACCAATCAATAGACAATTCACAGACATTCTTACCTTGCCTTGGCATATGCATACGTCCTGCATGTTATCAATCACAGCATTATATAAACAATGCATCAAACAAGGCAATCAGGACACGCATATCATCATCTCACACACGCAATGTTTCAAAGCGTAGTCCAATTTTATGCCTAGTGATTACGCCCGCTCTCGAGCACGGCACAACCCGAAGGTTGGCGGTTCTCGACCTCTTCGGGCCACAGCACAACCCGAAGGTTGGCAGTCTTCCGGCATGACCAGGTATTGTCCCGCCCCATCGGGCACGGCAACATCTCTTCCTGGTCGATCGAGGTGCGGTCCCATCCCGACCTCCCCCGCAGGCAGATGGCATTCCATAAAGGAGAATCGGTCCGGCCTCAAAGGGCACCGCGATCCGTCATCCGAACCCCCGCCGAGCGTCCAATAATATCAACGATAAAATTGGGCATTGTCCCCAATCACCATTGAGGGTCCATACACTTTGTGATCACACGAGCACACAGGCATTCAAATCTCATTTCTTCCTTTCTTTTTGTCAATGCATTAACAATACGTTCTCATGCCATATGTTATGCTCATTGCCATTTTCCCATGAAAAATGCAATACATAAATCACACTTGATCACACAAATATGCTTTTCATGACAAACTCCACGTGCCTCACTTTTCAAGTCAAATAAATGGTTTCAAAGCATAAAACTCAGCATTTAAGCACGGCACCACATCAATTTCCATTTTCATGCCAAAATGCACTCTTTTCTACTATAAACTCTCAATTCATGATACCATTATTTATCTAAGGCAAACATCATCTTAAAAACCTACTAAAATATATATAGAAAAATTAACCCAACCATGGTTAATTAACCTAACCATGGTTAACTAACCCAACTATGGTTAACTAACCTAACCAAGGTCAACTAACCTAATCAAGGTTAACTTAACCCAACCATGGTTAACTTAACCCAACCATAGTTTAACTAAACTAACCATAGTTAATCCATTTAACCATAGTTAAAAGTCTAATTTGCATCTTAAACTAACCCTAAGTGCAATCAACAACCTAATCAATGATTAGGGAGTTAACTCACCGTTTAATGGTGACGACGGCAGCAACGACGCGAAGACGATTATGGTGGTGGTTCGATGACGGTGCGTAGATGGAAAATGGGTATTAACGGCGGCTCGACTTGGCGCGGCGCGGCGTGCGGACGGCGGTTCAGTACGGGCTCGGTGCGGCGGCACAGCTTGGCGACGACGGCCTAAACGTCGGCGGAAAGGGCACGGCTTCAAGGCACTTCTTGGGTAGCACGACGGCAAGGTGAGGGATGTGAAACAAGAAGGAAAAAGGGTGTAATGGAGGAGAGGGGGGAGCTACGAATTTGAGAGGAAAGGAAAGAGAGAAAGTAAGAGTGAGAGTGAGTAAGTGAAAGTGAGAAAGAGAGAAAGTGAGAGAGAGTTGTCTTGAAAGTCTTTGCATTATTGCCCTCATTAATGCAACTCCAAAAATATCTTATTTTGTCTTCTTGAAAAATCAAGATAACTAGAGCAATAATTGATCAAAGAAAGAAAAAGACAAGAAGAAAGAAGAAGGAGAAGAAGCCATTTGCAATCCTTTAATGATCTTGTCTTTTAAGATCATAAATGCACCTTCAAAATATCTAATTTTCTAGAAAGGGCAAAATGGTATTTTCCCAATTTGGCACTATTCATTCGACACTATTCACGAGCTACACTATTCACGTGGGCTTGGGCTTGAATTTGATGGGCCTAATGGGCTTGAAATCCAAAGGCTCTTTGTTTGAGCCTAAAATGGATTTTCGGGGGCAAAATGGTCATTTTCTATTATCGGGCCTCCTGAAATCCGAAAATAATGAAAAATAGGCCCGTTGGTTCGTGCCACATCCGAAACATTTCTTCGATCCTTAATTTTCAGCTTACTGTCTCTTTTCTGACAATTTAGGATTTACCGATAAATTTTGAATTATCGAAAATGGAACGTCCAAAACCTTTCATCGGATTTGAATTAGTGATTTAAAACCTATCGAATTCCATTTTATTGCCTTGACAGTGCAAAAACGTCCAAAAATCCGATTATACACTTTTTTCCAATTTGAATCGATAGTCGTCCGTCGATTAATCCATACAGTTGAAATTTCGGGATATCACAACCGTCACTTATTCGAAAATTTAGGATTTACCGATAAACTTTGATATCTTGATTTTGTAACGTCTAATTCTCTTCATCAGATTAGAATTTATGGTTAAAATCTATCGAATACAATTTTAGTACATCGGTCAAAATTTAGGAATATCACAAAAGAGCTAAAATTCGGCTAAGCCCTAGGACTAGGGTTGGCCAAATTCATCAAAAGTGAAAGGGCCGATTTGGTTCAACTTTGACCTCTAGGGACCTAATTGAAAGGATACTACAAATTCAGTGTCAAAATTGCAAATATAACAAGAAATTGAGTCCATTAACTTGATCTAATATCGTCTATATAAACTATGCTATGCCTCAGTACATTGGGTCGGCAATTTTATGCTTTGAACATTAGACAAACACGTGAGATAGAGCAAAAGAAGAGAAAAAGGGTTCGGCCGTGTATTCCATTGCGGGGTGTCTCCTTGCTCCTTATTTACTGGTTCCACTGGAATTGAATTGAACCAGTCCTCGATTTCGAAAATAAGGGAATCGGGGCCATAGGTCTAATTTTGGTTTCTAAGGGAATCGGACCAACCTAGACCGACATACACCCCTAGGCAGTAGGAGTTAAATGAGGAGGAGGAGGAGGAGGAGGAGAGAGAGAGAGAGAGAGAGAGAGAGAGAGAGAGAGAGAGAGGAGGGGGAGTAGTGCTGCAATGTATAGGTGTGAGAAATAAAAAAAAATATATATACATACACGTATATGGACCAGTCCAGTCTCCTTTGGAACTAAGAACCGACCCGTTCAGCCAACGGTTCCAATTTTAGGAACTGGAAACCGGTTCGAGCAGTCCACGGTGCTCATCCCTAATTGGAACAATAATTTGCAATTTAGTAAGAGTTTGGGAGAGTCCGTGCTAGACCTAGACTTAGTAACTCTATTAGCTAAAACTCTTGGTGGTGCACCTTCGAGTTGGTCATGTGACGCTCCAAAATGTCACACGTGACATGTGTATTTTCCATTTTTTACCTTTTCTTTATTAATAGCATGCAAAAGCATAATAAATTTTTTCATTTATATTCCCGTACAAGAAAATCGCACTAGTACATAAGCCTCTTAATTTGTTAAACATCAAATTTCATAATTTTAGTACATCGTTGGAGCCATATACAAAAATACAAAAGTCTTAGGAAGGAGGTTGGATCAATTAGCGCCACTACTCCTATATTATCCCAAAAGCATGTCTAATCATTAACTAAGCCACCATCCAACTTAGGGGTTGATGGCATCCAACATGTTCTCATCCCCTTCATCCCCATGTCCAAGAAAACCATCCTACACGTTTGAAAAATAAAGGAGTGAGCCGAAAACTAATAAATGAATTTCCTAGATTTAAGTTAATAAATCAGCTTACCACTCAACTTGGTGTAAAACAAATGAGCACATAACAAGCAAGCATGTGTACCAAGTGCAAGAGTAAATATTTAACCTTTTCCATTATAATTTGCCAAACAATCAAATAAAACATGGCACAATATTCTTTCACTCAAACATGCATTAGGTTCGTTAATCCTCCTCCCAAACACTCTCGGGGCATCCTGACACACGGGATATCTCGACTTTCAAGGCATCCTGAAACACGGGGCATCTTCACCATTAATTTAGGAATGACGGAATTATATTATTTTCATGCAAACAATGATAGATAAACTTTTACATGCTTTTCACGCACATATCCACCTTATTATCTTATCATATGTTCATCAATGCATTAAGATGTATTAATCCAACAATCGAGTCAGAAGCAACACGTAATCATACTTAGTTATAATATTTATATGCATTTCAACACCTGTTCCAATCCTTTTTCAGTGTACAATTTGGTTCATTCCTATTCCTTTCGCCATCCTAGAAGCCAATAAGAAACTATTTTTGTCCAGGCCCTTTTGCCCTGGTGATCACTCCCTACCCTCATCGAATCGAGTTGTTACAGCCCTACTAGCTTTTGCTCAGTTCTCCCCAAACCACACACTATTCCTCTTTGGCACGTCCCATACCGGGTTTTATGGTTTGTCATATTTCATGCAATTAATGATAATGACATATTATCTTTGCTTCATCACATATTCCTTAATATAATAAATAGTGTTAGTCAAACCATTGAGTAATAAACAACACATGTTTATCCTAAGTACATCAGACCAAGCACGTCAAACTCAATACATCAGATTCAACACATCAGATTCAGTACATCAAATTCAGTACATCATATGCAGCACATCAAACTTTGAAAGCTAGTTCGGATTTTGAAAACACATCAGACGTTGAGAGCGAGTTCAAACTTAGAAAATATATCGAACGTTGAAAACATTTAGATACTCGCAAGAAACTCGTCAGATTCAATAAGTTATGAAAACTACTCAAACATAGAAAATGAATCCGACTTTGGAAACTTGTTATATTTAGTAAGTTCTGAAAACTACTCAGACTTATTAAACAAATCAGACTTTGGAAACTCATCATATTTAGTAAGTTCTGAAAACTGTTCAGACTCAAAAAACGTTTAAACACAACATTTTACATGTAACGCTTTCAAGAGAATATCTCACACACTTGTTAAGTGTATAACCACTTATCAAAACAATTCATTCTTCTCACATATCAACTAGTTAACTTCAACTAAAATCACACACAATAATCAATCAAGTCCAAATTGTTAAGTAGATTAAGCCAACTTAATACCTAAAATTTTCACTTACCTTAGACATAACTCGAACAACCAAGCTCTAATCACCTTGATTTCCCTTGAAAGATGAAGCCTTCATTTTCAAATTTAGAAGTAAAATAGAGTTTTGTTTTAAAGTTTGAAGGTAAGAAGGGTTTGGCTACGGTAATAATTTTACTTATGATGATGATTTTGAAGGTGAGGATTACAAGTGTAAACTTGCATGTAATGAAAAGCTACATGGGACAAGCTCACCAAGCTTCACATTTCACAAGGCCAAGTGGTGGAAAGGTTGATGGCTAGTGGATTAAGGCAATGGCACCTTAGTCTAAACACTTAACATGAGAGTCTCACTTTAATAAAGACACATGGCTTCGCATGTGTTCTTAGAATGACAAATAGACACTAGGTGGCTTCACATGTGTAGATGAGAGAGCAAATAGCTTTATCTTAAGAAGACAATTGTTCCTTCATGTGAAAATAGAAAGAGACATGTGTCTCACTTGTAGCTTAACAAAATTTGATTCAAAGGATTTATAGAACCTCTCTTGTTTCGGCAAAATAAACTCATGGCCATCATTAGCAATACTTAAGTTAATCGTTTGTGGCCAAGTTTAAGATTAAGAACATATGAATTAATATGGGCTGTGACATCTAGAAAATTTTAGCATCTATTTATAATGCATAGGAATTCATAGATGACAAACGTCGTAATTGAAAATTGGAGTTGGGTGATTTACGTGGTAATTGCGGAGGCCGACTTGCATTTTTACTTGTCCGTAGTTTTCCACAAATGTTTTTGTTAGAGTTGAATTATTGAATTTTTGTTCTTGGACTGATTTCCTAGAGTGGCGATGGAGCACGTGACGCCATGTAGGTTATTAACAGAGGCCGAAACACTCCGAGTTTACTTATCAGGTGAGTATTGCATTAGAGATTTATTGAATTGAATAATTCCATGTGCTAAGTGATTTTTGCGGAACGTTTTGGTGTATTTAAAATATTTTTCTAATTTATTAATATTTAGAATGGAAATTGAGTTCTAAGCTTATGCGTTGATTTCCTTGTTAGCGTACTAATTTACGTGATATCGTGGCAATTTATCGATATCTAGGCCATTTGTAAACTTTCTATTTGACCACATCTTCCCTAATTTTTCACATGTTTTTAACCCAAAGTCAACATAACATTTAACCTTGGTTAATTGTTCTTATCTCTTTTATATACTTCAAGAAGACATCCCCTTTTGGTCATGCACTTTCAAACCGTCAATCTCCTTTCCTTCTTCATCCTCACTTCTCCATCTTCCTACTAAAAGGAGAGGACCCACTTTTGGGTTGTTGGAGTTTTTAATCTCAGTTTTTCAAGAGAGCACGAGGTGATTTTTGTCGACTCATTCTCTTTCACCCAAAATAGTTTTGTTGTTTGAAAAGATTTAAAACGTTAATCCGTGTTCTTGATGATTCTTTTTTGAAGGTAATCAAAGTTTTCATTTTTACTCAAGTCACTTTTGAGGAAAGTGAATTCTCTAAGTACTAAGTTAAGATAATCTACTTAGTGCTATTGACTTGTTTGTGTGATGGTTGTAAATTTTAATTTATGTTTTGATGATATGTACGAAGAAGTTTCAATGATTTGGTGGTTTAAAAGTTATGTTTGTTTGATGTGAAGTGATGAGTTTTATTTGTATGTGTGGGTTTGTGAATAAATCTCATAATGATTGATGTCATGACCTGGCTCTCGAGCGCGCGACGATCCCTATCAATTCTCTTGGGTTATTTGAATGTGATGTCCCAAGACGCGTCGTCGATCCATTCATTTTATCTTTTGATTAATGCATGCGAAAACGATAAATATTCACCCAAACAGTCACGACAACAAGGATAGTAGGAAATATAGCAAAACAAACATCATTAGCAAAACTCACATTTTATTTATGTACTTGTTAAATCTAGGAAGTTATATGTACAAGCCCTCGCTACAGGCCACTTTTTAAGAAGACCAAAAAAAGATACCGGGGTCGGGGTTAACTTATCTCTGCTACTACTACAGGGTTACGCCAAAAGTTGGTCCTCTAAGCCCGACCTAGAGGTAGTACTTGGAAGGAGGCTCGGGATCGCTCTCTGCATCCGGGTCGGACTCCGGATCTTCAACAGCGCTATTAGGAACATCTAGATTCATGGAATCCCAAGCTCCTTCGCTCAGAGCTCTACCTCCTCCCCATCCATCAAAACCCCCCAATGGACCAAAGGGGATGTCATCGTGGCGAGCGAAGCATGCCTTAAAATGGTGAGATATCATACACCTCAACCATTCGTTGACCCAGACCGTTGTAATGTGAAGCTCATAATGGTAGTCTACACTAGGGACAAGGTACGGCTTTATCTTGAGGCTCTAGTCCGTAGGAACCCTAAACTGCACTAGATGTACATCCATACTACATGTTTGAAAAGCAGTTAACAACAACAAGTGAGATAAAATCTCAGTAAGTTAACAACCTAAGCCGCGTGTAGGATGTCGATTCACCTAGAGCATACCCTAAACATGCCACTTGATATCGATGGCAGATCAATAGCGAGCAACTCTCACTCTACTTAATCTATAATAGGTTCGAGTAACTCAACTCAATTAACAGACAAGTCACAAGCATTCTTATCTCGCCTTGGCACATACCTTGCATAATATCCATTATAGCATTCAAGAAACAATACATCAGCTAAGGCAATCAAAACACATATCATCATTTCCTATGCACAATGCATCCAAGCATATTCTAATTTTATGCCTAGTGATTATGCCCGCTCTCGGGCATGGCATAACCCCAAAGTTGGCGGTCTTTCGACATGACCGGATATCGTCCTGCCCCATCGGGCATGGCAACATCTCCTCTTGGTCGATCGAGGTGCGGTCTCACCCCGATCTCCCTCGTAGGTAGATGATATTCCATAAAGGGAAATCAATCCGGCCTCTACCACGACCCGTCATCTAAACCCCTGCCGGGCGTCCGATAATGTCATTGATAAAATCGGGTATCGTCCCCAATCACCGTTGAGGGTCCGTATACTTTGTGATCACATAAGCACACATGCATACATTTCTCATTTCTTCTTTCTTTTAGCCAATGCACCAATGCTACGTGCTCATGCCATGATTCGTGTTCATACGGCAAACTTATTACCATTTTCACACGTAAAAATGCAATAAATAAACCACACGTGATCACACAGATATGTTTATCCCTTCAAACTTCACATTCTTCATTTTTCATGCTTCTTAAATTATTCCAACATCTAAAACTTAGTATCTAAGCACGACACCACACCAATCACCTTTTATATGTTAAAAATTATATTATTTTCAACTAAGAAATAATAGTTCATAAAACAATTACTTTTCTAAGGCAATCCTCTCTTTAAATCATACCAAAGCATATATAGAAATATCACATATCACAAGCACAAAGCATACTAGTTAATAATTTATCAATTGAATCTCGATAACTTATTGCTTATTTGACAATAACTTATCGTCCATTTTCCGATAGCTTATCACCTAATCCTTGATAGCTTATCACTCCTTTGGTGATAGCCTATCACTCAAAAGCCAATAGCTTATCACTTCTTTGGTGATAGCTTATCACTCAAAAGCCGATAGCTTATCACTTACTTACCGATATCTTATCATCCCTTTGATGATAGCTTATCATTTTTTTCTTGATAACATTATCACTTCCACTTATCATTTCATGATAACTTATCACCTAACCCAACCATAGTTAACTAATCCAATCATAGTTAACTCTAAACTTCACTTAGTCTAACCCTAAGCGTAATTAACAACCTAACCAAGGATTAGGGAGTTAGCTCACTAGTTTAACGGTGGCGGCGACGAACGGCAACATGGTGCGGCAAGGGTGCGGCACGGCGGTGGGGATGGCACAAACGGTTTGGCTTTGGCAACACGGCGAGCGGCGGCTTGGTGCGGTGGTGGCTTGGCTTGGCTTGGACAGCGGCAATGGCAATCCGAATGGTGACAAGGACGCAACTCAAGTTCGACACGATGATGAACGGTGGCGGCAAGGTGAACGGCAAAGTGAGGGGGGGCGGTGAGGGTGGCCGAATCCAAGAGAGGGAAAGAAAGGGAGAGAGTGCAAGTGAGCAAGAGAGAAGTGAGTGAGTGAAAGTGAAAAAGAATAGAGTTGTCTTGCTACTTCTCTTTCTCACCAAGTTTGCATTATTGCCCTCATAATTGTAACCCCAAAATTTATCCAACCTTGCTCATAATTCCAAGACAATAACGCAAGGAAAGAAAAAAGAAAGAGAGAGAAAGAGAGAGAGGCAAGGGGGTAGGCGGCCACACTTGGGGGAGGGGAAAGGAAGAAGACTTTCTAACCAAGTTGAAGAAGCTTGTCTTATATCCATTAAATTTGGTTCCTTAAAGTCCAATCTTCTAAAAAGGGTAAAATGGTAATTTCCACCCTCGGCACTATTCATAAGGGCTTGAACTATTCATGTGGACTTGGCACTATTCACAGAGGCTTGGCCTTGAATTTTAATGGGCCTAATGGGTTAGATATCCAACAGCCTTTTTATTTGGGCAAAAAAATGGGCTTTCGAGGGCAAAACGGTAATTTTCTCTTATAGGGTCTCTTGGTAGCCGAATTTCATAGGAAGGAGGCCCGTTGGTTCATGCCAAGTACGTAACGTCTATTTGGTTCTCAATTTTTGACTTACCGTCACTTATCTGAAAATTTAGGATTTACTGATAAACTTTGAAATATCAATAACGAAATGTCCAATACTCTTCATTGGATTAGAATTCGTGATTAAAATCAATCGAATTCAATCTTAGTACATTGGTTGAAAATTATGGATATCACAATTGATGTGGTTTGATGGAAACATATAGAAAAGATTAAAGAATTGACTTAGTTGTTGAGCAGAAAGTGTTGAAAACTAGTCAAAAGAGCTTCTTGAAGGCATCGATTCCTCAAGAAATGAGTTTGTTGTTTTAAAAAGAACCATCAATGGACTTTGGAAGCCATAGATTGTTATCATAAGAAAATGGAGAGGTAGAGAAGAAAAGTATGAAGAGTAGAAAGGGTGCATTGGAAGAATAGTATGTAAGAGGTAAAAATATTTTACACTCTTTTACCGTGATCAAAATATCAAGAGTGCGAGAAGTTATCTCCACGAGATTGCAAGCACAATTGGAGTGGTGATTACCCGCGAGTTCTTTCTTCTATTCGATATGCAATTAGTGGTGTGTTTGAACTAGAGACCCGACGTTTGTGGGGCTCGAATTGAAGAACATTTGAACCAAGTCACTTTAGGCATGCTCGAGAGGTAATCCGTTAAACCCCATATGTTAATATGAATTTTTTTTATTGAAACGCACGAACAATGCCTCTAGAGATACATGTATGGGTTTTTATTTCCGCTGCATTTATGTTTATTTTACCTATACATGTTAGGTGAATCCCAACAAATAAGCATGTCGATATCATTACTCGTGTATGAATTTATCGAAAGGTGCAAAATAGTCAAGTTTCGAAAGTGATTTACATGAAAAATGTTGTGCATCGTATGTTGATTTTTTAAGTGAATGTTAATTTCGTGGTTGATGTGAAAAAAATATGTGACGTTGATGTCATTATGAGCATTGTGGGTATGAATTATAAAAGTATTCCGTCATCCACACAATGGTAGCAACGATACCCCATGTGTTGAAATGCCCCGAGACTGTTTAGGATACCTCAGGAGTTTCGAGATGCCCCGTGTATCGGGATGCTTCATGGGCGGATGTTGCAGGATGTCTTGGAGTTGAGATACCTCATGTGTTGGGATGCCCCAGGAGTGTTCGGGACTGTGAAAAAGAAATGAATATGATGTTTGATCACTTAATGCATTATTATGATGCATGCCCCTTAATAAACCAAGTGGTGATGATTGTGCATAATATGTTATGTCATCCGCATGTATTTAGTAAATAATCATAAGCAATGTTGCTATTGATTTGCCATCGACAATAAGAGGTAATGCATTTTCATTTATTTGTCATGTGTGGGGTTTTGTGAAGTTTTGATTTCAAGTTGTCTGATACCAAGTTGAGTAGTGAGTTGATTTCCTGTCTTAAACTTAGAGATTTCATATACTAGGTTTTAGCTCACTCCTTATTTGCCAGATGTGTAGGATGTTTCCGCTCAAATATGGCAACTCAAATATGGCAATAGAACAGATAGAGGCAATGACGGAGACCATCGACTCGTGAGTCAGATGGTGGTTTTTGTATAGGAAAGCTTTTAAAGGTGTAGGAATATAATATTGGAATATGTGACCTTAACTCTTTTCCCAGGACTACGTGTTTTATGTTTGTCTTGAGATGTTGTCCTAGAGATTGTAATATGGATAATTTTATAAGGAATATGCATATGTATTTTAGTTAAACTCGTGCAATTTTATTGTACGGAATGATTGTGAAAATTTAATCACGCTTCCATGTGCAAATAATAATGAAAAGAAGAGAACACGTGTCGTGCGTGACATTTTCGGGGGTCACATGTGCACCCGAAAAATCAGTGTCCATTGTAGATAAGTCCAACAATATTTTGAATTCATTAAAATTATTTGTGGTAATACCGAATGCTAGGAAAGTGTTAATTTAGCAAACCTAAAACTTGATATTCATATATTTCGGAAAAGAAGTGTGTCATTTCCTTGACAACTTAAGATGACGCTAAATTAATTAATGTCACTATATACGTCAACGTTTATCAATTTATTTTCAACACGTCGGAGTTGGGACGATTTTGGTCGTGGAAAATCATTCTCAACACCTCACAAGATTGACGATCCACTAAGATTTCTATGCATCAATCCAGATTATAAGCTTAATAATACTTAGCTTCATAAGCTAAGTATTATTATTAAATATTGTCGCGACCTAAAAATTAGGCTAATAGATTACTAAGTCAATTATTTAATTAACCTAGCTCGAGTTCTCCCAAGCTCTACCAATTCGCAACTTATGTTTAAATAATTAACATGCAAAAGATTTTAATTGGAAATCGCTATTAATCAATTTATGGTAGGTCAATTAGACACCTAAATAAAGTACTGGGAGAAATAATTTATTCCTATAAACCAGATATTATAAGTCCAAGGATTTGGTTGTGCTAGATTATTCTAACACTCTTTAGGTATTTTTTTCATTTTATGAAAATATTTAAGCAAGTAGTTTTGGATTTATTTTAATCTAAAGTCATAACATATGAGGTGTTTCTGCAGGTGCGCAAACATTATTTATCACTCATAAATCAAAGCATTAAAAAAATTGCTAGATAAGAGAAAGTGTGACATACCTGGACGTTACAGCCTAATCTCTAGCGTTTTTTTATATCCCAAATGCAAGACTTAGACTAATGCATTTATTTTTTAGGTTTTCACTTATTTAAATAAAAATGAAATGCATGAATGCAACTTATTCTAAAATGCATTTACACTAAACGACATGAGAATGACATGCAAAACATTTATCTAAATGTTCTAATACTAATGACACACAAAAATGACAATTATCCTCATTTTGTTTAAATGACCTAACTATTTGACAAGCAAAATAATACGGATATAATTATCCAATGAATAAACCTATCATGCAAACTATATTATATGCAAAAATGATGTTTAATTTAAATTACATGCAACTTTAGGCTAAATGACCTAAACATACAGTGACATGCAATTAAATGTCTTAAAATGACGTGCATTATATGACCCTAAACATATAATTTCTAATGACGGGAAAAATGACACGCAACTATACTATATGCCATGCATTTTAAATTAAACAACCCTAAATGTCAAACTAAGTTAATGAACGAAATTAGACATGATACAAAATGAATGCACCCTAACATACACGCTAAATGAACATAGACATTTATACTAAATGAACCTAGACTAATGACGTAGCAAACATGACATGCAAATACAAGCTAGATATTTTTGGTGTTTTAGATGAATTTCAAAATTAATAATTAACAAAATTAAAATTATCCTAAATGAAGATTATACTAAACGTCTAGGAATTAGTCTAAATTAAATCCTAAAATTATCTAGAAAATCTTATCCCTCATTCTAAATATTTTAAGAATGCAAATTTTATCTAAGTGAGGATGCAATCCTAATCTATATGCAAATTATTTAAAATGAAACTAACCTATTAGATCAAATTTCTAAAAATCTTATCTTTCTAAATGAAATGCAACCTATGAGATGAAATTTCTAGAAAATCTCATTTTTCTAGATGATTTTGAAGATAAGATTTGTTATTAAATCTTACCTTACTAATTATTTAAATGAAAGATGATTCCGGAGTATCCAATTTAGGAAACAAGCAAAGATAGCAATCGTGTCTTTAAAAATATCCATGCGACTTTTGAAAAATTGTCTAATTCAAATAAAATGACGGATCAAATTGGCGAATCAAATCGTGTCTGATTTTTATGCTATCGGAGGCGTTATCTCGTGGTTGAGATCGGGCCGTCAACATGTGCATGTTGTCGATAGGGAGATTCCCTTTATTTGAATTAGTTTTCTAATATCCTAGAAAAATATCCGTTGGATTTAAAAGATGGTTTAAATCAGGAAGTTTTATCCAGAAAATCAATTTGATATTAACATCTTTTCAAAATAGACAACATTATCTATAAATTCAATAGAATAAGGAAGTTACATTATATAAAGATTGCGCGAATATTCAGTTTTCGTATCAAACTCTGCCGGCGGCTTCTCGGCTGCTCGTGGTGGGGGCGTTTGGCCAGAGAGATTGGCGAGCTCTAATGAGGGATTGTTGCTCGTCGTGCTATGAAACTTCACTAGAGAAACCTGTAAGGGATTATCTCCACTAAAGCTCCTTTGACCAACAATTGGACTCTTTCTCCAACTTCACATGGATTTATATATTCAATTACCGAACACACTTGGCTTGGCCGTGTTTGGTGTTGGACATGGCTCCTGTATGTGGCCAGAATTGCTGGTATTACCCGAAAACCTGCAAAAAGATAAGGCGTGACTGGAGCAGGCTTCGTCGCCGGGCTCGCTGTGAAAGGCTTGGATTGGTGAGCGTGGTGACAGCAAAGAGCGACACTGCAGGAATTCGTCGGGGACAGTAGACACGCGGCTGGAGTCACGACTGGCGCTGATCAAAGCTGCTCAGTTTGCGGGGGCGATCAGCTGGACTGCACGGCGGCAGGGTGTGACGATTGCGGGTGGACCAGCTGGCCGCGACGATGCGAGGAGGCAAAGGTGGGTGCCTCATTGGTCGCAGGCTAAGTCATTGTTGTAGTGGCTGAGTCGCTCGCCGGAAGTTGCCTGGGTATCAAAGGACTGCGAGAATTCACAGCAGGGACACCGGGATGCCGCGTCTGGTTTGGAGTGACTGGAGAGGCGCTGGGGAGCCTAGCAGCGCTGCTGGTGATTGGTCGTCGAAATGGAGAGAAGGAAGAAGTTTTCTTTTCAAAGTGTCGCCTCTTTTCCTACCTCCTCTTTTCACACGATTTCTTTCTCAATGTGCCGTGTATTATGAATCGCCAGGCCCCCTGATTGTGAAGAGTTAAATTCCTTTTTATAATGATAATTAGGTTTCCCTTATCTGATTATAGGCTTGACTCTCTTTTAATTCTTGTGGGCTTACTCAAATTAAGATCAAAGCCTTGCAGTGATTCTAATGGGCTAAATTAAGCTGAAATTGGGCCAATTTGGGTCCAAATGACTCAGTGAAATTCGGCTCCCCTCTCCATGCCTTGGCCGAATCTTGCTTTGTGTGCGGGCCAAGTCCACGCAACTATTCTAGGGCCAATTCCGCTGCCAGTCCGATCAAAATGTAAATATTATGCACGCTGAAAATTAATTAACTACATGAAAACTACATGGAAGATGATTTAATATTTTTGTTAGGGGCCGGAGTCGGTCTCTAATTTTTTATGCAATTAATTTCTAAAATTAATTATAAATGGATAGTCAAAATTTAGGTGTTAACAAATATGAAAATTTCCAGATGTCACAGGTCGTGACAGACTCCTGCGCAAGATTTTCATAGACTAGCTACCCGAGTAAGCTAATCGATAAGGCAACGGATGGGACGGCAAACTCAAGGCACTATGGGAGCGTTGGAAGTGGCAAGCGGAGGCCGAAATTGGATACAACGTAGGGTTTTCAAAGATTTTAAATCTTATTTTAGTTTGCACCAAATATATGATAGGATTTTCTACAATTTGGAGGATATTTGGATAAAATTTATCACCGTATATTCTAATTAAAGAAAATAATCATATGTTTTGTGGACTATTTGAATTATTATTGTTGATTAATTTACTAATCAGTTGCATTCTTTTGTATTTTGACATTCTACGAGCAATAACACTACTTCCATTGAGGTCTTGATTAGTACTAAAGTTTTAAGAAGAGGTTAATACCACAAAAATCCCCAAACTGGTACATTTGTGATAAATTTACCTCAAACTAATTTTTTAACCACGGAAAACCCCAAACTGGTATATCTGTTACAAATTTACCCAAAATTGATACACATGTAACAAATTTACTCTCAATTAGTTTTCATTAAATTGAGTTAATACCACGAAAAATACAAAACTGGCACACCTATGACAAACGGAAGGTAAATCCCCAAAATTGTACACCCCTTCAACTATCACGTATCATCAAACTCAGCAATTTAACGATAAAATTTGATGGAAACTAACTAAAGGTAAATATGTCACAGATACATAAGTTTTGGGTAAAATTGTCATAGATGTACCAGTTTAGGATTTTTTATGATAAAAAAAATTAGTTTTTGGTAAATTTGTCATAAGTGTACCGATTTGAGATTTTTCTTGGTATTAACCATTTAAGAAATGAAGAAAGATACTAAATTTATCCTAGAATTTGTTAATGTAGAAGTCAGCTAATTTAGTCCTTAGAACTGATACCATCGTTAGAGTTCACTAGTACTGCATTGATTCTTCCCATATTCGATGTAAGCTTGCACCTTGTGCGAATCATCTCGCCTTGATGATCACTCTCCACCCTCATCGAATTAGACACGAGTTTGATCCGTTTGCAAATCATACACATACTGGATGGGGTCCTGCTCTCATACTATTTCTAACAACCTGACCCATTACACACATGCCAAATCCTAAAAGGAAAAACTTTAAGTAATCACATGAGACAACGGCCATTAGGGGTAGCCATTGACTTATTGATCACTCGACAGTTTTTTTATGTGGAGTTGGGATGTCATAGCCCATGATTCTCGTTGTCACCCTGCTTCTTAATAACCTTTGATTAGGCTCACCTAAGACCGGTGACCTTAGCTACAACGAGATCAGAAGTACAGAGGGAGCACGGGGACGAAGGGAGGAGAGAGAGTTTGTACAGGGGGCACGTTTGCCGGGAGCAGGTGTCATCAACAGCATAAGAGTCTTTCCTTTGAATTTGTCAATTCTGGCGTTTGAATATAGCTTCATTCTCATTGGGGTCAAGCCATATATATGTGCTTTAAATTGACTTTTACTTTGTGCTTTGCAATTTTTTCTTCAAATCTTTCCTTTGTTGCATTTTGACTTCTTTTAGATCCGAAACAATTGAAATAACATACAAATGTCAGTACGTAAATTTATACATGATATTGTCATAATTTTTTGAAATTTTAATAGCAGTTTAGCTGCTTCTTTATAAAGGCAAAAACACTGGATCTGTTAGCTATGTAGAATCTGGGTTGGCTAGCTGGCCCATAGCGCACATGTACTCCGTTATGGATCGGACAAGACCACTTGTGAGTCACTAGAAAAATAATCAAAAAAGCTATAAGCTTATTGCATATGTGCCAATTCAATCCTAAACTTTTCAATTGTGCCATTTTAGTTCTCAACCTTTTGCATTTCTTAATATGTTTTTGGTTTTTTTTCTTCTTTTTTTTTCTTTTCTTTTGGACTGAGGACCGCCAACCCTCATTTGCATTGGGTGAGCGTGTCGTAGCCCTCGCATGACACCCCTCGCTGTGGCCAAGGAGGGCATCGAACAAGGGTTGCAATGCCCTAGTCGACCAAAGTGAGGGCCACGATGCCCTCGCCCAGTGCTAGTGAGGGTCACTAGCCCTCACCTATGGCCATAGAGGTTCGGCCGACTACCCTTGCCGACCCTCAGTCCAAACAAAAAAAAGGTAAAGAAAAGAAAAAGAAAAACAAAAAAATTATTTTTAAAAAGAAAAAATATTTAAAAATTATAACAGAAATGTCCATGTTAGCACCAACTGTGTCACATAGGACGACTGGCGTCTACGTCAACGAAGTCCAGGCAAAATTGGCCGAATGGACCCAATTAGCACAAATGCAAAATGTTTAGGGTTAGATTGGCACAATTGAAATGTTTTTGACTAAATTGGCACCAATGTAATAGGTTTAGGAATTTTTTGACACTTTTCCCATGAGTCACAGTTTCAAATTATCCCGGCACCGTCGATCATCATCTAGGTTTGCAAAATACGTGTATGTCAAAATCCTGCCAAACTATAACTCCATTAGTTTAGAAAAAAATGAATGATTTGGAAAATTTTTCCAAATTATGATATATTGTGTTGCTTGAAAGATTTAGTCAATGAAAAATATTTTCATTAATGATAACGATTTACATCTAAACATTTTCGTGGACGATGAAAATATTTTTCGTTCATTTATTTTTGTAAGCGATTATTTTTAAAAATATATTTTTCAGGTCATTTATTTTTCGCGAAATAAATAACACCCTAAGAATCTTCAAGTTTTGTGACAAGTTGCTCCTAAAAAATTGACTGCTTAAAAAATAAAGCATTCCCTACCGCAACAATCTCTCATTTTGTGTGTCCCCCAAAAAATAAAAATACAAATACAAATAGAAAAAAGTCACCTTTTTCCCTTGAGAAAGCTCAATGCATCCTAAAATTGGAATTACAAATGTTGATAAAGTAGTAATATGTGTTGTTTGTGGCAAAGGATAGAAAGTAGGCATTGATTTGAAGTTCCATGAGGAGGGGCAGCTCCCTTTCTTCTTTCTCTGCTATAGCATGTTGGGACTAACAATACAATCTAGAGAGGGAATGAATAGGTTGTTTGAGAACTTTGAAAAATATTTGCGAAAAATAACAAGTTCAACTTCAAACAACAGGTTAAACATCAGTTGAAATATCGGGCTAAACATGTGTACGTGCTGCTGTTTAACATATAATGTTGATGATAATAAACATATGATAATAAAAGTGAAGAACTTCAAACATCGGGTCAAACATCAGTAGAAACATATTGTAGAAATCAGGTGCATGCTGTTGTTTGACAGGTAGTGAAGATAACAAACATGTAATGCTCATAGAGAAAAGATTAGAAGATATGCAAATAGATATATAGTGATTCGGCTTTATCCCCAAGCCTACATCAACTTTCCAAACTAACAACGACAAGTCGAGCTAGATTGCACTAGTAATCTTCTCAACAAGTTACAACTGGCAATCACTGGTCCTATTACACGATATATTATACTATCAGGACTCAGCTACTGTACTTACTATTGTACACTTGATCTCTCATATGATTATTATGTTGGATATATGCCATAAAGTAACCATGTAATAGCTACGTGTTAGAGATTTCAGTTATACTTTCTTATTATTTAATTAATGGCAAAGACGAATTTATTCATTTGTCCAACTATTTATATTTATGAATGATTCCATAAGATCGGTTATGATTGGACCTATTCTTGAGACGTTAAGAATATGTGTAATAGGTTCACAGTTAGACTAAATCTTTAAACTGTTCCCGATCGATGGATCATTGAGTGGATATTAATGATCCTATTGAGACTGGTATGTTTGTAACTTCACTCTTAAGTATTTGATACTTAAGAAAATGACAAGTCACGAGTCATTGGGTATTGTGATGTCTAAGTTAGAACACAAGTGCTTGTATCGAACAAGTTCATTGAACGTCACATGCATATAACGATTAACAACATAGAAGCTTTTAGCATGGTCAATATCTAATTGTTCTTGCTTTGGTCTTGTGTAAATAATCCTTAGACCCAAGGCACAGTGCTGACTTGTATGTTGGGTAGCTATGGTTCACAAGTGCGCATGTTGCCAGATCATCGATCTATCTTTGTACTTGATGGTAATAGTTCGTTCACATACGAAGTTACACGTATGCACAATATGGAATCTATCTCCTTGTTGCATGCAAGGTACAATAATGAAGTCCTATGCGATCTAATCATAACACTCCATTGAAATTCTCAGCCGAGGTTATAACCGAGAATAAATTGTTTATGTCTCGTATAGAATGCATGTCGATTAGGTTTGTTCATATAATCGAATTGGTGACTTGACAAAAATTCCATGGTCTTTGTTCGATCGGGACATAGTAAGGCAAATGGATTGAATTACATTATAGTCAAAACTGACAGGTTCATTATGCTCTTAAAGCATTCACACTGTTTAGGTACCCATGACATATTGCTAGATATCAATCATGGCTTGTAGGACCTGGAGGTTGATCGAGACAATTGATTCTTTTGAGAATACTAATGTGTTAGTGCAGGTTTTACTACCAGCTCAGTAATGAACCTAGGGATATCACACACCATAACCAATTCAATATGATGTTGAACGGAAAATACTATTACAAATATATTTGCAATTACGGCAATTGAATTGAGTCGGACTAAAATTAAATTAAATCACTGAATGTGACACGCCTAGAACGATTAACAACATTGAAGCTTTAAGCATGGTCAATGTCTAATCGTTCTTGCTTTGGTCTTGTGTAAATAATTCTTAAACTTAAGGCACAGTGCTGACTTGTGTGTTGGATGTCTATGGTTCACAAGTGCGCATATTGCCAAACCGTCGATTCGTCTCTGTACTTGATGGTCGTATTTTTTTTGACATACGAAGTTACACGTGTGCGCAATATGAAATCTGCCTCCTTGTTACGTGTAAGGTACAATAATGATGTTCTATGAAATCTAATCATGACACTACATTGTGTTTGGGCTAACACACGACCTAGAAGGGGGGGTTGAATAGGTTGAGTGATGATTTTTCAAAAAATTTCGCGGAATAGAAAGACAATCACCACTGATGATTCTAAATGCTCGTGAACTAGTATGAGTGATGTTGATATTCGAATGTTCACGGATGATGCAGTATGAATGTAATAAGTATGAATGCAGATCACACAAAGGTATATAATGGTTCGGCTTAACAATAAGCCTACGTCCACTCTTAGACTAACAGCCTTAATAGCAGCTGGATTCCACTAGTAAGTAGCACTGGTGATTATAACTGCCTCGTGACGTTTCTCAGTGAGATAGATCACACTATTAGGACATGTACACTAGCCTTACACTTGTCTCACTAACACAAATGCTAATATAGTGGATCAAACAACAAGTGAACAATGAACAGTGGTGCTAGCTAGTACTGGTGAATGAAGGCTTTGAGAATGGAACGAAGGATTTGAGTGAAAGGCTCTCAAAAGCTTGATTTCTTTCGTATCTTCTCTGAAAGGATAGCTTCTCTCTTGATAATACTTGCACACTAACACTCGAGCCACTCTTCTCCTTATATAGACCTCTAGCATGTATCGTAGCTGTTGTAGTATCAATGGTGCTGATTTCGTCAAGGACAGAAAGGATGCCAGCTCTATAGTCCGTACACTAGGACTCTATTACTATTGCTCGTACACAAGAACACAAGGACGGATCATTCCCCTGGCAGGCAAGACGAATATTTCTATCCGTTGAGGATAACGTTGCCAAGACTGTCCTTTGTCCTCTGTACTATGCCAGCTGTTTTTGTTGCTTCCTTGTTTGAGGAATCCAGCGGTTAATTGCTGTAGCCTGAACCATCAACAGTCGTGATGATGACCATCAAAATACTTTAGGGATATTTTCCAACAATCTCCCCCTTTTTGATGATGACAAAAAAAAAACTCTATCTTGTAGATGTGAAAAAGTACTGAAAATATTCTAAGCAATGTTCGTAAGGTTAAAACAATTTGCTTAAACAGTTGATATATTCATTTCAGGAACAGAGTACGAACAAGTCTATCAGTTATGCGTATAAGTATCAATCTAGATAGAAAGTTTGCTCATATAAATATCAGTTTAGATAGCAAATCTGCTCATAACAGTCAATTTTACGATATCAGTCCAAATAGCACATGCAAGCGATGTAATATATTTCTCCCCCTTTTTGTCATAATAAAAAATTATAAAGATCATAGAGGAACACACTTAACAACACAAGCTTCATTTTAGTCTGATTGCATAAAAACATGAGGATAAAGATGCCAGCCATTAACACAATAGAAAAAAAAGAAAAGAACAGCCATAAGAAACATAACACAACGTGCGCATTGGTAATGGTCAAGGATAGGTTAAGTGTTTCTTGGCTTTCTTTTTGGTGGGTTGGCTCTCTTGAAAGGACATAGGTGATAGTCGAACTGGGTTATAACATTTAAGTGAGAGGATGGTCTATTCGATCTTCTTGAGGTATTGTCCTTGAGGTTCAACCATACGCTGAGTGTTGATCATGGTTGTCATGATTTTTGCATTTGTTGGTTCATCTGCAGAGGACTCCCCCTGGCTTGTTGCTTTCTTGTGCTTTGGTTTAGGTGCCGGTTGTAGGGATGGCGCAGATTGAGCAATTTTCGAACCTCAAAGTCTTCTTTCAATTCCGTCCTTTAAGCGGAGAGTAACAACTTCTTTTGCCTTTTCATCATCTCCATGACCCATACGGACAATCATTCTCTTGTTGTTAACCCATTCATCCTTGGTGATTTTCAGAGACATTTTCATAATGGTTTCTTTGCCAATCTCTATGCTTTGAATCTTATCTGCCTTAAGATCATCACTGATCTGGATGCCTTTGGATCGCAGTATGAGGTTGATCAGTGCACCATATGGAAGATTACCAGTCTTCTTCTGTGCATTTCTGGCCATGTGAATGATGATCATGTGTGCTAGAGAGAAGTTACACTTATTAAGGATGGCCCATAAGATTCTTGCCTCATATCTAGAAAGGTCATTGGTGATGCTTTTTTTGGGACGAAGAACCATGATGAGTATTTTATGAAGAATGTTCATTTTCAAAGGGAGCTTACTCAATGGAACTTTGTCACTAAAATTAGAAACATTGCCTTCACGAATGAAAATGGCAGCCTTTGAAGGAGTAGCAGGAATTTTCACAAAATTTTTCACTAGGTGATGAATGAGATCAGCTAGGTCTCCTACAATCATGTTATAGTTGACCTTTTCAAAAGTGAAGGTGAAACTTTTAGGGTTTTCACAGTGAAAATTCGAGTAAAAATTAGCAACAACATAGGAGTAGACTTCCTCCTTCAAGGTACAAAAGTGGGTCAAGGAGAGGTTCTCGAAAATTCCTTTGAGAAAGATGCCGTGATTGTTCAGAAAATCAAAATCTACTATGCGGTGATTTGAAGTTTCTCTTTCAACAAGTTCTAGAAAATGTTTTTCGTGATCTAGTGAGAAAATGTAGGATTTGAAAAGGAGAGATCAAGAGATAAACCAAGAATGGGTTCAAATTGGGCAAGCTCACGATCATCTCATCATCTTTCTCGACATGAGTCTCCTCTGTTTCTGTGGGAGTTTTGGAGTTGCTTCCTTCAGCGGCAGTACTCATCCCTTTTTTAGTCTCAACAGCAGCGGTAGGAGCATCAGTGGTAGTTTTCTCTGTTTCAGCTTTCTCATGATGCTCTTCGGATTTCTCTTTGGATTGCTCTTCTTCTTCAGGTTCTTCCTTATCAGAAGCCTCAATACCCTCAATAATTTCTGTCATCTATGTATCAGTAGGATTAGGAACAGAGGTTTGAGATGATTGACCCAAAATCTTTCTCACTTCCTCTAGGTTCATCGATTGAAGCAGCTGAGTGATAATAAGTTGTTGTTCTGCTATCATGCTTGGAGATGTTGTGGTGCTAACAACTTGAGTCGCTTTTGACTGAGGTGTTGTGACGACAGGAGGTACAGGTTGTGGCTGAACAACACTAGTGGAGATGCTTCCTACGGGTGCAGTCGACTTTGCTTGGCTAGCACTTAGTTGTGCTCCTATGGTCTGTTTTGAAGCAGATTGGGTTGAACGAGTAGTCATATGAGGTTTGGAGGGCTTGGTAGGTTGCTTCTTCTTGGGTGCCATGGGAAGAGATGAGAAGAAATGTGGTTCACCGAGATAGAAATAGAGAGGATTCTGAAGGTTGAGAAGATCGTGCGAGAAAAGGTGGTAGCGATTTCTAGATGGTCAAGGTAGTGCCCTATTTTTAGGTGAATGTGTGGACGTGTGAATTTGTGAAATAATAAGTGAATAATAAAGAAAATCAATCATCACGTCATAAAAAATCAGTACATGTATTTATCGCCAGAACGGTAATGTTGTACAGTATAATGGTAACTTTTTGAAAGTTCATACCTTTGCCAGTTTGTCTACCAGAAGTAGTGCAGATTGATATAAATACCTAGTATCTTCAGTGATGATACCATATTCTTACTCAGTTGGATTGCAAATTCCAAGTTCATTTCGAATGAATTCAAATGAATTTTTGTCCAGAGACTTTGTGAAGATATCTGCAAGTTGGTGCTTTGAATTCACGAACTCAATGTTAACATCACCATTGCTGATATGCTCTATGATGAAGTGATGTCGTATGTCGATATGCTTTGCTCTTGAGTGCAGTATGAGATTCTTTGTGAGATTGATTACACTTGTGTTATCACACATTATAATTGATCCCGAGCAATCTTCTGCATAATCACTGAGTTGTTGTTGCATCCAGAGTATTTGTGCGCAACAACTTCCTAGTGCGAAATATTCAGCATCAGTAGTAGATAATGCCACAGAATTCTGTTTCTTCGAAAACCGTGAAATGAGCATACTCCCATCATTTGACAAGTACCTGTGGTGCTTTTTCTATCTATCTTACAACCTGCAAAGTCAGCATCTGAATATCCATGCAATACAAATTCTGATTCCTTTGGATACCATAGCCCTAACTTTGGATAAGTGGCAATATATTTGATAATACGTTTCACAGCTAAAATGTGACTCTTTTGGATTTGACTAAAAACGAGCACAAATACATACACTGAATAGTATATCAGGTTTAGAAGCAGTAAGATATAATAATGATCCAATCATGCTTCTGTACATTTTAGGATAAATGGTCTTACCTTCTTCGTCTTTGTCAATCTTCAGTGTTGCTGACATAGGTGTATCAACCTTTTTGCAACACTCGAAACCGAATTTCTTTACTAACTCTTTTGCATATTTTTCTTGAAAGATGAATGTACCTTCTTTTAATTGCTTGACTTGTAAACCCAGAAAGAAATTCAATTCTCCCATTAAACTCATTTCAAACTCTCTTTTCATCATTTTCTCAACATCCTTGCACAAATGATTGTTAGTAGAACAAAAAATGATATCATATATATATTTGTACTAACAGAATATCATTATGACTCTTCTTAGTAAATAAAGTGGTATCAACAGTCCCCTTTTTAAAATTATTTTCTTCTAAGAAATAGCTTAGTATTTCATACCAAGCTCGGGGTGTCTGATTCAAACCGTACAGAGCTTTCTTAAGTTGAAAAACATGATTTGGAAATTTAGAATCTTCAAAACCAGGAGATTGTTCAACAAAAACATTTTCCTTAATGAAACCATTTAGGAAAGCACTTTTAACATCTATTTGAAACAATTTCAAGTCATGATAGCAAGCATAAGATAGTAATAAGCGAATAGCTTCTAACCTTGCTACGGGTGCATATGTCTCATCATAATCAATACCTTCTTCTTGTGAGTAACCTTTGGCAACGAGCCTAACTTTGTTACGAACAACAATTCCTTTTTCATCCAATTTGTTTCTAAATACCCATTTGGTACCAATCACAGGATGATCTTGTGGTCTAGAGACAAGTTTCCACACATCATTAATCTTGAATTGTTGAAGCTCTTCTTGCATAGCCTCAATCCAAGACTCATCTTGAATTGCATCATCAATTGCCTTGGGTCCAACTTGAGATAATAGGGCAAGAGAGTTCATTGCTTGCCGAAATGATGAACGAGTTCGAATACCTTCACTAGTATCACCGATGATTTGTTCCTTTGGATGATTGGTTTGAAATTTCCATTCTTTTGGTAATCCATCCTTGGAATCTTCTTAAGGATTGGTCTACTGATTATGGGGTGTCTGAATAGTTTGCACTACTGCTGGTTCCCCATCTTCATTTAGACTTTTGATTCCCATCGTACTATCATTGAATTTCACGTTGATTGACTCTTCGATATCTTGTGATACCTTGTTGAATACTCTAAAGGCTTTACTTGTAGTTAAGTAACCAAGAAATATGCCTTCGTTTGATCTTGGTTCAAACTTTCCAATGTTGTCATTCTTGTTTTTCAGAATATAACACTTGCACCCAAATATGTTGAAGTACGATATATTTGGCTTCCTTCCTTTATAGATCTCATAGGGTGTTTTATCCAACAATGGTCGCAGGAATATTCTGTTGATGATGTAACTTGATGTGGCAATTGCTTCTGCCTAGAAATAAGCAAGAGTGTTGCTTTCGATCACCATGGTTCTTGCCATTTCCTGTAGACTTCTGTTCTTTCTTTCAATCACACCATTTTATTGTGGTGTATACGTAGTTGAGAAATTGTGATCAATACCATTTTCTCCACAATAATCAGCGAAGCTCTTGTTATCAAATTCTCCACAATGATCAGTCTTGATGGATGATATGCTGTAACCTTTTTCATTCTGTATCTTTCAAGTCAGCTTCACAAACTGATTGTAGACTTCATCTTTATGGGCCAGAAATACTACCCATGTATATCTGGAGTAGTCATCAACAATCACTAGACAAAATTTATTTCCACCGAAGCTAATGTTTCTGGTTAGTCCTAATAGATCCATATGGAGTAGCTGCAGGACTCGGTTTGTAGCAACAGTATTTATGGACTTAAAGGAATTTCTAACTTGTTTACCAAGAGAACATGCATTGCAAACGTCATTACTCTCATACTTCATCTTTGGAAGTCCTTTTACTAGTTCTTTTGAAGCAAATTTAGAAATGTGTTTCAAACTAACATGACCGAGTTTCCTATGTACTACATCTTGTTTTTCTTGTGATGAAATTAAACAATGAGCATGATCATGATCTAAATCAAGAAGGTAAATATCTCCATACCTTTTGCCAATAAAGATTTGCGATGAGTCTTTTCCATTACCTGTGTAAATGCCATCTTTGAATTTTATCTCATAGCCTTTGTCATAGAGTTGACTAATGCTGATAAGATTGCGTCTTAATCCTTTAACTAATGCTACATAGCCAATAATCAGGTTTCTTACTTTGATAGTTCCTTTACCAACCACCCTTCCCTTTTCTTTTCCTCCAAATGAGATAGTTCCTTCGTCGATCTGAGTTAGTTCTAGAAAGTTCTTGGCATCACCAGTTATATGCCTTGAGCATCCACTGTCCAAATACCATTTTCTGTTGATCTTCTTTTCCTGCAATCACAGTAGAAGCTCATCTTTTCTTTGGTACCCATACTTGCTTGGGTCTTTCATTGTTAGTATACCTAAGACTCTAGTTTCTCCTCTTTGTCTTTTGGTTTTCAGAATAGCCACTGCTATTGTAACCAGAAGAGTCAGGGAATTTCTTGCCAGTAGCTCTAGCAAAATGATTAACAAAATGATACTTGTAACCACTAAAAGGAATACATGGTTTCATCTTAATCCTTTCTTTTGTTTTAGGAAATGGATTACTCTCAAGTTCATTTCCCTTACAACCTAATCCTGACTTGTTGTAATACGGAATTTGAATTGAAAGAATATGTTTAAGAGTTTTTGAATCAAAAGAAAACTTTGTGGTGATTTCAGAAATTTCTTTTTCTAAGCATTGAACTTTATTCTGAGATTCTTCTTCATTTGAAATGTGCCCATTCAACTCAGTGCGAAATTCTTTAATCTTGCCTTTTAAAGAAATATTTTCAGAAGTGAGATTTGAAACTTGTTTCTTCAAATCAGAAATTCATTTTGAAGCGTTTTTAAGTTCTTCAAAAACTTCCTTTGTAAAATCTTGCATTTCTTGATAAGAAAGTTCAATGGACTCTACCTCTGTTTCCTCGTCAGAATTAGTGTCTGACATAAAACATAGATTTGCTTGTTCTGCATCATCATCATCACTGCTCTCTGTGTCGCTCCAAGTCTTTGTCTTAAGTGCTTGTTTTCTCTTTTCAAATTTGCCTCTCTTCTTCTTCTTTAGTAGAGGACATTCTGGCTTGACATGTCCAGGCTTTCAGCATTCGTAGCAGATGATTTCTTTTGACTTAGAATCATCTCTACTCTTGCTGTGTTTCTTTTCTTCTTGATACATTGTAGGCTTTCTTTCTTTTTGGAAGCTACCTTTTCTCATCATATTCTTGAATCTTTTTGTAAATAGAGTCATTTCTTCATCATCATCTTCTTCTGAAGATGGAGTGTCATTATTATTACCTTGATTTGAGGTAAAGGCAATGATTTTCTTTTCTTTTGAATTTGGATCCTCATTTTGTAGTTCCGCTTCATAGGACATGAGTGTTCCTATAAGTTCATCCATACTGAAAGCTTGGATTCTCATAGTTTTACGAACAGAGGTTTTAACTTGGCTTCATTCCTTTGGAAGTGATCTCAGGAGTTTGTTTACTTTTTCAATATCAGTGAAGATCTTCCCTTGGTGAGCAAGACCATTGATGATTGTTGTGAATCTAGTGAACATCTCAGTCACGCTTTCATCATTCTTCATTTTGAACATTTCGTAATTTCCCAGAAGGAGATTTAACTTTGTTTCCTTCACATGGTTAGTTCCTTTGAATGTTACTTGAAGTCGATCCCAAACTTCCTTAGCTGTGGAACAAGAATAAATTCTGTTATACTCTGATGGAGATAAAGAACAATACAACAAATGCATTGCTTTAGAATTTAAAGATCATCTTCTGAAGGCTTCGTCATTTTGGTTTCTTCAAGCAATAGAAACATTCTGGTCTACATGTGCTTGCAATGGAACAGTAGGTCCATTCTCAATAATTTCCCATAGGTGCGGGTCAGTCGCTTCAAGATAAATTTTCATGCGATTCTTCCAATAGTTGTAGTTCGAGCCATCAAAGTATGGTGGCTTGTTGGGAGCATGTGAGTTAGGAGAAAAGGAACTGTTAATGTGTTAGCCATTAAAATTTTTTTTGCTTAGAAGTAAGAGACACTTCAATAAACAAGCAACCGTACTCTAATACCAATTGTTGGGGCTAACACATGACCTAGAAGGGGGGGTTGAATAGCTTGAGTGACAAATTTTCAAAACTTTTCGCGAAATAGAAAGACAATCACCACTGATGATTCTAAATGCTCGTGAACTAGTAAGAGTGATGCTGATATTCGAATGTTCAGGGATGATGCAGTATGAATGTAATAAGTAAAAATGCAGATCACATAAAGGTATATAGTGGTTCGGCTTAACAATAAGCCTACTTCCACTCTTAGACTAACAGCCTTAACAGCGGCTGGATTCCACTAGTAAGTAGCACTGGTTATTACAACTGTCTTGTGACGTTCCTCAGTAAGATAGATCACACTATTATGATACGTACACTAGCCTTACACTTGTCTCACTAACACAGATGCTAATACAGTGGATCAAACAACAAGCGAACAATGAACAATGGTGCTAGCTAGTACTGGCGAGCTAAGGCTTTGAAGAGTAAAACGAAGGATTTGAGTGAAAGGTTCTTAGAAGCTTGATTTCTCTTGTATCTTCTCTGAAAGGATTGCTTCTCTCTTGATAATACTCGCACACAATCACTCGAGCCACTCTTTTCCTTA
Source organism: Metrosideros polymorpha var. glaberrima (assembly GCA_001662345.2). NCBI lineage: Eukaryota > Viridiplantae > Streptophyta > Magnoliopsida > Myrtales > Myrtaceae > Metrosideros > Metrosideros polymorpha. The sequence goes on along the minus strand of BCNH02000006.1, from coordinate 14,112,220 downwards.
TATAGACCTC
>BCNH02000006.1:14084713-14112162 GCA_001662345.2 Metrosideros polymorpha var. glaberrima | reverse complement strand
GCGAACAATGAACAGTGGTGCTAGCTAGTACTGGCGAGCGAAGGCTTTGAAGAATGGAACGAAGGATTTGAGTGAAAGGCTCTTAGAAGCTTGATTTCTCTTATATCTTCTCTGAAAGGATAGCTTCTCTCTTGATAATACTCGCACACTAGTACTCGAGCCACTCTTCTCCTTATATAGACCTCCAGCATGTATCGTAGCCATTGTAGCATCAACGGTGCTGATTTCGCCAAGGACAGAAAGGACGCTAGCTCTGCAGTCCGTACACTAGGACGCTAGTACTATTGCTCGTACACAAGGACACAATGATGGATCATTCCCCTAGTAGGCAGGATGACTATTCCTATCCGTTAAGGATAATGTTGCTAGGACTGTCCTTTGTCCTATGTACTATGCCAGCTGTTTTTGTCGCTTCCTTGTTTGAGGAATCCAACGGTTAACTACTATAGTCTGAACCATCAATAGTCGTGATTACTAGTACAATATCCACCATTATCACACCAACTCTATCACTCTATGCACAATAAACTTATGCTTACCCGAAGTAACTTGGTGGACAATTTCCAGTGAGGATATTGACCCAACGAACTGTTAAATGGTGATGTGAATCTTAATAGCTTTCATCAGTATCAAAGATACTTACGAACACTATCTTCAATTGGTCCTTTTAAGCTGTCATGATATCCCCTCGTGACACTTGTTCACCTTCTTGTTTTCGATCAGGTTCTTCTCTTTGCTGACGGTATAAGATTAGTACTTATTGCACTCTCATCAGTACCAAAGATACTCACGAACACTATCTTGATTGGTCCTTCCAAGCTACCATGATATCCCTTCGTGGTACTTGTTCACCCTCTTATCACAGATCAGGTTCTTCTCTTTTCTAATGTAATAGGATCACTGGTAATTGTAACTTATTTCACCATCTTCACTCATCATGGTAAACATTAAAACTCGAAATGGTTTTGTGATCATCAAAATACTTTAGGGATGTTTTCTAACACATTGGTTGTAATCAAGAATAAATTGTTTATGTCTTGTATAGAATGCATGTTGATTAGGTTTATTCATATGATCAAATTGGTAACTTGACAAAAATTCCACAGTCTTTGTTCGATTGGGACATAGTAAGGCAAAGGGATTAAATTACATTGTAGTAAAAGCTAATAGATTCATTATGTTCTTAAAGCATTCACACTGTCTAGGTAGTCATGACATATTGCTAGATATCAATCATGACTTGTAGAACCTAGAGGTTGATCGAGATAATCAATTCTCTTGGGAACACTAATATGTTAGTGCAAGTCTTATTACCTGCTTAGTGATGAACCTAACATCTTAACCAATTCAAGATGATGTTGAATGAAAAAGACTATTGCAAATATGTTTGCAATTACAACAATCAAATTGAGTCGGACTGAAATTAAATTAAATAAGATTTGATTTAAATTTTTTTTTGTCATGGATGTGCATGCATATGATGCACATTTATGCTCAAAGTGGACATATATTGATGTGCCAAAAAATGCACACATGCTAATATATATATAGATATATGGTTATATATTTGATATATATATAATAATGTTAAAAAAATTATTCACATGCACATGGTCAGCGCGACCATGTGCATGTGAGGTCCGCAACTGCAGTTTGTGCACCGATTGATCAACGTTCAGCATTTTAAGTGCAATGTGTGCATAAAACAGAAGAGACGCGAGCTCTCGATTGGTGGTTGGTCATGTGAGAAAAACAATTTTCTCTCTTTTCTGATTGCTAAAAACAAAAAACGAGAGAGTGCGGAGTCCACAAGATTGTTAGCACAATTGAAGTAGTGTTTTTTTTTAAGCTTTTTTTTTTGTTCGATGTTCGATTGGTGGTGTGTCTGAATTAGAGGTCCGATGTTTGTAGGGCTCAAACTGAAGATCATTTGAATCAGTCGCTTCAGGCACGTTACGAGAGGTAATCTGATTAACCCTCTTCGTAATTATGATTTTTGATTGAAATGCACGAACAATGCCTTTGGAGATACATGTGTGGGTTATTATTTCCGTTGCTTTTATGTTTGATTGTCTATGCATGTTACGTGAAAAGCCAGCATACTCTACGAAAAGATCCTCACAATGACGATCATTCGAAGAGAACAAATAAACATCAACATGAGGAGCAACTCAAAGCATATATTCAGATTCTACATTGTGCTTTCTAACCTTTTAACTTAAGAGGTCATCTCTTATATAGATATCTTCAATCTTCCCATTGGAGATGCTTTGGAGGACCAACTAGCCTTTAGAGATCCGTTGATGTTGTTCAGATAATAGTCATTGCCAATACGATTCCTTTTCCTGAACATTTGCAAGCTTTTTGGAATAGCTACTACAGCTACTGCTCCTACGTTGATTGCTTCTTACACTGTTGTTAGTCGCTTGTTCCTGTTTCTCAATAGACCACCTAATCTTCCATTGTGCAGATCCACCCTTCAACGGCTATAATCTACAAACATCTTCACATGACATTAAGCTAACATCACTAACCACCTGCTGTTTCAACCCTGATACAAAGATCAGCTCTAGCGGGTCTTTGCGTCCATTCGTGCTATTTCCATTCACTTCTCAAGGACCCTTTGCGATTCTTCATCCAATAGATCACACTATGGATATTGCTTGGTCCACAAAGATTTTCATAAACATCTGCACTCAATTGATCTTTCTTCTGGTTCTTCCAAGAACATTGGCAATCTTGATTCTACTAAACTGTTCTTCTTCATGGTCCTTCCAAGCTTTACAAACATCCTCGTTCTAGCCTTATTCACCATCATAGGTCCATCCAACTGTTCACCCAATCTTTGTACCTTCAAAGTATCATGAATATCCCCGTTCTTCTTGGCTTGTTCACTCTCGATCAAGGTCCTTCCATATATTCACATTTGAAGATTCTTCTAGCTTGTAGACATCTTCAATGCACAATATCTTGTTCACTTCATATATCGGTAGATCAAACTTCTAGTGCTGTTTGTGACAACATCTATATTTCGGCCTGTGTGCATATCACCCGGTACTACTCAACCAATACACACGTTAGTAGCCTTTGATTGTTTTTGTCATCATCAAAACAACATAGGGGATTTTTCAACAATCACCACATTAGTGATTACCCCAACATAGCATGCTTACCCACATGATTCACGTGTGAAACTTTCATTGGTGTTGAAAATTAATTATCTCGTCTAGCTGTCAACTTACACAACACGTTTGAAGATAAGTTTATTTCGGCTTTCTTTTTTTTTTTAATAGATTTTAAAGAGATCGAGAAAATGAAAAGAGAGATTGATAATAAAATCAACGGATAAGTGCACTAAAATTTCTAAAACTTATCACGAAAGTGCAATTGAATCCTAAAACTAAAGTGCAATCTAGTCCTAAAACTGGTCACAAAAGTACAATAGAGTCTAAAAAATTTCAAAAAGTGCAATCAACGAAAGGACTTGTTTGGACCAATTTGATAAGTTAGAGGACTCAATTGTGCTTTTTGAAAGTTTTAGGACTTAATTACACTTGGTGTTTTAGGACTTAATTGCACTTTTTGAAAGTTTTAAGGACTTAATTGTACTTTCGTAGTAAGTTTGAGGACTTCCAATGACTTATCCCTAAAATCAATGGTAATTGCATAGACATCTCTATTTGATTTTTCTTTTCAAAAGTTATGAAATTTACATTTTAGTCTGAATAATGTATATCTTAAAAGGCATGTAAGGAAGAAAAGAGAGAACTGATTACCTAAAAAGTGAGAACTCTTCTTCCCTTAATATACTAATAATATGAATGATTATCTCTGTGGTTAGATATCCCTCAGACTGTTCTTGAGATTTGAATGTTGGAGGAGCCTAATTTACGTAGTGTTGGTCACAGTGGTCGATTGCGCCAACACAATGTCAGCGACGAACCGAATGATGTGAGTTGCTTGAGCAATAAATGCCCCGCAAATTTTTTGATGTTCTGTCGTGCAAAAATGTCTGACATTATAGCTCATTTACTAATGTGGGCAAAATGAAAATAAGAGTGTTGTGTTTTCGTTTTCCCCCAATCTTGGTTGGAGAAAACTTTCTCCAGCCAGATCTCTAGTTCGTGAATTATGAATATAGACATCGCCCATATTTATTTTCAATTAATTTAACATGCGGGTGACATCCGTATTTTGTAACTTGTCAATTAAAAAGATGGCTAAAACTGGCTAACAAAACTTCCTTCAATGATGAACGGAGAATAACCTATGCTAAAAAAAGTCTTGAATCATTAGGACTCTATTATCGAATCTCCTGGACAAGTAACCTTGTCGTATATACGAAGGATTAATAGCTGAAAGTTTTTTATGGCCAAGAGGGCTACGAATTTGCTAGAAAAAAACGAAAGAAGATGAAACCTAATCCATGTGCCAGAATCATAGATATATCCTATAGGGAAAGCTAGTAAAAATAACATGCAATCATCATGTAGGCGCCCCTATGAATTACGACCATACCTTTTCCTATTTCATAATGATAAGAGTGTGGGAGTGAGGAATCTTACAAAGAGGCCAAATATAAAAACAATTCTTGTTATTTCTTTCCCGTGATTTCAGAGCATTGTTTGCCAGTACCCTCCGAAGGGAAGAGACAAACCCGCCGTCTCCCCCACTGCACGATCAACTCATCATTCGGAAATCCGAATTGATCTTCTTGTCCATTTTCATTCGGCGTTAGTGTGTGCCTTTGTCGGTATGTATTGCGTCGTCCATGTGATTCATACCTCTTATCTTTTCTAACAGTTCAACCTGCCAGTAAGGGGAAATTGTTATCTTACTTATCTGCAAAACAAAAGATTATTTTGTGCGGGTATTTGCATAATGGGCTGATTTGGGGTTTCTTAAGTATGAACCCAGAAACATATGGCTCTTTTTCAGTCTACTGGACCATATTAGCCATATATCCCTCAATACCTAATTAGAGAAATTTCCCCCTAACCATACTTCTGATTGGAGAGTTACAAATATGGACATTATGCACACTTTTAATTGTAGTTAGATTTGCATGCAGGTAATGTTTACAACTTGTAGCCTATCAATTAAAGACCTGATTGGAAACAATTTGGGAATATGTAAAGCTCTCTAAAATCATATCTTATCCTTTCCCCACTCGATTGATATGAGATGCCCTAAAATTAGAAATTGTATTTATGCACTCAACGACACAATTTTACAAAGTATTTTTTAATTTTGCAGTTCCCCCCCCCCCCCCCTTTTTCTTTTTTTTTTTCCTTTCTTCCTTCTCTTTTTGCCCTTTTTTGCTTTCCCCTTTCTACTATTTGCACCTTTTTCCCTTTGCACTTCCACGGCGCAGACCGCCCACATCCACCACCACATAGCATCTCCTCCACGCTATCATCGCTGCCTGTTCTAGCTCTAGGGTTGAGCATGGTCCCGTTCTAATAAGGGAGCTAAATGAAATCGGACCAAACTGGTCGATTCTAAGTGATTCTTGAAAAGATCGGTTTGATTCCTCGTTTCCAAAATTTGGAATTGTCTATTATTTCTCTCTCCTCTTAATGAGTAAAGTAACTTGCAGAGAAAAAAGAAAGAAACCCTAGCCTCCTTGCACGATCCTCTCGACTCTTTTGCCTCATCTTGCTCTTAGTTTCCTCTTAGCCGAGTTGTCACCTTCGTCCCTCCATTGCTGTAGTGCATTCGCGGCCTCACCTCCGACCTTCCCTCATGGTCTTGCCTCACTCTCTGCTCTCGCCTTAATGTTAGTGGCCTTTCTCTTGTTGTTATTGCTTGATTTCTTTTGCTAGTGTTGGTGAATCTGCTGGAATTGATGGTGTCAACTTTGTGGAATTTCAAGTTCATGTTGGTGAGGTTGTTGTGATATATAGAACTAGAGAAAGACATTGATCTTATTTTAAAAAATCATTTTAATGGGTTTGTTTTCACACTATCTAGTCTATTAACCAGATTTGACCAACAAACTCACTACCCCTCTAGGCTTTACAGTTAGTATCACTACTGGTTAAACTTACCTCACCTACATGTGTTCAAACCAAACTCAACAAGCCTATTAAGATTATTCTATCAAGATAATTAATTATATAATGACCAAATCATAGAATTTAATCATCCTCCACTTAGAAAAATAAAATTCCAACATCAGGAAAGCGAAATAGTGACCACCCCTTTTAGATTATAGCTAAGTATGTCGCAAGTTATCTGACGTGTCAGCAAATTAAAGCAGAACACCAAAAACCAGCAGGAATGTTAAAGCCATTAAAAATTCCCAAGTGAAAATGGGAACATATCACGATGGATTTCCTGCAAGGTTTGCCAAGAACATTTAGAAATCATGACTTATGTTTTCTTCTGGAGGAAGAGGATACTTACTTGAGACCTGTGATGATTTGGTAATCCTGTCGGGTGTGCAACTCTTCCTTTCATCAGTGTGCAAGTTGGTGGCAAACAATTGAAAGGGGGCGTTGACTCGAGACTCGAATCATGCAGGGTTCTACACCTTTTGGGATGAATTTTTGTATGGCTTATGGAGGTTAGATTTATCCTTCTTCATTGGGGACGATCTCTATGCTAAACTGATGGGTCTTTCGTCCTAGAGGAGAATAAAAGAGGATGCAAAAAGGGGAGGAGCGGATAGTAACCAAAGTCACCGCCTCCAAGTTTTGACCTAGGGTGTCGGACCGTTTGTTTACTCTCGGATCCCACTCGGCCGACCCGCGAGTGATGAGATTCATATGCCAAATTTTTTATTTAAAGGAGCTAGCGCGCGGTTGACATGACATTTCGCAGTCCTCGAGGCATCTTTACATTTGATGGCGTGTTCCAACTAGGGATCACATTGAGTTTTTTTTATGAGCATTTAGGAGGGCGTGTCATTCTCAGGGGACCTGAATTAGAAGAGTCTTTGTATGGTGATTTTTCTGAGCAACGATCACCATAGTTAGGGGCACTACCTCTTATCAAGAAACCTACTGGCCTTAATAATCTTAACTGACACAAAATTGAAGGAGAGGTTCTTTTCTTATCTTTCTATTCACAGCACCAGACATCTTTTTGAATAAATTGTCAATCATTTCGAATTTCAAAGGTTGTGTCTACATTTAGACTTGTCCGCATTTAGACATCGAGGGCATAGAAGGATAATGCTCAATAGTCAAAAAGGAATTCAAGCTTACAAGCCATACATTGATCTTTAGGATGTCATTAATGGATGAGTCAGTTAAGTACATAGAAAGGCCAGTACGGAGGGAGCAACTTGGAAAAGCGAGAAGATGATGAGGCGACAACACCCCCATTTGTTTGAGGAATTAAGTGATTCTATGAATTTCAAGGATGAAATTTCTTTAAGGGGGAAGAGTTGTGACATCCTCAATCTGACCGAGCCTGAGACGCGGAAAATGGTTTAAATATCTTTGGACTATTAATTTTCGGACGAGTGGATGCAAACCGAACTCGAAAGCCTAATGGGCCTCATGCCACAATAGGCGCCCAAGTAGGCCCAAGAAGGCCCATCTTAGGCCCATTTTCATAATCAAGCCTGAGCCCACATGAATAACGTCAAGGGTGAAATTACCAAATTGCCATTTCTAGAAACATTATCTTAAGAGAAATAATTGTGAGGAAGAAGACAAAATAGGATTAGAGATTTTTGTGCCTATTTTTCTTAATATCCATGCTAATGAGACTTGCTTAAGAAGTTTGCAAGAAGTCTTCTTGGCATTAAATTTTGCTTGGATGGTAGTTAATTAAGGAGGCCTAAGATTGTAGCCATGCAAGCCTATTATGAGACTTGCTTAAGAAGTTTGCAAGAAGTCTTCTTGGTATTTAATTTTCTTGGATGAGAGAACATTAAGAAGACCTAAGCTAGAATAGATTATAGGTTTAAATTGCAAGATTACATTATTGGCTCTCTTCAAGAGATTATAAATAGCTCAACCCTTAGTTCATCTCTCTCTCTCTCTCTCTCTCTCTCTTTGGTCACCACCATCGCCACCCTCATCACCGTCGACCATTCCTTTTTGCCATTGCCGTTCGTAGTCGTCGTCGCCTTAAGTTCGTCCGATGTAGTAAGTAGTTCTTCTAAGCCTTGGCTAGGGCATTATTCTACGAAAATTAGACCTAGGTTGAATGCCATCTATATGTTAATGCTTGTTTTGCTTGGTTTTGCTTGTTCTAGGAATAGAAAGCTCGTGTGTGCAATTTTTGTATGGTTTGCTCATGTAGAAGGTCATGCTATTCTTATTAATCAAATTTTCATTTGATGATGAGTGTTCTTGAGGCATGTGTAAGCTATGAGAATTTAAAATGAAGAGTATGTGCTCATGTGACGATTTATTGCAAAAATGGCTATTATTACTCTATAATTATTAATTTTTGAGAAAATAACGTTATAAGTCATTTTGTTTGTGTGCATCTTAACAAGAAATAGTTGTAAGCGAAGTATGTGAATTTTCGCATGTTGGAGAATTTCTACTATTCATGTATGATTATTTTTGTGCCTTTTTATGTGTGCGAGATTGAAAAAAAATGTTTGAACGTGTGAGCACTAAACACTCTTGCATTGGCTAATGTGAAAGATAAGAGTTGATTTGAGTGTTTGTGTGCTTGTGTGATCATATAAAGGAATTGTCCACCCATACGACTATGGGGGATGTTTGATACCCGGATGCCTAGAGGATTTGTGATCTGAATGTCGTTCGCGATAGATTTCGAAACAATGTTCTTAATTGAATGCCGTCTGTCTCCGAGGGAGGTCGAGACATTACCATGCCCGATGGGGCGGGACGATGCCCGATTATGCCAGAAGACCACTAATGCGAGTGTCAATCATGGCCGTGAGCAGTCGTAATAATAGGAACATGTGTGGATGCATTGCGCATGAAATTGAGATATGAAGTGTTCTTAATTATTTTGTGTAATGATTGGATGCTAATTAAAAGCGAGGCTTCACGTGTGATTATTCTTGTGAATTATAGGTGCCAATGGGAGGTAAAAATTCACATGTGAATATTTGATTGTGTTCTTGGCATGTCAAGAGGATGAGGTTTCCTTTCATGTATATAGATAAGGCAAAAGCAAAGGCTTTGCTATTGATTTGCCATCGACTTGTTAAGTCCTATGTTTGGTGCGTTCCTAAGACGAGGTATCCTCCTACATGAGTTTTAGAGGTCTTACTTATTGAGTTTACTCATTTGTTGTTGCTTAACTATTTTCAAGCCTCTAGTGATGGACGTTCGTTTCGTTCATTTCGTTCGTTTTGGTGTTCCCGTGGACCAAGAAGTGAAGGAAGCCACTTTTTGGAGTTAGCCCTCATAGGTAGAAGGAGCTAAGTTAACCCCGACCCCTCTCTTTTTGGCGAAATCGGAAAAAGGCCCAAGTAACGGGCGCGTAATTAAACTAACTTCCGATGTGGGTCAATGATGCATATGAATAAGATGTGCATTTGTGTATGTGTTTTCCATACTATCCTATTATTGTTATTGGATGGGTGATGTAGAATTCGCTTCCGTATGTGTTAATTGAAAGATAAAAGAATGGGTCGGCGCTGCCTTCTAGGACGTCGCAATTAAATGACCAATGAAGGGAAGTTGCACGCCCGAGCCTTAGGGAAATAGGATCGGGGCGTGACATTTATGGCATGCTAGAGGGTGATGTTAATCATGTTATTAACCCATAGTGTTGACCTTGTTTTTTGTACATAATGATTTTGGAGTAGGACCAATGTGAAGAAGGATGACCCCTCCTCCATTCCCAAGACTTTTGTTTTTTGGTGTTAGTCTCAGAACTTGAGTTTAAGTTGTAATAAACATAAGGTGCTTTATGTAAGTAAGAAGCATATGTTTAATATAAATCCATATGTTTTATATAACCATACTCATGCGTCTTTATTGTGATAGATGTTTGAAAGGTGTACATTCGCTTTTATATGTTAATAATCTAATTGAAAGATATAACTAAAATGACACGTGTGACGTTTTGAGCGCCACACTATATAGAAACATGATCGGTTCACTACTTTACTTGACAACATCTAGACCCGACATCATGTTTGGAGTATGCCTATGTGTACGTTTTCAATTTGCTCCTATGAAATCACATTTGACCACTATAAAGAGGATCATAAGGTACGTTGGCACATATCCTAAGCAAGGTCTCTAGTATCCCAAGAACTCAGATGTGGGATATTTGGATGTTGATTTCACTGGATGTAAGATCGACAGAAAGAGTACATGAGGTATGTGTTAATTAATGGGTAGTATGCTGATCTCTTAGTTCTCAAAGAAACAAAACTCAATTGCTCTTTCCACCACTGTGGCTGAGTACATAACACTTGGTTGCTGCTATGCTAAACTCATTTGGATGAAACAACAACTAAGTGACTTTGGAGAAGAAAGATCAGATATTTCCATCTTGTGTGATAGCACTAGTGCCATCAATTTGACCAAGAACCCTATTTTTCATTCTCGCACTAAAAACATTGAGGTAAAGCGTCATTTTATTAGGGATCATGTAAGCAATGGAGATATTTGTACATCTTTTGTTGAATCAAAACATCAGCTTGCGGACATCTTTACGAAGCCGTTGGATCGACAAGCTTTTAAACATATAGGGAACGACTAGGGATCTGCAATCCCTTTGAGTAAAGATCTTCTTGCAAACCAATTAATGTTTACTTTTTAGTCCATAATAATATAAACTGGTGGAGAAACATCGGGTAAATTGCAAAGATCAGGTATGCTTTATAGTTCAACAATTATTATCGTTACTATGGTAATGGCTAGCTCCTTTTCGTGAGAGGTTACCTCCTATTTTTACGGAGATCATGTGCTCGACAGTTCTTCAAAGGTAATTGCTCCTCCTCTTTTCTTCCTATTCTTTACATCCTGCATTCGTTTTCATTCACACATTCCATACACACTATGGCTCCCAAACCTCAAAAGAAAGTCTCTCGCAAATCCACAAGAGCTTCCATTATGGTCTCCTGAGCACCAAAAGATACCTTCTTGATAGATCTCACTAGATAGCCTGAAGGTTCAGTAGAAGAAATGATGAGTTAGAGTATGCCTATCTCTCAAAAGGGCAGAGACTCTGCAACAACAAGCACGACTCTTCTATCCTCAACGGAAGTAACAGCAACATCTACAAAAACTCCTTAATCTCACAAACAACAAGAAAATGGGATCATAGTGGCACAACAAATTCAGTCGGTACAACTGTTTGATCCTAGTGTCATAAGCAAAATTCCTAAGGACAAATGTGCTGCTTTCGCCTAAGGTTTTCAAAAGCTCATAATGACCATTGATCCAAGTCTCTTGCTTGGATCAAGCTCCTTAGATCTTCCAGCACCATCACTACCTGAGCAGTTGCTATACAAGTAAGCGAATCTCTTCCACCATATGAGCCAAAGGATAAATCTCCTCAAAAATCCTCAACTGAAGAGGATGAGGATGTTGGCAAGGAAGCCTCCCAGGGGCTCGAGTTGGAAATAGTCAATTCTCCCGTGCACCAACTGGTCAGGGCAACGTTAAAGTTCTATCAGAGATTGTGACATCCCGTTTTGGGATCGAGCCATGACGTCCCAAGCTGTCACATATTAAGCGGCTTTATTATTTTATTAGTTTATGATGCAAGCAGAAGATAATTAACTTAAACTCAACATTCACAAGGCAAAGAGAACATAAAGGGGCAACTTTTATTTACTTCATCTTAATAGGCATTCATACAATTAAAGGATGGGGTAGAAATTGGAAGGTCACAAAAAGGTTTCTTACTCCTATACTAACAACATATACATATCACTACCCATCTTAGTCACCATCTAACTAGCAGTATAGACTAAAAGGAACAACCGCAATGCCTCCATAAGTCGCCTTGTCACTACGACCACACGCCTATGGTTGTAAAAAAGAATACCAAGCAATCCCACCACACACGATCAAGCACCACTACCAGCTCCACTAACACTGTCGAAGGGAAAAGGAAGAGAACTAAAAAGACGACCACCAACCCTAGTGTAATCACCTACAAAATGATACGGAATCGGTCCCATAGAAGAAAAGACGTCAACCCATAAAGTGAACGTACACCTCATAAACACTACGCCTGGAAAACTATGGTCGATGTGCTTAGAAATAGACCCCCCCCTCCCCCCCGGAACTTGATGGGTAAGTCGTAGGTAGATGTCGGTCTGGTAAGTATAGCAGGCATCGTGCTAAAGTTCTGAAAACATGGAAAGCAACAGGAGTGAGATAAAACTCAGCAAGTAAAACAAGCAATTTCTAAACTACTCGATCCATTATTATCACAAGTAAAGAGTCTCTATATTACCAAAATTATTAATACATTAAACTTAGACCATTTTAAGACAATACATATACCTCATAATTCAAGGCTAATGAAACTGTAGGTGACACAAACTTAGGAAAGTATATCCTAGATGGATGAATGCATATGCAATGCAAAGGAGCTCTCACATGATCACCCTCTTAATATCACCTCCGGTTTACTAATCGGACTTTTGTGGTATACCAGCAACAGGCATCTCTCTCCTACTTCGAGGTCTTCATGTTTTACTTTGCGCGGCAGCCATCGCGTCTTACTTTGCGTAACCTGAGGTATGCTAGCCTTAAGCTTCCCGATTTCCTATCTAGCTCCCACGGGGCATCATTGATATCCTCACCATGATCATCTCACCAATGCTTATGAATTTTGCTCATGAAAATGTAGCCATTAATGCATAATCACATGTTAAATAATTCTACTCTAGAATTAAAGCCATCAGACATAGTTCTTTTTCATTAACCAACTTCAGTATATAAAATTTTAAACCATTGATCATCAAGACCACAATTCCTCGAGTTCGTGTACATTGGTCACCAAAACCACACAACCACTGAAAATAGGCACAACCACCAAGACCACATAACAAAGAATAGCACTGTGCATGTACGTTCCAGGACCGACTTCCCACTACAATCATTCGACAACTTCATACTTAACTTCGATTTGCGACCACAATCTGCTACCTTCGATCATCATATAGAAGAATCACCCTAAATAGGTCATGCATGTATCGGCTCAATATAAAAATTTACAACCACTCACATAGAATAACATTGAGCACACGGCACATTCATCACAAACTAGACTTGACCCACCCATAAGCATTTTCAACGCAAATCCTCATGAACCAGCTCGACAACGTAGACTTTTGATGACTGTTTCCACATTTCTAGACCATTTCCGCAACCTCCATTTATGCACGTCCTTACCCGCGACAAGAATGGACAAAGAAGGAAAGAAATTACAAGTTTCACTTGCCTTAAGCCACCAAAAAACGTGACGTTGAACCGAGCTTCCTCTTCACTGGCTATTGGACAAGTTCGAAGAGGGTGGCACCGAGCTGGTTCTCTCCTCCTTCACGAGCGAACATCATCAAGCCTTCCTTCCTTTTAGCTTGCACTAGGAACTAGCTCGAACAAGAGAGAGAGACAAGCGAGAGGAAGAGATGAGAGCTCGAGCGAGGGAAAGGAAAATCAGAGAGAGAGAGAAGAGTTTTCGGCCAATGAAGAGGAGGAAAAGAAGAGAGAGAGACCAACTTTATCTTCTTTGGGAAGAAGACTTGCATGTCTCCTCATTGGCTTAGGTGGGCGGTCACAATCATCACTCTCCAAGGGAAGTTGTGCCAATGATGAGGGGAAGGGGAAGGTTGGCCGAAAGGGGAAAAAGAAGAGGATGGTGTGTGGCATTGACAAGAAGAGACAAAAATGAGGTTTTATCATCATTTGGCTCATGGGAAATTGGTCGGGGAAAAGAAAGAGCATGCCAAATGGCGATCATGTGTCATTGGCATGATAAGCAAACTAGTTTATCAAGATAAGCAAAGGGACTTATCGAGATAAGTGCACTCACTTATTGATAATAGAAGTAAGCTAACTTATCGATAAGTAGCCAAATAAGTGAATTCACTTATCCACAATTGTGTTCCTAATTTACCCCTCAACTCGCACACGTAGCATTAGTAATTCGCAATTAAACTCAATCAACCACCATAAGATAGGGACCACTACTAAGAAATACAACGACTAAAACAAAACCAATGAACATCCATAGATTAGTCGAGATACCGAACAGCGTCTAGGACCATCATTGATTAATTAAAACTAAAGAACAACGTCAAATGTTATTTTCTGTGCTATTAACAGGGAAACGAGAATCAGGATGTCATAAAGATAGCCACAAGAAAACAGAGATTGAAGAATCTTCAGGGGATCAACGTCGAGAGGACGATGATGATCGGGTATTTCAAAATTTCAAACCTACTAAAAGCTTTGAACTCAACCCTTCTTTTGACTTCGAAATGTTTTTAAGCCAAGATCACAAGGATGCCTTTGAATCTTTTTCAAACCAGGCCCCATACCATATGGGTATGTTGATTTTCATTACCTTGATGGCCGTGGATTTTTACTTTATGAAATCTTTGATGATCTTAAACTAAAGTTTTCTTGCTCTTTGCAAGAGGAAGTTCATCCTATTTTGGTGGCCCTATTTTAATCAAACCTCCATTTCAAAAATTGTGGCCCTTTCACATTCACTTATGCAAGAAAACATTTCACGATTTCTCTGGATTAATTGTCTGACATCATCCAAGTTGAGTATAACGTGTTTAAGAAAATTTGCATTAAGCCAGATGCTGCCTATAGTTTTATTTTGGAAACTCCAAATTTTACAAGAGGTTCTCATGAAATTGTCCCTTTGAGTTTGCTGCCTTTGAAAGCAAACTTTGTCCAAAAGATCTTAACTCTCTGCTTGCGCCCAAAATCATCCTCTACGAACGACGTCTCTCGTTATGAAGCAAGAGTTGTTTGGGTCATCCTCACCAAGTTCAAGGACTTTTCCCTAGCGCACGTGATCTTTATCCACACATACCAGACAACTCAAAAGAAGACTGGGAAGCTCCCATATGGTGCGCTCATCACTCTTATCTGTCATCATAAGAACATCGACTTCACTGATGTTGCTCCCTAGAGTCTGGTCAACATAGAAATCAAAAGAAGACGCTAGAGAAGATGATGCTAAAGATAATGACCAATGGATGGGTCGATCAAAAGGACAAAGTTATTTTGATTCGAGAGAGCCAAAGATGTTTTGAAGGAAAGAGTGGTTGAACAAGTAGAGCTGGAAAGGAAGAGGACAGGAAAAGCACCTGCGTAGAGGCCTCCTCATCGGCTGCCTAGACCTGAAAGATCTTCTCCACCGGTTGAAGCTCCTACTCCTGTGCTTGCCCAGCTTCAAACAGATGTTCGTGAAATCAAGACCACCCTCGCGGCCATGACCCACTATTTGGTTAAGCTAGAGCGTACTATCCTCAACCTTCAATGCTACAACCCCATGCAGCCAACTCCTCATATTCCTAAACCAACCTCCCCTACACCATTGTGAAAACGCGTACGCACTACATGATTTTTTCATTTTGTGTGCGCTTGTTTTATTTTCGCTCCTATTTTGTGTAGTCTTTTCAAGCCTATCAATGAAAGTTCTCTTTTGCTTCTCCTGTTATTATTCAATTTACAACATTTATTCTTGCATTTATCTGTTTGTTGATGACGAAAAGGGGGAGAAAGGACGCATATGATATTATTAGAGTTGATCTTCCCTGTGGACCGAAATAGGGGGAGTTTGTTTAAGAGATAATCTTTTAGAAAATACGTTTTAAAATATAACATGTTGTCTCTCAATGCTTGTGTTTAACAAATTCCTTGATTATATATCATTTGTATCAGTATCGTAAACATCATGGAACACATACTGTATGTATAAACCATAAAGTATCCTTTTCATCTGAAAAATCATCATTATTGTTGATCTTTTACTTTACTGCAAATCTTTTATAAAAACTTTAACTATCACGTCTGTGGGATAATTTTGTTATCATAAAAATGGGGGAGATTGTTGGAGAAACATCCCCAAAGTAATTTTGATGATTCACAAACTATCCCTATTACATAATCTAATCTTATGGATGCAGATATTTGGGATGATCTTTGTGGGACATGCGATATCCTTGGTATGATCCAACGGGGTGAAAAATCGGGCGAGGTATCCCTAAGCAATAAATGGAAACAGCACCAATGAACGTAAAGATTAGCTGAAGTCGATGTTTGCATCGAAGTTGAAGCAGGACGAAGTTGGTTATGTACTCTGAACATCATGTGAAGATGCTCGTAGATTATTGCCACTGAAGAAAGGAGCTGCACAATGGAAGATCATGAAGAATATCGGGAAATAGATAGTGTACAACTGGCAGCAGTGTCAAAAGTAGTCAGTGTAAGGAACGATAGCCTCAGTACCTATTTTTGGAAACCTGCAAATGTTTAGGAAAGGAAGTTGTATGGGCAGGTTTCTCCTAGAACAGCAGGACCAACGGATCTCTAACGACTAGAAGACTCTCCAAAGCATCTCCAACGGCTAGTTTGAGGATGTCTATAAAAGAGAATGCCTTCCACGATGCTAGAGTTAAAGTCGCATACACCAAATCAAAATATTTGCTTAAGCTGCTCTCCTTGTTTATTTTGCTTTTTGTTTTTCACAAAAGATCTTCTCTGTGTTAATCTTTGCGTAGAGAGAGTTTGCGAGAAAACAAGTGTACATGAGAGTGTAGTGGCTGGATCTTAATAGCGTGAACTATCAAGTGTATAGGATCAGCACTTGCTGTTTGTAACTTGTTGAGCAAATCTCTAATGCAGTCCAACCTATTACAGCGGTTAGTCTCGACAGTGGATGTAAGCTTGATTATAAGTCGAACCACTATAAATCTTCTATGTGCTCCTGTCTCACTTGCTCCTCACGTTTTGCTAGTGCTCATTGCGCAAACATCTTTTGAAAGATTTGTTTGACCTCATATTTAGTTGCATCATCATATTTTAGCAGGAAAAGTAAAAAGTTTTCAAAACAACCTATTCACCCCCCCTTCTTGGTTACATTGTTAGCTCCAACATAATCTACACAAGATCTGACCAAAAAAATAATCTACACAAGAAAAGAAAAGTATAGGCTATTTACAAGTTATGCAAATTCAATTTGAGGGGACACTTAAATCTGAAAGCAGGAAAACGCTTGTTAAAAAGAAAAGTTCTAGAAGGAAAAAAAATACAATCATTGCAATCTAACCTAGGAATTGAACCAAGAATGATCGGTCTAGTCCGATTTCTGAGTGGACAGGGTCAGTTCCCAATTCCAAGAGTCGGGAACTGACCCTATCCAATCCAATGCCCGGTTCCAGGGTGGGAATCGACCCATTCTAGAACCGATAATCCCTATTAGCTCTCTCTTCACTTGATTTTGTTACTTGCGCCCTTGGGCCGCTTCAATCCCTTCACCCCCTCTCTATTTCTAGTGGTGGAGATGCCTTCGATTAGGGCTGGTGACACTAGATCTAGGTTTTCTGAGGCACCACCTTTGCCAACCTCAGGTAATCCTAGGTCGGGTTGTCGAGGCTAGGCCACTACTGGCAATGGTTGCAATCTCGTCAGCAATGAAAAACAGAGATAGAGAAAAGAGTTGTAGAGCAATGTGATGCGGTGGCGACATACAAACGGCGACGACCATGAGGATGTAACAACCACGGAGGCACAATTGTTGTCAAGAGTTAGAAACTGTGGCAAGTGGAAAATAAGAATGACTCCGGATTTTTGTTTTGATAAATTCCTAAAGTTTATTTTTATTATGAGACCAAAAAAGTTTGGAATAGAATTGGGATCTAAGATAAAGTTGGTGCTTTTTAATGAGACAAAAAATTCAAACTAGAATTGAAACTCGAGTTAAAATTGGTGCTTCTTGAAAAATAATTGAGCCTTCTAAATTGGTCATAGAAGTATGGCATGGACATGGACATCATTAGACTAAGAACATGTTCCTTTGGCAATTTGGCAAGAGAATAGTCCACCTAACACTGCAACACAAAAAACTTCTTTCTGGTCCCCTATTACAACTTACACATTTTCTCTCTTTCAAAAATAGATTGGGGTTTCGAAGGTGACTAAACCTGCCCCATCTTTAACTAACCATTTGATTAAAACCATATTGATTGGCGCGGATAGCCTATGTATAAATTTAACAAAAGAAAAAGATTATTCGAGGGTAAGAAAGATAAATCAGGAAGAAGATTGTTTTTTCCTTTTGTTTGCTTTGAGGAAAAAATTACTTGGACCCGGTAGGAACTAATAGGCGAAGAGTATGGGGCAGGTTATTCCAACCGATCTACTGCGTCTACTTCCCGACTTCAAGCAGGTTTTGTCTCATACGTTGTGCTAAACCCACTACATCGGTCCGGTCAAAAACAAATTGTTCATCTTTTTCCAATGGCAAATCGTCCATGTTTGAACTAGAGAAATTGAAAGGAATAGTTGTTTTCACGTGACTTGACTCTATGGCGGTCACGTCGAGAGGATTTGAAACCTTACGGTTCTTAAGGCACAACTTTAAGGTGTGAAATCCTTAAAAGCTTATGGACTTCGCTAATCCCTTGATTATTGTAATTAATTTGTGATTGGGACTTCATTAGTTTGCTTTTCCTTCCAACCCAGTTCATTTCAAATCCACAAAGGGAAAAAGCAAGTATCTGTCGGGACAAGTCATTGCCACGAAAGTCAAGACAAGACGAGGTCAAGGCATGACATTTTCCAAGCAATGGGAGTTGGATAAAATGATCCAAGATGTATAGTTCAATCCGAAGCATCGGCCAATCACTTGAATGAGCCAATCCTAGATTGACAAGATAACCACTACCAGCTTAGAAACTAAAGATGAGTTGACTGGTAACCTGTTAATTTATTCCTTTGTTTATCTAATTAGAGAAATGTTTAATGTCGGTAAGTAATTAAGTTCCATAATTTGTTTGACTTTGATTTTTGTCAGTCGGGGAATTTCATCGTGTTTGAAGATGTTACCTGATGCTTCCATCTCAATTTCTTAATCGTCAAATATAACGTACGCAACGCGCTGAGGATTAGGTCCTCAATTTCCTCGAAGCTTCCCCTTTTCTTTTGTCGATATATATATATATATTTTTTGTTGAAATTTCCTGAAAGTGAGATACAACAGAAAAAGAAAAAATTATTATATACACATGCATCGAATGTCAGTATCTACTCATTTCCATTCTATAATCATCATCTGAAGTTAATAAAAAATATAATGTCTTGTCTTTCTTGTCTTTTTCTTTTTCTTTTTTGCATTGATGGAGTTAATTTATTGATCCGAAGACGTCAGATTTATTCTGGATTATCATATGTTAGGTTCTCGATTGACTGGAGAAGGGCGATTTGACTTACGGAACTCATCTACGAAGAATTTATCAATGGGACTATCACTAGAGTCAATAAACGTTACACATGACGTGCATGAAGGATCAAATTCAACTGCCATTGGGGAAAAAAAACTTACAAATCATCTGTCCTGTTTACTTTCACCTCCACTGGCGTGTTTGTCACTTACCGAAGAAATTTCATTCGGAAGAGTAATTTTCACAAGACGGCTAATTATCTTGTTACTCTTGTTACTCCTATTCAATGCAATCCTTTTCTGTCATTTTGAGATGAAAATTCATTTTGTTCCAGAAGTATAATCATATCATCCTTGATTAAGAAGTTATGACTTTTCAAGAAAATCACATTTCTATTGATAAAGACCTCTTGAAGATTCATTTTGCTCCAGAAGTAAAATCATATCATCCTTGATTGCAAAGTTCTCCTTTTTTCCAAGAAAATTCACATTTCTATTGATAAAACCTCTTGTTTATTGCAATTATATAAAAAATACTCACTCGTCCGAAAAGGAACAAAAAAATCATACAATTAATACACTTATATCAATTCAATCCTAAACTTTTCAATTATGTCTATTTAGTACTAAACATTTTCACATTTTGCTAAGTGAGTCCATCCAGCCAATTTAGGCCAGACATTGCTAACGTGGATACTGGTAATCCTATGTGGCATGAGTGGCGCTGATGTAGATAATTTTTTTTATAATTTTATAATTTTTATATTCTTTCTTTTCTTTTCTTTTCCTTTTTTTTTTTTAGGGACTGAGGGTCAACAAGGGTCGCTAACCGACAGCGCGCCTTCTCTTTGGTCGGCAAAGGCATCGTGGCCCTCGCCCATGCCCTCATCAACCACAACGAGGGTATCGTGGCCCTCCCCAGATCTAAGCAAGGGCTGCAACTGTAACAACCTGATCTTACGAGCGTGAGAAGTGGTTGCTAGGACTAGAGGACCTAGACAAGGAGTAGCTCCGGTCAAGTTTCTAAGATGATGGAGGGGGTAGGAATGAATAGAACTATGCATCGAATAGAGGAAGCGATTATGGAATATTTATGTGAAAACTGAAATTAACTCACGAAGGTGCTTTTTGATGACAAAGCTTAGCTTTAGAATTCCAAGGTTAAGCGTGCTTAGGTGGGAGCACTCTCAAGATGGGTGGCCTCTTGAGAAGATGCCCACCTGTATGCCAAAGGACAAAAATGTTAGGCTCGGTATAGGACGAGCCAAAGCAAATAATATCTCCGTGAGTTAATCCAGGGTACATCTATGAGTACAGGTGGGCACCTTCCTAGGAAGTCACCCATACAAGGAGTGCTCCCACCTAAGCATGCTTATCTTTGGAGTTCCAAAGTTAAGCATTGTCGTTACGTCAAAAGGCGCCTAAGTCAATTAATTCCAGTTTTCACACATATATATTCTAGAATCATTATCCCCCCTATTCAATGCACAATTCATATAATTCTTGCCCATTTGCCATCCTAGAAGCCTGTTATGAGTCGTTCCTTATTCAGGCCATGTGGCCCTAGCAACCACTACCCGCCTTCGGTTTTCATCAAACTGGATCGTTACATGCCCATCAACTTCCGTGTGGTTCATCCCCGAACCACACACTTACTAGAGGGAGTCCCGCTCTAATACCATATTGCGGTCTCCCTAAATTAACTCACTAAGGTATTGTTCACTTTGGCCCGTTCTATACCAAGCCTCATGGTTTTTTCCTTTGATGCTCAAGTTGGAGCATTCCCAGGATGGGTGACAGCCTGAGAGAGTGCCCACTTGTATGCCAAATGACAAAATAGTGAGGTTCGACATGAGACATGCCAAAGTGGACAATATCTCAATAAGTTCATCTAGGGATGTCACAACGACACCCTTGCTGTGGCAAGTGAGGGCCACAATACCCTCACTCAGTGTCGGCAAGGGTCATCGGCCCTTAGTCCAAACAAAAAAAGAGTAAAGAAAATAAAATAAAATAAAATAACCCAAAAAAATTATTAAAATATTATAAAAATGTAAACATCAACGCCAACCATGCCATGCAGATCACCGGTCTCTACGTCACGTTAGCGATTCCGGCCTAAATTTGCCGAATTGACTCAATTGGCAAAATGTGAAAATGTTTAGAATTAAATTGGCACAAATGTAATATGTTTAAGATTTTTTTGGTACTTTTGTCTGTTTAGGATAACTAATAAATGGGCATCTTATTCTCGATTCAGAATTTTCCATGACCATCACGCCCCACGGCCAACCACCATGCTGCCACCATCGTCGCCAACCTTGATTAGCCGACCTCATCACCAATGCAACCACGAACAGCCAGACTGTATATCCACCACCACCAAAGTCCCCCGTTCGCTGTCTCTCTTTATGGTTGGATGAAGCATAGACCTAAGATCTAAGGTCTTGCGACCTCGAATTGAAGGCTCTGAACTTCTGTTTGACCGACCTTCAATCTCGCCTAGCGCGCATAGAAGAGAGAGAGAGAAAGAGTCGCAAGCTCCGGCGTGCGAACGACAATGACAGCACAATGGACGATAAAGGCGGTACTCAGCACTCCGTGTGGTGGAAATGGCCTATTAGCGTTGGTGAGAGGCGGTGATATGGCATGTAGCTTCTTATCTCAAACAAAGTATACTATTAGTGATGACCCAATTCAATTCATATGAGCAAAGCCTGAAAAAGAATACTAAAATGACAAATATTATGGATGATGGATACTTCAGAACCCATCCCTTTTGATGTGGGACGAGCAATATCTTGTGAGCTCCATTTATTTGTAGTTTGCAAGTAAGGTCTTGTCTTCCTCCCCCCTCCCCAAAGAAAAAAAGAAGAGGAAAGGAGACAAGTGAGATCTCATCCATGCGATGCAGCTTCTCGCCCTCAAGAGAGAGATGATTTTTGTGGTATGGTTTATCACAATATGTGACTAAATTTACTTAGGTGAAAGTTCATTTTTGGTTCTTGAGTTTGTGTATTTTTTTTCAATCAAGCTATTGAACTTTTAAATTGGCAATTCATTTCTTGAACTTAGATTTTTTTTTTTTTTAAATCAAGTTCCTTCGGCTCCAAATTCGCTTTTTTAGAGCTAATGTATCCATAGAAGCCAGCAAGAATCAGGTGTGGAAAAACCTTTTGCCATGTAGGCTATTAACTCACAAACTTTAAAATGAAGACCATGACCAGACCTTGAGCAAGGAAATTTTTTGACACAAGCATTGTAATTCAAGCTTTCGTGCCAAAACTCGTACTAGTTCCAACAGGTATGTAAGCTCCAATTAACTAAATTTGAAGTCGGGGACGATCACAAAATTATTCAAGCTCAAAAACTTGATTAGATAGACAAAAAGTTCAACAACTTGATTGGAAAAAAAATGCAAGCACAAAGATCAAAAGTAGGATGTTATCATTTGCATATTGATAATGGAAATAACTCATTAATAACTACCATTGACCATTGCATTTTACCTAAGCTCCCCCCGGAGTTGGTGTGGTTGATTAGGGCATCCATGAGTTTCCAGCTCAATAATGAAAGGTCATCGATAAATCGTACAAATTGCGTTGCAAGCTACTCTAGATAAGGCCAATTACACATGCTAGTGACCCGATTTAGTTTGTGTCTTGAGGTATTTCATGAGCCTCCATGTAATTGGACTTTTACGATCATGCATTTTGCTTATCGTAAACAAAGGATAGTGGAGAAACTTTTCAATGGAGTCTAACTTGGGTTGCAGAAAACTTCATCTTCCTTCCCCTCATTCATTTGAGCATATATTCATGTAACTGAAGCTCAACATGATGGATAATCAAATCATACTTCATTTGACTCAATTAACCAAAAGCACGAGATTTAATTTATTTTCTCTCTACGTCTTTCAGGTTTATTTGGTATCAAGAAAAAAAGTTCAAAATAATTATATTTCTTAAAAAAATTGAAATTTCTATCAATTGTACTAAATTTCTTATTTTCAACTTTAAATATTTTTTTATTAAATTTAATTTACCAGTATTCATTTTCACCACAATTTCTTGACTCAAAACATATTCAAACTTAACTTTTCCTGTCAATAGAGAACTTGTTAAATAAATTAAGAGTCTCAATGAAACTGGGTTTGATATGGTTCTTGATGAAATTTGCTTTTATAACAAGGCAACACCAAATAATAACAAATTAGGCTGAGTCAATGCATTGGATGTAATCTTGAAACTTAGGTACTAGTTGTACAATTAAAATCTATTGATTTTCGTAGTCTTCTTCAAGTTAAAATTAAAAGGGCAATGCATAAAATATAAATTTGAAAAATAAAAAAGCTTGAAATGTGATTTCAGTGCAACAACTTTATATATTACTATTGATATCTATTATCATATCTAAATAGTCAGCTTAAGATTATTTCAGTCAGCTCCAGGAAAAGGGTGTGAAAATAGACACACTTGTGTATTGATATGTAAGCATATATACTATAGACTTGAGTTGTTTTCACCCCCTTATTGGCTCCTAACTCCTCATATCACATTGAATTGACTATATTATTCCTTACGGGTCTCACTCTCGATTTAAGATTATTTCTTACTTTTTTTCTTCTTTTTCTTTTGTTTCAATTTTATTGAAAGACAAAACTATCCACATCCCTTCTAAACAACTTTTTTTCACTCTATTCGCTACTTCCACATCCATTACATTTCAACGGTTGCTTCATGTTTGTCTTCTTCTAAACTTATTTCACCAACTATTATCTTTATTTCCCTAGATAATCCTCATGATCGTGAATTTTTTCAACTTCAATTTTCGATACAAATTTATGAGAATTTACTCATCTTTCAATTGTTTTTTGTAATGCAATCACTACGGAAGACAATGTTGAAGAGAACCCAAATTGCTTAAATGTATCTATTAATGATGAAATTGCCAATGGAGAATAGCAATAAATCATGCCAACAAGTTTATTTAAAGCTTTTCTCTCAAAATATTGAAAATTATTCCTTGAAATATATGCATTTTAAGTGAATAATGACTCTCTTATTGATGTAATTGAAAACTTTTATTGTCTAATTCAAGTAAAAAAAATATTTTTTGAGAGAGTAACCTTTTTTAGGGGAGCGAAGCAGCTGAATGGATAATATTTTTTGTTAAGTTGCAAATCAACTTGCTATTATTGTAGTTGATAATTTTCTTTTCATTGATGATTTTATGAAAATTTTGATGAATTCATAATTGAAAAAAAAATATGTGTTTGCAAATGGTTGGAGTGGGTTGTCTTATAATGTCATTACAATTGCCATAATTTTTTTATGAACGGTTAATTATATCATGTAATCAAGGCAAATATAGTATTCTATGTAATAAATGTTTTAGGGAGCATTTTCTTTTGCATATGCATGGTAATAGTGGAAATCTCGAATTTTTTATGAACTTAACTTTGTCATAATTTTTTTAAAGTATCTTTTAAAACATCATGCCATGATGGAAGAAAAATAAATAAAAATTGAACTACTAGATTCATTGAATAAAATGAAAGTTGAGTAGTTAAAATACACATACTACAACGTACTAACATATATTAAAGTAATAATTAAACAAAATGCGTACTAAAACTAACAAATGGTGAGGAAAATTGTCCAAAAAATCCTAAACCTATTGTATGGCAGCCAATTCAGTCATAAACCTTTCAGTTGTGCTAAATTTATTCATAAATCTTATGACAACTTGCCAATTTAGTCATAAACCTTTTAATTGTATCCATTTAGTTGTAAATCTTTTGTTGAGTTGCTAATTTAGTTCTAAATCTTTTAACGATTTGCCAATTTAGTCATTCTGACCAATTTTGACCAGAAATAACTAATGTGCCGGTCTAGTCAATGCCAACCGTACTATGTGACACTGTCAGTGCTAACGTGGATTTTTTTTTTACATTTTTATGATTTTTTTTTCCTTTTCTTTTCTTTCCTTCTTCTTATGGTTGCTTGCCGGCCCTCGGCGGTGGATGGTGACTGGCCAAAGGTGAGGGCTGGCAAGTCAACCTTGCCGGCCTCGGGCAAGGTTTGACCTCGCCATCAGTGGGCAAGGTTGGCCTCACCATCTTTTGGTGAGGTCAACCTTGCTGTTGCTAGACAAGGTTGGCGAGGCCACTAGCAAGGCTTGATCTCACTAGTTGCCTGTGGTTGGGCAAGGCACGACCTTGCTAGATCCGGTGAGGGTGAGCCTCGCCCAACTACTGCCAATGCCTATCTCGCCGAACGATGATAAGGTCGAGCCTCACCCGCCAAGCCATTGAAGAGGCTGATTTTGCCCAATGATGTCGAGGTCGACTTCGCCAATTGTCGGTGAGGTCGACCTCGTCGGTCCTTGCCCTTGGTTGATTGCGCAGCCACCTGTGAGTCTCGGCAACTTGCTAGAGGAAGAAGGAAAGAAAATAATAAAAATAAAAAATAAAAATAAATGTAAAAAAGTGTCCATGTTAGTGCCGCACGTGCCACGTTGAATGGTCAGCGCTGATTAGATTGCCACGTCAGCCATTTTGGTAAAAATTGGCCGATCGGAGTAAATTGGCAAGTCGATAATAGATTTACGAATAAATTGGCAACTCATCGAAAGATTTAGGACTAGATTTGCACAATTAGGTTTAGGACTAAATTAACACAATTGAAATGTTTTGGACTAAATTGGCCAACGTACAATAGGTTTAAAACTTTTTGGACAATTTTCTCATAGATGGAGTTCTTTCACTCTTACTTGTGCTTAGGTTATTTTTTAGATAATAGTTATCTACTACAAAAAAATAAAAATATACAACTCATTAACACAATGTCAAGTTAGCTATCTATCAAATAAACTACTTTTTCACAAAACAGGGACACCAAATTTGTTCCAAATGGAGAAAGAAAAGGAAAAAAAAACCAAAAAAAGAAGAAAATATGGCAAGAAATAATCTTAAATCAAGAGTGGGTCGCACATATAACCTTAACAAATGTTATTTGAGAGAAGTATGGGCAGTTTTGTCTCAATAAAATTGAAACAAAAGAGAAAGAAGAAAAAAATATATAAGAAATCATCTTAAATCAAGAGTAAGACCTGCAAGAAATAATGTAGTCAATTCAATGTAATAAGGATATGTCTTGGGCCAATAAGGGGTTGAATATACGTAAATGGAAAATAACACAAATAGTTCATGAACTTTAATCCAATGCGCTATGTCGAATTTACAATGACTACATTGAACGTGGTCTTTGCAAAAACTATATTAAATAAATTAAAAGTTTATGATTAACATTGCACATTGGGCAAAATGATTATATTGAAGAAATTAAGAGTTTATGGATGATATTATACATTGGGCTAAATTTTAGGGATCACTTTGAATAAATTAAAAATTCAGAAACGACATTGTTTGTTAAGCTAAAGTTTAGTAAATAAATTGTGTAATTAGCCGATACGTAAATAATCTGAGGGGCAAATTGGGAACAATCTCCATACGATTCCGAGATGGAAGTGGATGGAGCAGCTGCTCTGCAGTTGCAGCTGAGTGTGGTGTCCATAGGTCTCTCTATAAATACCAGCTCTTTCTTCAAAAGCGAGGCACAGGGCCAACAATGTTGTTCGATATGAGGATACTTTCGTTGTGACTGCTTTATGCTTTTGGAAAAGCACAATCACATTACACAAATTCATATTTAAACAGAATAATTTCTCCTTTTTTTCGAGAGAAGAAACAAGGAGGAGAACAGAGGAATGGGAGCGGAGTTTCTGCCCGACAGAGCCGCCGCTGAGCCTCCCACTCCGCTCATCCTCGGCCTCCAGCCGGCGGCGCTCATCGACCACGTGGCGCGCGTCGATTGGTCCCTCCTCGATCGCGTCCCCGGCGAGCGTGGCGGTTCCATTCCTGTGCGTAATTTTGAGATCCTTTTTGTGGTCTCAATCAACATGTTCTTGATGTTGCAGTTGTTGTTCTGTTTCAACTCACTGCTTTTATGGAGGTCACTGCTTGTTGTTGAGTGAGATTGTTTTTCTTTTTGGTTTCTGGGTTCATTGTTCAGATTCACCAAGCTCGAATTTTGAATTGTTCTATGTTATGTGTGTTTTTTTTTTTTTTT
>BCNH02000006.1:14047940-14084703 GCA_001662345.2 Metrosideros polymorpha var. glaberrima | reverse complement strand
TTTTTTTTTTTTCTGCTTTTCTTTCATATTCTTCTGCTCTTTACAAACTATGTTTGTGGATATCACGATATTGTCATCTGTTTCAGTATGTGGGTTTCTGGATATTAATCTCTGCATAGTCTGTGTGCTCTGATGCAGACGGAATGTGTCCTTCATTGCTTCATCTTTTGTTTGAGTAGATGCCATGAAAAGGGAATTTGATTTTTGTCGCCTGTGTTGTTGAAATGTTGAACAACAGCATGCAACTGATTAGTATTTGTTTTCGGAATTGATCTAAACAATTGGACATTTAGGATGTTTTCCCTTTCATTAATTCCAATGTGAATGCTTTGTAGGTTGCCATTGAAGAGCTAGAGTACATATTGCGTGAAGTGAAAACCCATATTCTATCTTCACCCAATGACCTGTCTCCTGTTAAATCGATGGCCGGCGGCAGCGTCGCAAACACCATTCGAGGGCTGGGTGCAGGGTTTGGCGTCTCGTGCGGAATAGTTGGGGCTTATGGTGATGATGATCAAGGCCAGTCGTTCGTTAGTAACATGAGGTTTCATGGAGTGAGCCTCTCGAGAATGAGAATGAAAAATGGACCCACTGGCCAGGTGAGATTTTGGTGACCGCTATCGAGACTTTGCCCAAAAGAGGGGGAGAGCAAACTTAGTACTATCATGGACAATCACAACTTATGGAGCTTCATCTTTTTATTGCATGTAATAGTGTGTGTGCTTGGTCGATGCGCATGGAAATCGGACATTGAGACCTTGTCTCTCAAATGCTGTGAAACTTCAGGTTCCTTCTTGACCCTGTAAATCTGTCTTTGGATAACGTGCTTGTATGGTCAAATTGTCAAATGGTCCTACCTCAATGAAAATTTGCTGAACTATTGATAGTTGCTCACAAGAATTTGTTTGTTTTTCTCCCCCTCTTTCAGGCAGTTGAATTGACTGGAGCGCACTTCAGAGGATCCAAGGTTAGTCTCTACTTGAAATTCAAAATTTTGAATTGGATGCAGTTTAATTTGATGCATTATTTTCACCAGAATCAATCGTTTTATCATCGTGTCAAATTCCTCGCCATAGTATATTACGGTCAAAGTTATGCTGGGGCTTATTTCTGGCAGTCATATTATTGCAGTGGTTGGTGATAAGATATGCAATATTCAACCTGGAAGTTATTGAAGCTGCTATAAGCATTGCCAAACAGGAAGGCCTTCTTGTATCTTTGGATTTGGCAAGCTTTGAGGTAGGCGGATTTTTAGCCACTGGTGTTAAGTCTGTTGTTAAGGAGAGAGCAACCATTGGTTTATTGAATGGTTTAAGTATGTCAAGTATTAATGCCAAAAATTGGAATGTCCTAGTGCTAATTTTCCCACATGAAGTATGGAAGTGATATTCCATACCGAGGATATATTTTGGTGTCCGTTGTAATCATGATGGAGAGTAATTACATGTTTTCCTCAGATTTAAGGATTGATATTCCCTGCGCACGGTCATACAAAGGAATCACTGTTTACCATCTTGAACTTTAGCCAATCTTCTTTCTCCTTACAGGCTTTCTAATTGCCGGAATAATAATAAAAACGCTGTCTAATAGTACTTAAATGTGGCCAGATGGTCCGGAACTTTAGATCACCTCTTCTCAAGCTGCTGCAGTCTGGGAATATAGACCTCTGCTTTGCCAATGAGGATGAGGCTGCAGAGCTGCTAAGGTAGCAGCCATTCTAAGTTTTGATGTGTTGACTTTTCTGACATGAGATTGACTTATTTGATTGTGAGTTTGTATTTCTCTTAGCCCGATTGTTCAATCCTTGTAGAGGAGAAGAAAAAGCCGGACCTGAGGCTGCGCTTGAATTTCTGGGACAATATTGCAAGTGGGCTGTGGTTACGTTAAGCTCGAATGGGTGCATTGCGAAGCATGGGAAAGAAGTAAGTTCTTTCTATGCGTATGCACATGCGTGCTAGCTGTTGCTTTCTATGCCTATGCACATGCATGTAGCCATTTGAATTTGTAAATTCATAAGTAAAATGGCCAATATTAACGTGGCTATAAGTGCTTTTAGATAGTACTATACCAAGAAGATGATAGATGCTTTCATTAGGTGGTACTCTGCCCTTTGGATTAGTCCTAAGATTGGTCATTGCATAGCCGGGCATTTAAGTAGCACTAACTCCTTGCCAATGAGGAGCGCCAGTGATTAGTGAACATACCATACCTTTCGGTTTTATGCTGTCTAGAACTTTCCAGACGTGTTTCCAGAACAAGATGAATGTCCCTTCAATCCATGTTTCATGATGAAATGATACTTTGGAATGTTGTACTTTTTGGTAGTTTCTTCCCAGCATAGATGTGGCATTTAGGAGTTGGTATAGTTGTGCTTCATTTCGATGTTTTGTCACTAAAATGCATGCGGCCAGACTGTCCGAGTTCCAGCTATAGGGGAGGCGAAAGTAGCAGATGCAACTGGAGCGGGAGACCTATTTGCGAGTGGTTTTTTGTATGGCTTGGTGAAAGGATTGTCGCTCGAAGAATGCTGCAAAGCGGGCTCTTGCAGTGGTGGTTCTGTCATACAAGCCCTTGGCGGTGAAGTGACCCCAGAGAATTGGCAATGGATGTACAAGCAAATGCAGATCAAAGGCCTTCCTCTTCCCGACATGTGCAACTGATTCTTGCTTGAGTGAACAAATCTGATTGATTTTTAAGGCTCCCCCGATAGCCAACTTAGCGATTAGGCCCTTGCTGTTTGTCTTTTGACAAGCGAAGAGAAGTTATGGTTGCACTTATGGGGGTTGGTCTGACCGATGTGAACAGAATCAATTTCTAATCATGCATACAGGAAAACATCATGTTTCGAGTTACTTAACAAGCGTTTGTTAATTTTGCTTTGTTAGTGTTCTTAGAGTACTTAGTTAACCCGGTCATTCTAAAAGTACCATGTGTTCAGAAACATGCTACGTTCAACAATCTTGGACAAGCGATGAAAATCTAAAACCATCCCTTACTCCTCTGAATCAGATCGATGATTGGGATGAGTAAAAATTGTCGAATACCTAATATATGGGAAGAGTATACCCATCAGGTGGTCCAGAACTCGCCTACCAAAGACGAGAAACAAAATGGTCCGGAACTCATCAGACCCTTAAGCGATCCCTGCTGAGTGCTGTTATCTGCGGAGGGCCGGAAAAAGAAAGGGGGATACAGAAGCAAATTGTATCGACCAACTCACTCGAAGCTGCTAATAAAATCTAAGTTTACCTTTATATGACAAAAAATATGCTCACTGACCACGGCAAGCGCCACGATGCGGAAAATGCGAGTCGCAAAGGATTCAACAAGAGATTTGTCTGGGACATAAGAAAAATAACTGTATCTTGGGGAATTAGGTATACAAATCTAAACTGGGAAGAGGCTGGCAATAGCATGTTTGCAATTTTCCCAACAATGAGTCGACAAAGTCCAGGACCTGACAATGAAATGACATTACTGGCAGTTGTCATCCATCGTTTCGTCCTCGCTTTTGTAAACACATGCTGAGAGCCCCACGAGAGCAAAAGTTGCTTGCCAGTTCAACCATTTTTAAATGCTCCATATCAGCGGCGGCTTGGTCGGAGAAGCACCCTCTCCTTCAACAGCGGCCTGATCCCCGGGACTTGGTTCTCCAGGATGAGGTTCTTCCTCCTCCACAAGATTAAATGCATTGATTAGCTGTTGTACCTCATCCTGATCTAGTATGTGTAATTGCTCTCCCACTCTGATTTCAGTCTTCAGCGACCAGGCATATGGAACTCTGGAGTTTCCTCCTTGCAAAGTCTTGCGTATGGCAATCAGCGCATCCTTGACCAAATCTTCCTGTGAAGAGTCGACGAAGTTCTCAAACCTGTGCTCCAAATACGTTTTTGCAGCTTGCGAACGGGACCTAACCGCAAAAGCCTGATATTCAAACATTCAAAGTAGTTCCCACTGGGACAGTTGTAATAGAGGTGGACTCCAGATTCAGCCAATCCAGCTACCGGCAGACCAACACCGTTGGGCTGTTTCCACAATCGTTGGGTGCAAACGTACCAGAAAATTATGTGGCAAACTGGTAGTTCAACTGGGATTTCTTCTGTGATAAATGCTAGAAGCTACATAAAGTACCTTTACTTTCGAGTGAATCATGATGAAAGCACCCTAAGTCAGGTGATATACTTCACAAGCCAATTGCCAATTCTAACTATATCCATCAAACATTCATAACAGGAGCTATCTGTTTACTCCTCTCTCCAGACTTTCTACTATATCTCCAAAGTGAAGACATCTGAATCCTAATTTCTGATGCTGTGATAAAGATGGAGATGCTGCCCAGTCGGAACATCAATTTTCAATGTGAAGGGCATTTGGGCAGCTAACGGATTCACCTAACAAGGGATAGGTAGGACTGCTTTTGAGAGCACAGGAAAGGTAGCCAAGATCAACCCTTCTCTAACTGAAGGGTAGAACACTAATGACCCTAGTACAGGCCATATCACACAGTAACTAAATCATTTCTAGCTGATGAATGAGAACATATGAGGACACAACACAAGTATGGCACATTTTTGTCTTGTCAAATTCTGAAAGTCGAGAATGAGGTGAATCTAGCTGATTAAGCAAGCTCCCAGGAAAAAGCAGATACAATCAACTATCCATTAGTGGAGGGGCAAACTGAAGCAGCATAACCTGTGTGCCTAAGTCAGTACCATGTAGCAGCGTGTGGCATTCAAAGATAAGGATTATCGAACTAATAATCGATCACCACCGGTGATTGTCAATTCCATGTTTAGATTGAAAAAGAAAAAAAGAAAAGAAATCTAATATGGTGCAGCAAAGCTTTATAAAAACAGTCACGAAGGCGTAAAACAAATCCAACCATATCAGAGGAACTTGAAATAGAAAGGTCGGGACGTTGAGTAGAGAGAGGCAGAGACAGGCCAAGGTTTACCCCGTAAATCCATGATGAGCAACAGCAATTAGATAATCAAAAGTTGATTTGAGGATGCTTTTTGGACCAACAAATATATAGGTTTATTCAAAGAAGATAGGTCTTCAACCCCTCTTCTCCGATCAGTCAAAACTGATCGTGAACCTCCGCTCCACTTCCAAAGCTGTAGCTTATTCATGCATTCTACAGAAAATGGAAGTCTCTCAGAATATGTTAACCTTTAGGGGCTGGTCTCTGGAAGAGATAGGACGAGGTTTCGTGTATTACTAATTTACTAGACCATAACAAATCTGAGTGACATGTAAATCATCTTGTAATCATCCGAATACCCACTCAAGGTCTGTATACATAAGCAGCAGAAAAAGCCGAAACTAAAGAAGCCATGCGAGTATGAGACAGCTATAGACCAGAAAAGCCGAGTCTCCTGACATACACAAGAAGAACCTACACTACTACCAAAACCAGTGAAATACGCCGAAAAAGGAGCAATCTCTCAGGTACACCGGTGGGGACTTGAACAAATATGATTCACTCCGCATACAGCAGTAAAAAGATATGCAAACTCTCTAGGACAACATCAAATTTACATGCAATCCCAAAGCAGCAGCAGTAACCATAACATTTCCATCTTCACTTGAACAAACTCTCGCAAGTGCCAGCAGAAATTTCAGAAAAGGGTAAGAATGCATATAAAATGGTGCCTAAAGGTTTTGACTTCAATAGTAGGCAAGAGAAGCAGAATATAAATCCACAATTCAACTTCTTTCTCCAAATTGTGTACCGCTGGATTATTCCGAGTTGACATTTCTTCCCTAGTCCATCCCTCAATCAGGACGACTATCAATCCACTTATCAACGAACTCTTCACTTCTAAATCCTTAACTACTCCTCCAGCTAAAACACAATGCCACACCACAATTACATCAAAGCCCCATATAACACACCAAACGCCTCATGCAAACACAAGTAACATTACATGTAAAAGAAAAAAGAAAAGAACTAGCCAAGGCTAGTCAGAGTAGGAACCAAAACCTTAGCCTTATTGGTGAATTGAACGACGAGCCGGATGACAGATAGCGGGCTCTCGTAGATGAAGGCATGCTTGATGCACTCAGAGGGGATGTAGCATGACAGGACGCGGCCGTTGGTGGTGAGGCCGGCAATGGCTATGCCAATGTGATTATTGACCTTTGAGATCTTCTTCTGGTAGGAGGAGTGTTGGATACGTAACACAATACTGTTTGTTGTAACCCAAAAAATAATAAATAGAGATAATAACTCTGAGAAAGCGATGAAAAATTTAATAACAACTAAGCCAATGTATATATAATCTTAAGGAGTAAAGAGGATGGATTACAAATCAAATACAGATTAGCTTGATTGCTATAAAAACAGGAGGTGAGGTACGAATTACTGAATCTCCTTAAAGTGATTAGTTTCTGTCGACGGTGCTTTGTAAATTTGTGAACTTTGCCTTTCAAGATACAACACCTTGAATCTTGCTTGACGGCTTCCATAGCGTACTCCACCAGAAGAGCTGCCCCGCGAGGCTCCACATGGTCACGTCGGTGTCGTACTGGTTCTCCTGAACATGGGTGCTCTCGTCCACGAGCGAAGATGTTTTGAGTTGGCGGAGATGGAATGGTGGGGGAGTGAGGAGATCGCAATTATAGAGGTCTGAACTTCCTTTTTTATTTTTTTGCTGCCTTGAAGTTGTGTTTGCTTTGTTTTCAGGACAAGTTAAGAAGAAGCAGACGCTCGAGCAGCTCAAAGAGAATGATCCAGTCAAAATGAAGCGGGAAATAGTACACTTGAACTATCTTTTTAATGTGTTGTGATCAATCACCTACTTCAACTCGTAAAACTTTTGCAATTGAGTCCCTTCATCGCAAATTTTGACAAGTTAAATATCCAAATGCTCAGCACAAGCTGTATGGCAAAAAAGAGCTATTGATAATTTGCTAATTACATCTTAACGTCACATTTGTACTCGACGTCCATGATGTCATAAAAATTTGACCAGCAAAACGAAAACATTAATAGAAAGACTAATGTGGAACATTTACAGGAACTATTAAAATAAAATAAAATAAAAAAGGACCAATTTAAAATTCAATTAAAAGTAAAAAGGATCACACGTGACAATACTTTCTCTCTCACGCATGCATTTCCAAATTATCCTTTGTAAATGTTTCAAAATCCACCTAACACACACACACCGCTTAACACACACACATTTTCCAAATTCTCCATTGAATATGTGCTGAATTCTACTTGTGAGCTCTCATAGGCGAACATTCTCACACTCCCCCCACCCACACGCGTTTTCCAGATTCTCCTTTGTAATTGTTTTGAAATCTACCTCTGAGCTCTCTTTGGCGAAAAATCTCCTAAAGCTCGCTCCCGTTAGCCATAGTAATCTGTGTCATTCGACATTGATGCAACATCTGCAATAATTTCAGCGACTTGGGATAAGAGAATGGACTATAAATGCGACATGGTCACCTTTCTTGATTCGTTTCTGATGTGATAATTGCAGTAATGTCAGCGACTTGGGTAAGGGAATGTACTGAAATGCAACTTGGTTGTCTTTCTCGATTCGTTTCATAATTTCCTAATTATGATTTGCAGATATGAAAGACTAACATGCTGCACATAGTGGAAGACGAGTTGATTCTTCCTTGTAGCAAAGTCTGGAGCTTTAGGAAAAAGGCGTTGGGGCTGATGAAAAGGCGCCAAAGTATGGGAAAAGGAGCAACCATCGTGAAAAGGACACCCCCAAAAGAAAACCATGGATTGTTCAGCTTTTCTCACCAAAATTTGCTCAAGTTCTGAAATATATTTTTCCGGAGGACCTGCTTCTGCCACCTATGTTCACAAATTTAGGTGAATGGAATAACAGTTTTAACCTTGACTCGTCTTCCGGATGCTCCAGCACTTTAAAACATACGCCAACCGATTTTCATGGGCAAGGGGTGCCAAGAAGAAAGGGCAGAGGCACATAATTTTCAAAGCAAAAAGCAAAAATACAGAACCGTTAATCCAGGAAAAACAGCTTGGCTTTGCAGAAAATGTAGAAGGATCACAGAAAGAAGAGTTTCTACATGTTACAGAGGTAGATGATTTGAACTTAACCAGCTTAATAGCGCATCTCATATGGCATGTTGAAAGATCTTGAAATATATTGCTTCTAGAGCTTAAGCCTTAATCAGTTTTGATTACTCGTAAGAGTCACGGGCATCAGAAGCCGAGCAAATGAAGCATAATTGCATTCTGGGCATGCATGCGGTTCTCAGCTTGTGGGAAGACGATAGAGTTTGGAGCTTCAACTACACCGTCTGTCACTTCAACCCCTCTTTCAGCAGGTAAACAATGCATAAAATAAGCTTTAGGGCCAGCCAACTTCATTAAGGCCTCATCCACCTGCAGGTGTTTGCCCATGGATGTTATCAAAATAAATAGTTGAAATGCAATGTTAAACACGTGAAGCATTATCGGAAATTAAAAAATCTCTCTCTCTCTCTCTCTCTCTCTCTCGGAAAAACATCCCCCATTATGGAGTTTTTCATCTTCATATTAACTCATGAGACTAAGTTCAGACAGTTTTAACTTCACTATCAAAGCAACTTCAATTAAAATCTGAGCTATAACTCTAGCGAAAGAACCTACAGTACTAGCCCTACTTCCCAAAGGAGTGGAAAAGATTAATCACTCATATTTATTTAAAAATGTAATGGCGTCAGAGAGGTCATGAACTAATATAGAGAAAGTGAGGTGCACTCTGCTATTTCACTTACCAAGGCACCAAAAATTCCTCTAAAGTACTTTAATAGCTTAAGGGGCCTTTGAGAATGCAAAGCCTCCCTCTAACATGTGCTCACGAATATACTTCTTCACAAATAATTACCTGAAATCCTTTAAACACTTGACGACGGTAAGCAGCTTCTTCCTTCTGTCCCATGCTAGCCCAAACATCAGAATAAACAACATCTGCACCTCTAACAGCTTCCTTTGGATCATTAGTTATTTCGATCTTGCTAACTCCAGCTTGTCTAGCCTTCTCCACAGTTTTTTCATCTGGCTCAAAGCCTTTAGGGCAGGCACATACAAAATGGAAAGGAATAACAGCTGCCAATAGCAGCCAAGAGTGCACAATGTTGTTCCCATCTCCAACATAGACAACCTGAATGTTACATTCATTAAATAGCCAAAATAAATTAATAACAAGTGAATAATACAACAAAGCAAGACCACTTGAGCGAACCTTTGTGCCTTCCAGTTGACCAATGTGTTCAGTCATAGTAAGGGCATCAGCCATTATTTGGCATGGATGATTATAGTCAGTAAGGCCATTAACAACAGGTACACTTGAATATTTTGCAAGATCGAGAATGTCCTGCATCAGAATAGATTATTTGATTCCATTAACACATTATACGTATGATAAAATTCACAAGTATTTAACAAAACAAAAGAGATCGGTCCGTCGAACGCTATTACAATACTTAAAATCTCAGGCAATAGGATAATGCATGTCTGCCGACAAAAAATATATGCAACTCACCATCATACCTGATGAGCAAAGACACGTGCCATGATTATGTCATTATAGCGAGACAAAACACGAGCAACATCACGAGTCTCCTCCCGCTTACCCATCTGAATGTCATCTGGTCCCAAGTATATAGCATGGCCTCCCAGTAAGAAAAATCCAGTCTCAAATGAAACCCGTGTTCGCATTGATGGTTTTGCAAAGATCATGGCCATTGACTTTCCCTTAAATGGTAGATATGTCCTCTCTCCAGATTGAAGCAGGGCTTTGACCTCAGATGCCCGGTTCAGTATTTTCATAATCGTTGCTTTGTCAAAGTCACTAATATGCAGGAAGTCCTTCAGCTCAGATTTTTCTGTGATCCATGGAACCAATTGTAACAAAGTCCTTTTACTACAAAAGTGCATTTATACTGACGATTGATATTCGTCATCAATTATTGCCGGCTAAAACGGGGAGATAAACAATTTTTAAATAACACGTAACAACAAGAAAAGTTCAACAACAACAACAAAAATCCTTTCCAATAAATTAGCCAAATGAACTTAAACATATAACCACATCTTCAAGACCTTTGAGGATTTCATACAAGCAACGAGGTCAGATCAATTTCAATGCTAACACTGTCACACATCATCAATTATTGGTAAACTACAATGACACCGCCTATATTATGGAAATGTTTGTGATATCCTCCGATCGTTTATAAGATACGCAGAAGTTAATCTCTTTTAAGTCAAACAAGATGGGGGATAAGGATGCGGTTCAATATTTTGGCACTTCAAATGCCAAATATGATTAAATTAACTTGATTTGTAAGCAATCCACTTAAGCAACTCCATTGTCAACATGAGGAACTGGACAAGAATTTTCTTAAAATGTACGAAAATCACTTTACTTATTGGTAAGATTCATGGCATGTCGCTAAGCAAATGGAAATCTCTAGTTTGTGAAAATTGACAAAGATCCTTCAGTTTTTTAAACTTGAAAGAAAATCCCTTGCCATTTTCATAGACACCCCAACTATTTGTTTGAAAACTTCAGCTGCACCCACCAGGCACTACCATAAAATCAACATCATATGCACACCTCCTAAAGTTTGAATAAAATGCACAAACTTTTGAGGTGTCATGGAATGTCCATGCAGATTTTGAGAAGTGGGGGGACATTCGCAACTTCATTAATCTACAAGGGTGTCCAACAATTTCACAATATCAAATACTATAAGAAAATTCTCCAATATTGAGGCCATGTCAAAGCAATCAATACTTGATCTATAATCTAAGGTCTAGGTTGCCGAGTACCATCCCAGGTACCTAAAATTTGCAATGGTATGTCAATGACGTGTCAACTCATTCATCCCATACCATTAGATTGCATTTGCAACAAAAAACAGCCATGACTACCAAGCAATATCAAATGCTTAGAAAACCTAATTGGAGTTCGGGATCAAACTAATCACAAAAGTTTATCAGCAGTCCGTCCT
Source organism: Metrosideros polymorpha var. glaberrima (assembly GCA_001662345.2). Taxonomy (NCBI): domain Eukaryota; kingdom Viridiplantae; phylum Streptophyta; class Magnoliopsida; order Myrtales; family Myrtaceae; genus Metrosideros; species Metrosideros polymorpha. Next base: position 14,073,711 of record BCNH02000006.1, on the reverse strand, counting down.
TCACCCTCCAGCATCATTTCATGGTTTTACATCTCAAATTCAAGCGTCTATAATGAGAAAAAAGAAACTGCAAACATACTCAATCAGACGGGAAAATCGTAACGAAAACAAAAGCGAGCGAAGCTCTGAACCGCGTGGAACGATCAATTAAAAGAAACGAGGCATCGGAAGTACGTGCAAAGAAGAAGTGGGAGAAGAGAACACTAGCCTTCGGCGTGGACAGGAGATGGCGTCGGGAAGGTAGCGGACGAAGCCCGGCAGGAGAACCGGCGGCAGAGGGAGCGGGGACTCGCCGGAAAAGCCAGGAAGGCGCCGGGGAGGCGGGCATTGTCGCCGGAGAAGGTGGAGGAAGCGGAGGAGGAGAAGAGAGAGGAGGGGGATGATGGGTTAGAGACACAGTGAGACGACATCGTCGCCATTGCTGAGAGTGTTTGGTGGCTGCTTGCGACTGAGGCTTTGAGCGAGTTCGGGCTCAGCTTTCAGTCAGCAAAATGCCTTGAGCGACAGAAACGCGCCCACAAAAAAGGTCAAGAAAGGGTCGAAATGGTTTCGGTTCGGGTTTTAGAGTTGAATTTGGATCTTCAGGCCCAATTATTTCAGCTTTCGACTCGTATTGGCAATATATAAAATCAGGACCACTTTACTTACCGAATTACATATTACAAAAAATTCGATTTTCCCTATCAAATTTTTCTTGGCAATACATCTAATCCACGTGTATTACAACCCGTTAAAAAAGAGTTAATGTATTACAATTGGCAATTTTAATCTAAGAATCACGCACATTGCACGTTTTAACTAGAAAAAAAGTTTATGATTGAAATAGTTTGCAAATTCGAAAGGGTAAATTCTAAGAATCCAAAGAACAAGGTTTAACCGATAAAAGGTGAGTAATTTGGAGGACAAATTGTGAGCATTGATAGTTTAGGGTTTAAGGAGTTTCGATGGAGATAGCGAAAGGATTTAAAATTTGGGATTGATTGTGTAAGAAGGTGACAGTTCGAGTTGTAAAATGAAATTTGCCCTTTCTCATAATGAGAAAATTGAAAAGATAAAAACACCAATTTGATTGATCGCGTGACATGGAAACCAATGAATGACTGAGTTGGACATCAATCATTATATCGTACATATAATCCCCATAGGAACATATCATTTGTCTAATCATGAATCAGCCTAAGTCTTCTAAGCTAAAAGATCTAACACCTTCTATTGGGTATAGGGGTACTTGTTTTTGTCAATGTTGTTCCCTTTTTTTGTTTAATATTTGTCCGGTCACAATGAGTTAGTGGAATTTGCTGATGTAGCGGGTAAAGTTGCCAACTTGTCATTTTCTTTGTTCAATTTTGTACTTAAGTTTTATACGTTTGTTCTATTAGTATTTGTTGGAAAATTTCCTATGTATTTTGAAGATGTTAACATTCTATATGAACGAATATGCGTATTTGAGTGTGCAGATGAAATCTAATCCACATGCACAAGTTTATATGCAGATGATACTAACAATAGGACGTTTGTGCTAGTTAGAGCTTCCTTAGTCTGCGAATGAAGAACAAGATACAAAGTGGAAAGTGTTAGAGTGCATTTTGTTCGACTTTGGAGAAATGCAAAGATCTTTAGCCTAAAGGGCTTCAAAGAAAAGCAAATTGTGTTTGGTATAAAAACCTTTATAAAGCAACTTTAGGTTAAACAGTGTTTGGCACAGTTCTTCTTGTAAAGGACTTGGGCTGCCTTTTCTCTTTTTATTTTATTAAAAAAAACTCAAGCCCTTCATGGGCTCTAGCAAAGGGCTCAGGCCATCGGCAAGTCAGATTTGGTGCCGGCGGTCATCTTCTAAGGTTGACTAACCTTGAGTGGCCTGTGATGCCCCCAGATTGTCACGCACTATACATATCCTTACCGATTATCATTATTTATTATAGTTTGCATGCAAAAGTGTAATAAAAATTTTCACAACATCACCTGACAAGACATTGCACAAGCTTAACTTAAAGTACATGTGCATTCATTATTTAATAATATCAGTATTACAAAACAATATCCAAAACATCATAATACAAAATACATGGGAAAATGTTAGGATTGCCTATCTGTACTACCATATCCCTACGCCCAAAAGCCTAGATGTACAAAGGATCAAGCCATCTGTATTAATCGACGATCTCACCCATCGATGGACCATCATTGTCGAAGCTCGAGGGACCATTGAAGCCTCTAAGTAGTCCCACTAGCTCGCCTTCAATGTTCACATACCAAACCACATATTGATGAGATATCCACTCAAGAAACCCCACATCGACCCAAACAGTAGAAGCACACTTAGTATAGAGTACATCCAAACTAGGTACAAACACTTCTTCATAACACAATCAACAAGCATGGAAACTCCAAGAAGTGGTGGCGGTGAAAGATCCATTCTATATCACTGAAAATAAGGAATAAGCTGAAGCCTGGTAAATAAAATTTCTAAGTCTAAAGTAAGAGTTCACATTCGCACTCACCCTAGCATAACAATCACATGCAAAAGCACACGCACCTTATCTTCTTTGCATGCGTATCACACATATACATAGTATTATCTAAGTATGGCATATTACTTCTTGATGCATCAGTATTATTTGATACTTTATCAACATGCATATATATATATTCATGAGTATACATCATCTTACTCACTTCTCATCTTGGGCATCAACCCAAGGCATCTCGCATTAACAAGGCATCTCAACTCCAAGGTATCCCGCAACATTCTACCATGGGGCATTCCACATCTATAGGGCATCTCGCATCAACGAGGCATCATCGCCATCATCAAGTGGACAACATAACATAACTTTTCATAATTCTTTTCATATTGTATCTTTTGACCATCATGCACATGATAACAATACATTGCATAATCTTCTTCACATTAACTATGAAATTCATATTCACTTTAAGAACAACATAAAGTTACACCATATTCTTCCTTGTAAATCATTTTTAGAACATAAACATCTTACCCCTTCGATAATTTCACATATTCATATAATAATTTTGGCATGTTCATCATTTTTTGCAAGCAAATGCTACATTCTCATAAGTGGCTACATAAACGTCCACAATTCGAATTTCGCGACCTCCTTCTCGAAAATATACGGGTATTGTGACATCCTCAATTCGACCCAGCCTGAGACGCAAAAAATGATTTAAACATATTTGGATCGTTAATTTTCGGATGAGTGGACGAGGGTCAAGCTTAGAAGCCCAATGGGCCTCACGCCACAATAGGCGCCCAAGTAGGCCCATTTTCATAATCAAGCCCAAGCTCGAGCCCATATGAATAGTGTCAAGGGTGAAATTACCAAATTGCCCCTTCTAGAAACCATATCTTAAAAGATATAATTGTGAGGAAGAAAACAAAATAGGATTAGAGATTTTTGTGCATATTTTTCTTAGTAGCCGTGCAAGCCTATAATGAGACTTGCTTAAGAAGTTTGCAAGAAGTCTTCTTGGCATTAAATTTTGCTTGGATTGTAGTTAATTAAGGAGGCCTAAGATTAGTAGCCATGCAAGCCTATTATAAGACTTGCTTAAGAAGTTCGCAAGAAGTGTTATTGGCATTTAATTTTGCTTTGATGGTAGTTAATTAAGAAGGCATAAGCTAGGCTACTAAAGTGAGACTTGCTTAAGAAGTTTGCAAGAAGTCTTCTTGGCATTGAATTTTGCTTTGAGTTAATTAAGAAGGCCTAAGCTAGAATAGATTATAGGTTTTAATTGCAAGATTGCATTATTGGCCCTCTTCAAGAGATTATAAATAGCTTATCATTTAGTTCATTTCTTTTCCTCTCTCTCTCTCTCTCTCTCTCTTCACCACCATTCGGCCACCACCACCATCGAGCCACCATTGCTAAGTCGTCGTCGCACCGCCGTGACACCGTCTATGCCGTCCTCACCATAAACCGTTCCTTTTTGCCATTGCTGTTCGTTGTTGTCGTCACCTTAAGTTCGTCTGGTGTAGTAAGTAGTTCTTCTAAACCTTGGATATGGCGTTACTTTGCGCAAATCGGACCTAGATTGAGTGTTCTATGAGCTTGATCTACATGTTAATGCTTGTTTTGCTTGGTTTTGTTTTGTTTTAGGAAGAGAAAGCTCATGTGTGCATTTTGTATGGTTTGCTCATGTAGAGGATCATGCTATTCTTGTTAATCTATGATCATATAATGGTAAGTAGTTTTTCTAAGTCTTGGATATGGCGTTACTCTACACAAATCAGATTTTGGATGAGTGTTATATGAGCTTGATCTACATATTAATGCTTGTTTTGCTTGATTTTGCTTGTTTTAGGAAGAGAAAGCTCATGTATGCATTTTGTACGATTGCTCATGTAGAGGGTCATGCTATTCTTCTTCATCTATGATCGTATAATGATAAGTGTTCTTGAAGCATATGTAGACTATGAGGATTAAAATGACGAATATGTGCTCGTATAACGGTTTATTGCAAAAATGGCTATTATTGCTCTATGATTATTGATTTTTGAGAAAAAAAAATGTTATAAGTCATTTTGCTTGTGTGCGTCTTGACAAGGAATGGTTGTAAGTGAAGTATGTGAATTTTCGCATGTTGGAGAATTGTGATTGTTCACGTGTGATTATTTTCATGCATTTTTATGTGTGCAGGATTGAAAAAGTTCAAACATGTGAGCACTAAACACCCTTACATTGGCTAAAGTGAAAGATAAGAATTAGCTTGAGTGTTTGTGTGATCACATAAATGGATTGTCCACCCATACGACTATAGGGGATGTTTGATGCCCGGATGATTTGTAACTTGGATGCCTAGATGATTTGTGACCTAGATGCCGTTTACCGATAGATTTCGGAACGATACTCTTAATTGAATGCTGTTTTTCTTCGAGAGAGGTCGAGACGTTGTCGTGCTTGATGGGGCGGGACGATGCCCAGTTATGCTAGAAGACCGAATGCCTTGCGCGGACTGGTAAATAACCGGCGTAATCCGTGTGCCTTAACAAAGATAAAAGCCTTATGCGGACTGGTGAATAACTGGCGTAATCCGTGTGTCTTGATTAAGAAGAGATCGTGCTAAACTAAGGCAATATGGAACATGAGTCCTTTGCATTTGTATCATCGTGTATGTAGGTCAAGTCTTGGTTTCAATTTGCTTGTCTGCTTTGAGATCCACAAAGTGATTATTTGGTTGTGTTTTTGGCATGTTGAGAGGATAAGATTTCCTTCCATAAATATAGATAAGGCAAAGCAAAGTCTTTGTTATTGATTTGCTATCAACTTGTTAAGTCATATGTTTGGTGCGTTCCCAAGGCGAGGTATCCTCCTACACGATGTTTAGAAGTCTTACTTATTAAGTTTACTTATTTGTTGTTGTTTAACTATTTTCAGGCCTCCAGTGATGGACGTTCGTTTCGTCTGTTTTGGTGTTCCCGTCGACCAAGAAGTGGAGGAAGCCACTTTTTGAAGTTAGCCCTTGTAGGTAGAAGGAGCTAAGTTAACCCTGACCCCTTTTTTTTGGGCAAAATCGAAAAAAGGCCTGAGTAACCGCCGTGTAATTAGACTAACTTCAGATGTGGGTCGATGATGCATACAAATAAGATATGCTTTTGTGTATGTGTTTTCCATTCTATCCCGTTATTGTTTTGGATGGGTGTTATAGTATTCGCTTATGCATGTGTTAATTGAAAAGATTAAAAAAAAAAGGGTTAGTGATGCCTCTTGGGATGTCGCAATTAAATGACCAATGCAAGGAAGTTGCGTGCTCGAGCCTTGAAAAAATAAGATCGGGGTGTGATAGGTATGGATCCGGCTTCGTATTTCGAGGTTAAAGGATTACTAAATTAATTAGCTTTGGGCTTAACTAACTTAACTTGGACTCTCCCAAGTTCTACCTAATCGCAACTTGGGTATAAGGAAGCTAAAATTTGGAGTCGCCACTAATCGTTTCGAGGTTGGTAGATTAGACACCCAATCAAGTCGAGGAGAGAATCGACTCGATTCTACAGAACCAAAGATTCTAGGGTTCGGGGACTTGCTTATGCTAATGATTTCTATTAGCGCCCTTTTGGTACCTAATTGGTCGAGATATTTTCTAAGTGATCACGCGATCTTGATAGCGTTTCAATCCTAAAGGTCAAAGCCATTTTTGTAGGTAAGCATGCACATGTTTTTATGGTTTTCTATTTTTTTTTAAATTCCTAAACCAGGCTAATTTATCATAGAAATAAAATTAACAATCAAGATATTGAAGTACAAAATGTGTAATAAACAAGCAAGCAATTCAAAACAACTAATCTAAATGCGAGAAAGTAAAGCCCGCAACTCATTGGGCATTAGTAATTACAACCCATTTTACAAAAGTTAGAGAGAAAGACCGGAATGGACATCGGTCATTCACCATCTTCAACGGGCCGCCGCATAAACATTGTCTAATCATGCATCTAACAATCATTTTGCAATCAAGGTCAAGTAAAAACAACCAAGTAGCCTCGGGGTTGGCCTTTGTAGACATGCAATTTAAAGGTTCGTGCCCTAGCGAGTGATTATGATTAATTGTTCTTTTGATCAACACGTTAGGCCTCCACTTGCACAAGCGACGTAAGAGAGTAACGATGTTGATCCCTAAGGTTAAAACTAATGGCCATTTGACGAACTAACCGCTAAGCATGCATTGGAAGTTCATCAATGGATCCAATAAACAACGATCATAGAATTTATAACATGCAACATGAGATATGCAAATTGAAGGCAACATATCAACTATCAAACGAATCATGCTCGACAAACCATGAAATCATCTTCCCAACACAGGAGGTCTAATCAAAGTAAGACAAGCATCATTAGAGAATTTGGAAAATGGAGTTTAAATAGCAATTTCGGCCCAAATTGATCTCAGGTGATCAACAAAATGGACAAATAGACACGTAGGTCAGAAAGAAAAATCAGTTTTCCCCAAGGACTTTATGAACCTAGAAACAATAGTAAAAGACATCCTAAAATCACGAAAATTAACAGAGATATAGATCAATATGTTATGAGTAACTTTCTTGTTTCAAGGTTTTCCAAAAGCGCCTTTCAAGTTGGTGAAAATTTACAATTTCACCCTGAAGGTCAGATTCGGTGGTTCAAGGAACCAGTCTGTGCACTGTCCGAATTTTGTGAAATTGACCAACCAAATCAAATACCCACGACCTCAAATTTGGTGGCTACTAAATAAGAGCCCAATGAACCTTTCTTGTGTTTTGAGTTTTTCCATAAAATGGACACAACTTGGTAAATTTGATGAAACCACACCGAAAAACTTTCAGAAAAATCGGTAAAGTAGGCATCGATTTGACCCACTTAGAAATTTTGTTTGGCCTTGAAACTTTTTTCAAAGAGTAGACAAGGACGTGTTCTACAACTTTCATGTAGAATACTTTTCCAGATTCTGTATATAAAAAATCACAAAAAATGGGGAAACCGCAAAGGTCGGTCAGAAACAGAAAAGAACAGAAACTATTTTGGTTTTCCAGATTTCTGGGCAAAGTTTGGAGGCACGATTGACATAGCAAATGATGCTTGTTCGAGTCCTGTGACCTCTCAAATCGAATATTGAGAAGTCATCTTCGAATGTCTCGACTATGGCTCTCCAAGAAAATGAAGTTTAAGAGGTCGAATGACCATTAGAAGAACAAAAGATCAGAAAAACGAACTTTCATAGAGAAATAGAGCATTATCCCAACAATAACCAACAAGCACACTAAGGCTATCTAGCAACATTTAGTTCTAAAATGAAGCCATACTAACAGCAAATATAATCACATGAACATGCACCAATATGAGACTAGATAGTCCCTCATTCAACCGGTAAGTTTCGTATTTTGGGTGAAGACCGTGCCTACCTTTGTCGACGGACGCACGGAGCTCAAACAAGCTATTTGGCCACCACCGAGATCCAATGGATAGCTAACACAGCCCGGCAAATCTATGGTTCAGAAGGAAACCAAAGGCGTTAGAGGTGCGAGACGGCGAAATACAAACACTAAAGAGAAAAAGGGAGAAACTAGGAGCCCTGGCGGTGGAATGGATGAACTCCAGGCGCGGCGAGCTCGAGAACACGTTGGGGGATGAGGTCGTGCGGCTTGGAACTCTGGTCGTGCGGCTTGGAACTCTGGACGACTGTCGAAAATGGCCATGAGAGGCGGTTGACATCGTTGCAGGAATCATCGGTGCCCACGCCAATGATCGTGCCAAGAGGAAGAAGGCCACGGACGGCGGCCTTGTGGTGGTCAATCGACGACGAGGCTGGTACGATAGGATAGAGCGAGGTGTTAGGGTTACGGTGGTGGTGATGGTTTGCTAGTGGGGGTCACTGGCGAGTGGCGGTGCCAGCAAGAAGGGGTGGCGGTCAGCGGCGTGAGAGAGAGACAGGCTCTTCCTCCAAAAAAAAATTATGATTCCCCTCTTTTTAGGGTTTTTAGGAAATGTGTATATATAAGGTCCCTAAAATGATCTAATCTTGGTCATTCAAGATCAATGGTCAAAATTAGATTCATTAATGGCATTTCTGTAATTTTTGGCTCAAATCTAAGAAAGTGGGCTTTCTCTTGGGAAATGGGCCATGAAATGGGCTAGAATTTGGCCCATATGGGCCGGCCTTGGGCGCATGGACCGGCAATTGGGCCCGTTCGGCCTAACTTGATCCGAGTCGGATCGGTCCAACTTTTCGTTGATTTTTGTCGTAAATTTTCCAACTTTAACCCTACTTTGCATAAAATTTTCCAATTAAATCGGGACAGGTGAAACATATTTGCTACGAAAATGCTTGTTCCAATTTAATTAGGTGGGGTTGGCACGTATCAAGAGCTATTGTTTCAAAAATGGTAATATGGATCAAATATCATGAAAAAAAAAAGCTTACACTAACAATTTAAAGTTAGGAAAAACTAATTTTCGTATTTTGTGAATTTTCCGTATTTTTATGAATTTTCTTGATTAATGTTCAAACAATTCTAAGATGTAGGAACTAAAATTGAAATCAATGCTATATAAAATAAACGACTCTTTTTTTTGTTTGAAAAATGGCTTTGTTGCGATCGAAACTCAAATTCTAAGTTTTACTTTAAAATGACTGATTGGCTAAAAATCAGGTGTCAACAACTGCCCCTCTTTGAGATGGAGTTCAAAAAGGTTCCTCTCAAAGACAAAATGATACTTGAGTTTTTAGTCGATTAACTCGAGAAAGAAATGCGGGGAAATGAAAGGAAAGAAAAGAAAAGAAAAATGACATTTGATCGAGGATGTACCTTTGAGCTTGCCTCTAACCATTGGAACGTTTGTCGTACATTTTCATCTACTTCTCTCTCTCTTTCTTGAGGAGCGGCCCCCTTTTTTTTAACGGTAAATAACTAGGGATATGGTTACTTACCTTATTGGGAACAAGAGGTGGATAACTAGGCATTGAGCTACTTAAACTCTTGGAAAAAAGGGTGAGGGGTATAACCAGACATTAGGTTACTTGACCTCTTGAGAAAGCCACCTGTGTACACTCACAGGGGTTAGCTTGATTGGGTAATCTTCTAAGGTTATGGGCCGCGATCATTGGGACGGATTCCATGGTTGTGACCCATGTTCATTGCAGGAAGACTATAAAAGAGATTTTTTTATGACTGCACTTGGCTAGTCATCTGAAATGGGTTTTAATGACTGCACTTAACTAATCATTTCAAAAGGGTTTCCATGACCGCATTTTGCTAATTAGAAGGAAAGGGTTTTAATGATCGTACTTAGCTAATCATTTCAAAAGAGTTTCCATGACCGCATTTTGCTAATTAGAAGGAAAGGGTTTTAATGATTGTACTTAGCTAATCATTTCAAAATGGCTTCCATGACCGCATTTCGTTAATCAGAGGGAAATTTGTGAAAACTCCACTGGGGAAACATTCATTGGGGATTGATTTCTGTGAAAGGGTTTCCAAGGCTATGCGTGGTAAGCCTAACGGAATTTCAAAAATGCACCTTGTTCAGGTGAGAGATTTTGCAAAGATTCCAAGATTGCCCTTCGGCAAATCAACGGATATTTTAATTTTAAAATGCATGAGGACCTTTGAACGTCATTCAGTGCAATCAATATTCAAAGGTTGACAAATGCCATTAACCATCAAAACTTCCTTTTAAAGGAGAGTTTGTGAGCAAAATGATTTTGATAAAATCAAAAGATTATGCTGAAATATACCAAATTGGTGTACCATGATTGGAAGGATCTTCTCACCATGGTTCTCAGGAAGAGATTCTAGATCTCGACCATTAGTGTGGGGTATTTAGATACATTTGGGAAAGTAAATTTCTTGTAAGCTATGTCAAAGGTTAACGGGAATGTTCGCAATAAATACAATTTGACCGATCCGAGAGGTCTTCTAAAAGACCCTAATGTTGGTTTGGTCAATTGTGTTCAATGAGGACTCTTTTGAGTCAAGGCTTTTGAAAAGAAATTTTCATCAACTGTTTCGGGTTTAAAAGTCAAGAACCTTACAAGATGAGAAAAAGTAATCTTGCCTACACTTCTTCGTGCGAAGCTTAAGACATATAAACTCTACGTTAATCTGGGTGCCCTAGTCGGAAGAGACTTCAACGAGTGGTAACGTAGGCTCGAATTAGGGATTGAGGAATGGAAAGGCTGATTTTGGCTCAGAAAATATATAAGGAAGGCTGAGGTTGATGATCATCACTATCTTGTCACTGGTCTTCGGTCTTCAAGATCATTGCTGGGGAGTATTCGGTCTTCGGCCACATGTCAGATTTGGACTCCATCGGAGATTAAATCAACTCTCTTTAGGGAGAAGTCGTTGAAGAAATTGCAAATTGATTTCAGTTGAAGATTTCATGCTACAAACTCATTCCACTGGAGATGCAATTATAGAATTGACAAAGGAATGGGTTTCCCTCGGGCCATTTTGCTCACTGGCTCAAATTCTACGGTTTTCCCTTCTTTTTTGTTTCTTTTTTCTTTTTTTCTTTCTTTTCTTTTCAGGGAAAACTCTAAGCAATATAGGGCTACCAAAAAATGCCAACTCATATTTCACCACGAGGACACAATGAACCCTAGAATGCTTAGAATTTTGGGACTTTCACGATCCTAGAAGTTCTCAATGTCTTGATCTGTTCCTAATATCATCAAAAAGTGGCGCCTTTTTCACTTGCCTCGATGTATAGTCTATGATCACTGATAAGGGTTCGAAAAATGAAATAACAGGCATAAGGGGTTAAACAAAAGGATAAAGTGTATAAGATCGAGAATGAATTGCTCTTCATCATCCCAAAGGCACTCAGATTCCCGATTTGAGTTTAATGCAAAGCATCCCGTGAAGTTAATGCAAGTGCAGGCAAGAAAATCTCTAGTCATTTTTCTCACCTGTGCCGTCTAACTTACCTCTATCTATCCCGATGTGGGATGATTCTTGATAGGGGTAATTCGAAAAAGGAAATCTCCCTATTTAGGCTTAAGTGGCTAGCAAGGGATTCGCTCAAGTGTTTAGGAAAATGAAGAAAATGTCTTTCATCACCTTGATCATGTATTCAAAGCGAATAAACCTTACGTCCTAAGACTTGGTGTTTTGTTACCGCTCAACTATCAAAAGTGTGTAGGGATGTGTTTGGTCTTGGCTTACCTTTCGTTATCCTGAAGGCACCTACTTGGTATGCTCAACATTTCCCTTTCGTTTTCTTGGAAATCATTTGTTTCAAAACACTCTCCATGGGGATTTTTGATAGAAAATGCATGAATCAAAGTATGAAGGATCAAATGCACCGCTCCATTCAAAAGTCATAGGAAATCAGGTTCTAAATTGATTTTTTCTTCAGAATGCATATTTGGATTTTCGAAAAGGTTTTTGAAATGATTTTAAATGTCCTTGTTCGAAAGTGATCTTTTGAAGATGCTTGACATTCAAGGAAAAAGGGTACTTACCTGGCTCGTGTTGGCTGATAAGTTGGTTTGTCAAGATTTCCTATCAGCATACAAAAGGAATTATACTAGCGTATATATTTTGAAAATGACAATTTGGAACGACACACCTTCGTCTTCGCGGAAGGTTCCTCGTTAGTTGCTTCCCTTTAGTCTACTCGACCTTAGACCTACAAAATGAACGAATATGCAAATGATATGCATGGTATTTATGCTATGCAAATGTCCTAGAGTGACTCAGGTTTTCGGCAAAAGGGAGGGTACACTGGCTCCCAAATTTCATTCATGGATAATACTTCTTGATAACATCAGTATTTATAGGCTTTGGCAACGCTTGTCCATCCATTTCTACAAGGATTAAGGCTCCTCCAAGCAGAACCTTCTTGACAACGTAAGGGCCCTCATAATTAGGCGTGAATTTCCCACAAGGATCCTGAATCGCAGTTGAGACCTTTTTCAAGACAAGATCATCAACCTCAAAGCTCCTTGGTCAAACCTTACAATTAAATGATTTGGCTACTCACTTTTGGTAACTTTGACCATGGCATAAAGCCTTCAACCTTTTTTCTTCAATCAAATTTAATTGTTCATACCTCTGTTGAACCCATTCGGCCTCGAAAAGCTTAACTTGTAAGAGAATCCTTAATGAAGGAATTTCTACTTCCACTAGCAAGATTACTTCCATTCCGTAAACCAAAGAAAAGGGCATTGCCCCGGTCGAAGTTTGAATTGACGTTCGATATGCCATCAATGCGTACGGCAATCGTTCATGCTAATCGCTATAGTTCTTGGCCGTTTTGGACAAGATTTTCCTGATGTTCTTGTTTGCTGGCTTTACTGCTCCATTCATTTGCGGGCGATATGGAAACGAATTCAGGTGACGAATATGAAATTCACTTAAGAGTGCATCAACCACCTCGTTGTTTAGATTTGATCCATTGTCGGTGATGATTACTTTGGGAACTCCACAACGGGCAATGATATCGCAGCGGATAAACTTAGCCATGTTCTTTGTGGTGACATTGACATAGGAGTTGGCCTCGATCCACTTCATAAAAAAATCGATGGCCACTAAGATAAACCGATGCCCATTTCACATCATTGGATTGATTGGCCCGATAACATCGATGCCCCACATAGAGAAAAGCCATGCTTCGGACATCTGGTGTAGCTCATTTGGTGGCACGTTGATCTTGTCGCCATAGACTTGACACTGGTGACAATATCGCGCGAGACGAATACAATAAGACTCCATGGTCAACTAATAATAACCCAATCTCATGATTTTCTTTATCAGATGGCCATTCATATGCGGGCCACATTCTCCTTCGTGTATTTCTTGCATGAGTTGATTGGCTTCGCGTGCATCTATGCACCTCAGCAAAATCGAATCGAACGACCTCTTTTACAACGTTTCACCACTAAGGAAAAACTTTTATGCCAGCTTGATCATGTATTTTCTATCGGCAGCCTCACTTCTTTAAGGAAATTTGCCTTTCTGGAGATAATTTTTTATGACGTGGAACCATGGTTCAACATTGGGTTCCTCTTTGATTCTCATGCAATAGGCCAAATGCTTGAGGATTTCAAATTTTAAGGGATCAATGTCCAATCTGTCCATGACTTGCAGCATCAAGGATAGGGTTGTCAATGTGTCAGCGAATTGGTTTTGTGATCTTGGCAAATAGCTAAAGGATATGTCCTCGAATTCCTCCACCAGCTCTTCGAGTAAATCGTGATATGGGATCAACTTCAAGTCTCGGGTTTGCCATTTCCCTTCGGTTTGAAGGATGATAAGCATAGAATCCCCATGAACGTGTAGTCTTTGAACTTTAATGGCATATTGTAAGCCAATGATGCAAGCTTCATATTCCACGATATTGTTGGTACACGGAAACACAAGCTTTGCGGCAACGGGATAATATTGACTATTCGGGAAAATGAGAACTGCCTCGGTGCCAGACCTAGACAAGTTAATTGCACCATCAAAGAACATCGTCCATTTGTCTCCAGATACAAAGAGAATACGCTTGTTCGCCAAATTCACGTCATCTATGGTTTCAACTCCGACAAGGCTCTCAATTAGCATATCAGCGATAGCTCTACCCTTGACTGACTTTTGTGACATGCTTTGTACATCAAACTCCGAAATGAGAACCTGCCATTTGGCCAACCTTCCAAGCAACGTAGGCTTCTCTAAAAGGTATCTAATCGGATCATTCTCCATCACCAACAGGATTTGATGATGAAGGGTATACTGTCGCAAACAGTGTAATATCCAAACCAAAGCTACGCATATCTTCTCGACCTTTGAGTAGCTTATCTCAGACGTGGTGAACTTTTTTCTAAGATAGTATATCGCTCATTTCTTCCTATCGCTTGGCTTCTTTTGAGTGAGCATGGATCTCAGCGACTCATCATGGATGGTTAAATACAATATCAGAGGAGTCCCCATAATGGATTGGATGAGGATCGGTGATTGCGTTAAGTACCGCTTGATCTTCTCAAAGGCATTTTGACACTCTTCATCCCATTATACCTTGATGTTCTTCTTCAAAAGCTTAAAGAAAGGTTTTGCCATTTTGGATAAATAAGATATGAGTCTTGCCACATAGTTCAACCTTCCTAATAAGCTTTGTATTTCCTTAACTATTAATGGGGGCTTAAGGTCACATATGGCCTTAACCTTTGAAGAATTGATCTTGATGCCTTGGCTACTAACTATGAATCGTAACAGTTTTCTGGATTTTGCCCTAAATACACATTTTGCGAGGTTAAGCTTTAGCTTGTATTTCTAGAGACGATCGAGTAGCCTTTTCAAGACTTGGATGTAGTCTTTGCCTTGTTTCGTCTTGGTAATCATATCATCTACATAGACTTCTACTTCGTGATGCATCATGTCGTGAAATAGAGTGACCATAGCTCTTTGATAGGTTGCCCCATCGTTTTTCAATCCGAAGGGTATCACCTTATAGCAGAATTGTTGGGGCTAACACACGACCTAGAAGGGGGGTTGAATAAGTTGAGTGATGATTTATCAAAAATTTTCGCAGAATAGAAAAACAATCACCACTGATGATTCTAAATGCTCATGAATTAGTATGAGTGATACTGATACTCGAATGTTCAGGGATGGTGTAGTATGAATACAGTAAGTAAGAATGCAAATCACACAGAGGTATATAGTGGTTCGGCTTAACAAGAAGCCTAAGTCCACTCTCAGACTAACAGCTTAATAGCGGCTGGATTCCACTAGTAATTAGCACTTGTGATTACAACTGTCTTGTGACGTTCCTCAGTATAATAGATTACACTATCAGGACACGTACATTAGCCTTACACTTGTCTCACTAACACAAATGCTAATACAGTGGATCAGATAATAAGCGAACAATGAACAGTGGTGCTAGCTAGTACTGGTGAGCAAAGGCTTTAAAGAGTGGAACGAAGGATTTGAGTGAAAGGCTCTCAGAAGCTTGAAATCTCTCATATCTTCTCTGAAGGGATCACTTCTCTCTTGATAATACTCACCACCTAGCACTCGAGCCACTCTTCTCCTTATGTAGACCTCCAGCTTGTATCGTAGCCATTATAGCATCAACGGTGCAGATTTTGCCAAGGATAGAAAGGATGTCAGCTTTGTAATCCATACACCAAGATGCCAGCACTATTACTGGTACACCAGGACACTAGGATAGATCATTCGCCAGGCGGGCAGGACGAATATTCTTATCTATTAAGAATAATGTTGCCAGGACTGTCCTTTGTCTTCTGTACTATGACAACTGTTATTATTGCTACCTTGTTTGAGGAATCCATCGGTTAACTGCTGTAGTCTAAACCATCAACAGTCATGATTACCAGTACAATACCCACCATTATCACATCAATTCTGTCACTCTTTGCACAACAAACTTGTGATTACCCCGAGTAACTTGGTGGACAATTTCCAGTGAAGATATTGAGCCAACGAATTGTTAAATGGTGATGTCAATCTTAATACCTTTCATCAATACCAAAGATACTTACAAACACTATCTTCGACTAATCCTTCCAAGCTATCATGATATCCCCTCGCGACACTTGTTCACCTTCTTGTTTTCGATCAGGTTCTTCTCTTTTCTGACTGTATAAGATCAGTGCTGATTGCACTTTCATCTGTACTAAAGATATTCACGAACACTATCTTGACTGGTCCTTCCAAGCTACCATGATATCCCCTCGTGGTACTTATTCACTTTCTTGTCACAGATCAGGTTATTCTCTTTACTGATGTAATAGGATCACTGGTGATTATAACTTATTTCACCATCTGCACTTGTCATGGTAAACATTAGAACTCGAGATAGTTTTGTGATCATCAAAATACTTTAGGGATGTTTTCCAACAATCTGCCCTATTAGGTGATAAATATGACATCTTGCTTTTGTCTTCTTCTTTCATTCAAATTTGATTATATCCAGAAAACCCATCCATGAAGGAAAACAATTCATAACCAGCCGTACTATCCACCAAAACGTCGATGTGTGGTAGCGGGAAGTCATCTTTTGGGCTTGCCTAATTCAAGTCTCGATAGTCCACGCGTATTCTAATTCGCCTGTCCTTTTTTGCTATAGGGACAATATTTGCAACCCAATCGAGGTATTGTATCGCTTCAATAAAGCCAACATCTAGGAGTTTCATGACTTCCTCTTTGATTATCTTCGACAATTCTGACTTCGTCCTCCTAAGCTTCTGCTTCTTTGGGGGAATATTAGAATTCAGGGGTAACGGTGCTCCACGATTTCAGGATCTAAACACGGCATATTGGTATAAGACCAGGCAAATACATCCTGGTATTCCTTCAAAAGATTGGTCATTCTCTCAACTTTGGAAGGGGAGAGTTTCTCTCCAATCTTAGTCTCTCTAACATTCTGATCATCACCCAAATTTACTGTAACTGTCTGTTGTATAATCAACAGCTTAGTTCCTCGTGGCGATCCTAATCACATTTAATATCTCTGTGATCACCGTCGTTATCGAAATTGGAGGGACTGTTATCATGTGAGCCCAAGCTACAAATATAACTATCGTGTGAATGCAAGATGTTATGCTCAAGGAGGTGGGGACACTCTCTAGCTGGCTCATCTTTAGTGATAATGAACCAAACGTAGTCTTCATCATTGAAAAAGTCAGGGGAGATCTCGATGTCTGGCTCCTCCTAAGCACCGTGTAGAATTTAACAATCACCTCTTTGAGAGAATGATTGAGTAAACTAACTCGGCCTCTGCCAAAATGGCCTACACAATAACCTCAACCTCCTCAGTTGCCCTGACCTCCTTGGATACATCGGTCTCCATGGTTAGTGAGCTTGTCTTGCTCTTCAACATAGCCTAAATCTCTCCCTTTGTGTCCATTGAAGGCTTCGATAGGAGTCCGAATGTCTTGACCATATATCTCTAATCCTCTTTCCGGTACGAATCCATTCTCAAGCAAAATCTTCTCGGACATGATTGCAAGCTTCGAAAGCTCGGGAGACTTCACGAGCACCCATGTGGGTACGTATATCATAGACATCAACTAGAATGAGTGATAGCTTGGTTTCTCCTTGATCTCGAACTCTATGTACAGGATCGCGGTATTATGGAAGACTTTGAAGTCTGTCTCGCCGTATACGGTGATGAGCTTCCTATCCACCACAAACTTTACTTTCTAGTGCAAGTTAGATGGAACAGCTCTAGCAGTGTGAATCCACGGCCTTCCCAGCAGGAAATTGAAGGCACTCGGGATATCGAGAACTTGAACAGCACGGTAAAAGCTACCAGACCGACAAAGAGCTCTAACTCTATTTCTTCCATCACGTCTTTTCTCATCCTGTCAAATGCACGGATGGTTGACTTGGCGATTTGAATCTTTTATGAATTGATCCCGAGAAGACAAAGTGTTGCCAACGAGCAAATGTTTAGAGCGGACCCATTATCAATCAGGACCCTTGCTACACTCTTGTCTTGACATTTCACAGAAATGTACAAAGCTTTGTTGTGAACCTGACCTTTAGTGGGAAAGTATTCATCGGAGAACGAGATCTAATCTTTTAAGAGGATTGATCCAACGAACTCTTCTAATTGCTCATCATTAATAGTATTGGGGATATGGAACTTGTTGAGGATTTTGAACAAGGCTCGCTTATGTTTATCCGAAGACTTAAGAAAATCCAACAAGGATATTTGTGCGGGCATTTCCCTTAGTTGATCAACCACTTGAAATTCGTTAGTCTTAATTATAGCAAAAAATTGCTTAACATCTTCATCAGTCACAGCTTTCTTCTCTATCCTAGAGTTGGGTGGATAACATTGCCCAGACCAAGTCACGACGTCGACACTACTTGACCCGTAATCCCACGATATAGCCTTGGTATCATAAAGCAACTCTACCTCGTCTTCAAAGGGCAACAGTTCTATCACAATAGGGCTTAAAGCCTCATCTTGTATCTCGACGAACTCAAGGTAATCAGATAATAAGTCAATGACAATGGGCCCAATCCCTCCCTCGCCTACTTTGTACGAATCGTCGTCCTTAATCAAATCTATGAGCATGGTCACCATTTCATCATCTTGCTTGGTAGGAGTAATGTCATCCATACAACCCCATCCGTTAGGGATGATATCCTTAGGTCGACATAGAAACTTGGGGGAGGTGTGTACTTAAAATAAAAGTCATTCTTTTCGCTCAGGTGCCCTAGAGTATCGACTAATTCATCGTCTCTACGGGCTAGCTCCATGAACTCATAAAACCAACGATTTATCTCCTTGTTTGTTTCGAGGTCGAAGGTGAACTCATCATCATTCCATATGATCGGGAAATTGACATCTTCCTCTGTCATCGGAGGTTCTGTTTCTTTGGTTATGACTCCTTCATTAGTAACTCCCGTAGCTCAAAACCTTTCAACTAAAGGCCCAAATTTCTCCCAATCAATCTCCCAAATGAAGTTTTCATAAGACACGTCAATTGCAATGGATAGCATCATCACATCTCTTGCTTCTTTCTCGGCTAATCGGATTACTCCCATATCAATCATCTTGAAAATGCATCTCATCTTTTCCTTGACGGGTATATCACATCTTTCCTTGCAATGTCCGGCCAACAATAAAACTCCATATAGCTTAGCGACATCGACTTTAAAGGGAAACCTGTACTCACTTACACCTTTGGAGATCATGTTCACGTTTTGAGGGTGATTGGGCAACGGGTTTTGTTGCACATTCGGTGCAGCCTCCTTGAAAGTTAGGATCCCATTGTTGATAAGGTTTTGAACTTTGTTCATCAGTGCGAAGCAATTATCAGTGCTATACCCCTTCTCACCCATGTGGTAAGAACAAGTTTTGGTGTTATGCCCCATCCCTTGGGTACGCGACAACCCAAACTTCACTTGGGTCATTTTAATGCGACGTCCTAGGACACATCGTCGACCCATTCTTTTTATCTTTTGATTAAATGCAAATGGAAGCAAATCATAACCACCCATTCAAACACAACAATAGGGATAGTAAGAAAATAGAAAGACAATCAATATCAAAAGCGCTACTTTATTTATCTACTAGTCAACCCTAGGAAGTTTACATGTACATGCCATTTTACAATAGGCTACTTCCTACCAAGACTAACAAAAAATACCGGGGTCGGGGTTGACTTAACTTCTTTAGACGAGGGCTACCTAAAAAGATCTGCGCTTTATGCCTTTAATAGAGGTAGTGACTAGGAGGAGTCTTAGGGTCGGTCTTGCTATCCAGATCTGTCTCCAGATCCTCAACTGCACTATCAGGGGTGTCGAGATCCATCGAGTCCTAAACCTCTTCGTTTGGACCTCTGCCAGACGGTCCATCAAAACCCCTCAGCGAACCAAAAAGGTCATCTCCATGCCGGACAAACCACGCCTTCAAGCGATGGGGGCACTAGATACGATAACCCCTCGTCTACATAAATAGTGGTCACATAACACTCGAACACACGATTTGAACCAGGATTCGGGTACGGTGTTATCTTGAAGGTTTGGTCCATTGGGACCCCGAACCGCACACGCCTACTTTTCATTTTATGGTCTTGAAAAGTGGTTAATGTCGCAACCTATTTTTCCCGACCTGTGTTAGGAAAAGGGATAGGTTCTGGGGTATTGCCCAAGAGGACGGACCATGAGCCCATCGGATCGGGCGTGAACTCTCCCAAGCCCATACCTCATGTGACATTGGGTTCAGTTTAGAGTTCTTAACACCCTTAGCATTTCTAGGAGTAGCCACTAGTCATTTGGGGTCGACTAGAAACCAATCGAGACTTAGGAGTGTAGTCTCAATTCCTACGAAATCAGAGATTCTGGGTTTAGGGACTTGCTTATGCTAATCATTTAACTAGCGCCCTTTTGGTACCATAACATGATTGTTTGATTACCAAAATGTGCAAGCGTTTTCCAATTTTCAAAATCTGATGTATTAGTCCGCTAAATGTTCACGTAATTTTTAGGTTCACATCAGTAATATCATGCGGTATAGTTATGGTTGGAATATATATATATAAGCGCAATCAAATGAATATATAGCAAGGATATACAAACACTACCATAATATTCAACTAAATTTACCACTTTGATTTATTTAACATTAACACGTTTAATCACAAAAGGTTATATTTGAGCAAATTAAATAGCCAAACGCGAGGCCCGGGCATACAATAGCATATCTCTGGGAAGGAGATTGACGCACTGAGTGGTCCCGATTTGGAGCGATCAATTGCCAGCGAGCCGAGGAATAAATTCAGCTAAAGGGCGGGACTTTCATCAAACATTTGATATGCCTAGAAAGTTAGAGACAAATCGAAATAGTCGAAGATTATGGTGAAAAATTGAGCTCGGCGATCACTACACTGAGCTTCACCGTGCTGGGACCGACCTCCGTATGTAGCCTGATTCCGGTTAGCTTGTTGGAGATCGAGTCCCGGCTACTCGGTCAAAAACAAGGGAGAACAGAGTATACCGAGAGGAAAAAAAAATTGACCAACCTAGTTTTTGACAGCAAGGCATTTTGGCGATTGTCGGGCAGCTTCGAGGAGTCACGGGCCGTCTCAGGAACCGAGTAAGCTGGTTGGAAGGCCGGTGCGCCTTGTACCCCGGACCATTAATCTCCCTTGGCTCCGGCGACCGAACTCTCTCTCTTTCTCTCTCTCTCTCTCTCTCTCTCTCTTTGATTTTTCCTTCAAAATCCGCTCATTTTCTCACCATTTTTCACCAACCCAGACTTTGTTGCTTCTTGCTCCTTTTATAGGTGAAAGAGAGGGGGAGTGGCGCCGTGAATCAATGAGGGCCGAGGAAACCAATGGGCGGTCCTCCTTGGCCGACCGAACATCCCTACGCCTGCTGCTACTCCTAGTTTGACACAAATTCTAGGTAGCATCCTTGGCCGTGATCAACAAGGAAGAGGAGAGAGGAAATATCAGCCGGCAGTGATCATCTGCATTTTCCGATGAGGGCGCAACAGAAGGCGTTCGCGGGTGCAGGGAAAGAGAAGGAAGTGGGTCGGGGGGGAAGAAATAAAAGAAAGGAAGATGGGCCTAGGCCTACGCGGGGGGAGAAGAAAGAAAAGAAAAGAAAAGAAAGAAAATAGGCCGGGTCAAGCCCGAGTGGGCCGGGCAACCCGGCCAAAGCCAATTTTTTTTTAAATAATTGATTCTTACTTATAATAATAATTATTATTATGTTATTTTGAAATTGTGCATTTTCCTATTCTTGTCTATTTTTTGTGCCTATACTAATTTGGCAAAAAAAATTTATTATAGAAATTGGATTAGATTAAAAATAAAGACTGAATCACCAAAAAATAGGTGTTAATAGCTGCCCCTCTTTGAAGGGGAGCTCGAAGAGATTTCATTCAAAGATAAATGACACCTAAATTTTGGCGGTGTACTGAATTAAATAATAGTAATAGGATGGTATGAATATATGAAAATGGTTTTGCTGATAAAAGAAAATGGTACAACTGTGTATTCATGGGCTCGACCAACACAAGGTCAATACCATTGTGCAGCTAGGGGATTGACAAAAAAAAATGAACCGCGAAGGCATACCTTACAAACAAAGGGGAAACTGGGTTACAAAGGCTCACCAGACTAATATGGGAACTCTGGGCTGCAGAAGCTCATCAGGCCGATACGGGGACTTTGGGTTATGAAAGCTCATCAGGCCAATACCTCACCAGGCGAATATGGGGACTTTGGGCTGCGAAAGCTCACCATGCCGATATGGTGCTTCAAGCTGCAAAAGCTTACCTGGCCGAATATGGGGACTCTGGGCTGCAAAAGCTCACCAGGCCGATATGGGATGCTCTGGGCTATAAAAGCTCACTAGGCAAATATGAGGATTCTGGGCTGCGAAAGCTCACTAGGCGAATATGGGGACTCTAGGCTGCAAAAGCTCACTAGGTCGATATGGTGCTCCAGGCTGTAAAAGCTCACTGGGTGGAATATGAGATGCTCTGGGCTACAAAAGCTCACCAGGCGAATATGAAGACTCTAGGCTGCGAAAGCTCACCAGGTCGAGAGAAAGCTCTGGGCTACAGAAGCTCACCGTGCAAATATGGGGACTATAGGCTGCGAAAGCTCACCAGGTTGAGAGAGTGCTCCAAGCTGCAAAAGCTAATCGTGTAAATATGGGGATTCTAGGTTGCGAAAGCTCACCAGACTGATATGATGCTCCGAGCTGTAAAAGCTCACCGTGCAAATATGGGGACTCTAGGCTGCAAAAGCTCACTAGGTCGAGAGAATGCTCCGGGCTACAAAAGCTCACCGTGCAAATATGGGGAGTCTAGGCTGTGAAAGCTCACCAGGCGAATATGGGGATTCTGGGCTGCGAAAGCTCACCAGGCAAATATGAGGACTCTGGGCTGCAAAAGCTCACTAGGCCGATATGGTGCTCCGGGCTGGAAAAGCTCACCAGACCGAAAATGGGGACTCTAGGCTGCAAAAGCTCACCAGGCCGATAAGAAGGGTAGTGCGGGCATGAAGCTCACGTACCTATTAAACATCATTTAAAAGGTGTTCCGAGGGGTTACCTATACATTTTGTGAAAAGAGGACATCACAGGCTGCTGAAGCTTACTGTGTGTTGAAATTTGCTTCGCTGGGGAAGCCGAAGAAGTACCTACTCCACTTGAAGGGTAGACTAGAGAAAAAGATGATCCTTCGGAGTTCTTCCGGTCGGACAAGGCTGAGAGGAGTTCTTCCTACGGAGCCATAGAGGTGATCCATCGGAGTTCTTCCAGTTGGATGAAGCTGTGAGGAGCTCTTCCTTCATGTTGAATGATCTCTAGGAGTTCTTCCCATAGGACAGGGCTGGGAGGAGTTCTTCCTATTGATAGGGAGATTATGGGCATGAAGCTCACCATACCTGCTCAATTGGAGTTATTTTGATGCGAATATCATTCTGATCGAAAGCAATATGACAAATGCTTCGGTAACAGAAGCATATTAGACAAGGTTAGTGTTATTTGATCAAGTAATGCAAGATGTTATTCATGAGAAAGCATTGGATGTATGGGCAAATCAAGTTAATCCCACTTGTTTGGAAAAACATCATCAATTGTCAAATTCCCTAGGGAGACAAACCTGTGTCAAAATGATCTTGACTCTTAAAAATGGTTTGTTTAAATGCCAAATTGGAGCACCTTAGTTAGAACGGACTTCTCATAATCGCTCATGATAGCTTTTGTTCCCATCCATTGATGTGGGAAACAGGTCTGATCACTCAAAGTACTTCACTTTACCAGTGCCACAGGTTTTGAGAATCATTCGCAATAAGTACATATTGGTCAATCTGAAAGGTCTTTTCTAAAGGATCGTAATGCTAGTTTAGTCATGGGCTTACACAAAATGTATTCACTTTGAAGCCAAGAAATGGATACTAGATAGATTTATCTTCATCAGGTCTGCAAGTGAAGAACCTTGAAGACAAGATAAGAAATGATTACCTCTACTCTTTCGAGCGGTAACTTCTTTTGCGAGATACTTATGTCAACTCAAGCCATCTCAATTAGAAGAGACTTTGGGAAAGGGTTGTAATGTCAGTTTAGTGTAAGGCTCAACAAGGCTTGTAATTTCTCAAAGGGGTTCGAAAGTTGGTGATTATTTTAGCCTCATTACCAACTTGTCAATTTTTGAAAGCTTTCGACTCTTGAAGTCTAATTTGTCTCGAGAGTCTTTAAGCTAATCCTTTGCTTGAAACAAGAGAGCTTCACTCTTTATTGTAATTGCTTTTGTGTTTGAATTGATTTTTTCTTTTTCACAACAGCACCTCCATTTTGATTTTGACCGCACTTGATTTTTTTTCGGGCATTGGCCTTGCTTTTACCAGGCACACTGCTTTTTATGCCCCATGGTTTCAATTTTTCTTTTGGCTCATTGACTCTTTTGATTTCTAACACTCTTGATTTCTTAGGACTCTCAAGACATCTTTCTTTTTAAATCTAAATTTCTTGGTAAATCATATGTCATGCCCTAGTGTGGGAAGATAATCACCAACAGGAATGAGAAATGGATATTCAGTCTCAACTTGGCTAAGCAAAGGGAATAAGTGTTTAGGTAGAGAAATAAATGCTCTTCTTCACTTCGGGATGCTTCAAGCTTTCATGAGAACCCACCTGAAGTTACCACAAAAAGGTTGATGCAAGTGGATGTAATAAAACCTTTCTTGATCTTTTTCTCCAAATGATTTTACACCATAACCTCCTAAACTTGCCCCAATGTAGGGTGGTTCTTGACAGGGTTATTTAAAAATTTCTCTCTACTCAGGCTCAAAATGGCTAGCAAGGGTTATATTCAGTGTAGAAATGAAATGCCTTTCGTCATTTTGACCCATGTACTCAGCGCGAATGAACCTTTCTATCCTAAGACACGGTATTTCTTTTAGCTCAACTCTACTCTCAAAGTGTTTATAGGATGTGTTTGGGATTGGATTACCTCTCTTCATCCTAATTGTTTATTGTTTAGCATGTTTAACATTTCCCTCTCCTTTTGTCGAAATCGTTTGAACAAATTTATTTCAATGGAAATTTGATTCAAGATGAGTGATCTGACAATAGGGAAAACCAAGCTTTGATGGTAATGCTCAGGAATGCTTGTAAAATGACGCATTATTTCCTTTTTTTTTAAGAGACAATAAAGTTTTCACAATGACAAAAACTTTTGATGTCACTCATGTTTTTCTTTTAGAGAAAAAGGATACTTACCTGCTACCTGTGGTGGCTCGGCAATCCTATCTAGTTTGACACTTTTCACCACCAACGACATTTCAACCTGCCTCATTCAGCGAGTAAAAGGTGGTATTTGGGGAGTCGCACTCCGATTTTTCATCCATACCATGATGTGGATGTAATGTTCAGGCGGAGTAGTCTTTTGGGTGAACCTGATGATTTTTCCTACAAAGAAAAAGTGGCAAAAAGGTGAGGGGATGGCAACCGAAGTTACTGTCCCAAGTTTTGAACCTAGGATGTCTGACCTTTTTGCTCATCCCCGGATACCACTCGGCCGATGCGTGAGTGGTGGGAATCGTGTGCCGACTTTTTATTTAAATGGCAAATGATGCAAAAAGAGGGGAAGGAGGGGATGGCAATCGAAGTCGCCGCCTCTAAGTTTCGAACCCAGGACATTGGACCTTTTTGTTCATTCTCGGATACCACTCGACTGAGGCACGAGTGGTGGGAATCGTGTGCCGACTTTTTATTTAAATGGCAAATGATGCAAAAAGGGAGGGAGGGGGAGGAGGGGATGGCAACTGAAGTCGCCGCCTTCAAGTTTCGAAC
>BCNH02000006.1:13965130-14047933 GCA_001662345.2 Metrosideros polymorpha var. glaberrima | reverse complement strand
AAAGGGGGGGGGGGAGGAGGGGATGGCAATCGAAGTCATTGCCTCCAAGTTTCGAACCTAGGACGTCGAACCTTTTTGTTCATTCCCAGATACCACTTGGCCGAGGTGCGAGTGGTGGGAATTGTGTGCCAACTTTTTATTTAAATGGCAAATGATGCAAAAAAAAAGGGGGGAGGAGGGGATGGCAACCGAAGTCGCCACCTCCAAGTTTCGAACCTAGGACGTTGGACCTTTTTGTTCATTCTCGGATACCACTTGGCCAAGGCGCAAGTGGTGGGAATCGTGTGCCGGCTTTTTTATTTAAAGAAGCCAGTGCACAGCTGACGTGACGCCTCACGGTCTCCGATGCGTCCTAACATTTGAGGGTGTGTTCCAATTGGGGATCACATTGAGCTTTTTAATGAGCACTTAGGAGGGTGTGTCATTCTCAGGGGACCTGAATTAGAAGTGTCTTTGTATAGTGATTTTTCTGAGCAAGGATCACCACAATTTAGGGCACTACTTCTTCTCATCAAAAAACTTGTCGGCTTTAATAATCTTTACTGACACAGAATTGAAGGAGAGGTTCTCTTCTTATTTATTTGTCTACAGCACTAGCCATCATTTTGAACAAATTGTCAATAATTTCGACTTTCAGAGGTTACGTCTAATGTAGACATGGAGGGCAAGGAAGGAGAATGCTCAATAGTCAGAAAGAAATTCAAGCCAACAAGCTTTATCTTGATCTTTATGATGATATTAGTGAGATACTGATCATTAACTTTCTGGGGAGTAATATATTAATCCCAAATTCAACAGTTTTTTTTTTAAGGATCAAGATGCGTTTTCTCAAGGAGAGAGTAGGGAAGTAACTATGGTACATGAGGAGTTTTTGGCACGTCTTTTTGAATGTAGTCCCCGTGACCTTTTCTTTTCATCTGGGCTCACCAACCAGCTTTTCAAGTGGTTTGAAGGGTGAAAGCTGGCCTATAAACGCTTGGTTCCTTGATCGTGGTTCCCTAAAACCTGTAAGACAAGCATGAGAATGGCCATCTAAAGTGACTCGAATTTGATTGAAAAAGGCCACCAGGGCTATTGATATTATTCATGGGAAGTACTTCTTGACAGCATCAGCGTTTATAGGTTTTGGCAACTCCTGACCGTCCATTTCAACTAAAATTAAAGCACCACTAGGAAGGACTTTCTTGACAACATAAGGTCCTTCATAATTCGAGGTAAATTTTCCTCGAGGATCAGGTATGACCGATGATGCTTTTCTCAGTACCAAGCTGTTGACGTAAAACTACCTGGGATGGACTTTACGGTTGAATGACTTGGCCACTCGTTTCTGGTAACACTATCCATGATATATGGCTCAGAGTCTTTTTTCATCAATCATGTTCAATTGCTCATATCTCTGCGGGTCCATTCATCTTCTGAAAGCTTAGATCCAGAAAGCTCAACTTCAATTTCAACAGGTAAGACTGCTTCCATACCATACACGAGTGAAAATGGCATTGCCCTAGTTGAAGTACGAATCGAGGTTCGATATGCCATAAGTGCAAAGGGGAGCCTTTCATGCCAGTCACGATAATTCTCAGCTGTCTTTAAAAGGATCTTCTTTATATTCTTGTTCGCTGCTTTTACTGCCCTATTCATATGCGAGCGGTACGGTGAGGAGTTCAAGTGTCGAATTTGAAAGTCATTGAATACTTCATCAACAACCTTGTTATTCAGGTTTGAGCTGTTGTCAGTGATTATAGCTTTTGGAACTTCATAGCGAGCAATGATGTCACGATAGATGAACCTGGCTACGCTTTTTGCGGTGACATTGGTATAGGAATTAGCTTCGATCCACTTTGTGAAGTAGTCGATAGCTACTAAAATAAACTAATGTCCATTTGATGCCTTTGGATTGATCGACCCAATTACGTCGATTCCCCACAAGGAAAACGGCCATGCTTCGGACATTTAATGTAATTCATTAGGCGAAGCTCTGATCTTGCTACCATATACTTGGCATTGATGACAGCAACGGACATGTTTAATACAATCTGCTTCCATGGAGAGCCAGTAATATTCAAGCCTCATAATCTTTTTACTAAGCAAAAAACCATTCATGTGAGGACCGCATTCCCCTTTGTGTATTTCTTTCATTAGCCGGTTAGCCTCTTTAGTCGTGACGCACCTTAGTAGTACAGAACCGAATGACCTCTTGTACATGCTATTTTCGCTAACGAAGAACTTTGACGCTAACTTCATGAGGTACTTTTTGTCGGCTGCGTTGCTGCTATCAAGAAACTCCCTATTTTGCAGATAAACCGTGATGTCATGGTACCACAGTTTTCCATCTGCCTCTTCTTCTATCACCATACAGTGAGCCAAATGTTTGAGAATTTCAATTATCAATGGTTCAATGTTTGAGCCTCCAGTTACTTGGAGCATTTAGGATAAGGTAGCCAAAGCATCCGCGAATTGGTTTTAGGGAAAATTTCAAATAAGGGCCCGAAGTGGCCTTAGTTTTCTCAATTAATGGCTCGAAGTGGACGTTGTTTCAAATAAGGGCTTGAAGTGCCATCTTTGTTTCAAACAAGGGCCTGATATTAAGGGTATTTTCGTCTTTTCACTTTTTATATTTTTTTCATTTTTAAAATATTTTTTCCTTTTCTGTTTGTAAAAAATAATGAAAATTAAAAAAAAAATGAAGATGAAGATGAAGCAGGCGCAGGTGCTAGCCGCTACTACCGCCGCCCCACCGTCGCCGGAAAGAGCCGGCGACCGAGGGGGGGGGGGAATGGTCGATGAGGGTCGCCAGGCCTCGACCAAGGGCCGACGACCCTCGCCCAGTGGCGCCGGCCCTCACCGAAGCTTGAGTGGGGCCTGGCGAGCCTCGCCGAGGGCCGCCGCCGCTGGGCGAGGTCGCGGGCCCTCATCGTCGGTCGGCGAGGGTTGCCGGCCCTTGGCCGGGGCCCAGCAACCATTCCCCCCAGTCGCCGGCCCTTTTCGGTGATAGTGGGGGCGGCGGCCGAGCACCTACATCAGCATCGGCATCGGCACCTGCACATCATCTTCATCTTCTTCTTCTTTTTTAAATTTTCCTTATTTTTTTGAGAAAATAGAAAGGAAAAAATAGAAAAAAATTTAAATTGTAAAATGACGAAAATACCCTTCAGATCGAACCCTTATTTGAAACAAAAAGGGCACTTCAGGCCTTTATTTGAAACAACGTTCACTTTAGGCTCTTATTTGAAAAAATGAAGACACTTCAGGCCCTTATTTGAAACAAAGTCCAGTTCTGACCCTTATTTGAAAAAATAAGGGCACTTCGGTCCCTTATTTGAAATTTTCCCTTGGTTTTATGACCTTGACAGGTATTCAAACGAGATTTCCTCGAATTCTTCGACTAACTCTCCAAGGAATCGATGATATGGGATGAGTTTCGAGTCATGGGTTTTCCATTTGCCTTCGGTTTGGAGAACAATGAGAGTCTAGTCACCATAGACATGTAGTTTTTGGACATTCATCTCGATAGCGGTTTGCAGACCGAGGATTGCGACTTTGTATTCAGCAATATTGTTGGTGTAAGAGAATAATAACTTGTCTACTACGGGGTAGTGTTTGCCCTTAGGGGAAATAAGCACTGGTCCAATACCGGATCCTAATAAATTCACTACTCCGTCAAAATACATTATCCATTTGTCCTCAACTACTAACTGGATGCGTCTGTCGAAAATATTAGCTTTCTCATTGTATTCTCGCGTTGTTGAGCTCTCTGCCAGCATATCTGCTATGATCCAAACTTTAACGGATTTCTATACCACACTTCGGACATCGAACTCTAAAATGAGGATTTGCCATTTGGCCAATTTCCCGACTAATGTGGATTTCTCCATCACATACCTGATGGGGTCATTTTCTGTCACCAAGAAAATTTGGTGGTGTAGGGTATATTGTCGCAACCTGTGTAACACCCAAACCAAGGCTACATAGGTTCTTTCTACCTTGGGGTAATTCACCTCGGACGTCGTGAACTTTTTGCTGAGATAGTAAATTGCACGTTTTTTTCCATCTGCCGGTCTCTTTTGAATGAGCACTACTCCCAATGACTCCTTGTGAATGGTGAGATATAGGGTCAAAGGGACGCTAGGGACTGGAGGCACTAGGATTGGAGAATGAGTAAGATAATGTTTGATCTTTTCAAAGGCCCTTTGGCATTCATCATCCCATTCGATCTTTGCATTTTTCTTTAGGAGCTTAAAGAACGGCTTTGCTGTTTTTGACAATTGAGATATAAATCTAGCGACGTAATTCAATCTCCCTAACAAGCTGCGAACTTCTTTTACGTTAGTCGGGGGTTGCAGTTTGTATATGGCTTTGACCTTCGACAAGTCAATCTCAATACCTCTATTGCTTACCATGAAACCGAGCAGCTTCCTAGACTTCATCCCAAATATGCATTTAGCAGGGTTGAGACGCATTTTGAATTTGCAAAGGCATTTGAAAAGTTTGCGCAGGATTTCGATGTGATCCTCGCCAAGTCTTGACTTTGCGATCATGTCGTCTATGTACACCTCAATTTCTTTGTGCATCATATCATTGAACAGGGCGACCATGGCCCTTTGGTATGTTACCCCAGCACTCTTCAATCCGAAGGGCATTACTATATAGTGATATGTTCCCCATGGGGTTATGAAAGAAGTCTTGCTTCTGTCTGCTTCTTTCATCCGAATCTGGTTATAACCTGAAAAGCCATCCATGAAGGAGAAAAGATCGAATTCGGCAGTGCTGTCGACCAAGACATCGATGTGCGAAAGTGGGAAATCATCTTTTGGATTGGCTCGATTTAAATTTCGATAGTTGACATATACCCTGATCCTACCATCCTTTTTCATCACAGGGATGATGTTCGTTGTCCACTTAGGATAATGTGTGGCTTCGATGAAGTCTACCTCCAAAAGCTTCATCACTTCCTCTTCAATTTTCTTAGACAACTTTGGCTTAGTTCTTCTCAACCTCTGTTTCTTTGGTGGAATGTCTGGATTAGTTGGTAGTGCATGTTCTACAATTTCAGGATCCAGACTTGGCATATCAGTGTACGACTAGGCAAAGACATCTTGATATTCTCATAGGAGTTCGGTCAGTCTGGCTGCTTCGATTTCCTACAGGCCTGCCCCAATTTTCACTTCTCTAGGATTGTTTATGCCACCCAAGTTCACTGTGACTTTTTTTTTTATGGTTAGTGGTTTCGATTCTTCATGATGGCTCCATTTGAATTCTACCTCTCTTTGATCCTAGCTATCACTGTCACTACCTGAATCTGAAGATACCCTTTCTTGCAAATCCGAGTCACATGTACACCTATCGTGAGTATGTAGAATGTCATGCTTTAAATGTAGTATGAAAAGAGTTAGTACGCATTAATATTGAAAAGTAAAATGCATGTGTTTTTGGAATAACTAGTAGGGAGAAGTTTTTGGAAAAAACACCCACAAACTCGCCCTCGTATCATTGGGCTTGTTAGGCCTTTAAAAATCTCAGAAATTAGGAAACATGTGAAAGACCAGGCCTTGGGGTATGTATCGTTTTTTGTCATAGGGCTGGTGTAGTGTCCTTTCACACGTCCTTGAAAAGGAAAGTGCGCATGACATGTTGCTTTCATAGCGAAGCCGCATTACATATGTATTGCCCTAGACCAACAGCTCGAGGCCTCGAGGTTTCAAAAAGTGAATTTACAATTATGCAAAAGGAAAACAGGTCCTGCGCAGGGGACATTATTGGAAACAAAATATTTACATAACACGAACAAACCGTTCTACTCTAAGGGGTGGATGGAGCTTTTGGCTAATCTGGCCTCCATTTGTGTCAAGATAGTACCGACGAGAGGTTTGCTGAACAGAATCGATAAACCACTGAAATCCTTGTCGTCTTCCTTCAACATCTTCACTGGACCTAGGAATGTCTCATTAATGTGGGGAGGAAGAAGTCTCTTGGCTATCTTTCCATTGTCACAATACACCTGCCTACCTTCTTAACTATTAATGCCGTTCCGGCCACCTGGGATGCCTCGGCCACTGCAGCCGCCTCGATTGCTATGGCCACCGCGAACAGTATAACTGCCTTGACACTCCTGATTAATCTGTTCGTTCAAATCGAATTGATCAATAGTTCCTAGGCAATAGCCAATGCCCCATATGTTGGGCTTCCTAGATGCCTGAATAGGCTCTGTTATACCCTGGCTGTATAATCCTAAGCCTTCCCATGGGGTATGGCCATTTTAAAGTAATACTTGCTGGACATCATTGGGGATCTTGCCATCATGGGTGCTTGGATAGCTGATCCTGCAAGGACACGTATCATGGAGACTAATTCAACAACGCGGTAACTTGATTCTCCCTTGTTTGCGAATTCTATGGATGGAACAGGTGAGCTGATATGGTTCAGGCAATCATCCTCCCCATGTACAGTTATTAGTCAACCATCAACTATGAATCGAACCTTTTGATAGAGGCTGGAAGGTACGACCCCAGCGGCATGTATCCACGGTCGTCCGAGCAATAGGTTGAAGTCGCTAGGGAAATGTAATACCATGAACTTAACCGAGAAGGCTACTGATCCTATTAGTAACTCGAGTTCGATTTTGATGCGGGAGCATTCGAGACTACTAATCAGTCCTTAAGTCCCAAGCTGATTCCTTCGACAAAACAAACACTATCGGTACTTATTCAAGCCAAGACTAACTTCGGTTACAACTTGGTTCGATGGGTTAAGAAATGATGATACCAATATAAGTTACTGATTTGATGGATTAGATATCAACATTCGTTGCTGATCGATGATATATCGAAGGGAGTTATTTGGTACAAGTTCCTTGGTGATTTAATGCTCTTTTGAAGTAGTTACCTGCTGGTCATTGTTGGTGGACGAATTTTGAAGGCTAAAGAGTCAAGACTCCAAGTCCCCATGTCTTTTAATGCATTCCTTAGTACCTAGGCCTTTAATGCTATTTCTAATTAGGTCCCTTTTCTAGTTTCCCATGTGTCTTTAATGTTGCTTTCAATTCTGAATCTATTTCCTATGTAGTAGCTCCTCTATATAGTGAGGCGTATTCTCCTTTGTAATCAGACTAGTTGAATGAATGAAAATTCCTCTTTGTGAGTTGAATTATTTTGATTCTTTATCCAACATCGTTGGTGGTGAATCAAACAGTTCTTTATCCTTGGCCCATGGAATTTCCTTTAAGCCTAGGTGGTGAACTGCCATTTATCTCGGTCCTTTATCCTTGGCTAGTGGCTTGTGCCTTTAGGCTTCGGTGAAGAACCTTCCATATCCTCAAGTGACACACAACATCCCCATACAAACAGTGCTTCGTCCACTTCCTCCCATAATCACTAATTCCACAAGGCTTATTTGTGAAAACTCAAAACACGAAAGTTGTACATCTAGGAGTCCTTAATCTGTGGCTTTTGAAATCAGGTCAATCCGACCTGTATTGAGGGAGTTACGACCATTTTCTCGAAGACGCGCAGTCTTGGAAATTTCTATTCAGAGTCACTCGCCCCACGCACGCATCAGATTTCCCCAATAACATCTCTGCTCATATTGTTAATGGCGCGAACGGTTGTCTTTGAAGGACGAAGGTTTGATTCTTCGATCTCGAGACGACGAAGGGTAGACAAAGGACAGATGTTAAATGCTGACCCATTATCAATCAGGACGGTAGGTACAGTCTTCTCAAGACACTTCACTAAGATATGTAATGCTCTAAGCTGTGCACCAGCATCAAGGGGGACATCCTCATCAGTAAAGGAGATCTGGTCTTTAATCAAGATGGATCCGACAAATTCCTCTAATTGAGTTTCATTAATGGCTTCTGGCACATGCACTTCATTTAAAAATTTCAAGAGTGCATGTCTATGCTTATCTGAAAATTTGAAGAGATCCAGCAAAGAAATCTGTGCCGGCATTTTCCTCAGTTGATCCACTATGGAGAATTCACTCAAATTGATTAGGGCAAGAAATTCTTCGACATCCTTCTCTATCACGCCTTTCTTCAGAATGGCCTCAGGAGGTGCATAGCAGCGACCTGTTCAGGTAACTGCATCTATTTTACCTGTTTTGTAATCCCAAGGAATTGCACCAGTGTCTAGCATCAAAGGAGGTGGTCGGATCTCCAGATAAACATCATCCAACTGAGATAGGTCGAATACGATTGGCCAGTCATCATTTCCCTGAATGTCTGAACTTGTGCACTCCTTCATCGTAAGGTCTATGATTGTACGACCCATAATCTCACCTTCATATTTTGGCGAGTCATCCTCGGTAGTTAGGTCAATGACAATGGGGATTACCGTGGCAACAATTCCCATACGAGGTTAAGTACTGGCTTCCAACTTCCTCCCTTTGGCTGGAGTGACGTCTTTACGTTCTTCAAGAAAATAAGGGAGAGGCGAATACTTTACCCAATAGTCATACCTTCCGCTAGGTTGGCCTAGGGTGTCGACTATTTCGCCTGCCATAATTGCTGCTCTCACAAATTCTCGTTCCCAACTGAAATTCTTTCTATCTGGATAAAGATTGTGATCTGATTCGATCTCAACATTTGATTGATTTAGTGCAGGTTCGGTCACTTCGGCCTCAGTATCTCTAGGCAAGGGGTTTTTTTATTTTCACTCCATGCAGCTTAGTTGTAGGCTCAAGGGAGTCGTCAACAGGCGGGGTGAAGACGGTTTCCACTCTTGTGAGGTTAAAGTTCCCACGGGCAATCATGTCGACATTCTACGTGTGCTTGGGTAATGGGTTCTACTGGACATTAAGCTCGAAGTCTTTAAAAGATATGGCACCTTTGTCAATCAGACCTTGCACTTTATATTTAAGTGACAAACAATTATCGACATCGTGTCCTCTTTCACCCATGTGGTAATCACAGGATTTAGAGAGGTCAAACCCCACAAAGTTAGGAGGTGGGTTTCAAGGGATGTCCTTTGCTACAAGATGTTTGGCCAACAACATTGATAGGATCTTAGATAAGGGCTTTGGTAATGGTGTGAATTGCCTCGGCTGAGATCTTCTATTATAATTCTGGTTCAATGCCTTACGTGGCATCGTTAGATTCTGGGGATGCGGTACTATTGTTGATGTTGGAGGAGCTTGGACAAATGCAACTTCAACCTCCTTCCCTTTTCTACTTGTAACTGGTCCTTTCGATAATTCTGCCTTCATGCATGGCGCCTTCGAGCCTTTCGCCAACTCTTACTAGCTCGGGAAGATCCTAGCATCCAAATCCAATCATCTTTTGGTAAAATTCGTCAGGAAGAGCCACTAGAAAAAGGTCTACCGTCTCCTTCCCATCAAGGGGAGGCTGCACTTCAGCAGTAAGAGTGCACCGTCTCTGAGCGAAAGCCCGAAAAGTTTCTCTTTTCTTCTTTTGGGTGTGAGACAACATGCCCCGAGTCAAATCCATTTCAGTATTGTATTTATAATGCTGGATGAAAGCTTCTGCCATTTCCTCCCATTTCTCAATTTTCCTCATATCCAGCTTCATGCACCAACGCAGTGCTGGTCTATCTAAACTTTCTGGAAAAGTCTGTATAAACAGCGGGACGTTTTGAGCATATCTAGCCATTTTGTTCTCATAATATTTCAAATGAGCCATCGGATCTTTAGTTCCAGTGTATCAGGTGAAATATGGGACTTTGAACTTCTCAAGGAAGTCCATGTTACTGTAACGAGACAAATCACCCACTACCTCATGCCCTTACTTGCTACAGTATTTTTCTTATAGTTCTACAAATCTTTTCCTATTTTCCTCCTCCAGACGGGCTGAGATGGCCTCAGTTATAGGGCTGAGGTCTATTGCGACTAGTGCCTAGTCTGGCCCTTCTCCGACAGCTTCAATTATGGGATTTTCAATGGCCAGATCTGGTTCTGTTGCTGGAATTGCCTGATTCTATAGAGGTGGGACCATCATGGCAGCCCTCATGTCATTTGCAAATTGTGTGAATTGTGCATGGAGGTCATCAATCCTCGCATGTAGTGCACCTGTATTCGCATTTTACTCTTCTTCCGCCATGCGTGCAGTTCTTGACTGAGTCAGAATGGGGGAATGTCTTGAATCTATGTTTCGAAATTAACCTGGTCCGAAGAAAAAGATGAACTTGGTGGAAAAAGGAGCACAAGGTCTTTTTTCGTGAAAATAATATGACGAGGGAATCATCTAATAGAATAAATCTAATTAGAATAAACCCTGGCATAAAAATTTTTACGAAAGAATTCATCATCAATGAAGAGTATTTCATATTTAATTAGATCAATGCTCGAATAAATAAGAACAAAATGAGTATTTGATTGCCAACAAGTACATTACAATTTTAAATACATAAGCATTCGATTACAAAAAACACAATGGAACACAATGCACGATCTAAACTTGATGCAAAAATGGGACTATTTCTAGTGATGCCGCTTGCTTGGCAAGCTTGAGTGAGCAGCCTTAACCAGATCACCCCGTGTGATTGTGGATGGGCTCACTTCCTCCTGGGCATAGTCATGGGTAGGTTCTTTAGGGAACCAAGAGATCGTCACTTGACAATTGGGATCTATGGGCCATCAGATGTATTCGATTGAAGCATGATGGAGGGCCATCTCTCCCTTTAAGTGATCAGGCCAAATGATTGGTTGTGCTTGGCAGCCTCTCCATGCTTTGGTGACATGATTGATCCACTCTTGGTAATGAACAATTTGACCCTCGATAAGTCCCTCATGGGGAAGGTCGAACTTAAAAAACCCCAACTTGATAGGTGGAGGGATTTACGGAAGGGCTCCATACTGTTGAGCTACCCTTAGTGGGTAATAAGAGGTAGCTCCAAAGAACCCCAGTAGAGGAACAGGGTCATTTTGCTCACTAATAAAGTGTGCTTCAAGAAACCTTGACCAACGCGGTCTCCATCGAAGTTGATTTGGGGAAGCATTTTTTAGAAAACGTATCCAGTGACGAAAAGATTCTCTACGTATTGTTTTCTGCATTCGGATGATTTTTTCAAGGGGATGGGAGAGTTGAGTTACTTTATTGAAATACAAATAGAAACACAAGTGATCTAGGTGAGCGAGGAGCCACATATAGCGAAGACTAGCAGGTGCCTCAAAAATTGCTTTCGGATTGGCTTTGAAACAATTCAGTGATATAAACGTTTCAGCCAGGATCATGTTTGTAAAATTCCATTTGAGACAAACTTGTCTAACTATGTGGGCAATCAAAGGATTCATAGCAGTCTCTGAAACAAGGAAGATTACAAATCCAAAAGAATGACTCATGCAGATTTAGTTCCTGACTCTCTTGGAAGTGCAGAGAAATTTTGTATTAGGAAAGAAAGTGGGCACCGACCACCATTAGTTTTTAAAATTTTCCACAACAAGGATCTTTTGAAGTCCAGAAATTCAGCTAGAACACTTGCCGAATCGAGACCTACAGGCGGCTCGATTAACCTAGGAGGCAGTGTACCAGATTCAACTCCGATGGCGATAGTGTATTCCTCTATTGTTGGGGTCAATTCATGTCGATTAAACATGAATATCGAGGTAGTCAGGCTCTAGAAATGTGCCATGGCTTACAAGAGGCTGACTTGAGGCTTGACTGGGATCAATGAGACAAGATTGCCAATCCTATCTATCACATATTGTTGGTTGGCTTGGTTTAACCTACCCCCACCATGCCTGGAGGTCATCCTCAAGAATAGGAATGATCTGGATATCCCGACGTCCCATCGAATCTAGACCATGAACAAATGTTTTGGTTAATTGTCACAGGCTAAAATGATTTGTAATGAACACAACCAAATTGATACTCGTATTAAATGGAATGAGAGATGAGGAATATACTCACAGCGGTTGACGACAAGTACCAATCACATAGAAATACAAATGTACTTGTGAGGCAGACATCTAAAGGGGTGGGATATACTAAAGGCTCGAGGTTCTCAATCACGACAAAATGATAAGCCTCTCCCAATAACACAACCTGTGTCACCGAGTCTGGTCATATATCTCGAAGGGATGAGTGGCATCAAGAATGATCATCCCATTAGCGCAAATTGTGTATGGTACAAACAATTCTCAACACCCCCTAAAGATTCATAAAGGCATAGTCTGGGTTGGACCGCTGGATGTGTGTGCAATATGTAGTGATAGCTATGCAAGAGTATGCACGATAGGAGGTATCAAAACACCGCTTCAATATATATGCAACATATAATCCAACATCTCCCTACAAAACAAACGGGTCAACAGACACTCCACCCCTTATGACTCCTAACCTGCGTCAACATTTAACACATGATTATCGAACTAACCTGACCTCGTAGTAAGCGCTGCCATAAATCACGTTAGTAAACAAACAATCAAGTCATTTACGGCCTAAGTCCTCTAAAGTCCCCAGCGGAGTCACCAAGCTGTCGTGACTTATTTTTACCAACTCGTGTCGGGAAAAAGGATAGGTTTTAGGGTATTGCCCAAGAGGATGGACCATGAGCCCGTCGGATCGGACGCAAGCTCTCCCAAGCCCATACCTCCTGTGACGTTGGGTTCATTTTAGAGTTCTTAATACCCTAAGCATTTCTAGGAGTCGCCAATAGTCATTTGGGGTAGACTAGAAACCAATCGAGACTCAAGAATGTAGTCTCGATTCCTACGCAATTAGAGATTCTGGGTTCAGGGACTTGCTTACGCTAATCATTTAACTAGCTCCCTTTCAATACCATAACATGATTGTTTGATTACCAAAATGTGCAAGTGTTTTCCAAATTTCAAAATCTGATGTATAAGTCCGCTAAATGTTCACGTAATTTTTAGGTTCACATCAGTATTATCATGCAGTATAGTTATGCTTGGAAAATATATATATAAGTGCAATCAAATGAATATATAGCAAGGATATACAAACACTACCATAATATTCAACTAAATTTACCACTTTGATTAATTTAACATTAACACGTTTAATCACAAAAGGTTATATTTGAGCAAATTAAATAGCCAAATGCGTGGCCCGGGCATACAATAGCATATTAGAAACCTTGGGTCAACTTCCTTTTTTTTTAATAATTGAAAAAATAAAATAAATAATAATAAATTATTATTTTAATCTGCTTGTCCAAATTGACTAGACCTGGACCCGCATTGACCAGGTCCGAAACCAGGTTGACCTGAGTCAAACCTGGTTGATCGGATTCGACCCATTTGAATTTGGGTCAGATCTAGTCGACCTAAACTTGTCGGGGCAAGGCCAGTCGGACTTGGTCGAACCGGTGGGTCACCAATTTGGGGGAAAAATGGACGTCGGGGCTTCGGCGGCCGAATTGATGGCCATCGAGCTAACGGCGATAGCTGGTAGGACTTGAGTAGAATACCCAGGCCCTGAGATGTCAATTGGTCAGATCGGGGACAGTTGATGTGGCCGACCAGTCACCGGCGAGCCAAAATAGAAACGGGAAAAAAGGGGCCAGCGGAGGAAACCGTGGCTGGCATGGCCAAATTGAAACCAAATGGGCATTGACGATCTGCCAATGAGACTTAGGTAGGTCACCCAGGTCTCTAGGAAGGAGATTGACGCACTTAGTGGTCCTGATTTGGACCGACCCATTGTCGGCGAGCCGAGGAATAAATTCAGCTAAAGGGTGGGACTTTCGTCAAACATTTGGTATACCTAGAAAGTTAGAGACAAATCAAAATAGTCGAAGATTATGGTGAAAAATCGAGCTCGACGATCACTATGCCGAGCTTCACCATATCGGGATCGACCTCCGTATGTAGCCTGATTCCGGTTAGCTCGTCGGAGATCAAGTCCCAGCGACTCGGTCAAAAACAGGGGAGAACAGAGTATATCGAGAGGGAAAAAAAATTGACCGACCTAGTTTTCGACAATAAGGCGTTTCGAAGATCATCGAGCAGATTCGAGGAGTCACGGGCCATCTCAGGGGCTGAGTAAGCTGGTCGGAAGGCCGGTGCGCCTTGTACCCTAGACCATGGATCTCCCTTGACTCCGGCGACCGAACTCTCTCTCTCTCTCTATTCCTGTCTCTTTCTCTTTGATTTTTCCTTCAAAATCCACTTATTTTCTCATCATTTTTCACCAACCCAAACTCTGTTGCTTCTTACTCCTTTTATAGGCGAAAGAGAAGGGGAGGCACCATGAATCAATGATGGCCGAGGAAACCAACGGGCTATCCTCTTTGATCTACCGAACATCCTTACGCCTGCTGCTACTCCTAGTCTGACATAAATATTAGGTAGGATCCTTGGCCATGATCAGCACGGAAGAGGAGAGAGGAAATATCGGCCGTCAGCGATCATCTGCATTTTCTGGTGAGGGCGTAGCAGAAGGTGTCCATGGGTGTAGGGAAAGAGAAGGAAGTGGGCCATGGGGAAGAAATAAAAGAAAGGAAGATGGGCCTAGGCCCACGCGAGGGGAGAAGAAAGAAAAGAAGAGAAAAGAGAGAAAATGGGCAGAGTCAAGCCCAAGTTGGCCAGGAGACTCGGCCAGAGCTGATTTTTTTTTTTAAATAATTGATTCTTACTTATAATAATAATAATTATTATTATTGTTGTTGTTGTTGTTATTTGGGTTTATACCACGAAAAACCCCAAACTGGTACGCTTGTAACAAATTTACCCTCCGTCAGTTTCTGTCAAATTTTATTATCAAATTGCTAAGTTCGATGCCACGTAATAGTTGACAGGATGTACTAATTTTGGGTTTTATCCTCCATTTGTCTCAAGTTTAGCAGTTTGGGATTTTTCGTGATATTAATACAATTTAACGGAAACTAACAGAGGGTAAATTTGTCACAGGTATACCAGTTTGAGGTAAATTTGTCACAACTATACCAGTTTGAGGTTTTTCGTGGTAAAAAAATTAGTTTTTGATAAATTTGTCATATGTGTACCAGTTTGAGGTTTTTCATGGTCAAAAAAATAGTTTGGGGTAAATTTATCACAAACGTACCAGTTTGGGGTTTTTCATGGTATTAACCCTTCTTATTTTGAAATTGTGCATTTTCCTATTCTTGTCTATTTTTTGTGCCTATACTAATTTGGCAATTTTTTTTACAAAAATTGGATTAGATTAAAAACAAAGACCAGACCGCCAAAATATAGGTGTCAACAATTAACAACAACGAATGAGATACATTTCAGTAAGTTAACAACCTAAGCCTCGTGTAGTATGTCGATTCACCTCGGGTGCGATCTAAATATGCAGTTTATTATCGATGGCAGATCAATAGTGAGCAACTTTCGCTTTGCTTTAATTATAACATGATCAGGCAACTCGACTCATCATCGATCAACAAACTATAGCATAAACCACAGATATCCTTATCTCGCCTTGACAGATGCCCTACATAACATCAATTATCGCATGCATCATGCATAGTAAATAATGAAAACACAACACAATTTCTCATGCGCAATGCATCTAAATGTGTTCCAATTATTACGACATCTCTCGGTCACGACACAACCCCGAAGGTTGGCGGTCTTCCAACATGACCGGGCATCGTCCCGCCCCATTGGGCATGGCAACGTTTGGAACCCTCGCCCAAACGGTATTCCATAAGGAGCATCGATCCAGCCTCTACCGCGATTTGGCATCCAAACCCCCGTCGGGCATCCGATAAAATTGGGTATCGTCCCTAAAACCTTTGGGGGTCTGTTCCCTTTTTATGATCACAGAAGCACACCAATCATGCATGCCAATTTCATTTCTTCTCATTTAGCCAATGCAGACATGATCTGAGGTTATACGTCAAACTTATTGTAATTTTCACACGTAATAATGTAATAAAATAATCACACGTGATCACCCGGGCATGCTTGTCTCGTCAAACTTTGCGTACTCCATTTTTCAAGCATCCTTGCTTATTTCAACATATAAAATATGGCATCCAAACACGACACCTCGTGAATTACCAATTATATGTCAATAAAGGCCTTTCTTTAAAATAGAAATCAATAGTTCAAATGGAGCAATCATTTTTTTCCATGGCAACACATGCTTTAAGCAACACAAACATGTATAGAATTGTCACATATCTCAAGCACAAATTACACTAAATCATAACTTTTCACCTTCCCTACAATAACTTATCACCCTACCAATGATAGTTTATCGACAATTCCTTGATAGCTTATCGCCTATTTGGCAATAGCTTATCACTTAATTACCAATACCTTAAAACCCATTTTGTGATAATTTATCACTCAATTACTGATAGCTTATCACCCCTTTGGTGATAACTTATCATTCTTTCCTTGATAGGTTATCACTTCCACTTATCACTTTCGTTGATAATCTATCACCATCACTTATCACTTCTTACAATAGCCTATCATTTCTACTTCCACTTATCATGACAACTTATTCACTAATCTACAATTAATTAGCTCTAATCATAACAAATCTTAATCTAATCTATCCCTAAATGCAATTGACAACCTAATCAAGGATTAAGAAGTTAACCTACTAGCTTAACGGCAGTGGCGAACGATGAGGGCGGTGTAGCATGGTGACAACAGTGGCAAGGACGCGGCGGCGACGACACGGCGACAAGGGCGCGGCTTGGTGATGGCGAGCGGATGGCTTGGCGCAGCGAAGAGGGAGAGGAAGAGAGGAAAAATAAAGAGAGAGGGGTAGTGGAGGGAGGAAGAGGCCAAACTTAGGGGAGAGAGAGAGAGAGAGAGAGAGTAGACAAGAGAGGTAAAGTTTAATTTACCCCAAGGTCAATCTACATCATCACTTTTAATTAATGCAACTCCAAAACTTATTCAATTAGGCCTATGGACTCCAAATTTTATCTACTAAAGCAAATGAAAGGGAAAAGAAAGAAGGAAGAAAAAGATAGAGGGGGGAACTTCTTCATTAAGTAGTCATCTTTGTCAACTTACATTAATGACACAAAAACTCTAATCTTATTTTGTCTTCTACCCCACAAATATCTCTCTTAGGATAGGATTTTTAGAAAGGGTAATTTCATAATTTCACCTTTGACACTTTTCATATGGGCTCGGGCTTGATTATGAAAATGGGCCTTTGAGGGCAAAAATGTAATTTCCTTCTATTTGGGCCATTATGGCCAAATTTGAAGGAGAGTGAGGCCCATTGGGTCTTGCCAAACCCATGAGCTCTCTTCGGCTCTCAATTTCCGACTTACTATTATTTATCCGAAAATTTAAGATTTACCGATGAACTTTTGGATTTGATGAAGTAATGTCCAATGGTTGTCTCTCAATCCTCTAATGTCCAATACTCTTAGTCAGATTAGAATTCGTGGTTCAAATCCATTGAATTCGATTTTGGCACATTGATCGAAAATTAGGGATATTACATTTGGTGGCATCAAACTCGGCGAACTTTGGGGGATTATCGCGTGGCACCTCTTTGGCGACCATTCTCTTTTCAAGCAGCATGGGCAAAAGTTTAGATAACGGCCTAGGCAAATGAGTAACTGCATTTGTGGAAACTTTTTCTTCGGTTCGTAGCCTTGAGAAGAATTTCCCGACATCATAAACGGCCCTGGTGGAGGATTCAAGTAAGCCTTTAGAATGCTAGCAGCTTGAATGTATGCCACCTCGGCAACTGGCTCTTTGTCTTTCCTTGAAGAGGTTCTTCTCGTGCCTTCTTCGGTTACTCTACTATTGCGCATGGCCCATTCTACGTTCTTCCCAACTTCTACGAGGTGCGAGAAAGACAAGTAACTGGTGGTGTAGAGTTTTCGAAAGTACTCGACGGGCATTGCCTTAAGAAAGATCTTTATGATTTTCTTCTCACTAAGAGGTGATTTGACCTGCGACGCTACCGCCCTCCATCTTTGCGCGTAAGCTTTAAAGGACTCATTCATTCTCTTTTTTGTGTGCTCTAATTCCTCACGAGTAGGAGCAATCTTGGAGTTAAATTTGTAGTGGTTGAGGAATGTGCCCGCCAAGTCATCCCAATCTTTTATCTTCTCAAGATCGAGGTCTAAAAATCAAGTGAGAGCCAATTTCTTTAGACTTTCCGGGAACGTGTTGATAAGCAATGGGATGTTGTCAGAGTAACGTCTCATCCTACTCAGATAATACCTCAAGTGGGTATAGGGACAGTCGATCCCATCGTACTTCCGTGAATTCTGGGTTCTTGTGTGACATCCCCTTTCAAAGATCGAGCCGTGGCGTCCCAGGTCGCCACCTCTACTCAGCTTGTTTAAAATTTATATTTAAATGCGAACGGAAATGTTAGAAAGCACCAATCATCAACTAGAAACATAAGCAACTCGTATTATTTCCGTTAATGAAGATTTTTGACATTATATACATACATATCAAGTGGATAATACAACTGGGAACAAAAGTAGGGTAATCCCTAACCGGAGTTAACCACCACCACACTGACCATACACCTCCATATCATCGGCCTACCCCAAAAAGTGACTTACGGCCACATCAAGTTGCACCAACATCATCCAGCCATAAACCCTAGCTAGCCAAAAAGAAGAGTAATTCCTATTACTCCACCTATCATGCGCCATCACCACCACTCGCCCCCCCGGCACCACTACCAACTATCCCAGCACTACCACCGTGAGGATATGGAATCGGTCCTAAGAGACGATAGTCAATCTTGGCATAAATAGCCACAAAATCGAGGCGAGTATGACCAGATGTCTCTCCCGTATCCACTTACAACACTGCAGTCAGTTTCACAAAGGTAATATCCGGTAAGTCGGGGTCCGTAAACTTCAAAGCAAACGACTCAAAGTCAAGTTGCGCACCGTAGATGGCCACTGGAACAGCAGGTACGGCCGACATGGCTAAGGATCTGTCAAATGTTTAAACCACATGAGTGAGATAAACTCAATGAATGAAATCAATTACTTCAAAGCTACTCATTCAAAGGCAATACGATAAAAGGGGTAACTTAATAATGAATCTAAACAATAGTAAGTCAGACAAAAAAGTTATAGTACAACTGTTCAAATTAACATGACCTGGAATATAAACTTGATGATGATAATGAAAATGTTATGCAAATGCACGCTCTCGCGATTTACTCTCAATTGATTCTTTTCGATTAAAACCGAAACTTCTATGGTTTGCCGACCACAGGCATCTTGCTCTTACTCCAAGTTCTTCGCATCTTACTTTGCATGACAGCGGTCGTGTATCATCCTCACATGACCTTGAGGTTTGCCGACCTCAAGCT
Source organism: Metrosideros polymorpha var. glaberrima (assembly GCA_001662345.2). Lineage (NCBI taxonomy): Eukaryota > Viridiplantae > Streptophyta > Magnoliopsida > Myrtales > Myrtaceae > Metrosideros > Metrosideros polymorpha. The sequence goes on along the minus strand of BCNH02000006.1, from coordinate 14,028,726 downwards.
TTTCGATTTCCCAATCGGCTCCCACAGGGCATCATCGATTTGTCGACCGATAGTCCTCACCATGTAATCCTCACAATGCAATGTGAAATGAACGTATGCAATGTAATAAATAAGGTCACTTATAACCTAAGTCTCCAATGAATTGCTAAACAATCCCAAAGTAAGAGTTGGATTAGGACTATAGTCCCACATCAGTCATTAACCTCACAATCGGCAACCTGGACAGATTGAATAGTCCTACATTCTATCCCAATTAAATCTCAAAAGCTAATTAAACCAACTTGTAAAATCATAAAATTTTGATATGTTGTTCCTAAGACCAAGTGCTACAATCCTTATGAAGGGAGTAAAGCCTTTTGGAGATCACACAATCCACAATAAAATAGGAAAGTCGAGCCTATCTTCTGTCCATTTCACTGATATAACCGACCCAAAAATTTCCAAAATTTTTATATGATATAGTTAAATGAGTGCTTGAAAATTTTCATGAAGGAAGTCTTCCCAAATTCTTTCAAAGAAAATTCATAAAAATTCAGAAACATAAGGCTATTGCAAAACTTTTCCAGACCGTATAATCAATACTGAGTGAAATCAAGTCCATATGGATTACCAAAATATTTCTAAAAATTCTAAGATTAATATATGTTCAGCTTTAGGAAGTTCTGAAAAACATTCATGAAGGAAGTTTTGCAAGATTCCATTCATAAAAGGTCGTATAAAAATCGTCAACATAAAAGGTTGGACAGATTCCGAAACTAGAAACAGTGTCTTCATTAACATGCAACCCATTTCCAGGATTCATCCACCCAAAATCATCACAAGTAACACCATAACTGATTCTACCAAGAATCACAGAACCGAATACGTCAGTGACCCACCCTACTCTCGACCACATGCATGCCTACATAGAGAAGGATCTCCACCTTTCTAACAACTAGACGAACACCACCCTAGAATTTTTCTCAAGATCACCATCATAAACCATTATCTCCCTCTGTTTTCCCCACCCATCTTACCGTATCATCTCAGAAAGAGGGGGTAGAAGCAAGAGATTTCACTCTCCTCAAAGAGAAATGAAGCCAGCCGAGCTTGATCTAAACCTGGTATATCTTTAGTTCAGCTTGCCAAAGAAAAGAGAGAGAGCTTGAGCGGAGCGGGGTCGAGAGAAATTGAGAGGAAAAATGGAGAGAGGAAAGGGAAGAACTCAACAACAACAACAACAACAAGAGGAAAATGAAGGAGAGAGGAGTGTCACCGGTTGAGAGATTAGAGAGAGAGAGACAGAAATAAATTATTAGTTTTGCATGAAAATTTATTGGTGATAGGGGCAGCAAGCAATGATGAGGGGAGGGAAGGTTCTGGTCACGCCAATGAAGAAGAGGGAAGGAGTTGTCGCCCACAAGGAATTGCAAAGGAGAATGATGGGTTTATGAGAAACATAGTGGGAATTAGGAAGATATGGCCAAGTGGCCGTGACATGCAAGAGTAACGTCCAAGATTTGATAAGTCAGATGACTTATCAAGATAAGCACACGTGCTTATCTAGATAAGTAGACTTGCTTATTGATAGGTTATCAAGATAAGCGAAACAACTTATCATCATAAGAATTGCACTCGCTTATCGATAAGTAATAGGCGGATTAACTTATTAATATGATAAGTACATTCACTTATCAATGAGCACTTCTACTACACTCCCTTCAATTTCACTAATGGACCGAATTTAGTTGGTCTTATTGCAAGTCCTCAAATCAATTGATCACCTCAAAGAAAATGATGTTTTATAAACCAAAATTGAGCTACCAAAGTACCGCAATTCTTTCTAATACGGTCACCAAAGCTCTAGGCCTAATAGTTCTTCCTTTTATTAAATAAAACTAAACAATAACATCAAATGTTATTCTCTATGCCTAGTATAGGTAAACCAAAAACTAAGATGTCACAACTTGAAAGTGTCGAGAACCTCCATTTTTGGATAAGGCACCACCTTATCAAGCCCCTTTACTTCGTAACCTTTAATAATGGCCAAGTGTTCTTCAATTCTAGCCAGATGTTTTATGCTATCATCACCAAGGGTCTTGCCTAGTTCCTTGGCCTCTAGGTCGATCACAACGAATGCAACGGAAGGAACCTCTACATTGGGCCCATGCTCATGAACACCATTATCTGGAGGGGCGACAAGAGCGACATGCTCGGCCTGAGCCGACACAGGAGCCTCATTCATTCTCCTAAGTACCTCTACCATCATGACATTGATGTTTGCTAGTTATGTCTCCACATTGGTCAAGCAGGCATTTGCTTCTTAATTTTCCATCCTTGTTTGTGAACGGGTCCTCACTTAGGATCTTCTTTCTGCCGTTTTTTAGTACCTTTCATGAAAAATGTGGCAAAATTAGTATACAGAAAATAAATGACAAGAAAACATAAAAAGCATTCAATTCTATATTTTCTTATGATGAAATAAAGCTAATAGACCTTCGTGTAAGCCCAATCTTACACCGGCAATCTCTTATCAAAATTTCTTTCACGAGAAATTATATAATTGGAGGGATTACATGTGATTTTTAATTAAAATTCCCCTCCAATTTCATTCGAACTCAAGACGATTACAAGACAAAGACAGCAAGGAACGTCTTATACATCGCTACTAACATGTAAAGAAAAGGGGATGGGGAAGCCCTATTACATCATTCACTACTAAGGTATGACATGAAACCCTATTACATTACTCTAAAACAAAATAAAGGGAACTCAAATGAATTGGCATGGCTAGCCATGATGGGATCTCTCAGCTTCAAAATGGAGATGCTTGTTTTCTTGGGCCAAGCATTCTGCACATGCTACCACTTCATCCCTCTCCCTTATGGCTTTCACCAATTGGTCCTATCGAGGAGTTAGGTTCGGGTCTACAAGAGGAGGACAACGGTGGCTTCAGGTCCTTTTTCACAATCGACGTACTCTTAAGACGCATGATGTTCCTCCATAACTCCTTTCAATTCGGCAACATGTTTCTGCTCTCTTGATTGGCAAGAGTAAAGAGCAGCTACGATGTGCTTCACTTGATCTTCTAACTCCTTGACTTGTGTTATCTTGATGGCCTCCTTGCGAAAGTTGAAATAATATAAGCCCAACTCTATCGGCGGTGGAATCTCTTGAGGGACTCGGAGTTGACGGGCGACTCTCAAAGGATAATAAGATGTGGACCCGATGTATCCTGAGAGAGGAATTGGATGGTTGAGGTGGGCTCTAGGATGCTTAACCTAAGGAGATTGCCATGAGAATTGATTATGGGTAATACCTTTCAAGAAGTCGTACCATTTTTTGAATAACTTGGAATGAGTGACCTTATGGAGATTTTGAAACTTGAGTAGAGGATTGGAATCCTTGTCTATGGATACGATGTTCATGTAAGGGCTATACTCCTTAACATGATAGAGAAACCACATTTGAAATATTCCTATTGGTGCTCTAAAGGCTACACCCTCATTTTGCTTGAAACGATCTAGGGAAAGGAATGTCTCTGCTAGGAGTGTGTTTAGGAATCCCTTAAGGTTAAGGACATCTATGATGATATGAATGACATAAGAATCTAAGGTATATGAAGTGTGTGGAAATAATACGAACCCAAAGAAAGCTAAGAGGAAGATCCTAGTATCTTGGTTTTTGGTAAAACGACATGCCTCATTGAACTTGTCTAGGAGATATGAGATTGAAATGCCATTGGAATTGTGTTTAGCGATCCCTCTAACCTCGGAAACCTTGACTTGTAGATACTCGCTCACATAAGGAGTAGGGTTGACACCTATACTGGGTTTGATGAAACCAAATGCGAGGATGCAACCAGATATGAATTCTAATTTCTCCCAAGTTGGAGTTAGTTCATTCCGATTGAAAATGAATGTCGATATCTTCGGGTTTCAAAAGTGCGCCAATGCGTTGACTAAGGAGGTTTGAGACTCGACGTGGAGAGGTTGGACAAGGTACCCAACCATCTTCTCCACTTACTCCTTCTTTTTCGGCTCTAACGCATTCCACATGCCTTGCAACCTCTCAAAAAGAATCGGGATGACTCAAAGCTCGGGTCCTCCTATAATGTCTAAACCTTATGACATTTTAACCAATTACACATGTTTAAGATGTAAAGGAGAGGACTTGACATTAAAAGTAAAGGGAGAGAAGTAAGTTTGGAATGATACATTTACGCGAGGGAGGTAAAATGCCAATCACAAAGACACATTGCATGCAAGGCATGAGGCTTCACTAGAAGGAAGGATTCCAAAGGTTCAAAGGCTCCCATCAAATTTGAGAAGACAGTTTTCACCACTTGGACCACGGCTAAATAGCACTCTCAACCTCAAATTGAATGAGCGGAATCGAAAGTAAATAACCATGGGTCGTTCCCCGCATAGGTTCCTCCTTTCAAGACCTCCTAATTTGGCTTCCTAAATGCAATTTGAGTTTTGATCGCGGGTTGTGTGTGCTTTTTGTGTCATGCTAAAGCTCTTAAACATTCATTTAAAAGTAAAGCAACATTCAATACTTCAATATAACCCAACATACACGCATACATCCTTACTCCACCTACAAAACAAAGGGTTAATAATCACTTCTTTTCTTATAACTCCCACCTACAAAAACATTTAACACGAGTTAGCGGACTAACCTTGTTTTCCACGTGACTTTGACATGTTCTATCAAGAGAGAAATGTGTTAGAAATCACCCAATCAATTTTTACGACTTAAGTCCACTTAAGGTTGTAACCAAGTCTCCAGTGGAATCACCAAGCTATTGCGACCTCCTCCTCGAAAAAATACAGGTATGGATCCGGTTTCGTATTTTGAGGCTAAAGGATTACTAGATTAATTAGATTTGGGCTTAACTAACCTAGCTCAGACTCTTCCAAGTCCTACCTAATCGCAACTTGGGTATAAGGAAGCTAAAATTTGGAGTCGCCACTAATTGTTTCGAGGTAGGAAGATTAAACACACAATCGAGTTGGGGGGAGAACCGACTCGATTCTACGAAATCAAAGATTCTAGGGTTCGGAGGCTTGCTTACACTAATGATTTCTATTAACGCCTTTTCGGTACCTAATTGGTCAGGATATTTTCTAAGTGATCACGCGATCTTGATAGCATTTCAATCATAAAGGTCAAAACCATTTTTGTAGGTGAGCATGCACATGTTTTTGGGGTTTTCTATTTTTTAAATTCCTAAACCGGGTTAATTTATTCTAGAAATAAAATTAACAATCAAGATATTGAAGTGCAAACCACATAATAAACAAACAAGCAATTCAAAACAACTAATCTAAATGCGAGAAAGTACAGCTCGCAACTCGTTGGGCATTAGTAATTACAACCCATTTTACAAAAGTGAGAGAGAGAGAGACCGGAATGGACATCGGTCATTCGCCATCTTCGACGGGCTGCCCCATAAACATTGTCTAATCACGCATCTAATAATCATTTTTCAATCAAGGTCGAGTAAAAACAACCAAATGGCCTCAAGGTTGGCCTTTGTAGACATGCAATTTAAAGGTTCATGCCCTAGCGAGTGATTATGATTGATTGTTCTTTCGATCAATACGTTGGGCCTCCAATTGCACAAGCGACATAAAAGAGTAATGATGTTGATCCCTAAGGTTAAAAATAATGGGCATTCGACAAACTAACCGTTAAGCATGCATCGGAAGTTCATCAATTGATCCAATCAACAACGATCATAGAATTTATAACACGCAACATGAGATATGCAAATTGAAGGCAACATATCAACTATCAAATGAATCATGCTCGACAAATTTTCCTAACATATGAGGTCTAATCAAAGTAAGACAAGCATCATTAGAGAATTTGGAAAATGAAGTTTAAATAGCAATTTCGGCCCAAATTGATCTCAGGTGATAAACAAAATGGACAAACAGACCTGTAGGTCAGAAAGAAAAATCAGTTTTTTCCTTGGACTTTATGAACCTGGAAAAAATAGTAAAAGACATCCTAAAATCATGAAAATTGACAGAGACATAGATCAATATGTTCTAAGTAACTTTTGCATTAGATCTTTCCAAAAGCCCCCTTCAAGCTGGTGAAAATTGACAATTTCACCATGAAGGTCAGATTCGTTGGTTCAAGGGACCAGTCTGTACACTGTTCAAATTTTGTGAAATTGACCGACCAAATCAAATACCCATGACCTAAAATTTTGGTAGCTGCTAAATAAGATCCCAATGAACCTTTCTTGTGTTTGATTTTTTTTTCATAAAATGGACGCAACTTGGTCGATTTGATGAAACAAAACCGAACAACTTTCTGTACAGAAGCCCAGAAATCAGCTCAGAAAAATTGATAAAGTAGGCATGGATTTGACCCACTTAGAAATTTATTTTGGCCTTGAAAATTTTTCATAGAGTAGACAAGGATGTGTTCTACAACTTTTATGTAGAACATTGTTCCAGATTCTGTATATAAAAAATCACAAAAAATGAGGAAACCGCAAAGGTTGGTCAGAAACAGAAAAGAACATAAACTATTTTAATTTTTCAGATTTCTGGGCAAAGTTTGGAGGCACGATTGACATAGCAAACGATGCTTGTTTGAGTCTTGTGAACTCTCAAATCAAATATTGAGAAGTCATCTTCGAATGTCTCAACTATGGCTCTTCAAGAAAATGAAGTTTAAGGGGTCGATTGACCATTAGAAGAAAGAAAGGTCAGAAAAATGAACTTTCACAGAGAAATAGAGCATTATCCCAACAATGACCAGCAAGCACACGAAGGCTATCTAGCAACATTTAGTTCTAAAACAAAGCTATACTAACAGCAAATGTAATCACATGAACGTGCAACAATATGAGACTAGATAGTCCTTCATTCAACCGGTAAGTTTCGCATTTTGGGTGAAGACCGTGCCTACCTTTGTCGACGGATGCACGGAGCTCAAATGAGCTATTTGGCCACCACCGAGGTCCAATGGATAGCTAACACAGCCCAAAAAATCTTTGGTTCAGAAGGAAACCCAAGGTGTTAGAGGTGCAAGACAGCAAAATACGAACACTAAAGAGAAAAAGGGAGAAACGGGGAGCCTCGGTGGTGGAACGGATGAACTCCGGGGGTGTTGAGCTCAAGAACATGTCGGGGGATGAGATTGCGTGGCTTGGGACTCTAGACGGCAGTCGAAAATGGCCGTGAGAGGCGGTTGACACCGTTGCAAGGATCACCGATGTGGGCACCGATGATCAAGCCAAGAGGAAGAAGGCCGCCAATGGCAGCCTTGCGGCGATCGGTTGGCGACGAGGCTGGTACAATGGCGTAGAGGGGGGTGTCGGGGTTACAATAGTGGTGATGGTTCGCCGATGGGGGTCATTGGCGAGTGGCGATGCCAGCGGGAAGGGGTGGCGGTCGCTGGTGTGAGAGAGAAAGAAAGGCTCTTCCTAAAAAAAAAATTCTGATTCCCCCCCCCCCCTTAGGGTTTTTCGAAAATGTATATACATATAGGGTCCCTAAAATGATCTAATCTTGGCCATTCAAGATTAATGGTCAAGATTAGAGTCATTAATGGCATTTCTGTAATTTCTAGCTCAAATATAAGAAGGTGGGCTTAGTCTTGGGAAATGGGCCACAAAATGGGCTAGAATTTGGCCCACATGGGCCGGCCTTGGGTGCATGAACCGGCGATTGGGCAGGTTTGGCCCGACTTGATCCAGGTAGGATCGGTCCAATTTTTCGTCGATTTTTGTCTTAAATTTTCCTACTTTGACCCTACCTTTCATAAAATTTTCCAATTAGATCGGGACGGGTGAAATATATTTGCTAAGAAAATACTCGTTCCGATTTAATTAGATGAGGTCGACACGTATTAAGAGCTATTGTTTCAAAAATGATCCTATGGATCAAATGTCATGAAAAAAAACTTACACTAACAATTTAAAGTTAGGAAAAACTAATTTTCGTATTTTGTGAATTTTTCGTATTTTTATCAAATTTTCTTGTTTAATGTTTAAACGATTCTAAGATGTGAAAACTAAAACTGAAATCAATGCTATCTAAAATAAATGACTCTTTTTATATAAAAAAAAATGGCTTTGTTACAATCAAAACTCAAATTCCAAGTTTTATTTTAAAATGACTGATCAGCTAAAAATCAGGTGTCAACACGAATAACATGGTATCAATTCCCAAACAATCCACCACCAAATCTACATGGGATTCACTCTTATCTTTTACAAAACAAACATGTTCATCATTTCACAATTCATCATATCATCGATAGAGATCACACAATTGAGGAATCCAACACGCCATTTTCTAACTCTATCACACTTGGTCATAAACTCACTTAAAATAAACACCCATTAAATAGCCAAGTCGAGTACTCATTAGAACAACCTAGCTTAGCCCATAGAGTTTTCACTTATCTCAAATAAGAATTTAACAACTTAAAGCTTTGGGTCACATTGAAACAAAATAATCGAAAATCAACGATTCTTCATTTGTAAACAATAAAAACCATTGATGGAAGGTAATAAAGTCGGCAATTCCATGTCCAACTCAGAAACTTTAATCGTATAGGTGTGGGGCCTTAGCTTTTATCCACGGAACTTGAAAACGAAAGAGAAGTTGGTGGGTGAGAATAATGAAGTGAGAAAGTTAATAAAGTAGGAACATCTCACTTGAAGTATGAAAACCTCCAAAGACTCCCTTATATAGCAAAGAGAGATTGAATAATCATCATTGGAGCATTAATGGTTTTGTTGAGTTTTGACTTAAAATAGGTAACAAGGGCATTATGGACAATGCACCTTTGTTTTAGGTCTTTTAGAAGGGAGACTATAAAAGAAATATGTTACGTAGCATATGTCTAATGCTTGTCTGCAAAATCTGATCTTTGCCTTAAAGTTTTTCCTCTTTCTTTGTTTTTTCTATCTTCTTGCTCACTATAAGGTTTTTCAACCTTTTTGGTTTTGTAATCATTATCGAAGATAGTAAAACCCATCTCTCTCCCCATGGTTTTTCCCGTTTTGGGTTTCCACGTTAATTTTGTGTCTCGTGTGATTTATTTTTCTTTCATCCTTTATTTTTCACACTTGAATCTGTGCATCTCTTGATGTTGTTCTGCAACAAATTGGTATCAGAGCCGATGGTTGATGACCCCATGTGGTTTCTAGGTGGTGGGCATTATGGTGTAGCAATGCAGGCCCAATGATAGACTTCATGGTTATGAAGTTAGGCCTTGATAGAGATTCAAGATAAGATATCTTAAAGTAAAAGGATACTTAGATTAAAGGGGAGCGGACCTAACACTGAGCTTACCCGTAGGGGGAGATTGTTAGGATGAATGCACGTATGAGTGAGTTGTGTTAAAGAAATCTCACATCAGAGAATTGGTGTGGTGTATAGTAGTTAATATATCCTAATTGACCTATAACTCATCAGCTTAAGCTTTGAGTAAATGTGGGTCCAACTGGATATGTTGATAGGCTTGGACTTGGGCTCCCTCTTAGTGATCTCTCTAAGTGAAGGTATCAGACTTCTGCTGCGCGCTCCTTAAGAATTGGTATCAAAGCAAAGGAATTTCAATTTTTTGTTTGAGATGGTATCTATCAAGTTCGAAGTGGCTCCTTTTGATGGCCAAAACAATTTTGGGCTATGGAGGATCAAGATGAAGGCTTTGTTGTGTCGAGAAAGTTCAGTTAGAGCCTTGGACGGGAAGTATCCCGATGACATGACTATGGCAGAGATCAAGGAGATGAAAGAGAAGGCGCATAGCACCATTCAATTGTCATTGTTCGACAAGGTGCTTCGTGAGGTCATCAATAAAGAAACGGCTTCGGGATTGTGGAATAAGCTTGAGAGTCTTTACTTGAAGAAATCTCTTACAACCAGATTATTCTTGAAGTAGCGTCTTTACACGCTAAAGATGCAAGAATATACTTCTATACATCTAGATGAATTTAATAAGATCGTAATGAATATGAAAAATCTAGATTTGAAGTTAGATGATGAAGACCAAGCTCTAATTATGTTATGCTTACTATCGAGTCATATGAGAATTTTGTGAATTCTACACTGTGTGGTAGGGAATCCTTAACTCTTGAGGATGTGAAAGCCTCATTGAATTCTGCGGAGATGCGTACAAAGTTGAATACGAGTGGTTGTAGTGATAAAGCTGATGACTTAATTGTTAGGGGAAGATCGAATCATCGTGATACGTGCAGTAATAGCAAAGGGCATTTAAAGTCTAGGTTAGGCCTAGACAAGAGCAAGGTGAGGTGTTACCATTGTCACAAATTCGGACACTACAAAAATAAGTGTCATGTGCTCAAGGCTAAAGGGAAGAAGTTGATGGAGAGTTCCGATTCAGCTAGTCTGGTGAAAAATAACGAGTCAACTAACGTAGACAATGTTCTTACTGTTTTGTCTTTAGATTGTCGTGTTGACGACGAATGAATTTTGGATTCAGCATATTCATACCACATGTGTCCAAATAAAGATTGGTTCCACACATATGATGGACAATAATATAGTTTGTAGGATTGCGATGGTTCAGTTTTGATAAGCAATAATGCAATTTGCAGGATTGTAGGTATTGGTACGGTGCGGATCAAATGTCACAACAAGATAGTACGAACTTTGATAGATGTTAGGCACATCCTAAATTTGAAGAAGAACCTTATTTCGTTAAGCACTTTGGATTCTACTACATGTATGTACACAAGTGGAGGAGGAGTTTTGAAAATTTCAAAGGACTTCTTGATTGTGATGAAGGGTAACAAGAAGAATGGCCTTTATGTTTTGCAAGGAAGTGCCATTGTGGGTTCTTTAAATGTATCATTCTCTTCAAATTTTGAAAAATCAAAATTGTGGCATATGCGGTTGGGCCATATGAGCGAAAGATGAATAACTATCTTGAGTAAACGTGGTTTACTCTGTGGGGAGCATACGGTCCCACTTGATTTTTGCGAGCATTGTATTTTTGGAAAGCAACGCAGAGTTAGTTTCAGTATTGGGATGTATTAAACGAAGGGCACAGTTAACTACATTCACTCCGATTTATGGGGACATGCACAGGTAATATCTAAAGGTAGTGCAGTTTATCTTCTGACACTTATTAATGATTTTTTTAGCAAAGTCTAGGTTTATTTCTTAAAGCGTAAGAGTGACGTTTTTGATACGTTCAAAAAGTGGAAGATTTTGATTGAAAATCAAACTAGTGAGAAGATAAAGCGTCTCAAAACAGACAATGATTTTGAATTTTGTAGAGATGGTTTCAACAAGTACTGTTAAGATTCAGGTATTATTCGACATTGAATAGTGAGGCACACACCTCAACAGAATGGGGTGGTGGAGCACATGAACCGAACACTTTTAGAAAGAGCTAGATGTATGCTCTCTAATGCTAATCTTGGGAAAGATTTTTGGGCTGAAGCCATGAACACATATTGTTATTTGGTAAATCGTTCTCCTTCGACCACAATTGAATGTAAGACTCCAAATGAGATATGGTCCGGTAAATCTTATGATTATTCTGTTTTAAAAGTATTTGGATATCTTACTTATTATCATGTAAGAGATGGTAAACTTGAACCTAAGGCCAAGAAATGTATTTTCGTTGGTTATGTAGATGTGGTTAAGGGATATAGATTGTGGTGTTATGATCTTTAGAAGTTTATAATCAGTAGGGATGTTATTTTTAATGAAAATTCCATGCTTGATCAGAAAAAGGTTGTGATATAGGGTATTCGGTTGGTGGTTTCATTGATTCTGACTATGCAGGCGATCTCGATAAAAGGAGATCTTTGATAGGTTATGTTTTTACGCTTGGTGGTTTTACGGTAAGTTGGAGAGCAACCTTGTAAGACATGGTTACTTTGTCTACCACCGAAGCAAAGTACATAGCAGTGATGGAAGTGGCAAAGGAAGCTCTTTGGTTGAAGTGTTTGGTTACAGAACTTGGGGTGAAGTAGAGGGGGAGCCTCCTTTATCTTTTGTGATAACCAAAGTGTAATCCAGTTGACCAATAACGCAATGTATCACGAGAGAACGAAACATATCAACATCTGGTATCACTTTGTGCATGATGAGGTTGCTAAGGGTACAGCTACGGTGAAAAAAGTACCTACAACAAATAATCCATTAGATATGTTGACTAAATCGGTTCCTTTGATCAAGTTCAAGCATTACTAGGACTTGGTTGGTGTTTTCACTGTTTGATTTGCCTAGGCGAAGTTGGTGGCATTTCATCCCTTATTTCCTACAATGATTGCGCTCACGTAGGCTTAGGGGTATGCGTTGTTGATTCTGTCATTTTGTGGGTGGCCTAGTGTGGTCACTCTTGGTGGTGAGAGAAAGAGAGGTCTTGTGGCGTTTGGCACAACTCTCTTTTAGAGATTTGAAGTTAAGGTGGAGATTTATTGAGTTTTGACTTAAAATAGGTAATAGGGCATTATGGACAGTGCACCTTTGTTTTTGGTATTTTAGAAGGGGGACTATAAAAGGAATATGTTATGTAGCACATATTTGCTTGTCTACAAAATTTGATATTTGCCCCGAAGTTTTTCCTCCTTCTTTGTTTTTTCTATCTTCTTGCTCACCAAGAGGTTTTTCAACCTTTTTGATTTTGAGATCGTTATTGAAGATAGTGAAACTCCTCTCTCTTCCCGTGGTTTTTCCCATTTTGGGTTTTCTACGTAAATCTTGTGTCTCGTGCAATTTATTTTGCTTTCATCCTTTGTTTTTCGCACTTGAATCTGCACATCTCTTGACGTTGTTCCGCAATAGTCTTAATGATTGAAGGGGTATGTGGTCCAATGAGATTGCTTCATATGGCTCCTAAGAGAGTAGTCATCATGAGCTATGGTATATTTGGCTTAATACTATTAACCAATAAAGAGATTTTTTTATAAGGCTTTTTCTTCTTTGGCCAAGTAAGGGAATTGTTGGAGCTAACGAACAACCTAGAAGAGGATTAAATAGGTTAAGTGATAAGTTTTAAAAAAAATTTGCGGAATACTAGAAATTACCATTGAAAATTCTAGGAACAAAAGGACCAGTAAGTGTGATGCTAATAATAAAAAATAAGTAAGAGTGCAGATCACCCAAAGATATATAGTAATTCGACTTAATAGGAAGCCTACGTCTACTCTCAGACTAACAATCTTAATAGCGACTAGATTCCACTAGTAATGAGCACTGGAGATTACAACAGGCTAGTGACATTCCTCAATAAGATAGATCACATTATCAGGACACATTCATTTGCACTCACACTTGTCTCACTACATAGATGCTATTATAGTGATTAAACAAGGAGCAGTGATACTTTCTAGCACTGAGGAGCAAAAGATCGAACGTGAAATGTAGAGTTTTCTCTAATGCTTGTTATTATCTCTTTCTTTATGTGTGTCTTTTGTCTGATAACTGAACTTGTGCTCTTCTTCACCTTTTATAAGCCTTCAACTTACATCATAGCCGTTATCATCATCAACAGTATATTTTTAGCTAAAGGACCAAAAGGACGCCAGCAGCGCAGTCCGTACACAAGGACAGCAATACGTCAGCTCATACGCAAGGACATTGGGATGCACAGAAGACAGGTTGTATGCCAAAGACGCCAATACCATTCTTCTTATTCGTTACGGGTACAATCGGCAGGGTGCATAATGTCCTTTGTACTATGCCAGCTGTCACTGTCTTTGTCTGAGAAATCCAGTGGTTAACTGCTTTAATCTAAACCATCAATAATCATACTTACGGTACAAATATCCACCATTATCACACCAATTTTTTTACTCTTCGCACAATAATCCTGTGCTTTTCTGAGTAACTTGGTTGACAATTACCGGTAAAGATATCGACCTTAACCAACTGTCAAAATGGCAGTAACAATCTTATTACCTTTAATCCGTACCAAAGATATTTACAAACACTATCTTGACTAGTACTTCCAAGTTGCCATGATGTCCCCTCGAGGCACGTGTTCACCTTCTTGTCACAAATCAAGTTCTTATCTTTGTTGACGGTATGAGATCAATGGTGATTATCACTTATTTCATCATTTGCATTTGTCATTGTAAATGTTAGAGCTCGAGATGGTTTTATGCTTATCAAAATATCTAAGGGATGTTTTACAACAATCTCCCTCTTTTTTATGATGACAAAAACACTATCTCGCAGATGTGAAATAACATTAGAAGTATTTCAAATATTATGCTCGTAAAGTGAAATAATCTGCTAAATAGTTGATATATTCATTTCAGGGACATAAGATGAGTATGAGGTGAATATCATAGATGAATATTAGTGATCAGATATACACGAGGATATGCTCATTATCAGTCCAGATTTCATATGCGATTTATTATGTTTATGTTTCTCCCCCTTTTTGTCCTAATAAAAAAGAGTATAAAAAAACGCAGTGAAAAGAGAAACTAACTTCATTGCATCCTGATCAATACAGAGACATTCAAAAATATCAACTGAACAAAGAAAACATTGAAAGAATAGCCAAAGAATACATAACAAGATGTGCACAATCAGGGTCAAGGTTCGGTTTAGTGTTTCTTGGCTTTCTTTTTGGCTGAGGGGCTCTCTTCAAAGAACATTGATGATAGACGAACAGGATTATAGCATTCGAGTGAAAGAAGCGTCTGTTCGATCCTTTTAAGATATTGTCCAAGAGCATCAATGGTGCTTTGCATTTTGATCACAGCCTTCATGATCTCTGCATTGGACGGTTTATCAGTCGAAGAGGACTCCCCTTTGAGTCATTTCCTTCTTGCGCTTTAGTCAAGGTGCTGGAGGCAGGGATGGTGTAGTTTTTACTATTTCAAGACCTCGAAACCGTCTTTCAACATCTTCTTTCAAACGGAGTTGAAGAATTTCCCTGGTAGCTTGATTATCACCATGACCTATAGGAAAGACTTCGTTCTTGGCATTGACCCAACTGTGTTTTGTGATTTTCAAGGATATTTTCTTGATGGTTTCCCTTCCGATTTTCATGTTTGAGATCTTGTTTGCCTTGAGATCATCATTGATGATGATGCCTTTTGATCGTAAAATGATAGTGATCAATGCACCATATGGAAGCTTTTTAGATTTCTTCTTTGCAATTCTGGCCATGTGAAGGATAATCATATGAGCCAAAGAAAAGTTGTGCTAATTAAGAATAGTCCATAGGATTCTAGCTTCGTAGTGTGAGATATCATTGGTGATACTAGTTTTCGGACGAAGACACATGATTAGAATTTTATAAAGGATGTTCATTTTCAAATGAAGTTTTTTCAAAGGAATTTTGTCATTCAAGGTAGTACCAGTGCCATCACAAATGAAACTTGCAACTTCAAGAGGTGTAGTGGGAATTTTCACAAAGGATTTTACAGGATAGTGAATAAGATCAGCAAGTTCACCTATATTCACATTGTAGTTGACCTTTTGAAAGGTAAAAATGAAACTTTTACCATTAACACAGTGAAAATTCGAGTAGAAATTTGCCACGACATTAGGATACACTTCCTCCTTTCGAGTGCAAAAATAGGTTAGGGAAAGATTTTCAAAGATCTTAGTGAGAAAAATGCCATGATTTTCAAGGAAATTGAAATCGATTGTGCGATAAGTGGCTGTTTAATGTTCAGTAAGCTCTAGAAAATGATTTTCATTATCATTTGAAATAAAAGCAGGATTAAAGTAGGAAATATTAGGAATAAAACCAAGAAAAGGTTCGACCTGTGCATACTCGCGGTCATCATCATCGTCTTTCTTCTTTTCGACTCAAGTTTCCTCAGTTTCCATGAGAATGTCTGAGCTACTCTCTTCAACGGCAATGCCAATTTCTTTCTCAGTTGTGACTGGAATGATAGGAACATCAGTGGTGGTCTTTTCTATTTCAACATCCTTAGCTTGATGTTTCGGTTCTCCCTTTTTAGAGGTTTCGAGGATCTCAGGAATTTCTGAAAGATTAGTGATTTGAGAGATAACTAGAGCAGGGGCATATAAATCTGAGTTGGCTTAACCAAAAGCTTTTTCACTTCCTCTGGATTCATTGATTGAACCAGTTGAGTGATTAGGAGTTGTTGTTTCGATGTTATGCTCAGAGGTGTAGACGTTCTAACAACTTACATAGCCTTCGATTGAGGAGTCATGATAGAAGGCGGCACAAGCTGAGGTTGAAGAGCTCTAGTGGAGATGCTACCGGTGGGTGCAATAGATTCTCCTTGACTACTGCTTGCTTGAACGCCAATGATTTGCTCAAAGGCGGATGATTCTTTTGCAGATCTCGTTGTCATGCAAGTTTTGGAAGATTTTGTGACTTGCTTCTTCTTGGGAGCCATGGTGAGGGGTTGAGAGAGATACGGTTTAGGAAGAGATGGGTAGAAAAAGAGAGATTTTGAAACGTTAAAAAGAACGTGGGGTAAGGTTATGGAGGTTTCTAGAGATTGTGTCCTATAAATAAGTGAATGTGTGAATGTGTGCATTTGTGAAGAGATAAAAGAAAGCAATAAGTGAAAACATCACGTCGCACAAAAATCGACAGAGAATTTTAATGTCAGAATGGTAAAATTTGTACAATCTAAGGGTTACTTTTGGTTCGAAGAAATCGTACCGTTGCTAGTGTACTTACTAGGAGCCGTGCAGATTGATGATTTATTATTTGATATTTGTAGTGCTGATACCTTATTCTTACTCAGTAGGATTGCAAATTTAGAGTTCATTTCGAATAAATGCAAATGAACTTTTGTCTAAAGGTTTTGTGAAGATATCTGCCAATTGGTGCTTTGAATCCACGAACTCAATGTTAACATCACCATTACTCATATGCTCTCTAATGAAGTGGTGTCGTATATTAATATGCTTTGCTCTCGAATACAGTATAGGATTCTTTGTGAGATTGATTGCACTTGTGTTATCACACATTATGACCGATCCTAAGCAATCTTTTGCATAATCACTAAGCTGTTGTTGCATCTAAAGTATTTGAGCACAACAACTTCCTAGTGCCACATATTCAGCCTCAGTAGTAGATAATGCCATGGAATTTTATTTCTTTGAAAACCATGAAATGAGTATACTGTCCATCATTTGACAAATACCTGTAGTGCTTTTTCTATCTACCTTGCAACCTGCAAAGTCAGCATCTGAATATTCAAGTAATATAAACTCTGACTCCTTTGGACACCACAAACCTAACTTTGGATAAGTAGCAATGTATTTGATAATACGTTTCATAGCCATAAGATGCGATTCTTTTGGATTTGACTGAAAGCGAGCATAAATATATACACTGAATAGTATATCTAGTCTAAAAGCAGTTAGGTATAATAGTGATCCAATCATGCTTCTGTATAGCTTATGATCAATGGACTTACCTGCTTCATCTTTGTCAATTTTCAATGAAGATGACATGGGTGTATCAACTTTCTTGCAATTTTCAAGACTGAATTTCTTCACTAATTCTTTTGTATACTTTTCTTGAAAGATAAACATTCCTTCTATCAGCTGTTTGACTTGTAATCTCAGCAAGAAATTTAATTCTCCCATTGAACTCATTTCACCACTTCTCTTAGTAAACAAGGTGGTATCAATAATGCCATTTTTAAAGTCATTTTCCTCTAGATAAGTGCTAAGTCTTTCATACCAAGCTCTAGGTGCTTGTTGCAGACCGTACAATGCCTTCTTGAATTGAAAAACATGGTTTGTAAATTTAGAATCCTCAAAACTAAGAGGTTTTTCAACAAAAACTTTTTCCTTAATAAAACCATTTAGAAATGTGCTTTTGACATCCATTTGAAATCATGTTAGCAAGCATAAGAAAGTAATAAGCGAACAGCTTCTAACCTTGCTACGGGTGTATAGTTTTCATCGTAATCAATACCCTCTTCTTGAGAGTAACCCTTGGCAACGAGCCTTGCTTTGTTCCGAACAACAATTCCTTTGTCATCCAATTTGTTTCTAAATACCCATTTAGTGCTGATCACATGATTGATTTGTGGTCTTGGAACAAGTTTCAACACATCATTGATCTTGAATTGTTGAAGCTCCTCTTGCATAGCCTCAATCCAGGACTCATCTTGAATAGCATCATTAATCCCCTTAGGTTCGACTTGAGATAATAAAATGAGAGAGTTCATAACTTGTTGAAATGATGAACGAGTTCGTACGCCTTCTCCAATATTGCTGATAATTTGTTCCTTTGGGTGATCCATTTGAAATCTCCAATCCTTTGGTAATTCCTCTTTAGAATTTTCTTGAGGATTGGTCTGTTGACTTTAGGGTGTTTGAGTAATTTGCACTGATGCTGGTTCCCCATCTTCATTCAAACTTTTGATTCCCATCATATTGTTGTTGAACTTCACATTGATTGATTCTTCCACTACTTTTGACATTTTGTTGAATACTCTGAAGGCTTTGCTTGTGGTTGAGTAGCCGAGAAATATGCTTTCGTTTGATCTTGGTTCAAACTTTCCAATATTGTCATTCTTGTTTTTTAGGATGTAACACTTGCAACCAAATATGTGATAATATGATATATTTGGCTTCCTTCCTTTATAGATTTCATAGGGGGTTTTATCCAACAATGGGCGCAAGAAAATCCTGTTGATGATAGAACATGAAGTGGCAATGGCTTCTGCCTAGAAATAAGTAGGAGTGCTACTTTCGATCTTCAGAGTTCTTGCCATATCCTATAGACTTCTATTTTTCCTTTCGACAACACCATTTTGTTGTGGTGTATAAGTAGTTGAGAAGTTGTGTTCAATGTCATTTTCTTCACAGTAATCAGTAAAGCTTTTGTTCTCAAAATCTCCACCATGATCAATCTTGATACATGATATGCTATAACCTTTCTCATTTTGGATCTTTCACGCCAACTTTACAAAGTGATCATAAGCTTCATCTTTGTGAGCCAAGAACAATACCCAAGTATTTTTGGAGTAGTCATCTACAATCACTAGACAATATTTGGAGTAGTCCAAATAGGTCCATATGGAGCAATTGCAAAACTCGGTTAGTAGCAACAATGTTTATAAACTTAAAAGAACTTGTAACTTGTTTACCTAGAGAACAAGCGTTGCAAATATCATTCTTCTCATATCTCATTTTCGAAAGTCCTCTTACAAGTTCTTTTGATGCAAGTTTGGAAATCTGTTTTAAACTAACATGACTGAACTTTTTATGCATCAAATCTTGTTTTTCTTGTGATGAGAATAAACAATGAGTATGATCAAAATCCATGTCAAGAAGACAAATGTTTCTATACCTTTTACCTGTGAAGATTTGCGACGGACTTTTTCCATTACCTTTGCAAATACCATCTTTAAAGTTGATCTCGTAACCTTTGTCACAAAGTTGACTGATGTTGATAAGGTTGTGTTTTAGTCCTTTGACTAATGCTACATCGTCAATGATCAGATTTCAAACTTTGATAGTTCCTCTTCCAACTATTCTTCCTTTTTCTTTTCCTTCGAATGAAACAGTTCCTCCATCAATCTGAGTTCGGTTCAGGAAAGTCTTGGCATCACCAGTCATATGTCTTGAGCATTCGCTGTCCAGATATCACTTTCTGATGGTCTTCTTTTCCTACATACACAAAAGAAACTTATCTTTTCTTTGGTACTCATACTTGTTTGGGTCTTTCATTGTTAGTATATCGGAACCTCCAGTTTACCCTTTTTGACTTAGCCTTTTGATTCAAACATTCACATTGGGAATTACCATTACCACTGCAGTTGGAACAGTTAGGGAATTTCTTGCTAGTAGCTATAACAAAATGATTGACAAAATGATTCTTGTAGTCACAAAGAAGAATGCAAGGTTTCTTTTCAATTCTTTCTTTAGTTTTAGGAAAAGGATCACTATCAATTTTACCTTCATCCTAATCCAAACTTGTTATAGTACGGGATTTGTATTGAAAGAATATGTTTGAGAGTTTTCGAATCAAGAGAAAACCTTGTGGTGATTTCAGAGATTTCCTTTTCTAAAAATTGAATTTGACTTTAAATTTCCTTTTCATTTGAAATATGCTCATTTAAATCAGTGTGGAGTTTTTCAATACAGTTCTTTAGAGAGACATTTTCAGAAGTAAGACTTGAAACTTGCCTTTTTAAATCGAAAATTTTCTTTGAGGCATTCTTAAGTTCCTCAAAATTTTCTTTTGTAAACTCTTGCATTTCTTGGTAAGAGAGTTTAGAAGATTCTACCTCAGTTTCCTCGTCAGAATCGGTGTCTGTCATAAAACATAAATTTGCTTGTTCTGCATCATCATCACTACTTTCGCAGTCTGTGTCACTCTAGGTTTCTACCTTGAGAGCTTGCTTTTTCTTATCGATCTTCCCTTTCTTCTTCAGTAAGGGATAGTCTAGCTTGACATGTCTAGGCTTTTGACATTCATAGCAGATGATTTTCTTTGGCTTATAATCATCTCTGCTCTTGTAATGTTTCTTCTCTTCTTGATACTTTATAGGCCTTCTTCCTTTTCAGTTACCTCCTTTTCTTGTCATGTTCTTGAATCTTTTTGTGAATATTGCCATATCCTCATCATCCTCATTTGATGTTTGAGTGTCATCAGCATTGCTTTGGTTTGAAGTGAAAGCAATGATTTTCTTTTCTTTGAACTCGGATCCTCATTTTGTAATTCCGCTTCATAGGACATGAGTGTTCCCGATGAGTTCATCTATGCTGATAGCTTGGATTCTCATGGTTTCAAGGACAGAGGTTTTGACTTGGCTCCACTCCTTCGAAAGTGATCTCAGGAGTTTGTTGACCTTTTCAATATCAGTGAAGATCTTCCCTTGCTGAGCAAGACCATTGATGATGGTTGTGAATCTTGTGAACATCTTAGTCACACTTTCGTCACTCTTCATCTTGAACATTTCATAATTTCTCAGAAGAAGGTTCATCTTTGTTTCTTTCACATGATCATTTCCTTCAAATGTCACTTGAAGTTGGTCCCAAATTTCCTTAGTTGTGGAACACGAAGAAATTTTGTTGTACTTAGAAGGGGATATAGAATAATATAGTAAATGCATTGCTTTAGAATTTAAAGCTCGTCTTCTAAAGGCTTCGTTGTTTGGTTTCCTCGGGCAAAAGCACCATTAGTAGGAGGAGGAGCATTTTGGCCTCCTTGTTCATCTATTTGAGCAGGTGCTTGCATTGGAACAGCAAGTCCATTTTCAATGATTTCCTACAAATATGGATCAGTCACTTTAAGATAAATTTTCATGCGATTCTTCCAATAGCTGTAGTTCGAGCTGTCAAAGTAGGGCTGCTTGTTGGGAGCATGAGAGTCAGAAGCAAGGAAGCTATTGAAGTTAGTTATAAAAGGATCTTTATGCTCAGAAGTAAAAAACACTTCAATAAACAAGCAACCTTGCTCTGATACCAATTGTTGGGGTTAACGAACAACCTAGAAGGGGGGTTGAATAGGTTTAGTGATGAGTTTTGAAAAACTTTTTGTAGAATACTAGGAATCACTGCTGAAAATTCTAGGAACAAGAGGACTAGTGTGTGTGATGCTGATAATAAAAAATAAGTAAGAGTGTAGCAAGTAAGAGTGCAGATCACATAGAGATATATAGTGGTTTGGCTTAACAGGAAGCCTACGTCCACTCTCAGACTAACAACCTTAACAACAATTGGATTCCACTAGTAATGAGCATTGGAAATTACAACAGGTTAGTGACATTCCTCAATAAGATAGATCACATTATCAGGACACGTTCACTTGCACTCATGCTTGTCTCACTACACAGATGCTATTATAGTGATCAGAAAATTACAAACAAGGAGAAGTGATACTTTCTAGCACTAAGGAGAAAAAGATCGAACGTGAAATGTAGAGCTTTCTCTAACACTTGTTGTTCTCTCTTTCTTTTCGTGTATCTCTTTTCTCCCGCTCTAGACTTGTGCTCTTCTTCGCCTTTTATAAGCTTTCAGCTTCCATCATAGCCATTATCATCATCAACGGTACATATTTAGCTAAAGGACCAAAAGGACCCCAGCAGCACAATCCATACACAAGGATAGTAGTACATCAGCTCATATGCAAGGACGCTGGGATGCGTAGAGGACAAGTTGTACACTAAGGACGCTAGTACGATTCTTCTTATCCGTTAAGGGTTCAATCAGCAAGGTGCATAATGTCATTTGTACTATGCCAGCTGTCACTGTCTTTGTTCTGTCTTTGTTTGAGGAATCAAGCAGTTAACTGCTTTAGTCTGAACCATCACCAGTCATACTTATGGTACAAATATCCACCATTATCACATCAATTTTATTACTCTTTGTACAACAATCCTATGCTTTCCTGAGTAACTTGGTTGACAATTACCAGTGAAGATATCAACCTTAAGGAACTGTCAGAATGGCAGTAACAATCTTATTACCTTTTATCAGTAGCAAAGATACTTACGAACAATATTTTAACTGGTCCTTCCAAACTACCATGATATCCCCTTGTGGCACTTGTTTACCTTCTTGTCACAAATCAGGTTCTTGTCTTTGCTGACAGTGTAAGATCAATGGTGATTATCAATTATTTCTTCATCTACACTTGTCATTATAAACATTAGAACTCGAGATGATTTTGTGATCATCAAATTATCTAAGGGATGTTTTCCAACAGGAATGACTCATCAAATGCATTAATACCCTAGTGAATACCTTTTAGGGGCTATATGGCTTGGAGAGGAAGGAAAGCTCTATGGCCAAGTAAAATGAATGAGTCACCAATGTGCATTAATGAGCTAAGGGAATGCTCCCTTAGCTTGGGCCAAGTGTGCTCTATAATCATTTCATGCATTAATGGACTAATGTTAAATTTGATGATGTAATACTTGATGACATTATTAGTCTAAGCATAATGTCACTAAGAACATGTACGTTAAAACAATGAAAAATTACGGGTCTGGAAGAATCGATACCTTTTCAACTTCCTTGGAAGCCTAGAAGAGTAATTATTGAAGTTTTTACCTTTTTCCTCATCCTGTCCATTCACGTTTCATCTACTTCTTCCCAAAATCGACAGCCTTACACTACTCATTTGAGAAAAATCAAAACACAAAAGTTGTAGATCTAAGATTCCTCGTTCTATTGGATTTAGAATCACGTCATTCCAATATGTATTAAGGAAGTTATGACCATTTTCCCGAGCTAGTGCAGAATTGAAATTTTTGCCCAGAACGTCTACTTCTTCCCCCACATTGATGATTCTACAATGCTTATCTAAGAAAGCACAAAATATAAAAGTTTTAGATTTAAGAGTCATCATTCTATTGGCTTTAGAATTAGGTTATTCTGATCTGTATAGACAAAGTTGTGACCATTTTCCTGAACTAGTGCAGGACTGAAATTTATGCTCAGAACGTCCAGTTTTTCCCTAAATCGTTGGACCTACGATACTTATCTGAGAAAAATCAAAATATAAAGATTTATACCTAAGAGCCCCTGTTATTTTAGCTTTGGAATCAAGTCAATCCAATATGTATAGACGGAGTTATGATTATTTTCCTGAGCTAGCGCAGAACTGAAATTTGGATCGTAACGTCTACTTCTTCCCCAAATCAATGGCTCTACAGTACTCATTTGAGAAAACTTAAAAAATAAAAGTTTTATATCCAAGAGTCCTCATACTATTAGCTTTGGAATCAAGTCATTTCAATCTATATAGACAAAGTCAGGACTATTTTCCTGAACTAGTGCAGAATTGCAATTTCTGCCTAGAATGTCTACTTCTTCCTTTGATCGATGCTTATCTGAGAAAACTCAAAACATAAAGGTTGTATATATAAGTGTTGTCTCACTTTTGGCTTTAGAATCAAATCATGTCGATCTGTATAGACCAAATTACGATCATTCTCCCAAGCTAGCACACATAACGTCTATCATTTTAGATCCAAAGCATCATATTCTAGGCGACCACAGATGTAGGAATTCACCCTTAGAGCCCTTCCATATGTCATAAGCTTAGTGACTCACCTAATATTCCACACATGTCATCCTAAACTTCAATCTAATTAATACTTAATATTATTAATGAACGTAGAAAATTCTAGATGTCACACGGCCTCTAGCGAGGGGGTCGCGCTACCCACACTAGGGCAGCCTAGGGTCACATGACCCAGACTGCCCTCGCCAGGGTCACGTGGCCCCAGGTGACCATCGCCTAAGTCACGCGAACCCAAGCGACGTTTAACTAGGGTGGCACGACCTCGCTAGCCCTTGCCGACCCTTTGTAATTAGATCTGGCCTCGTCGATTACCTTCATGCAAAGAAGATGAACAGCAACAATGAGAGCTAAATCGGAAAACGAAAAAATTAGTGAAGGTAGTTTTAGGAAAAAAAAATTATATAACCTTAGAAATAGCCTTTCGCAAATGCTGAAAGCTAAGCAAGATGGGACTTACCTTGGGCTTTCAACATTGCCAAGGCCAGCATTTGGCCAAAGAGGTCCCAAAGAAGTTTGCCAAACATCTCATATTTCTCCCAAGGGGCTTTGGAGGCTCAAAAACCCTTGGGAAAGCGGAACCAAAAGTAATAGCATTTGGATTTATATAAACAAACAAGGAGCATGGGATCATCAAGGTGCTTGGATAGACCAAACATAAAGCTTTTGAAGGCAATTAATTTTTGAAAACATGAATTAATATGGACCTCATGAATCCTGACATAAGAGTCTATTGATTAAAGCTCAAAGTTTTCCTGTTCGATTCGGAATCGGCACATGTTTGTATTTATTAAGACACTCGAAGTGTTTGCAAAGGCATAGATACATACATGGGCAACTAGAGATGCAAATAAACATCCAACATAGCATATGGATTATCTAGGCCACTAGGCGGGCACCCAGCTATGGAGTGGCTGAGCTACCAACTAGGTTTAGAGGCTTGGACAACACGAGCCCAATCCAATGCTTAGAAGATGTCTAGAAGCTAGAGGGTCTTCTAGCACTCTGGTATGGTCCATATTCGGCGGGCATCTAGCCCTAACATGGACTCAATTTAAACAACTTTTGAAGTTATTTTCATAGCTTATTTTGTACAAAAGTTGTAAAAACCTTAGAGAGCTTCTAAGAGCCGTCATCCGAAAGAATTGAGAACGTAAAAATGCTCATTTCTCATTAATTGTTTCTTGTGGGTTTGACGTATATAGGATAGGGAAACACTTAACTATTGAGTGTTTGAGCGATTGTACCTTAGAGAGCTTCTGAGAGCCGTCATTCGAAAGAAGTGAGCGTAAAAATGCTCATTTCTCATTAATTGTTTCTTGTGGGTTTGATGTATATAGGATAGGGAAACACTTAACTATTGAGTATTTGAGCAATTGTACCTTAAAGAGCTTCTGAGAGCCGTCATTCGAAAGAATTGAGAGCGTAAAAATGCTCATTTTCTCATTAATTGTTTCTCGTGAGTTTGATGTATATAGGATAGGGAAACACTTAACTATTGAGTGTTTAAGTGATTGTAATCTCCTCTTTACTCATTATAGTGAAAAAAATATGGTCAATCTATTTTAGTGGAATAGAAACACTACCAAACCATGTAAATCACTTGTGGTCAAGTTTAATTTTTGCAATTTATTCTTACTCGAACCATTCGACTGTTCAAGCTTCCTCATTTGTTGTAATAGAGTTGTTGCCACCTAATTTTTAGCCGATCGATCATAAAAGGTAAAACTTGATATTTAGATTTCTGATCGTGAGAGAACCTATTTTTCAACCCAAAAATAGTCATTTAACATTTAAATTAGCATAAGCGTTTCATTTACAAGTCATTTCAACTTTCATTTCAAAAGGTCAAAAAGTTAACTTTTTAAAAAAACTTTGACAAAAAGAGTCAATTTTGAATCCCTTTTTACCTTAATTTGACTTATGCATTATCAATTTCACAAAAATTGATTAGAAATCGACTTTTCCTCAATTTGTGAATTTTGACTTCTAATCAGCCAAAAACAATATTAATTCATTTCTAGCTATTTTTTTAGATAGTTTCTTTTACAACATTTTTATCCACAGGTTGTAGCGCATCCAATTGTCAAGCTAATTTTGAGATTTCAAATCATCAACAAATTCACCCAATTTTGACCTAATTAGGGGTCCCGAATCGATTCTTCATGATTTGTCCAAATTAGCCAAAATTGAATGCAATTTATTGAACCGAATCCAAATCCAATATCAATTTTGACAAAAATCACTTCTAATTGGCTTAATTTGACCAAATTCGTGAATGTGCATTGATAAATTTACCCACAGAATGCCCTAATTAACCCAACTTAACCCATTCTAGATTAACATTCAATTTAATCAATTGAGATTCGATTTGGCCAATTGAGTTCCAAATGCGTTAATTGGTCTAGTTCATGAAGCAATTTTAGCAATGGGTGAATTGAGGCATTACATGACAAATTAATCCAATCAACTCAATCCAATTTAATCCAATTGCATTCTATTTGATTGGGAAAATTTTAATTTGGTGTAATTAGGTCAAAATCAGAAAATTGCATAAAAAATTGGACCAAGAACCGAACCGGTTCAACTTGGATCAAACCGATTCGACCAGGTCAACCCGATTAAACCGACCAATTTTTTCCAACGACTGGCAAGCCCATTTCGACCAACCAAGGTCTAGTCAAGCCAAGCCCCCACAAAATTACCAAATTATCCTCTAATGTTTGAAATGACCAAAATGCCCTTAATCCTTGTTAATTAAAATCAATAAATGGGAGCATTCCTTAAGATTAAGGAATTGATCTTGGCCATCCATTGCCTCATCAATCTTGGCTATCCATTGTGACAACTCATCAATCCATGTGAATTGAGATCAGCCAACAGGAGCTTTTCTTAGTGGTTAAGCATCCACCCTTGACCCTAGGATTAATCTAAGGGACAAGATTCAATCTGGGAGTATATAACCCATTTTCCTTCCAAAAGTTGGGAGGACTTCCATATTTTATGAAAATTTTCCCTCCAAAAAGCTCTTATCTCTCTCTAATCCGAATTTGGGGTAAAGACATCACAAGTGTCATAATTTTCGTACAACACTCACTTGAGTGTCATGACTTCTTTTTTTCGATCACTTAAGTGCCATAATTTCGAAAAGACGATCACTTTACTGCCATAACTTTTAATCGATCACTTGAGTGGCAAAAATTTTAAAAAACGATCACCTAAGTGTCGAAAATCCGATGTAGCATAGCACTTATAGTGATTTTTTTTAAAAGTTATGTCACTTAAGTGATCAATTGAAAACTTACATAACACTCAAGTGATAGGAAAAAAACTTATGGTACTTAAGTGAGCGCCGTATGAAAGTTATGGGAATAAAAGTGTCATTTTCCCTTCGAATTTTCTCTCTATCGGCTACAAGCTTTGTTGCCATTACCGGCTACCCTTCAACCAATCCACGGCGAGCTACCGCCACGCCGTCGCCCCTCCATTTGTCCCCGAGCTAGTGGTGGTCGACATCTTGCTTAAACTTCACCAAATGGTCGCGCCAAGGTCGAATTCCTCACAAAACTTCGCTAAAGAGAAAGTCTTCCTCTTTCGATAGTTCGTTTGATTTTTCTACACTTTTTACCTGTCATGCCCCGGCCTTAGGGCATGCGATGATCCTTATACTTTTCTTGGGTCATTTTGAATGCGACGTCCCTAGAGGCATCGTCGACCCGTTCGTTTTATCTTTTAATTAACGCAAGCAAAAATAATTAATAATTACTCGAACAATCACAACAACAGGGATAGCAGGAAAAATAGAACTACCATCGTTAGAAAGTACACTTTATTTATATACTTATTAACCCTATGAAGTTTATATATACAAGCCCTCACTATGGGTCGCTTCCTATCGGACCACAAAAAGATATATCGAAGGTTAGGGTTAACCCATCTTCTCTAAGTTGGGATTACTCAAAAAGTCTGTACTCCAAACCCGATCTAGATGATGTAATAGTTCGAAGGAGGCTTAGGATCGCTCTCCTCATCCGAGTTAGACTCCGGATCTTCCATAGCACCGTCGGGAACCTCTATGTCCATCGAATCCCATACTTCCTAATCTGAAGCTCCACCTCCGCTAAGCCCATCAAAACCCCTCACAGGACCAAAAAGGGCCTCTCCGTGGCGAACGAATCACGCCTTGAATCAATGGTGTACTAGGTACGTCAACCTCATCCACCCAAACTATTGTAACATGGAGTTCAAAACTATGGTCCGAATATGGGACCAAGTACGGTGTTATAACGAGACTCTGGTCCGTGGGAACCCCATACCGCACGGTTCACATATCCACACTATGGGTTTGAAAAGCGGTTAACAACAACGAGTGAGATAAATCTTAATAAGTTAACAACCTAAATCTCGTGTAGAATACCGATTCGCCTAGAGCACTGCCTAAACATGCAGCTTATTGTCGATGGCAAATCAATATAAAGTAATTCTCACTTTACTTCAACTATAACAAGTTTAAGCGACTCAATTCATAATAGATCAACAACAAACCATAAGCACTCTTACCTCGCCTTGGCACATTCCCTGCATAATATCAGTGATAGTATTCTATAAACAATGCATCAGGCAAGGCACATAATCAGAACACATAACATCATTTCTCATGCACAATGCACAATGCACAATGCATTCAAATGTGTTTCAATTATTACGACCGCTCTCGATCACGACATAACCCGAAGATTGACGATCTCAACCACTCTAGGCCACGGTATAACCCGAAGGTTGACGGTCTTCCGACATGACTGGGCATCGTCCTGCCCCATCAGGCATGGCAATGTCTCGACCTCCCTCGGAGACAAACGGAATTCCATAACGAGCATCAGTCCGACCTCTACCGCGATCTGGCATTCGAACCCCCTCTAGGCATCCGATAAAATCGAGCATCGTCCCCAAAACCTTTGGCAACTCATTCCCTTTTATGATCACATGAGCACACCAATCATGCATGCCAATTTCATTTCTTCTTATTTAGCCAATGCAACCATTATTCATGCTCATGTCATGATTCATGCTCATACGTCAAATTTATTGCAATTTTCACACGTAATAATGCAATAAAATAATCACACATGATCACTCATACATGCTTATCCTGTCAAACTTTACATACTTCATTTTTCAAGCATCCTTGATTATTCCAACATGTAAAACTTGGCATCCAAGCATAACACCTTGTGAATTACCATTTATATGCCAATAAATGCATTCCTTTCAACTATGAAACAAAAGTTTTCAAAAGGCAATCATCTTTCCAAGGCAATATATACTTCAAACAACACAAAAACATGTATAGAAATGTCACGTATCTCAAGCACAAAACACACTAATTAATAACTTTTCAATCAAACTTTGATAGCTTATCGCCTATTTGACGATAGCTTATGATCCATTTTTTGATAGCTTATCACCTAATTATCGATTGCTTATCACCCATTTGATGATAGCTTATCATTCAAATATCGATAACTTATCACCCCTTTGGTGATAGCTTATCAATCTTTCCTTAATAGGTTATCACTTCCACTTATCACTTTCCTTTATAACCTATCACCATCACTTATCACTTTTATGATAATTTATCACACTTTTCTACTTCACTTATCAAGATAGCTTATCAACTAATCCACAACAATTAGTTCTAAACCTCACTTAATCTAACCTAAATGTAATTAATAACCTAACTAAAGATTAGGGAGTTAACTCACTAGTTTTATGGTAGCGGCAACGACGGTGGCTACCGGCTAGAGTAGTGTGGCGCAACAACAACGGTGGCAAGGACACGGCTTAGCGTGACTTGACTTGGCGGTAAGGGTGTGGCGGCATGGACACAATGAGCGAATGGCTTGGCGACGGCGATGAGGGAGAGGAAGAGAGGAAAAAGAGAGAGAGAGAGAGAGAGAGAGAGAGAGAGAGTAAGGCTTCTTGTCCAAGATTGGCTTCTTACTTCTTCACTAAGATTGCATTAATTGCACAAAATATCTATCTAGCTTTGTCTTCTAAACATTAATGCAACAAATATCTTCTAATCCTATTTTGGCTTTTCCCTCACAAATATCTCTCTTGGATAGAGTTTCTAGAAGGAGTATTTTGGTAATTTCACCCTTGACACTATTCATATAGGCTTAGGCTTGGGCTTGATCAAGAAAATGGGCCTAACATGGGTCTTCGAGGGCAAAATTGTAATTTCCTCCTATTTGGGCCCTTGTAGCCAAATTTGATGGAGAGCAACCCATTGGGCCTTGCCAAATCTGTGAGCTCTCTTCAGTTCTCAATTTCTAGCTTACCATCATTTATTCGAAAATTTATGGTTTACTGATAAATTTTAGGATTCAACAAAGTAATATCCAATTGCTGTCTCTCAATCCTCTAAAATCCAATACTCTTAGTCGGATTAGAATTTGTGATTAAAATCCATCGAATTCGATTTTAGTACATTGGTCAAAATTTAGGGATATAACATTACCAATCCTTGTTGCCTTTACCACTTCATTTCAGAGCTATGGTAAATGCTCCTCGGTCAAACCGTAAACTTTAAAAGGTAGGAAACGGTGGACGAATCACTCGTTTGATCGCCGGAGTAACCTTAAACAAGGTAAGTTCAGTCCAAACTTAGATAGGTTGAATTTCTTTTGGCCAATTTCATGTAGGAAGTTGATGATGGCCATTGATGCTGCTGAGTTGTTAAATGTAATCTTACTTTGATGTATGTTTAGAAAATGATGTGTAGGAATTAATGGATGATTGATTGTTGTATGATGACGTGTTCTGGATTTTCGAAATTTGATGAGTTAGTGAGTTTAATCTGATGATTTGGCCTAATAAACCTCGTAATTAGGAAAAATGTTCAACTAATGAAATGATCTTGACATCCTACGTTTCTATTTGATAATTCGTATGTCAAAATTAGAGTTCATTTACTAGGTTAAAGAGGTCCTATAATCTGGGTCTAGAATCTGAAAAAATTAGATCTAGAATCTGATATTCGGTTCCCTGACTTGACCTTGTTCTGTTTAAGAATTTTTTTCTTTGTTTATAATTTGAAATGATGTTCTTCATGAAAGTTATAGCCATAATCCAAGTCTTTACAGTGATATAAGGTTTGTGGAAAATGTACATCGTTTGATATTTTTAATACATGCTAAAAGTGACGGTAAACTTTTGATGTTTGCTCTGTATTTTTGTGATATCCCGAAATTTCGATATTATGAATTAATCAAAAGACGATTGTCAATTTAATTTGGAAAAAGTATACAATCGAATTGTCGGATGTTTTCACATGGTCAAGGCAATGAAATGGAATTCGATGAATTATTAATCACGAATTCCAAGCCGATGAAAAATTTAAGACGCTTGGTTATCGATATCTCAAATTTTATCGGTAAACCCTAAATTGTCATAAAAGAGACGGTAAGCCGAAAATTAAGGATCAAAGAGACGTTTCGAACATAGCACGAACCATTGGGCCTATTTTCTATTATTTTCGGATTTCAAGAGGGCCTATATTGGGAAATGACCGTTTTACCCCCGAAAGCCCATTTTAGGCCCAAAAGAAAGAGCCTATTGGATATCGAGCCCATTAGGCCCACAAAAATTCAAGCCAAGCCCACGTGAATAGTGCGAGCCTGTGTGAATAGTGCCGAGGGTGGAAATTACCCTTTTACCCCTTCTAGAAAGTGAGATATTTTTTAAGCCCTTAATGGATGCAAGACAAGAACATTAAAGCTTGCAAGTTGTCTTCACCCTTTCTCTCCTCCCTATGTGGCCAAATTCACCCCCCCTCTCACTCTCTCTCTTTACTTTCTTTCCTTGTCTCATTGTTAGCTCAAAGTAGTCTTGAATGCAAGAAGCCAAATTGGATATTTTGGGGTTGCATTATTGAAGAGGCAACGATGTCTTAGAACTTCAAGGGCAAGCAAGACACTCTCTCTTTTTCACTCACTCACTCTCTCTTGCTTTCTCTCTTTCACTCTCTCTTTCCTTTCAAAATTCGTAGCTTCCTCCTCTCTCCCATTTTCACCCTTTTTTTTCGTATTGTTTCACACCTCTCACCTTGTCGCCGCGCTACCCAAGACGTACCTTGAAGCCATGCCCTTGTCGCCGACGTTCAGGCCGCCGTCGCCAAGTTGTACCGCCGTGCCGAGCCCATACTGAACCACCGTCCGTACGCTGCGCCGCGCCGAGTCGAGCCACGTTAATACCCATTTTCCATCTACGTGCCGTCGCCGCCATCGTTGCCGTAGTAACCGTCGTCGTTAAACGGTGAGTTAACTCCCTAATCCTTGAATAGGTTGTTAATTGCACTTAGGGTTAGTTTAATTGACTATGGTTAGAATAGCTAACTAGGGTTGGTTTTAATGACCATGGTTAGGTTAGTTAACCCTAGTTAGGTTAATTAACCATGATTGGGTTAGTTAACCCTGGTTAGGTTAATTAACCATGGTTGGGTTAATTAACCACGGTTGAGTTAATTATCTTGCATATGGTTTTAAGATGAGAATTGCCTAGGAAAGGTAATGGCTTCATGTTTGATGATTTTATAGTGGAAAAGAATGCATTTTGGCATGTAAATATGATCGATGTAGTATCGTGCTTATATACTGAGTTTCATGCATTGAAATAATCTAGTGTGCTTGAAAAGTGAAGCACGGAAAGTTTGGCATGAAAAGCACGTTGGTTTGATCACGTATGTTTTATTCATTGCATTTTTATGTGAGAAAATGGCAATATGTTTGCTGTATGAGCACGATCATGGCATGGGCATGAATCATGTGGCATTGGCTAGAAAATAAGAAGAACTAAATTGGCATGCATGATTGAGATGCTCGTGTGATCATAAAAAGGGAACGGACCCTCAATGGATTTTGAGGATGATGCCTGATTAATCGTAGTCTTGGAAGGAGTCGAGATGATGATGATTATCGGATGCCCGATGGATTTCGGATGACGGATCGCGGTGCCCTTTGAGGCCGAACTGACTCTCCTTATGGAATGCCGTCTACCTTTGGGGAAGGTCGAGGTGTGGCCGCACCTCGATCTTCTGGGAGGAGATGACGCCGTGCCTGATAGGGCGGGACGATGCCCGATCATGCCGGATGACTGCTAACCATGTGTGGCGCAGTGGCCCAGAGAGGGCATGGTCGCCACCCTTTGGGGTCGTGCAATGCCCAAGAGCAGGCGTAATCACTAGGCATAAAACTGAACCACGCTTGATTGCATTGTGTGTGAGAAATGGTGTTACATGTTCTGATATTGTGCCTAGTCTGATGCATTGTTTATAGAATGCTATTACTGTTAACATGCAGGGTGTGTGCATGTGCCGAGGCAAGGTAAAAATGCCTGTGATTTACCTATTGATTGAGTTGAGTCGACCGAACCTGATATAGGTTGTGTAGAGCGAGGGTTGCTCGCTATTGATCTGCCTTCGACGTTGAGTTGCATGTTTAAGGTTCGCTCTAAGTGAATCAGCATCCTGCGCGAGGCTTAGGTTGTTATCTTACTGAGATTTTTATCTCACTCGTTGTTGTTAACCGCTTTTCAGGACCATAAATAGGAAGGTTGACAGGTGCGGTTCGAGGTGTTCTCACGTAGAGAAGTTTGAGTTAACCCGACCCCCGGTATCTTTTTGTTGGTCTGGTTAGGAAGTGGCCCGAAAGTGAGGGCTTGTAAAAATATACCTCATAGGGTTAACATGTTTATAAATAAAAGAAAGCGTGTTTTGGTAGCGCTGTTTGCTATGCTATTTTTCCTACTATCCCTACTGTCATGTGTTGTTATTCGTTTCCGCATGCGTTAAGTGAAAGATAAAATGAACGGGTCGTCAACGCGTCCTGGGACGTCGCATTTTTTTTGCTGACCCAAAGGATAACTGATAAGGATGGTTGCGTGCCTGAGGGCCAGGGGGTGACAATTTTTGTGTCCTCAAATGATCAAATTTGTTTTGGAAATTACATTCAGTTCGAGTCTTTTTTTTGCAAAAACTTAAAATGGTACCAAGAAAAACCAAAAACTGATCGTTCTGTGACAAATTTATCCAAACCTAATTTTTTTTTTCCATGAAAAATCACAAACTGGTACACTCATGAAAAATTACCCCAAACTAAATTTTTTGATATGAAAAATCTCAAATAGGTACACATGTGACAAATTTACCCCAAACATAGTTTTTCAAATAATAATAACTTAGTTGACGTTTTTTCAACTAGCTCATTTTCTAACAACCGAACTCGGTTCATCTTCTCCGAGAGTCCCTAAAATTTTTCACAAGTATATGTGGTCAAAAAATTAGTTTGGGGTAGATTTGTCACAGGTATATTAGTTTGGGGTTTTTCATGGTAACAACCGAACTTAAAATTGAAAAGTTGTTCATTAGGGTCTTAATTAGGGAACTTAAATTTTTTAGGTCTTAATTGCATAATTAGAATGCCCCTAAGAGCGAAATCCCAAAGAAGGTCAGTTGTGTATTCAAACTATTTTGCAAATGAGTCCCATGAATTAATATGAAAACTGACATGAATCTATGGCTTTTCTAATAAAACTCAAAACATGAAATTTGTTTGGAACATCTCATGCTACTTGCCTGTCAAATTTGGTAGTGGTTTGAATTTTCTAACTATTTTTTTCTATTTTTCAAAGTTCTGGGTCTGGTTAGGGTCGTTTTTGGACAGTCTGGATTATTCTCTCATTTTCGGGTCTGTAGGATCAGAATTTGATTAAATGGTCTTAAATGAACTTCAAACTAAACATATTAAGATTTCTAAAGATGCTTGAATAATTTTAATTGGACTTCGTTTAATAGGGTAATCAAATCAAAACATAATCAGTATGAATCTAAAATGAATAAGTGATCCTTTGTGGCTCACTTTCCATTCTTGATTGTAGATTGTGGATCAAGGTCAATTGGCATGAATGTGTGCTTAATTCAATGATTATGCATATTTTTGCTACATATATGCTAGGCGCAATGTATGATCGACGGGTAGCCTAGTGGGAATTGACTAGAATTAATTTAGGGGTTAATTGATATTGATCACCTTTATGTGAATGCAAAATGGCGGCCAATTGTCATTAACCATCAATCAATGAACCTTAGTCAATTAGGAGATTGGGGTGATCAAAATGTATGAAAACCAAAGGACGGTCCCCAGGTCATTCTGATGTTTGATTTGATGAACGTGGTTGATTTTTCGATTTGAGTGATTGCATGGAAGTCGATATCATCGATGATGGTCAAGCGAGGCAGTCCATGGTGGAGACGGCCAAAGGTCACGAAGATGGTGGTGAAAGACCGATGTCCATTCCGATCTCAATCATTATAATAGCTAGTTTAGATTAGCTAGTTAACAAGATTAGCTTAGGTTTTAATAAAAATTCCTTAGTTAGAAAAATCGCTAAAAAACGAGTAAAAAACACAAGAAGTGCCAAAACTTGTGTACGACACTCACTTTAGTGCCAAAACTTTTTTTCAAATCACTTAAGTGCCAAAATCGGAAAAAAACGATCACTTAAGTGCAAAAAATTTCTCCGATTTTGGCATTTAAGTGATCCAAAAAAAGTTTTGGCACTTAAGTGACCGTTTTTCAAAAACAATGGCACTTAAGAGATCCAAAAAAAAAGTTTTGGCATTAAAGTGAGTCATAAACAAGTTTTGGCACTTTTGATGTACTTTTTCCCCAAAATCCAAAAAGAATCAATTGTAGTCTTTAGCATAGCTTAGGACTGACACCCAATAATGAATAAGAGATGGGAGACAAGCCATAACTTTGAAGACTTGAAATGAATTAACTATGCACTTTGTATCCAATGATTAGATTGATGGCCCAATCTTGGATAAGTGAAAACATAGGATTTCTCGTGTCCTCGATTATGGTGAAAGATCATCCCCCATTTATGATAGGATTATTTTTAGGGTTCACCATAGTTTCAATAGCGAGCTTCTGATGGCTCGTGTCTCGAGGCTTAACAACAAAGTCATGTCATATTCATTACCCGACATTGTATCGGGTTTACACCCAACGAGTTGCAGGTTTTCCTTATCGCAATTAGGATAGTTTGTCTTTCAATTTCATTGGGTGTTTAATTCTCACACTACTTTCAATACATTATTTGTTAGTTTCATTTTTTAGATTGAGTTAGGATTAGTTTAGAATCTTAAATGGAAAATCGCAAAAACAAATGCATGATAATTAGAAATAGCCTTGGAACTTTGAGGATTAAAATGGTAAACTAACTTGCATGACCACTTTGCATAAACAACCAACTAGTTAGCTACTGAAATGGCATTAATACAATTATTAAGGTAAGCAAGTCTTCGTCCCTAGAATCGCTGGTTGCGTAGAAATCAAGATGACTCTCCCACGTCTTGATTGGGTTTCTAATTAACCCCTCAAAATGGTTAGTGGCGACTCCTAGAAAATAGGCTTATAACAATGAAAATCAAAAGTCCCAAATGTTGTGTGAGGTATGGGGCTTGGGAGTGCCCTTGCCCTTGAATGATGAGCCTTTTGGGTCGTCTTTTGGTCGAACCAATCGATGTTCACATTCTTGGGTAAGTACCTCTAAACTTGCCTCCTCCCTGAGAGGGTAGGTCTCAACAAGAGTCAAAGCGCAAGTAAATGGGATTGTTGCACTTTGTGATATAAGAAGTTAAATCTCTTTCGTTCATTTAATAAACAAATACATGTCTGCTTGTTGACCACCAAGCCACAACTATGAGTTATGTTAACGATTTTAACAAAATCTAGTAGTACATACACTAATTTGACCCTCAACATAGGCAAAATCACTCCCGAAAGTAGTGCATGTTATTGAGAAATCCCTTATGATGTTTTGAAGATGACCAAGTAATCAAAGGCTATTATTGTGTTTAACGGTTGAGTAAACCAAGTGAAAGATGCACAAACGATTATGCAGATGATGTCCTAATAAAATGTTCAAAGGTTATGAGTTCTCTATTAATGGTGAGCAAGGAATTGGGCGTAGAGGTATCCACAAGTTGGAGGTACTTGAGTAGAAGGTGAACAAGCCTAGAATGAGGAGTTCGGCAAAAAGCTTGTAGGTATGAGTGGAAGGTGAAAAAGCCTAGAATGAGGAGTTCAGTGAAGTTTGGAGGTACCATGGATAGGTGAACATCGAGATAGAGCCACAACTGTCAATATGCTTGGAGGGACCAAAAGATAGAAGCTCGAGTAATGTTGATCTACTTTGCCTATATCAAAGGTATCTGAAGTTTGAAGTGAAAGATCGACGAAAACTGGATGAACTTCTATAGAGGTGAACAAGTCATGAAGAATGCAAAGTTTGTGGAGACTTAGATGTACCATATAAGGTGAACAATTTATATAATCTTGGATCAATAAAAGATACAATGAGGAGCGGTTCAATATAACTAGAGCTGAATATTAGTAGCGCCCTACATGAATATCAGCAACGTACTATGTGAATATCAACAACATACTACGTGGATATCAGCAGAGCGAACGCTGAATATTAGCAGAGCATACGCTAGATATTGGCAAAGTACTAAAGGCTGAATATAAGCAAAAGTTTGGCGAAAGTATGATATCATCAGAAAACTGGAAACCATGATAAAACTTGAAATGCTGACATAAGTGGAGCACTCAAACTACCTATGATGAAAATTTTGATACGAACTTCAAGATTATCTTTTTGAGATATTTTATCTTATCTTTTGACCGCTTGTAATCTAGTATGGATTCCTAACTTAGAAGATTTTGATTGAACATCAATCTCAAAGATTATTTACGAGAAATATTCAATCATGTTAGATATCTTGATTGATTGACAATCATCCTGAAGGCAAGATACTTTCCATAGTTGAACCACTCTACTTCTAGATATCGAGATTTTATTGTATAGGCGACTAAATCCATGGGATCTCTTATTGATCGACCTCAACGAATATCCTAATCTTCCCAACAATTGTCTAACGGCTATTTTGGAGATTGATCTTCTTGAAAACTGTCCAACGTGAATGTTTAGATGTTGAGGAGTATGAAAGAAGACAAAAGTGCCGAAAAGCTCGATAGACCAATAGCTCAAAAGTCCAAATTTGGAGAGAGCTTTACATTTTTTTACATTGTTTTATGTGAGCTTCAAATTGTAATCTTTTGAGAAGTGTTGGCAGTGTTATAGTTTGGTATTAGGTGTGAGATAGTGAGATCTATTAGCTTGGGTATAAGCAGTACCAGCTTCAAGGAGAAGTGTTTGAGTATAGGCGACATATTCTATTATAACTTTAAGAAGATCTCTAGTGGAATTCAGCCAATAGGCTATTAGTCAAAGAGAGTGGACGTAGGCTTTCACCAAACCGAACCACTGTACGCTCTTGTGCATTGTTCTCAATCTCTTTGATCATATTCATTTATTGCCTGATAGAAGCACCACACTATGTTGCTTGATATAACCAATATGTACTTATATCAACTCTTTGTTTTATCCAGTTAAGCTTATATCAAACTTGACTGTTTTGATTTAGCAACATTTGTCAAGTTTCTTAAATTACATATTCACCCCCCTAGGTGATAATGTTAGCCAACATCACATGTCTCTAACTTTGTGCAAATTAGTGATAAATCAATAGCAGTATGTTAGAGCCAACATCCATCATGAATGGTGCTTAATAGTAAGTGTATGGAATATTTTCCTTCAATTGATACAATTTATATAAATATATCATTACATAGTCTATGAGCGTCTTTTTGAGTGCTACTTTGACTTCTAATTTGCAATTGATCATTCTACTTATGGCGTGAATGACAAAATTTATGTTCAAGAAATCAATTTATAAGCAGAGAAACGTGTTTGATAACAACACAAAATTTCTATTTCTGAAACAGAAATTCATTTGATAATAACATAAAATTTCTATTTCCCTGATGATGCCAGGCAGCATCGCCCACCGGTGATGAATCGCGGCAATCGACGGGCGGTGGCGGTCGGCGAATGATGGCGGGACAGAAGGCGGGTGGTGGGCGATGAGGGCGATGGCGACTAGCGAGGCAGTGCTTGGCGAGCGGTAGTAACCAGTGGGTGGTGGCGACAAAAGGTAGGTGGCAGGCAGCAAGGGCAACCGATGGCAATCAACGAGTGGTAGTTGGTGACGATTGGTGATTGGTGGCGAGCGGTCGGCAAAGGGTGGCGGCTTAGGCAATAGGTGGCAGGCGGGCGATGGTCGACAAGGGGATGGCAATGGGTGGGGGGCGGGGGCGATGAGGGCGGCGGCAATCGGTGGTGGGTGGTGAATCAGTGGCAGTCAATAGGCGCTGTTGTCACGAGTGAGAGGAGAGCGAGTCATGAAGAGAGAGAGAAGAGAGAGAACATTTATGTTCTAGAAATCAAAAAGTTGAAAATTTTAACTTTTGATTTCTGTTTTAGAATGATTTTTGAAACAAAAATTTGTTCTAAAAATAGAAAAATGAAATTGCGTTACCCAATGAATTTCTATTCTAAACCTGTTCCAAAATGATTTTTGGAATAGAAATTGTGAAACAGAAATGTTATTATGCCCAGCCTTATAAGAACTTCTCTGAAACTCTCCACTTATCTTGCTTCTAATTAGGATTTCTCCATCCCCTAGGTGTCGTCTCATTTACTACCATTGGTTTTAATAAACTATAGGTTGCAAATTAGCAATAGAAATAAGTGCACAGGAAATTCTAAAATTTGTTACATAAGTTCAATTAAATTCTAAATCAGACGGAATTTTCCATTTAGTTTCATACTCCTTTTTTGTGTCTTTTTTTTAATTTAGCTTATTCTTTGATTTAAATTAAATTAAATTTGTATTGAAATTTTAATTTGAACCAAAATGATGTCGTTTTAGCCATTTCATTGCCACGTAGGATAGAGAAAATAATAAAAAAATCCACGTTAGCATTTTCCGTTAGCCATGTTGGAAGGAGTTAACAGAAGGACTCGATTGCACTAATTTCACAAGTTTTAGGACTTGATTACACTTTTTGCAAGTTTTCGAACTCAATTGCACTTTTATGACAAGTTTTAGAACTTGTAGTGTGACGATACTTTCACGAGCCGTGACGTCCCAAGGTGTCACATAACTAACGACTTAATTATCAGATTTATTTAAAACGCAAGTGGAAGACAATAAACAAACATCGAAGTCAAAGAAACAATATGACAACTTTTTATTTATTTCCTACTTTAGGCGTTTTATAGATTTACATCAAAGAAAAACGCAAGAAAATGACATCAGGGACGGCAAGGGTCTAGCCTACTTCCACCATCATCTACATAAAAGCGTCATATCCATGCCCACCACCAAGTTGTGGCACTACGACCTTGAGGGCCATCCGTTATACTAACGGTCTGAAAACATGTAATTCAACAACAGTGAAATAAACTCAGCAAATCAAACAAACCATGACCTTTCTATTCAAATAATCATATCATAGGAAAAGATCTACCACCTATTACTACCACAAGTAAGATACAAATAAAGATATCATATATGTATAACTGTAACATAAAAGTGATGATCGTCAGCCCATACTAACGATATGCATGTAATGAATTCCCCCACATGTACCACTCTCATTCGTAACCATTTGTTTCCAAGAACCAATCATCCGAAATCACATCATGTATCTCGCTCCTACTCCGAGGTTATGCGACTTACTTGCGCAACTGCCACCGCGCAATCACAGCTAACGGCCGAAGGGCACATACCTCCATTGCTTCCCGATTTCCCATACTGGCTCTCACGGGGCATAGTCGATACAATCATGGTCCGACCGTCCTTACCATTACCACGCTCAATGAATGCACGTAAATGCAAATATAGTAATATGCCATACTAAATTCCACAATCAACCATCACGATGCGATAAAAATGCGGCATTAATTCTGCCCAACACGATTGAACCACCAATCCTCATATTGGTTCGATTAATTCACATGCACTATTCACGTACACTATTCACGTGCACTATTCACGTGCACTATTCACGCGCACTATTCATGTGCAAAAATTTATTTTTCTTTCCACGTGCCACAATTCATTCCACGACTTCATCGCCATCGCGCTAGAACAACGTAAATCGGTATTTTTACATCTCGAAGCCAATACGATCCGAACTTTACCCCATGTGGCCTCCGACCACAATACCACCTCGATATACAATACAAATCCTCCAACATATAACCGACGAATGATCCCATCGTCGCAACTAATCCATTTCCGAACAATTATCATCAATCTCAGACAAAAATACAACTACTATCCATTTTCGAGCTTAACATACATATTCAAGCTACGCCTTTAACCATAACATAATCGGTTGAAAAGAATTGAAATGGTGAGATAACTCGCCTTAATCGAACAACCAAAGCCATGAGCATGCGTCTCTGCGATCCGCCGACGAACCAAGCTTCAACGAAGACTTCGAGGCGAGCTAAGCTTGAGGAAAATGAACTTGGGGAAGAAGAATTTTGGGGAGCTTTTCAATGGAGGGTGTCTCGGCCAGAAAATGAGGGGGAGAGAAAGAGAGAGGGAGAGAGAGAGAGATTATAAGTCAAGGTTAATTATCACTTTGCCATAAATGAGATCTCAAATTTTTATCAAATTCCTCCTATAGACTTCAAATATTGTCCAATTAAACCTATGGACTTCAAAACTTATTCAATAAAGCAAGACAAAAAAAAATCCAAAAAGAAAGAAGGAGGAAGGTGTGGTCAAGAAGGGAGAAAAGAGAAAGAAAAGACAAAAGAATTAAAGGGGATGGAATATTCCAAAAAAATGCTCTTATGATACCCGAAAATTACGAAAATACCCCTACGGAAAAAATGTTTTCTGAAAATTCTCACAGAAAGTCAGAACGCTAGGCATTGCTTCCTCTATCCACTTTAAAAATATCTCACCAAAATCGGAGATAAAACTAGGCTCATACAAATCGATATTGCAATTATCGCAAAAATTGATCATTTAAAACACAGCATTGTTAATTAATTGTACAAAGACTATTTTTCGATAGTCTAACAAAATAACATTTCCAAATGTTATTTTCTACGCATAAAAATATGTAAGCCAAAAATTTGGGATGTCACATGTAGTGCACTTATTCCTCGTCAATATAACTCTTACTATATTAAGTTTTTACTTTGATTTATTTTAGGCTATGTTTGTTATGCAGAAAATGGATGATTTGTAAAATACCTTTTTTATAGAAATAATTGGTTGTATAATCTGAAATAATTAGTCAATGAAAAATATTTTATCATCGACAACAATTTATGTCTAAAATTTATTGTGGACGATGATTTTTTTTTCATTCATTTATTTTTGTAGGTGATACAAATAATTATTTTTAAGAAAATATTTTCTAAATTACCCATTTTCTCTCAATATTACAATAATTTATAAATTACATATAAAATTCCCCTATGTCATTTAACAAAGACAATTAGGAATTTCTAGCAGCTACCGAGTCCCTATAACATTAACATATAATGTTAACTAAGGATTTCACCTTCTTCTTTTTTTCTCAAAAGAGGATGATTTGTATGAAATGAAATACAGTTCAACGAATTACTTAGATACATATTTTCATTTTACACAAATGAAAAAATTCACACCCGTATAACGTACGGATATGCTGCTAGTAATTTAAGGTACCAAACAAGTCTAATGCAACTACAACTTAGAAAGGCACTCAAAAATATCACTCATTGTGAATACATGGGAAAATTTATTGCGTACATTGCGGGCATTAATAAACCTGTCCGAGAATGATGTGGACCTCTCTCACGTTGAACAATCAGTACCAGAGGAGACAAGGCGCATGCCCCCTGTTGAATGTAAGTCACCTCCAATCACATCATCCGAGATTGAGCCAAAACGCCGGTGAGTGGTGAAAATCCCGGACTTTTCATCCCCTGTTTGTGTATCTGAATAAACTTTTTATTGTTTAATCTAAATTTTATGACGAAGGCACTTTGATTTGTTCCTCAGCTCGAATGATATAATTGCACATAATATTTTTTTGATAAGTGCATTGAAAGTCCTAAAACTTGTCACGAAAGTGTAATTGAATCATAAATTTTTTAAAAAGTGCAATCAAGTCTTAAAACTTGTTAAATTGATCTAATCGAGTCCCTTCGTTAATTACATTTTTTTTTTATGTTTTAGGACTCGACTGCACTTTCGTGAATAGTTTTAGCACTTAATTGCACTTTTTAAAAGTTTGAAGACTCGATTGCACTTTAGTGACAAGTTTTAAAACTTTTAGTGTACTTTTCTCAATTTTTTTTCATAGTTTTATGATTTTAATAATACTTTGATTTTGACAAAAAAAAAAGTAAAAAATTGCTTTTTTGCCTTTTCAAAAACGTAAACAAACAAACCCTTAATATTACTAAATTGTACCTATGATGTTCTTATAAATGTGCCATCAAATGCTTAACTCATTCATAGAGCGACAATTGTTGATGCTAAA
This sequence comes from Metrosideros polymorpha var. glaberrima, assembly GCA_001662345.2. NCBI lineage: Eukaryota > Viridiplantae > Streptophyta > Magnoliopsida > Myrtales > Myrtaceae > Metrosideros > Metrosideros polymorpha. The sequence continues at coordinate 13,985,266 of BCNH02000006.1, read as the reverse complement.
ATAAGCCATGTTGGACCGATTATGAGTAACAGACTTGATTGCACATTTAAAAGCATAAAGGTCGGCCGTCGATTGTTTTTTTATGCTGTAACGGATATGATCTTTTGGGATAAGAGCATATTCATAATTGCAAGAGTGCACTCTTTTGTTTTCTGGATTTTCTTTTGTTTTGCATATATCTGGGATTTGCTTTGATTGGAAAGCTTTTTATGTTTCTCTCATATCTGATCTTGAGAAACGAATGAATTTTTTTTTTTGCTAAGAAGAAAAATTGGCCAGAATCAAACATTCATAATTCAATAGACCAATTTGTTAAACATTTAAAACTTCTATCGAACTTATTCCAATAATCCAATAATGAAGGTGCTTACCAATTACCATCTTTCAATAATGTCACAAGTGAATTGCATAGTAGGCTTGGGAGCCAATTCTCTTGTGTAAAAGCACTCTTTGTGATTGGACGACAATGAGACTATTCTTGGAATCATTTCTTGAGAAAAAAAAAAGGCTCTAGGGTTCCTACTTCCGACACACAAATGGTGACTAGGTCACCCTCTTGGAAATCTCACCTCAAAGTCTCAATAACCAAGGGTTGCTACGATTGATTGTCCCTTCTTAGATAGTATTTAGTGTACAATTACATCATGTGGTATTGACACCAAGTGCAATTCATCAATAAGTGAGAATACAAAGTTCAATAGCAAATATTGGTTGGGATCCTACTCATGCGGTCAATAATTGATTGCTTATGTCACATCAATATTGTAACAAATGCATATTATATTGGGTCATCCCTTCCTATCCTTTCACTTCAAAATGATGGGGAAAAAAGGCTAAATCAAATCAATTTGTTACCCCTGAGACAAGATCATTATTATTAAAACCTAAAAGAGCAAGAAACCGAAAAAAGAAAGAGCAAGAAACCAGTTAGAATCTTCTTTTTCAGATTTTCACTTCTTCTGAATTCTTCCGCAATCTCTGACCTCTTATTCTTGTCTTTTACCTTCATCCCAAGGACCCAATCCAAGCTTCCGCACCTCAAATAACTTCGGCTGTAAACCGCTCTCACCATTCTCCTCCACACCTCCAATAATAGCCGTTGGATGTCGAACGCAGCAGCTGATGTAACTCCTTTTGTGCCACGTGCTGCACGTCCACCCAATCACATGCAATGCGTAACACAAGATCACATGACCCCCCATCACCCTTTGATTCCGCCTAGATGAGCGCTTAGAGATTTCATCAAAATCAACAATTAGCGGAGACTCCGGCGGACTTGACTGTCTTGCACATCAAATTTCCTCGACGTAAACCTTTCGGCTTCTTTTACATCTTTATGGAAACTTTAGCCGGATCAAATTATTATAAATACTTATAAATCGCCCGTTCATGTGCATTAAATAATGAGACCCACAATAATACTTTGAGGGATAAAAATATGATTCTAGCACAATGTCTAAGCCAAATATCGAAATATTCTATCCAATCCTCTTTAGACTTGTTCAGTATTGTTAATATCCTTTTTGTTAGCCTCGAAAAATTTCAGTACTTCACGGACTAGAGTATGCCCGTGACAGATCCATGAAAATCGATAGATCACCGGCGTATGAAACTGAGAAACTCCCGATCCTCGAAGCAAATATCAAAGTCGGTGTTGGATGCTTAATACAAATCAATTAAATCGAATCTACCAAAGCAAAATAATGAATTATAGTGAACAGTATTGCATTACGTATCGTGGATCTCTACTTACGGCCGAATCTTAGGCTTGATCATGTGCAAGTTCCTTTCAAAATCAATCGTTTGAGAGAGAGGGAGGAAGAGATTTTGTACAGAGAAGGAGAAGAAAGTGTCGGAATCACCAAAATTTAGAGCCTGCAAGCCATGTGATGTGTTCATACGTTTTTGGACGAGTGGACTCGGTTTCATTTTCTATGGTGGTAAATGATCCTCCAGGCTCCTACCTACCATGTTTTATCACCAAGAACAGAAGGGCCAAAAAGCAAAGCACTCAAAGAAAAGGAGACTCGTTATCACAGTGAACTTGTGACTGTCATATGCTTTTCACGACCTATTTGACCCCACAAATTTCGCCAGGACCTTTCCCAGTCAATTATTTCATTTATTCAATCAATCAAGGTTAAATTATTCAATGTGAAAATTCTAACTGAATGATGCCAATGCCATTTACTCTAGCTGAAACTATAAGAAGACCTTAAAGCTCCATAGGACTTCATTTTGAAAACATTTTTCTTTTTTAGGCGTTTTCATAGGGCAAGGAAAAACATGAAGCATCTGAGGTTGCTGTTCTTGGCTCTTGTTCTGGTTCAAGAACGAGGGTCGCTTTTCGTTGTGAAAGCGGAAGATCAAGGTGGGTTCATCAAGACTGAGGGAGTGCACTTGGTGTTGAACGGAAGCCCCTTTTATGCGAATGGGTTCAATGCCTACTGGTTGATGTTCTTGGCGTCAGACCCATCTCAGAGAGCCAAAGTCACCTCTGCTTTCCAAGAAGCTTCGAGCCATGGCCTCTCCATTGCAAGGACTTGGGCGTTCAGTGATGGTGGGTACATGCCCCTCCAGTCCTCTCCTGGTTCCTACAGTGAGCAGATGTTCCAGGTAAGCTTGCTTTCTTTTTTCTTTTTTTCCTGGGTTTTTCTTAGTAAATTTTCATTTCTTAATGGTAAATTTTCAATTTTCAATTTTGGGTGTGTGCAAAGGGATTGGACTTTGTGATATCAGAGGCTAAAAAGTTTGGGATCAAGCTGGTGCTGAGTCTTGTCGATAACTACGAGGCATTGGGAGGAAAGAGACAGTACGTGGAGTGGGCAAGAGGCCAGGGACAGTCCATAGCATCTGATGATGACTTCTTCACCAATCCTGTGGTGAAGGGTTATTACAAAAATCACATCAAGGTCGAATTTCTATATCTTCTACATTTCCCATCCCCATCTTTCAATCTGCATTGGATTAGTTCATCTGGTCATTGGATTGGATCTTCTATGGAAGAATCTTGACACTTCTGTTGTTGTCCTGTTTGCTATTATTTGGTCCAAAAGCAGACTGTTCTTACAAGAAGAAACAGCATTACTGGGATTGCGTATAAGGATGACCCGACAATAATGGCTTGGGAGCTGATGAATGAAGTCAGATGCCCTTCAGATCCATCAGGAAGGACCATCCAGGTTCACAAATGCTCCTTTTTAATCTCATGTCATGTCTGGTGCTTATTGCATATGGAAACGCATTGGAAACCCCCATCATTTAATTGCACATTCTCAACTTACACTGGCATCTTCTCCAATCTTTTCATCAAATCTGGAGATATTTCAAACTCAAAATGCACGTTTGGAGCTGACTTAAATTACTTTTTGTTCTGTCTATAGGCATGGATCACGGAGATGGCTTCTTATGTGAAATCAATCGATGGGAACCATTTACTAGAAGCCGGCCTAGAAGGGTTCTATGCACAATCCTCCGCTCAGAAGCAGCAAAACAACCCCTATTTCCTTGTCGGAACTGACTTCATCGAAAATAATCAGATTTCTGGTATCGACTTTGCAACAGTTCACTCATATCCAGATCAATGGTAAGCATAAGTACTGTGCTGGCATCACACCGCTAGCCAAACCAAATACGACTATTATCTTATTGCATGACGATAAATTACATATTCGTTTCTATTTTTGACAAACAGGTTGTCTGACCTGAGTGAAGGAAACCAAATCTCCTTTCTCAGAAACTGGGTGAACACCCACATTCAGGATGCGCAGAACATTCTCCACAAGCCGATCCTATTTGCGGAGTTCGGGATCTCATCGAAAGACTCAGGCTACAACCAGAATGAGAGGGACAAGTTCTTCGACACAGTCTATTCAGCAATCTATTCCTCAGCTAGCGGAGGTGGCGCGGCAGCAGGCAGCATGTTCTGGCAGCTTTTGACCATAGGGATGGACTCTTACCGAGATGGTTATGAGATTGTGTTGAGCGAGAGCCCGTCAACGGCGAGCATGATCATACAGCAGTCCCAGAAGCTCAACAGGATAAGGAAGATGTACGCAAGGCTGAAGAATATAGAGGAGTGGAAGAAGGCGAATGACAGAAGAAGGAACGATGGCAGAAAAACAGGAAACTGAAGAGTGGAGTTCTAAGATCAAGTAAAGAATACACTTGTAGGAAGGTCGATATAGGATCGGGATCGAGACATTGCTCTTTTGCAAACTATTCCTGCTCTTCCAAGATGGAAGCAGAGCATAATTTAAATGCAAGCCTAATGTTTCGCACTGTTGGGGGCTCATTACACCATCACTGGGATGTTACTTTACATACAATTCAAGTTCGAAAGTTGAATGTTTGTACGAAAGTCATACAAGTGGATTCAGTTTTTCCTTGAGATAGTAGTAACGCTTGGCATGGCATGTGCTGTGCTCATCAGTATTTCTATAAAGTATGCAGCAACTTGAGTGGGAAAAGTGACATAACGCGTACAAGTGTCATCCCGAAGATTTAATCATTTACTAGGTTGGAATTCATTGAAGTAACGCAGGTTTTGGTTGCGCTTATTATGCTGCAAGAGCCGATGCACAGATGCATTTAGTCGACAATTCTTCTCGGCCAGGACCCGCCTGGTAGAGAAAGACACAAAGTTCACTTAAAGAAAACAAAATATTTTATCATAAGCACTCTCCATAACATCTCACAATTATATAATATTGCGTAGGACTTCTTTCACACACACTTAAATGGGGAGCATTTTGCGGCTATTTATGGCCCTAACAAGGAGGTGATTCTTCCTTCGAGATAAGTTTAGAAATCCATCTCTCTAGTTAATTCTAATGATTACTAATATTACTACGTAGATAATCTATTAGTCACACAGTTCTATACTCTTCTACTAAAATATCTCATACCAAAAAATTATCTAAATAAATAAATAAACGGAGTAGAAATTCTGGAGAGCAGGGGTGGTGCGACTTTTTTTTCAATACCACCATCACCAACTACTCTTCTCTCAGTGCAGATCTAGCGACCATGGCAAGTTGCTTTCAGAACTATTCAAACTTTGCAATGCTAAGGCTTTTGGTGAAAATATCTACAACTTGATCAATTGTCTTTACGTACTCCATCTCTATCTCTCCCAGTAGCACTTATTTCTTGCAAAAAGTAATAATGTATTTCTACATGCTTAATTCTTGCAGGAAATATCAGGTTCTTGCCAATTGTATGGTTGGTTGATTATCGCTATGGAGCTCTACAGGGTAGTTATTGGCAGTATACCTTAAAGCAACCACGTAATAGTTACATGCGAGAAATTTCAGTTGTACTTTCAATTTTATTATTTATATTAATGGCAAAGATATATTCATTCCATAAGGTCAGTTGTGACTGAACTTATCCTTAAGGCATTGAAAATATGTGTGACAGGTTTATAGACTAAATCTTTAAACTGTTCTCCGTCAATAAATCGTTGAGTGGATATTAATGATCATGTTGAGACCGGTGTGTTCTTAGCTTCACCATTAAGTATTGGATACTTAAGGGAATGAAGAATCACAAGTCATTAAGAATTGTGATACTTGAGCTAGAACGCAAATGCTTGTATTAGACAAGTTCACTAAACATGACAAGCACAGAACGATTAGCAACATGGAAACTTTTAGCGTGATCAATGTCTAATTGTTCATGCTCTCTGAATTTGTGTAAATAATCCTTAGACCTGAGGTATAGTGTTGACTTGTATGTTAGATGGCTATAGTTTACAAGTGCGCATGGTGACACTTTGTTGAACTATCTCTATACTTGATGATTATAGTTTGTTTACATACGAAGGCATACATGTGCACAATATGGAATCTGTCTTCTTGTTATATATAATGTACAGTAATGATGTCCCATGCTATCTAATCATGACATTGTATTGAAATCCTTGGCCAAGGTTATAATCGAGAATAAATAGTTCATGCCTCGTTAAAAATATATGTAATTAGGTTTGTGCATATGGTCGAATAGGCAGCTTGACAAGTGAGTACCATGGTCTTTGTTCGATCTAGACATAGTAAGATAGAAGGATTGAATTATACTATAGTCAAAGCTGACAGGTTCATTATATTCTTAAAATATCCACACTGTTTAGGTAGCCATGATCAAGATAATCAATTCTCCTGAGAGTACTAATGTATTAGTACAAGTCCTACCGCCAGCTCGGTGATGAACCTAAGGAGGTCACACACCATAACCAATTCAAGATGATATTTGAACGGAAGAAACAATATTGCAAATGCGTTTGCAATTACGACAATCAAATTGAGTCGAGTTGAAGTTAGATTAAATGGAGTTTAATTGAATTGATCTGGGTCATGGCCATGCTTGCATGTGATGCACACGCATGGCAACGTGTGCCCAAAACCAGCACTAATTGTTCCCATAATTTGCTTTAAAACGGTTTTACAGTGAATTGCCAAATTAATGCTTTAAACGGTTTTAGAGTTAATGGCCGAATTAATGCTTTAAAACAGTTTTAGAGTTGGTGGCCGAATTAATTTAAATAAGTCAGGGCCGAGGCTGTAAAAAAAGAGAATAAAAACAAAATGTTTTTCACTAAACCATTGCTAGCACAACTTTGAAATGGTGAACTCTATCGAATTCTCTTTACCGTTCGATGTGTCATTGGTGGTGTGTTTCAGCTAGAAGTTCAATGTTTGTGAAGCTGGAACTGAAGAACATCTAGATCAACTTGTTTTGGGCACGTTATAAGGGTAATCTGATTAGCCCCTTTTAATTTCTTTATTCTTTCATTTCTATGAACTTTTAATTAAAATGCATGAACAATGCTTTAGAGATACTGTCACGCCCTAGCCCTCGAGCGCGCGACCATCCCGATGTTTCTCTTCTCTTGGGTCATTAGAAATGCGACGTCCTAGGACGTGTCGTCGACCCATTCATTTTATCTTTTGATTTACGCATGCGGAAGCGAAAACAAACATCCGACAGCAGGGATAGCAGGAAAACAGTCAAACCAAAACACATTTTATTAATAAACTGGTTAATCCTGGGAAGTGTATAATTACAAGCCCTCACATCGAGGTTCGGGTTAACCTATCTCCTCTACGCAAAGGCACCTTCAACTGCACCCGACGACTTTCCAGCCTAAGGTCCTGAAAAACGGTTAACAACAACGAGTGAGATAAAATCTCAGTAAGTTAACTGCCTAACCCTCGCGTAGGATACCAATTCACCCAGAGCATCCCTAAGCATGCCATCTAATGCAGGTTCGAGCAACTCACTCACCGATCAACCAACAAATCACAGGCGTTCTTACCTCGCCTTGATACATGCACACGCCCTGCATGTTGTCAGTTATAATCGCATACTAAAACAACGCATCAGCCAAGGCATGTAATCAAATACAATCTCATTTCTTCTTTCTATTTAACCAATGCACTCATGAAACGTGCTCATGCCATAACTCGTCGTCACAACCCGCGTAAAGTTCACGCCTTAAGTGTGCGACGTCGCCACAACCCGCGTAAGGTTCACGCCTTAGGTGTGCGACAGTTGGCCTCGTCAAGCTCAACTATACCCCGCGTCAACACGCATCAGGGTAGCCCGCGTAAAACGCCTCAAGCTCGATTCTTAACCCCGCGTAAACATGCCTCAGGGTAATAATTCTTAACCCCGCGTAAACACGCCTCAAAGTAGTAATTCTTAACCCCGCGTAAACATGCCTCAGGGTAGGTTTCATCAAACTCTCATGAAAATACCACATTTCCATACTCAGGCCATGATCATGCTCACACATCAAATATTGTCATTTTCACAATAAAATTCGCACGTGATCACACCGACGTGCTTTTTATGCCTCACTTTTCAGGCCTAACAGATTATTCGACAACATAAAATTCAGCATTCGAGCACATCGCCACATCAATTGCCAATGCCGCGTTAAAAGTACATTATTTTCTACTAAAATATTTTTAGGCACATGGAAGGTAAATTCTACGGCCAATCTCATCATAAACATGTCCAGCATAATCAGCACAAAATTCTAACCATTAACTCAACCCACGTTAATTAACCTAACCATGGTTAATTATCCTAACCAAGATTAGCTTAACCTAACCAAGGTTAACTATCCTAATCAAGATTTAACTTAACCTAACCAAGGTTAACTATCCTAACCAAGATTAATCTAACCTAACTATAGATTAGCCAAACTAACCATAGTTAAAAGTCTAATTGCATCTTAACTAACCCTAAGTGCAATTAGTAGCCTAATCAAAGATTATGGGGTTAACTTACCGTTTAACGACGAGACTACTACGGCGACGACGGCGATGACGACGTGAAGGCGGTGATGGTGGTGGCTCGGTTACGGCGTGTAGACGGAAAATGGGTCTTGACGGCGGCTCGACTCGGTTCGGCACGGCGCGGTTACACGGCGATGTGCGGTGGCAACGGCGCCTCGAATGGCCCCAAGAGCGTGGCTTGAGCTTGGCAAAGGTGTGGTATGGCTTGGGGGTTTCGGCAGCAAGATTTGGGAGCCAAAACAAGAAGGCAAAGTAGAGAAAATGGAGGAGAGAGAGAGAGCTCTGAATTTTGAGAGGAAATGAGAGGGAGAGAGAGTTGTCTTGGCTTGTCTAGCTTTGCATTATTGCCTTCCAATAATGCAACTTGTTTTCTTGAATTTAAGACAACTTTCAAGTCAAATAATTGAATAAGATCAAGCCAAATAATTAGACAAGAAAGAAAGGGACAAGGAGAGGCAAGGGGGGGCATTCGGCCAAGAGAGAGGGAGAGAGAGAAGAGAGAGAAAAGACCACATCAAGCCCTTAATTATTCTTGTCCTTCCTCCATTAATTTTTGCCCAAAAAGTCTAAGCTTCTAGAAGGGCAAAATGGTCTTTTCCACCCTCGACACTATTCATACGGGCCGGCACTATTCACTTGGGCCTTGTACTATTCATGTGGGCTTGGCTCGAATTTTTACGGGCCGGTGGGCTTAAAATCCAATGGGTTCTTCATTTTGGGCTAAAATGGGCCATCGGAGGTAAAATGGTCTTTTCCCAATTTGGCACTATTCATTCAGCACTATTCACAGCCCGCACTACTCAAGTGGGCTTGACACTATTCACATGGGCTCGGGTTTGAATTTGACGGGCCCAATGGGCTAAAAACCCAATAGGTTCTTAAAATGGGCCAAAAATGGGGTTCGGGGGCAAAATGGTCATTTTCCATTACGGGCCCTCTTGAAATCCGAAAATAAAAGAAATTAGGCCCGTTGGTTCGGCCCAGCCCAAAACGTTTCTTTATTCCATAATTTTCGGCTTACTGTCTCTTCTGCGAAAAATTAAGGTTTGTCTGCAAAAATTGAAGTCGTCTCTGTTGACCTAAAACGACGACATCCGTAGCGTGCCGATTCCTTTAAATATAAATTTTGGCGCTTTGATTTCACCACTCACGCCATGACCGAGTGGTATCCAGGAATGAAACCAATGGTCCGATCTTGGGTTCGAAACTTAGAGGCGGCGATTTCGGTTGCTCCGGTTGCCCCTCCTCCCTTACTCGCGTGCCGTTTCCATTAAATAAACCCTTTGGCGTTGTTATCCCAATAGTCGTGCCTTAGCCGAGTGGCAGGCGCACGAAACGCACATGAGACAGGGGAGGTCCGCGGTTCGAAACCCGCGAGCGACGGCCTCGCCTTCTGTTTTCCCCGCCCTCTTCCTTTTCTCTCTTTTCTTTCCCCTTTTTCTTCTTTTCTTTTCTTTCTTTTATTTTTGCACAAATATAACTAAAAATCCGATCATCCCTATTTTCAATTGAATTTCGACAATCGTCCTTTGATTAATCCAAACCGTCAAAATTCGGGATATCACAGCCCAATACTTGGCTCTTAATCCTTTAAGATCCAATACTCTTCATCGGACTATAATTCATGGCTCAAGTCCATCAGATGTTATAGAGTAACATATCCAAATGTTATTCTCTGTGCCTTAAACTAGTGAGTCAGAAATCAGGATGTTACAGATACATATTTGGGTTTTTGCTTCCACTGTAATCTTAATTTATTTTGCCTATGCATATTTCATAAATCCCAACAATAGTCAATTGGTCGGTATAGATTCTTCATAAGTTGCATTTGCATATAAAGAATTTTATTTTCTTTGCTTTGTTGACCTATTTAGCTGAGGGGCTTGCTCTTTAAGTTTGTTCATCTAGCCGAAGCTCTTCCATCATTGTCGAATGTACGACTATCCTTGGACTTTTTTTTTTATGTTTTTTGGCGGCTGTGCTTTAACTTCTTCTATGGGTTCACCTTCTGTGGTTAGTTCTTCGATCGGTTGGGCCCTATGAGGCCCATTATCTTCTTCCATTCTTTTTTGTACCTCTTCAATTTGTTTTGAATCTAGTATAACTGCTTGGGACGATCCCCAACATGATGCTTTGTCGGATACCAGGTTCCTAGAAGTGTAACGCAGCCTGTTACATGATCACAACGCTTCCATCCTTTTCTTTGATCATCATAGCCAACAAATATGTAGAGAACCGTCGTTTCATTGAACTTGCTTCATAGGTGATTGGGTACGAATGCATAGCATACGCATCCAATTACTCTAAAGTGACTTACCGTGAGCTTACGATTCTACAACTTCTCGTATGGTGTCATTAACCAAGCCTAACTTCAAGTAGTCCGTTGAATAATTGTGCTACCGTCTTCATAAAATTGGCCCAAAACCTTGGTGTAGCTTTAGCATGCAGCATCCTCCTATAGGTCTTTGTCATATTTTGATTCTTTCTCTTAGCAACTCCATTTTGTTGTGGTGTACTCAACCATGTAAACTATTCGCGTATCTTACACTTCTATAAAAACTTTATAGATTCATGGAATATACTTACCCACATTGTCAATACAAAGGCATTATATTTCCTTGCCTACTTTTTTTCTACTTTTTCTTTAAACTCCTTTAGTTTGTTTAATACCTCCATTTTTTTTTTCATCAAATCAACTCAGACATTCCTGAAGAAGATATCATTGATGAACATTATCATGTACTTTGAACTTCTAACTAATGGTTGCTTTGTTGGTCCAATTACATATGAGTAGATGAGCTCGAGAGGCATATTGGCTTGGTATTTCGTCTCCTCATGTAGAAGTCGATGTGCTTGATACTTGACACATACAACATCTTCTCGAACATCTAATAGGAGGAGACCCTATGATATTCCTAAATTTCGACCAATGTACTAAGATAGAATTCGATGAATTTTAACCATGAATTCTAATCTGATGCAGAATATTGGATGTTACATTATCAAAATCTCAAAGTTTATTAGTAAATCTTAAATTTTCGGATAAGTGACGGTAAGCCAGAAATTGAGAACCAAAAAGAACTTATGAACTTGACATTAACCAACGGGCCTATCTCCTATGAAATTCGGCTACCAAGAGGCCATATAAGATGAAATTACTATTTTGCTCCCAAAAGCCCATTTTTTGCCCAAATAAAGAGCCTTTTGGATATCAAGCCTACCAAACAAGTCCATTAAATTTAAGCCCTAGCCCCGTGAATAGTGCCAAGAGGAGAAATTATCAAAATAACCCTTCTAGAAACTTAGACTTTAAGGGATAAATATTAATGGGCAAGAGACAATTTTGATAAATGCAAAGTGAAGACTTGGTGAAAAAGTGAGAAGACATCTTAGAGTAGAAGACTTCCACTCACTCACTTACTCTCTCTCTCTCTCTCTCTCTCTCTCTCTCTCTCTCCTTCAATTATTTGCCTAAGATTTGTCTTGGATTTTAACAGCCAAATTGGATAAAGTTTGGAGTTGCATTTATGTGATACAATAATGCAAGCTTGGTGAAGAAGACAAGCTTTGGAAGACATTGGCCAAGACAACTCACTTTCTCACTCTCACTCTCACTTTCTCTCTTTCATTTCCTCCCTCTCTCTCTCTTCCTTCACCGTCGCCGCTCGCCCTTGCCGCACCCTTGCCGCCGTTCGAATCAACGTCGCCGCCGTTTAAGGAGCACCACCGTGCCCACACCACCGTCTAAGCCTCGCTCGCACCAAGCCCACTCACCGTGCCATGCCGCCGAACCATGCCATTGCCACGCTAAGCCCAAGCTGTGCCCATGCCATGTCGTCGTTTGTCGCCATTCGTCGCCGTCGTTAAACTAGTGAATTAACTCCCTAATCTTTGGTTAGGTTGTTAATTGCATTTATGGTTAGATTAAGTGAGGTTTAGAACTAATTATGAATGAATTAGTTGATAGGTTATCATGATAAGTGGAGTAGAAATGGTGATAAGTTATCATGAAATGATAAGTGATGGTGATAGGTTATCAAGAGAAGTGATAAGTGGAAGTGATAACCTATCAAGGAAATGTGATAAGTTATCATCAAAGGGATGATAAGCTATCAGTAATTAAGTGATAGGCTATCATCAAAAGGATGTTAAGTTATCGGCATTTAGATGATAAGCTATCATAAAATGGATGATAAGCTATCGGTACTTAAGTGATAAGCTATCGAAAAATGGATAATAAGTTATCGAGGAATTATCGATAAGCTATCAAAGTTTGGGTGATAAGTTGTTAATTAATGTGTTTTATACCTGAGTTATATGGTATTTCTATACATGATTATACATGATTTTATGTTGTTAGGATTGCCTTAGAAAGATGATTGTCGTTTGAACTATTGTTTCCTAATTGAAAATAATGTAATTTTTAGCATATAAATGGTGATTTTGCATGGTGTTGTGCTTGGATACCAAGTTTTAGGAATTAGAATAATCTATGATGCTTGAGAAATGAAGTATGTAAAGTTTGACAGGATAAGCATGTACGTGTGATCACGTGTGATTTTATTATGGCATTTTTACGTGTGAAAGATTGTCATAAGTTTGACGTATAAGCACGAATCATGGCATAAGCACGTATCATGGTTACGTTGGTTAAAAAAAAATGAGATTGGTATGCATGATTGGTATACTCGTGTGATCACAAAATGTAGGGACCCCAAATGGTGTCTGGGGATGATGTTTGATTTTATCAAATGCCTGGAGGGGTCAAATGACGGATCTCGGTAAAAGCCGAACCAATTCTTTTTAGGGAATGTCGTCTATCTACGAGGGAGGTCAAGGTGTGGCCGCGCCCGATCTTCCAAGAGGTTGAGAAGTTGCCATGCCCGATGAAGCGAGACGATGCCCGATCATGCCGGAAGATTGCCAATTTTCGGGTTGTGCCGTGGTCAAAATGGGTCATAATCACTAGGCAATAAATGGAAACACGCTTGGATGCATTGTGGATGAAAAATTATGATATGTGTTCTGATTATGTGTATTTTCTAATTGCATTGTTTATAGAATGCTATAATAGATATTATGCAGGGTATGTGCTAAAGCGAGGTAAAAATGCATGCGGTTTGTTTGTTGAATGAGTTGAGTCGCTCGAACCTATTATAGATTAAGTAAAGCGAGAATTGCTCGCTATGAATCTGTTATCGACAATAAGCTGCATGTTTAGGGTATACTTTGAGCGAATTGGCACCATACATGAGACTTATGTTGTTAACTTACTAAGATTTTATTTCACTCGTTGTTGTTAATCGCTTTTCAAACATATAGCATTAATATGCAACCCGTGTGGTTTGGGATTCCCACGGACCAGAGCCTCGTTATAACGTCGCACCCGGTCCCTGGTGCAGATTACAGTTTTGAGCTTTACATTACGACAATCTGGGTTGATGAGAGGTTGAGGCACCTGATACCTCACCAATTCAAAACGTGCTTTGTCCGTCACAATGATGCCCTTTTTAGTCCTCTAAGAGGTTTCAATATGCCTAGTGGAGGTGGAGCTCCAAGTGAGAAAGTATGGGATCCGATGGACATAGAGGTTCCCGACAGTGTTGTGAAAGATCTGGAGTCGGACTCAGATGAGAAGAGCAATCTAAGCTTCCTCCTAACTACTACCTCATCTAGCTCGGACTTGGAGTACCGACTTTTTGGTGTAACCCTGGTTTAGCAGAAATAAGTTAATCCGACCCCGGTATCTTTTTTATGATTTCGATAGGAAGTAGCCCATTGTAAGGGCTTGTACATATAAACTTCATAGGGTTAACAAGTATATAAATAAAATGTGTTTTGCTAACGATTGTTGTTTCGTTGTTTTTCCTGTTATCCCTATTGTCATAATTGTTAGGATGTTTATTAATCATTTCTGCTTGCGTTAATCAAAAGATTAAAAAAAAAAAAAAACGGGTCGAGGACATGTCTTAAGACGTCGCATTCTTATTGACCCAAGAGAAGTAACAGGATTGTCGCACGCTTGAGGGTCGGGGCATGACAGACTCTTTAGAATAACCTTCTTAATCATCATCTTTAAATTATGATAATCCATGGGATGAAAATACTTAAAAAGTTATAAACCTATTGCATTTGTACTAATTCAGCCATAAACCTTTCAATTGGACAAATTTAGTCCTAAACTTTTTGCATTTGTGCCAATTAAATCTATTCAACCAATTTTAACTGGGAATTGCCGATGTGGACGTCGGTCATCCTACGTGGCATGGCCGACACTGATATGGACAATTTTTATTATATTATATTATATTTCTTATTTTTTTTTCATTCTTTTTCTGCTGGTCGCTAGGCCTCAAGGATGCTTGGCAACTAGCCAAAGGCAACGATCGGCTGGGGTCTCCCTTGCCAGCCTTAGGCAAAAATGAAAAATATATTAAAAAAATACAAATTGTTAATGTCAGCGATTTCCAGCCTAAATTGGCTGGATGGACTACATTAATACAAAAACAAAATATTTATGACTAAATCGATCCAATTGAAATATTTAGGACTGAATTAGTACAAATATAATAAGATTATGACTTTTTTTGTACTTTCCAGATAACTTACACTTTGTGCTGAGCATGCCACGAATCTAGCGGCTCGCTCTTTCGAGTTTTGTCCATGTATGCCGCTTGTGCTGACATCACGAAGACAGACTCTAGTCAACATCCTCCATGATTGGCATACAGTGGGTTCCGAACTATGATACACCTTAACATGTTCGAGCCAAACACCACCTAATTGCCCTAGTTTCTTCATTCCCAGTGCATGATGCACATTTTGCAGTTTAACCTAATGTGAACTAGGATGTCATCACCGTTTGATCAATGTGGGTGATTTGCAACCTTGAGTTGTTTGCAATGACAATTGCTCGTTTATTGGTGTACTTAGACATGCTTGATAGCTTATATCGATCTCCCATCATATGGTTTGAGCACCTGGAGTCAACTATCCAATCATCATCCAAACACACTGGGATCTTCATCCATCACATTCAGAGAAGACATTGCACAATTTTTAGTCCTTTCTTCACTGGTAAGTTTTCAGCTAGAGAAAAATCCCAGTTCGGGTGCGGTGAATAGCCTTGTGAAGCCAAATGCCATATAGTCTTGTCCTGTTGACGACACATTCTCTTATAGTCCCGTCGATGAATCCTCGTGTGCATTGTTTAATTCGATTGGTTTTGACACTTACTTGGCTTTTACTTCAATCGCATTAAGTTAGGAGCAGTCATTTTCAGTAACGAATATAGTTACTGCAAAGCAGGATGGGGGATGCTTGTTGCAGCAGATGCTTACATTTCTGGATAATGATAGTCGATTGTTTAATTACTTTCATTGATTTAGCGAACAATTACAGAGCTATGAACCCAGTCCATGATGGACCGGAATAATCACATCAACAATCACGTTATCACGAAGTTCATTGATATTATTAGACCTGTAACATGAGATATACACATAGACGAAGTTCCCAGTCCAATCCCTATCAACAAAGTAAAGCTATCACTACAATGGAACTTTCTGTTACAACGTACAAGTTACAACCACGTTGAAGACCCACATTTCATCATTCCAGTCTCGGTTAAGTTTCGGACCAGTCGTCTCTTGACCACACCTCTCTCTTTATGCGAAGCTCAACCAATGAAATTGCGTCAAAGGGCTTGGCTAATAGTAACTTTCGAGCTAGAAAAGCCTCGGACACTTGTTTCATTGTTGGCCGTAATTTGGGCTCAAAACTCAAGCAAGCGAGCGCTAGACTGACGGCTAAGACTATGTCTCTCGCCGAGGAACTCTGTCTTGGATAAGGCAAATGCGGGTCTAATATTTGATGCAGCATTATATGTTCTTCCCGTGATGTCCATAAACTCGATATGATCTCTCTTGGATGCTTGCCCATCATAGTCTCCAATGCAACTACTCCAAAGCCGTATACGTCACTTTTCTCGTTGACCACCAACGTATAAGCGAGCTCTATGGAAAGAACACGAACATCATAAATTTTAATGAGCCCACTACATATTTGCTAGTAATAAACGGTTTCCTTGTTAATAAAAAGTAGCTGTACGTCAATTGTTAATAGCACAAATAGTCTTTGAACTTTGGTCTAATATGCAATGTTGTCCTTGAATTTTTAATTTATGCAATGTGGTCCCTAAACTTTGGCCCAATATGCAATGTTGTCCATGGACTTTTAATTTATTCAATGTGGTTCTTGATAGGTAAATGATCAATGTGATCTCTAAACTACGTGAGAATATTTAGAAATTCAGAGACCACATTGAACATTGAACATTGAACTAAAGTTCAGGAACCACATTGAATATATTAAAAGTTCGGAGACGACTTTACACATTTGATCAAAGTTAAAGCAGCACATTGAATAAATTAAAAGTTTAGGGACAATAATGCATATTAGAATCAGGAACCATGAATGTCATTTTCCCTTTTATTTATAAATCAAACAGGTGGGAATGGGCAACCGGGTGCTGGGAGTTACTATAAACTTCCACACCCACAACAGTCGAACGTTGACTTTAAGCTGTATATTACCATGTACAGAGCCGCTAAAAGACCCTGGGATCCTGTCCCTAGGTCAACGACTTCGGTGAGTGTATAATTGTAATTTGATCAAGAAACGAGATGAGTAGTCACCTGGAGCAAGATATCCATGGGTCCCTACTATGTTTGCAGTGAGATTGGATGAAGAATTTCCCTGTAGAATCCTTGCTGTGCCGAAATCTGATACGACAGCTCGCATTTCATTGTTGAGTAAAACGTTGCTGCTGGATATGCCCCTATGAACAACGGGCTGAGCACACCCGTGATGCAAGTAAGACAGGGCATGCGCCATATCCTCGATGAGACTCACTGTCCTCTGCCAATCTAACTCCATTGCTTCAGTGTCATTTCTCAGAACACAAAATAGACTCCCTCTCTCCATATACTCATAAATTAAGAACATCAACCGCCTATGCAAGCAGAAACCATAGAGCCGGATTATGCTTCTGTGTCTTATTTCAGTCAAGTGCTTCACTTCGTTCTGAAAGCCTTTATCGAAATTTGGGTCCTCGGCTTCAGAGCGATTAACTTTCTTCAGTGCTACAACCTTCCCATTTGGCAATTGCGCCCTGTACACACTACTATAAGCACCTCTTCCAATGCAATTTTTGATGTCAAAGTCTTCCGTGGCAGCAATTATGTCTTTATATGCTATCTTCCCATCGTAATTCCATATTGACAGGAAATTTCCATCTTTTCTACAGTCTTGTTTGGCTTAATCCTTTTCAATGCACGTCGAAAAAAGAAGCAAGACGTGAGAACTGAAGCGACAACCAAAAGGCAAGGCAGCGAGAAAATCACCGCGTAAGGCATTATGTTGTCTCTTTTTCTGGATGGATCACGCTTGCTCAAGGAAGGAGGGCTTCTCAAAGGAATGGGGCCACTCACAGGTGCTAATGGAGGTTCAATGTTGCTTCTTTCTCCTTCAATAATGTACAAATCTTTGTTTCCGAAGAACGTGCAGTGCAAATGAGTATCCAGGAGATGTTGTGGGATTGAACCCATCAAGGAGTTGTATGATAAGTTCAGAAAAGAGAGAGAAGCAATCTCCATGCTTTTTGGTATAGTACCGGAGAGCGAATTATTGCCGAGGTCAAGATACTTTAACATGGATAAACTCCCAAGTTCACTTGGAGTTGATCCGATCAAGTCATTTGAGCTCATATCCAGGTTCACGAGACTCGTCAGATTACCTATAGCCCGTGGGATGGGACAATTGAAACGATTGACTTGTAGATACAAAGATTTCAAGCTTTTCAGGCTTCCCAGAGAGGAAGGGATGGGGCAGGTAAAGGTGTTATAGCTCAGCCTCATCTCAATCAAGTTGTCCAAATAACCTATTTCGAATGGAATAGGTCCAGTGAAATTATTCTGATCCAAATTGACATATGTCAAGCACATTAGGCTCCCCATTTCCGACGGAATAGAGCCACTGAACCCGTTTTCATGCAAATCGAGATGTGACAAGCTCTTCAAATTCCTAATGGATGAGGGAATGGCACCATTGAACTTGTTGCCACTTAAATCCATGTGATAGATGTTCTCTAAATATCCTATTCTGGACGAAATGGAGTCGGTGAATTGGTTCCATTGCAGGTATAGGTATTTTAAGTTTGTCAAATTCCACAGACTCCACGGGATTGACCCGTTGAAATCGTTGGAGCTTAGATCCATAGTGACCAACTTCTTGAGTTTCCCTATTTCAGGAGGAATGGAACCGCCTAATCGATTGGTGGAGAGACCAAGGTATGTCCAATTGGACAGAAGAACTAGAGTTGAAGGAATTGATCCAACAAAGTTATTAAAGCTTAGATCCATCGTACACAAGTTCTCGAGATCCCCTATCTCAGGAGGAACGGAACCGCCTAATCGATTGGAGGAAAGATGAAGAGACCTTAAATTGAACAAACGACCGAGAGTCGGTGAAATCGTTCCCTCAAATTTGTTGTTGCTTATATTGATAGAGCACAGTTTGCTGAGGTTCCCAGTTTCAGGAGGGATGATGCCACCAAACTGATTTGAGCTAAGGTCAATGAGGCTTAAATTGCTCAAACAACCGAATGTCATCGGGATTGGACCAGTAAGAAGGTTAAATTGTAGGTCCAAGTGGAACAAGTTCTTCAAACTCCCTAGAGCCAAGGGAATAGAGCCAGTCAAGTGATTGTTTGAGACATCTAGCCGTCCTAAACTAGTGAGATTTCCGAGGCAAGGAGGTAACTCACCAGTCAGATAATTCGAGGACAAGTCCAAATGAAAGAGCCTCGGGACCATGCATATTTGAAGGGGAATCGAACCGATGAGTCCATTTAGATGCAGTTGCAGAGAAGTAAGATTCGGAAGTAGAGAAAAGTTCATGTTACCGAATCGATCTCCTATCTGGTACTCATCTGGTAGGTCAATTCCAGTGATGCTTCCTGCATCATTGCACGAAATGCCCGGCCTCATGCATCTGGACACAGAATCGTTGCTGGTAAAAGCGGCAGGCCACCAACCGCTGTGATGCAGAGAATTTGCCTCCGATTCAGAATATGCTTCTGCTGAAATTTTCACGAACAAGAACGTTAAAGTGGACCATAAAACTGAAGTTAACAACCTCAGAGAAGAAGAACCCATCAAGGATTTGGTTCTAGGAATCAGTAAAGAGGAGTAATCTTATTTTTATACACACACTAGAAGGCCATTCTGTTATTAGAAGTCCGAGTCAACTTGGAATGTTGTTCAAGAATCACTGTGACGTTCATTTACCTGCTAAACAACGACAGACAATGATGTCTCCTTGTTTTATGTGCCATGACTGAATTGGTACACGAAAAATGAACTTGATGGTTTCTTTATCATCTTGACATGGTAAAAACAGTTTAAATTGTAATTTTGCTAGTAAAGGGTGAATGGTAACTATTTTTTAATAGAATTTCTACTCTAGAAGCATTCTTGGAGCATAAATGTATTTGTTAAAAAATTTTAGTATTCTACTTCTAGAACATTTTTTCACTTCTAGAGCATAAATGCATTTACTAAAACAATTTTTTTTTTACCCCAAAAATCATTTTCTCTTCTAGAATGAGTTTTGGGCCACAAAAAAAAAGTAAAAAATTTTTACTTCTCTACTTTTGGAACATTTTTTTTTGCTAATTAAGTCCTAAACCTTTTGCATTTGTACCAATTCAGTCCATTTGGCCAGCCGGCGAGCCACGTCAAGCCAGCGTCGACCGGCCAAAATAATAATATTT
>BCNH02000006.1:13899089-13964746 GCA_001662345.2 Metrosideros polymorpha var. glaberrima | reverse complement strand
ATATATATATTAATTACTGTTTTTTGCTCATATCAATACGAACTTTGTTACTTATTGAAGGAAACAGATTCTCAATTCTCGCTCTTGAGAAAGTGCGGAAATAACATGCCCATAAACCATTGCTTTAAATCGCTGATCGAAAGATATATCACACAAACGGACATACCTTGATAGCCACAAATTAAGAGCCCATTTTTGCGTTCTTTGAAGAGAGACGTGAAGAACCTTCTCTTCTGAAAAACCTGTGTTCTTCTTTTTGGGAGAGAGCAGCATAATCTCTTCGTCTGTGAGAAAACGACGACTTGCTTAATTTGCCCCAAAGGCAAAAGATAACGCTTCTCATTCTTTCCTTTTCCATAGCCCTTGCAATCAATCACCATAATTGCCTTCCTTTAATAAACTATAACTGAAAAGGCATCATGGGCGTAAAAAATAGGGAATTAATTCTATTAATTCTATTATCTCCCACTCGTCCATAATGGGCTAAAAGAAAAATCTCTCTACTTCGCAAAAATTCATATTGGCAAATAATCTATGCAATCAACATACTTTGAGAGTTCGTTATTATACATCTGTTAGGAATATATAACAACTCAAAAAAAAAAAAATGGACACATTTCCTTATAGTAGATTTAGTATGCATACCTTAAACATTGCACATGGAGTTAGATAAAATAAAAATTATAAATAAAAAATTTCCACAGAGAGAGAAGAAACCAATGCCCAATGAAATTATTGCAGGATATATTTAGACCCTCGAAAAATATCACAAAGAAAATACAAAAATGGAATTAAAGGCATTCTTTTCCAGTAAGAATGGATCAATTCAATTTTCGAACCAAGGAAAAAAAGGGGAAATATAATTCTCCAATTATTATCTTGCGATTTCCTAGTTCATCATTATACCGAAAATTAATTCAGTCCAATTAAAGATGGGCTAATTAGCTTTTGGATGTGTATAAATTACCAATACAACCACATATGCTTGTGAACCATGTCAATGGATACTAATGCGAATGTAGCATAGCTAAGATGGATGGATCGAATGCCACCAGAACTATATACTTTATCTAGAGCTAAAATTTCAACTTAGCTTTCCCCAATGCTTCGAAAATGGACTCAAGAAACAAGAAAATAAATTGTGGCACATTTTTTCTTGGCAAAGCAAAAATTACATGTCTTTAGAGATAATCTAATCAAAATTAGTGACGCTCACAAACGGATTCAGAATCTTCATGACATTTTTTTATAAATAAAAGTTAATAACTTAATAGTGAAAGTTTAGGTCTAGTCCCTTAGTAAATTCTTTGGACCAATTTCCTAAAAACTCTCAACTTTAGGTCTAGTCCCAATTTTACTATAAACTTTTTTTTGTTTCGGAAAAAATCCCAAACTTTAGGTCCAATCTCAAATCTACCCAAACTTTTTTTTTGTCTCATAAAAAACCCCAAACTTTAGATCTAGTCCCAAATTTGCCCCGAATTTTATTTTGTCTAAAATTAATCACCAACTTTCAATCTATTCTCAAATACGCCCACGTGGTCCAGTCACAACTTGACGTGACATTTTTACATCAATGACAAATTCACATCAATAATGTGACATGAAAAATTATCTCAAATTGTTCTAAGATTTGAAAAATAGGGACAACTATTGGTGATTTTTGGACAGAGGGCTTATTGGGCAGATTTGGGAATAAAGTAAAATCGATGATTCTTCTCTTAGACCAAATTTTTTTTTTTATGGTAGATCTGGGACTGGACTTAAAGTTGAGGTTTTTTCTTAGACAAAGAAAAATTCGGGACAGATTTGGGAATGGACCTAAAGTTTGGGATTTTTTCTGAGATAAAAAAAAAGTTCGGAGTAGATTGGGACCAAATCTAAAGTTGGGGATTTTTTAGAGAACTAGGCCACAATAAGGCACCATTTGTTCAATATTTTCCTAAATTCAACCATTGTTATCGCTTACAAAGAACGAGTCAACAAAAAATAATTTCATTACTAACAAAAACTTATGCCTAAACATTTTGCGAGTAATAAGAATTTTTTTCGCTACCTCTTTTCCTAAGTGATATAATTTATTAAAATTAGAAAAAAAAATCAAATCATTGATATTTTCATGAAACAATCGGAATGTAAATTAGTTGCACATTTCCAAAAAGGGTAGAACCCACCAAAAACCCTAAACTATGCTTACTATGACACATTTACCCCAAACTTTTTTGTGACACCAAAAACCCCAAACTTATGTGACACATTTATCCCAAATTTGTACAGTGTGACACATTTACCCCAATTTTTTTTCTGTGACACCAAAAACCCCTATATTTGTATCCGTGTGACACATTTACCCCAAAAAATTGGTATGTTTTTCGTGTCACAAAAAAAATTGGGATAAATGTGTCATACAAGTACAAGTTTAGGGTGTCACAAAAAATATTTTAGGATAAATGTGTCACGATGGGTAAAGTTCGAACTTTTTTGTGGCTTTTTCCCTTATCCTTCGAAAATTACCATTTACGAACATTTAACCCTATTACCAAACATGACCAAAAAATAAAATCCAGCGAGCACTTACTGATAAAAAATAAAATAAGAAATTATAAAGATCCAGCAACCAGCACTTAATGTCAAAAAAGTAAAAATAAAATCCACACAACCTCTCGCTCTCTCTATCCCCCCAGCTGTCCATTATCATTGACTTGTATAGCCATACAAATTTTGACTACTTATTTTTTTTTTGTTAATACCATGAAAAACCTCAAATTAATACACTTGTGATAAATTTACATCAAATTAATTTTTTTATTACGAAAAACCCTAAACTTGTACATGTGTGACAAATTTACCATAGACTAATTTTTTTATCACGAAAAACCCCAAACTAGTACATCTATGACCCTAAATTGGCACACCTGTGACAAATTTACCTCCCGTTAGTTTCCGTTCAGTTGGGTTAATATCACGAAAAATCCCAAACTAGCACACTTGAGACAAACAAAGAGTAAAACCCCAAACTTGTATACCTCGTCAACTATCACGTGTCATCAAACTTAGCAATTTGAAGGTATAATGTGACAGACAAGGGTAAATTTGTCACAGGTGTACCAATTTGGGATAAATTTATCACATATGTACTAGTTTGGGGCTTTTCGTGGTCAAAAAAATAGTTTTTCGTAAATTTGTCACATGTTGACTAATGTGGAGTTTTTCATGGTATTAACCCTATTTTCTTTTGCCCCCATATACGAATAGCAAGTCCCTTCATGCAAAACACACTAGCGAAGGTGTCCGTGATAGACATTTGATAATTTAAGAAATATCACCCTATTAAGAGATATCTGAACAAAGTAAATCAATAGAAATATAACAAAATATAATGACAAACTATATCTAATTTCATTTTGAAATAAGATATCATACCAATTTCACTAAATTAATGCAAATTTAGTACATTATTTTCTATTCTTCAAATTGGAGAGTTAAGATATTAATAATTGTATCATTTCTGCAAAGCGCGGGCTAAGTAACTAGTTTTAAAATGTATTTTTAAGATGTACTAGAGAGATGTATGTGCGTTGGACGGATCAAAGAGCACGATGTTTGAACTTTTCAAGAATTCAATTAATCTAAGTTTTTTTTACCCAAAATACATATGCTCTTATCAATGGCAAATTGACGAGATTTATCTCTAATCGGCATTTACTTATGTTTGCCTGCCACTATGTGTATGTGTCATGTATATTAAACCTAAGAAAAAGTTCTTAGGTTTTCTATTTTGTGAAGTATCTATATTGCATATCCGATACGATAAATGACACCATCATGTTAATTTATCAGTGATAAAGTTTCCGGATAATTTTACAACTATAACCTCACGGAGTAATATAAATTTACATCAATGATGTAAATGACACCAATGTTGACTTGTTTGTTTTAGATCTTGAGGATGCCGACAATAGTATAATAGGCAACCATATTAGGCCTAGGCTATTGCACAACAAAAATGCCTTATTGCACATGGACAATCTCCTTTATTCTACCTCTATTCTTACTCTCAATAATGTACTGTTTTTGAGAAAATATCTAAACTTCCCTTTATTTATTCAAATTTTCCTTGTTTACTCTGTAATGAGATATGGAGAAAATAAAGAAAATTTGGCAAAAAGAAGAAAAGAAAGATGCTATCCACATCCACATAAACTTTAGAAGATAGAGGCCAAATCATGAATTCTAAGATTTGTTCCCTTTTTAAATACAAAAAATAAGCAATTGCCTTGTTTTTAGAAGTTTTGGATGCTATCATATATATAGGATAATATTGAAAGCTTGAGGAGAGAGAGCTAGGTTTTTAACTTTCATATCGTTCTTTCATCGTTCTTAGAGTTTTTCCAATCTTTTGAAGAGAAGACAACAGTGGTGACAGAATTCTTATTCTTTGATTCAAGATGTTGGGTTTAATTTATATTTTCGTTTCTTCTATTATTATGTTCTAATTTTCTTTCATTAGAGCTATGATGTAGCTTGGCCATGATGATATGAATTTCATGATGTTTATGTTTTGCAGATGATTTCATTCATGTGAGGATACATTTGACTAGAATGGAGAGAATAACCTCAAACCATCTCTTAGCCATACAAGCTCCTATCTTATCTTCCCATAGAGAAGTAATTTTTGTGAAGGGGACCATCATATTGTTGCTATGTGACCCCTTGGATTGCAATTTATGGACAAACTGTTGACCCGACCTAAGTATTCTATTCAAATGACAGATCTATTGGCTGAATTTACAGGCAATCAATCGTTTGTCGATTTGGGCCCGAAGCTTTTATTTGTGTTCCTCGGTAGTGAACCCTATACGGCACCACAAAGTCATGGTCATGCTTCTAAAGATTCATATGTATTGCCCATATTCTGCGTGTTACATCACTCGCAAAGTCATCAACTTGATGCATCGTAGCATGAGATGAGGCATGTTCACACCCCTAGGCACCAAGCACCACCTATAAAATTTGCTTCACTTGATAAGTTTATAAAAATAGAGTTATTTCATCCATTTTAGGCAATAAATAATGTACTGTTTTTTAAAAAATATCTGGATTTCCCTCTATTTATTCAAATTTTCATTGTTTATGCAGAGTAATGAGATATGGAGAAAATACGGAAAATTTGGCAAAAAGAAGAAAAGGAAGATGCTATCCACATCCACATAAGCTTTAGAAGATAGAGGCCAAATAAGAAATTCTGAGATATATTCCCTTTTTAAATGCGAAAAATAAACAATTGCCTTATTTTTAGAGGTTTTGGATTCTATCCTATATATAGGATAATATTGAGAGCTTGAGGAAAGAGCTAGGTTTTTAACTTTCATATCGTTCTTTTATCGTTTTTAGAGTTTTTTCAATCTTTTGAAGAGAAGACAACAGTGATGATAGAATTCTTGTTCTTTGATTCAAGATGTTGGGTTTAATTTATATTTTCGTTTCCTCTTCTATTATGTTCTAATTTTCTTTCGTTAGAGCTATGATGTAGCCTGACCATGATGATATGAATTTCATGATGTTTATGTTTTGCAGATAATTTCATTCGTGTCAGGATACATTTGACTAGAATGGAGAGAATAACCTCAAACCATCTCTTAGCCATACAAGCTCCTATCTTATCTTCCCACAGAGAAGTAATTTTTGTGAAGGGGACCATCATATTGTTGCTATGTGACCCCTTGGATTGCAATTTATGGACAAACTGTTGACCCGACTCAAGTATTCTATTCAAATGACAGATCTATTGGCTGAATTTTTAGGCAATTAATCATTTGTCGATTTGGGCCCGAAGCTTTTATTTGTGTTCCTCGATAGTGAACCCTATACGGTACCACAAAGTCATGCTCATGCTTCTAAAGATTCATATGTATTGCCCATATTCTGTGTGTTACATCACTCGCAAAGTCATCGATTTGATGCATCATAGCATGAGATGAGGCATGTTCACACCCCTAGGCACCAAGCACCACCTATAAAATTTGCTTCACTTGATAAGTCTATAAAAATAAAGTTATTTCACCCATTTTAGGCAATAAATTGTGTACGATTTTTTAGAAAAATATTTGAATTTTTCTCTATTTATTCAAATTTTCATTGTTTATGCAGAGTAATGAGATATGGAGAAAATAAGGAAAATTTGGCAAAAAAAAAGAAAAGGAAGATGCTATCCACATCCACATAAGCTTTAGAAGATAGAGGCCAAATAAGAAATTCTGAGATATGTTCCCTTTTCAAATGCGAAAAATAAGCAATTGCCTTATTTTTAGAAGTTTTGAATTATATCCTATATATAGGATAATATTGAGAGCTTGAGGAGAGAGCTAGGATTTTAACTTTCAGATCGTTCTTTCATTATTTTTAGAGTTTTTCCAATCTTTTAAAAAGAAGATAAAAGTGGTGACAGAATTCTTGTTCTTTGATTCAAGATGTTGGGTTTAATTTATATTTTCATTTCTTCTTTTATTATGTGCTAATTTTCTTTCATTAGAGCTACGATGTAACCTGACCATGATGATATAAATTTCATGATGTTTATGTTTTGCAGATGATTTCATTCATGTGAATTATATATTGTTGTGTTTAATGCTTTTAAGTGTTTGGCTAGCACTTGAATGATTTGATGTGCATGTTTGATACTAAGAAATGATAATATGCAATTGCTCATTATAATATATAACCATGAATTAAACGTGGATAGAGGTATACCATGTTATTTGTGTGGCTTCCGGTGATAAGGTGATCCAAAAGATTCATTGTAAATCGGAAATATTCACAGACTTCAATGCACTTATGTTTATTTAAATTCACGTAGAAATATAGTGAATTGATAAACTGAGTATGTTTACTATACTTAGAGATAGGATAGAAGATAGAAGAGGAAATTCTGCTATCACATGTTTGATATCGTTCTTGTATGTGTAATAATTTGCATTCATATTTAGTGGTTATGGTGAAATCTGATGCTCTAATGTATTTATTTGATTAATTAACTGCGTTTAGTTTCGAACTTTTTCTTCCAAGCTGTTGACACTTGATTTTTAGCCGATCAGTCATTTTAAAATAAAATTTGAGTTTTGATCACGATAAAGCCATTTTTCAAATAAAAAAGAGTCATTTGTTTTAGATAGCATTGATTTCAATTTTAGTTCCTACATCTTAGGATCGTTTGAGCATAAATCAAGAAAATTCATAAAAATACGGAAAATTCACAAAAAACCAAAAATTGCGAAAAAAAAAATACAAAAATTAGTCCTTTTCCTAACTTTAAATTGTTAGTGTAAGGTTTTTCATGACATTTGATCCATAGGATCATTTTTGAAACAATAGTTCTTGATATGTGCTGACCTTACCTAATTAAATTAGAACGAGCATTTTCGTAGCAAATATGTTTCACTCACCGTAAGCTTAGAGTGGGAAAATTTACGGCGAAAATCGACAAAAAATTGGACCGATGCAACCCGAATCAAGTCGGCCTAATCGCCAGCCCATGCGCCCAAGGCCAGCCCATGAAGGCCAAATCCTAGCCCATTTTGTGGCTCATTTCCCAAGACAAAGCTCACCTTCTTATATTTCAACCAAAAATTATAGAAATATCATTAATGAATCTAATCTTGACTATTCATCTTGAATGGCCAAGATTACATCACATAAGTGACCCTATATATCACACATTTCAAAAAACCCTAGAAGGGGATTCATTTTGGGGCATCATAAATTTTTTGGAAAAAGAGCCTCTCTCTCTCTCTCTCTCTCCCTCTCTCTTGTCGTGCCCCTCCTCCGGTCGTCGCCTCACCGCTAGTGACCCCCACCGGCGAGCCACCACCGCGACCCCCTCTCTCTCCCCTACACACTTGTTCCACTTACCTTGCCAATCAACCACTGGAGAGCCACCATCGCCGCCATCTCCTTCTCGACACCATCACCGGCGCACACACCGGTGATTGTGCCGCCGGCCTCACTGGCTCCTCACCATCATTGCCAAAATTACGTGTCAACACACATCGAGCCTTAGGTTAGAGCAACAACAACCTGTATTTCTCATGTGAACGTTGAGTCCAGACTTGTTGATAACATGAGCTCCAATACTAGTTGATGGGAGCGCATAGCAGAAACTCGATAGCTTTACATGGGGATACCACCAAGGGGAGCCCAAGTCCGAACCTATCAACATATTCAGTTGGACCCACCTTCACTTAAAAGCTTAAGTCTATGAGTTTTGCGCCAATTAGGATATATTAACTACTTAACACTACATCAATTCTCTAATGGGGGACAATTCTAACACAACTCACATATGTATCTCAGCATTCTCTCCTTTACGTGGGAGCTGAGTGTTAGGTTTGCTTGTCCTTAATTTAGGTATCCTTCTAAATCAAGATATCTCAACTTGAATCTCCATCAACACTAAACTTCATCCCTAGTCTCTTTCTCTAAATCGAACCATGAAGTCTGACCAAACTTTGAAATAAATTGTGGGCTCACCAATCTACCATCACTGTGCGATATAAAAGCAAGAACTCTCGTGCGGCCTTGATTCTTTTCACGGTAAAAAACTCTTGCACCCCAAAGAAGACCGGTCAACAACATTCCTAATTAAATTCACTTCTTTTCTAACACATTTATTAGACTCCACAAACTAATTTATATCGAGGTTCTATTTGTTTCGAAAAAAATGAATGATTCAAATTTTTTTTTGAAATGATCGCTTGTATCTTTTATAAAAACAAATGAACAAAAAATATTTTCATCATCCACAAAATTATGTAGACCTAAATTGTCATTGATAATGAAAAAGATTTCATTGACTAATTATTTCAAGAAATATAAATGATCAATTTTAGGAAAACATTTTCAAAATCATTCATTTTTCACAAAACAAACGGGCCCTAAATAAAGAATGTGAGCCCCAACAATGGAAGTTGACCGATCAAAGTAAATAAGATAACTTTCTTTTGTGATTTCTCTGAGGAATTTCAATCGAGAGTAATAGGATTTTATTTCCTATTTTCACACACCAAATTCCATCGGCCATAAGAACTTTTCTAGTTAGCATCTGGTCGGGTTTTGTTTACAGGCTCAAACTCGAGACATAAATTTAACAAACTTTGTGACGTTTCACTCATAACCCGATCAATGGTAAGTATAAGTGTTGTACTGGCATTACAATGCTAAATAAAACGACAAATCAAATACGACTACTATCTTATAGCAAGACGATGAATTAGATGTTTGTTTCTGTTTTCGACAAACAGGTTGTCTGACCTGAGTGAACCAAATCTCCTTCCTCGGCAACTGGGTGAACGCTCACATTCAGGATGCGCAGAATGTTCTCCGCAAGCCGCTCCTATTCACAGAGTTTGGGATCTCATCCAATGACTCGGGCTACAACCAGAACGACAGGGACCAGTTCTTCGACATAGTCTATTCGGCAATTATTCCTCAGCTTGCAAAGGTGGCGTGGCGTTAGGCAGGATGTTCTGGTAGCTTTTGACCGAAGGGATGGACTCTTACAGCAACGGTTATGAGATCATGTTGTGCGAGAGCCCATCAACCGTGAGCATGATCACTCAGCATTCCCAGAAGCTCAACTGGATAAGGTAGATGTACGTGAGGCTGAAGAACATAGAGGAGTGGATGAAGGCGAACAACAGAAGGAGGAACATCGGCGGAAATATGGAAAAGTGAAGAGACTGGAGTTCTTAAATCAAGTAAATAATACACATGTAGGAAGGTTGATACATGATCCAAATCGAGACACTGCTGTTTTGCAAACTATATATTCCTGCTCATCCAAGTGGAAGCAGAGCAAAATTTAATTGAGTCAAATGTTTCACATTGTCCGAGTGATGCAGGAGCATTCGACTCCATCAATTCTGATGCGGGAACATATGAATCAACGAAACAAACCTTAAGTTCCAATATATCTCCATCAATGGGTCTATGTTCTAATATATCACCATCGATGAGCCCATTGATGATTATTCAAGCACGAACCACTAATTTTGGTTACAACTTGCTTAGATGGGTCGTAAAATGAAGATGTTGATGTATCGATCAAGTTGTGGAGCTATTGATTGATATCGCTTCATCATATTAGTTGCCAAATTTGAAGTTGATCAACATCATATTAATGGGAGGCTATTCTGAGCATTGTCCTTTGGTATTTGATGAAATTAAGGGGTGGTTAACTGCTGGTCAAGGTTGGAGCTCGAATTTTGGGAGACGACTCACAAGGATGAAGAGTCAAGATTAGAAGTCTCCATGTCATTTATTGCATTTCATAGTTCCTAAGCGTCTTAAGTGCATTTCCTAGTTCCTAAGTCTTTAAGAGTATTCTAGTCCCTATGACTTTATTGTTTAGGTAGTCCCCATGCGTCTTTAATATGTGTCTATTTCCTATGTCTTAGTCTCTTTATAAATAGAGGAGTCTTTTCTATTGTAATACAGACTTGTTAAATGAAAAGAATTCATTTTAGTGAGTTGAATCAATCCAATTCATTGGTGGTGAATCAAACTTGGTCTCTTTATCCTTGGAGAGTGGATTACTCTTTAGTGGTGAGCTAAAAGCCCTTTAGCCTTGGTTGGTGGATTTTCCTTTAGACCTTTGGTGGTGAGCTTCTATCCTAATCCCGATCATAATCCTTGGTTGGTGGCGTGTTCTTTATGCCTTGGTTGTGATCGTATCTATCCTGCATCCATCGACACCATTCTCAATCTTTCACCTATACACTTATTTATCCCTACATTCTATACACTTAACCAGAAAATTCCCAAACCATTCCTGCACACTCTGACCTATTCCCCATTTTTCGGAATCACTCGCCCACACACGCATCAAGTTGGTTTCAGAGCTCAAGGTTGAACTCATTTGAGTGATTCCATTATGTTTCCATCTTATATTCCACATGGATGACTTTGTTTCAAGAGGCCTGACTTTGGAGCAAGCGCACAACGAAATGCAAAATTGTGCCATTGAGACTCTCCAAAGACAAATAGAGCATATTCTCAATCGCCTAGACAATCCAGTGAGGCGGGAGCCGCAAGAGAGATGTCCTAATGATCGACACCGACGTAACGATTTAGAATCTCGTGGAAGTTCAAGTAACGATTTTGAGTCCATTGGAAATAACTCTAGTGCTTCCGAAAACCAAGTCCTAAGGAGAAGAGGAAGGCACAAAGAGGATGATCATGAAGTTAAAGTGGACGTTCCTGAATTTGAGAACCTTAACCCTGACGACTTTATCAATTGGCTGCATGCCATCGAACAAGTTTTTAACTTCAAGTCATATTCGGATGAGAAGAAATGTAAGGTTGTTGTTCTAAAATTGACCAAATATGCATCTCTTTGGTGGGAAAACTTGAAGAACCAGTGAACCAGGAAAGGAAAAAAGAAAGATCTGTTCTTGGGAAAAACTCAAGAAACTAATGAAGAAAAGGTTCTTGCTCGACAACTACAAGCAAGACATTTTCCTTAAGCTAAATTCTCTCAAACAACATGGGATAAGCATTGAAGAATACATTAGGGAGTTCGAACAACTCATGATGAGATGTGATATTGTGACATCCGAGCTTTTGACCACTCGACCATGAATGGATCGTGGATCAACCTGGGGTTGATGTCGATAAAGGACAAATCATGAATCGACCACAGATCGGACAGATCGACCATGGATCGGTTGGATGGATCGTGCATCGGCCATAAACTATGGATCAACCGCGAATCAAAGATAAGTCAGGAATTAGTTAGGGATTGATTGAAAAGATCGGCTAAAAATCGGACAAGGACCAAGCAGGGATCGGCCTGCCCGACCAGCGACTAGCCTAGGGCGGTGCAGCTCGATCAACGCTGGCCAAGGCCAACGGCCGCGACCAACCGCAACTTAGTCGTGATCCGATTATGCCGTCTGCACTTGATTGGCCGTTAATTTGACCTCGAATGATCATAATTGACTATGATTGATAACATAAGTACTTAAATCGTTCTCTTGCATCGTCAAGCCGCAATTATTGGCTTATAACAAATGTAGCTATACCGCTTGGAAACCAATTAGGAAACCTTATCCATTAAGTCATCATTGTTCATCATTACTAGGATGAATCGCTATTACATGTGTCAAAGGAGACATTTTCCTAGATATTTTGTCAAGTAATCATTACATTAGAAGATATTTATCTTGCAATCATTACATTAGGAGACATTTTGCTATAATCATTAAACCTAAACTAGTTCTCTAAGGACACATAAGCTAAGCCTAGATACTATAGGGTGCCTTAAGCTTAGCTTAGAATAAGTGGACCAATCATAGGGAAACATTTAACCCATAATGATTAGGCCTAAAGACACTTAGGGACACTTCATCAATTTAGATTGCCACATTTTGGTTTTAGACTTGCCACCCATGAACTTTAAGCCTAGATAAGTGGACCAATCAAATAGAGTCATTTAATATGTAATGATGAAGGGCATTAAATGAAGGGACCACTATAAATAGACCTTTAGTCCCTCATTTTCCATGACACCACCACCTCACTCACTTTCCCTCTCCCTCTCACCAAGCCTCTCCCTCACGCCCTCTCACCGACCGTCACAACCGTAGATTCCAATCCTTCAAGTTCTGACCTTAGGTAAGTGAAGTCACTAGAAACTAATATAGGAGGTCTGTTTGATGCTTTTGATGTGGTGTTTTATTTCATTGAGTTTGTATGCGACATGCAACGTGTGCTAATGCATTAAGAATTACACTTAGTCATGGTTCGATCACGGGATTCGGCACGAACCGAACTGTGCCTCACTTCGGTTGTGCCGCCCATGCATGAACATCATATATATTAAAGAAGAAAATGTAACCGAATCACGCGATTGCTTAAGGGTAATGCTTGCATTCATTTAAAGATTTAAGATTATAGAAAGTTGTCGCTCACTTGAGGTGGCGACAATGCCCCGTCAGGGATGGGATGCCTCAGGGAGTGGTTTGGGATGTCGTAGGAGTTCTCGATGCCTCATCTAGGACGGGATGCCCCGCGAAAGGGTTGCTAATCAGGATGCCACAGAATTGCGATGCCTTGACTGGGACAGGATGCCTCGAAGAGAGATTCGGGAAGCTCGAGGAGTGCTTTCGAGAATGCGTAAATGAACTCATGCATGCTCACATCTATTGATATTGTGCATGACGTTTTATGCTTGGTTACAATATGCATATAATTATTGGATAACTTTGCTATTAATTTGCCGTTGACATTCACGACATCAAGCGTTAGGCCAACATCCTACCTTAGAGCTAGTGATTTCATTTACTGGGCTATTTGCTCATTCATTTATTTTTCAGGAAATTAGTATGGAGATGCCACCACTACCACCTTGCCGTCCACCACCATCACCGTGAGTCACCTCAGCCCATGACCACCGTGCACCGCCGCTCGCCCGAGAAGCCGAGGACCTCACCGGACCAACTTGTGCCGTGAGCTCTAGGGGTGATTTTGGGGGCTTTTCTTGCTTGAATCTTTGGTGAGTCATCCCTAACCTTATATTAGTGCTCTAGGTCACTAATGGACATGTATGAATGAGATTTTGAGGCTTTTTGTGGGCTGTTCATAGTGAGAGTGCAAGGGATCCGAATTTGCATTATATGGGATTTTCATGTTGGATGACTTGTAGGTTTAAGATATTGATATTTAGGTGGTTATGAGCATGTTGGGTTTAGGTTTTGTTGAGATTTAGTGGCTGTTTTGAATGCGTGAACAGTACAATCGAAATATTGCCCTACGGAGTGTTTTGTGCTTAATGTTGCAAGTTTTATGGAAATGTCTTGTGTGTTGGGCTTTATGTGATTGGGTGCTAGATGGTCTATGAGTGACCGAATATGTAAGTGATGTTATCTTGGGTCATGCAAAAATGATTATGTGAGTAGTGATTGTAAGACATGCCTTGAGTGCAAGTTGATGTTTATGGCCCATTCTTGCATGTTGGTTATCAAATGCTTGTGTAAGTGTTAATTGAGGGCATATCCATATTCGGCCTTGTGTGATTATGGGTAAATTGTCTATGTGGCGAGTGAATGCTAAATGCCGATATTGGATCATAATGATCCCGGCTTTATGAAAGGCTATAAGGAAAGCCATATAGTAAAAGCCACATATTATTTATTATATGGCCCGATGAGCCGACGGTCCGATGAACCGATAAGTTATTATATGGCCCGATGAGCCGACGGTCCGATGAATCGATAAGTTATTATATGGCCCGATGAGCAGACGGACCGATGAGGCGATATGATTAATATTATGCTATGGCCCGGGCGCTAAAGTGTGTAGTGAAGGTTGGATAGCGAGATTATGACTTATATGTCATAAAGGTTGGATAATGGGAATTGAGTTTTGGATAGAAAGCACTATTTGTGAATTATGGAATTATTTTATGCCTTAAGAACCAAGCCTAGCCCTAATCAAGTGCTTGTGAATTTGTGAATTGCTTTTGAATTGAAAATGTAAATGTCTGATGTCGTGTCTTGTTTTGTTAACTTTTGGTCCTGTGAATGCCCATGGTTAGAACTTGCACGTTATAAGAGTCTGGAGGTACTTTTGTACTAGCATAGGATTAGGTTTGGTTCACTGAGATTTATTCTCACCCGATCGTGGGATTTACTATTTTCAGACCCTAGCCCATAAGTATGCCACCAAAGCGTTATGAAGTGCTGATGGATCCTGATGAAGAAGAAGCTACTAGTGATGGCGAGCCCGACGTCTAGGTGCATTTGTGGCATCTTTTTAGCTAACCGCGTAGAGTAGCAGATGTAAAATTTGGGGCTAGTAACTATCTCCATTTCGTCGAACTATGTTGTCATTTCCCCTAAGTTGTATGCTTTTGTATTCGACTGATTTTTGTTATGTTATGAATCATTTCAATCATCTTGTTTTTCATATGTATAGAGTTATTTGCGCTACTGCATGCATTCTTTATTCCGCACTATTGTTGCCGTCATAGGATCCTGGTTGTTACGGAAACCGACCGGGATGTTATCGCGCTCGTATGGTCCGGGGTGTAACAGGTTCACCATAGGTGATGTAGTCGGCCCATAGAGGAGCTATCTTTTGGAGTAGTCATTAGACCCGACCGTCCCTAATTTTGAATGTACATAGATCAGGAGGTCTCTAGTCATGTGATGTAAAGGCTGGAGTAGTCATTAGACCTGACCATCCCCAATTTTGAATGTACATAGATTGGGAGTTCTCTAGTCATGTGATGTAAAGGACATATGAAGCATATATAATGAAATAGAATGTATTGTAAATGACTTGGTGTTTTGTGAGGTTTTGATTGTTTTCCGTTACGCTTCTACATGATAAGAAAAGAAAACATAAAGAAAAATTAGAACGTGTACGTGGGTGACGTGGCTGGGACATCACAAATATTCCAGAATTGTTGAAGAAAACAATTGCTCGATTCCTTGGTGGCTTGAACAAGGATATTGCTGATTTGGTTGACCTTCAACCTTATTGGTCATTCGAAGACGTGTGCATACTAGCCATGAAGGTTGAGAAGCAGTTGAAACATGGCAAGGGTTTGTTGACTAGGTCATCGACAAGGGAAACATCCTTCTTTAAGCGAGCCTGTTAGCATTGTTGGCTTTGGCCGTGAACCACTCTTGCTTTTGGCCTAGCTTGTCATGTTGTCACCCCAACTCGACACTTAGTTCTCGTACTGCCTCACATCGCACTCATTCAACTGTTAGCTCGAGTGAGCCAACTCGCGACGAGCGAGGGAGGTTGAGGACAAGACCGGGTTGAACTTGTGTAACACGTGGACGTGGGTTAAAAAGAAGAATGGTTATTTTTTTTCATTATTCGAACTGAAAACCGAATCGAATTTTTAGTTTGGTTTTAACACTCCTACCACTTGGTTACAAGCCCACCTTATTGCTCAATTTTATTTTATTTTAGTAAAGTGATAATGTGAGGCACTCTTGCTACTAGGGGTGATCAGTTCCCACTCTAAAATCAGGAATCGGACAGAAAGGATCAATTCCCAATTTGTGGAATCGAAAATGGGCCCACCTAATCTCGAAATCGGATTGGACGAATTGACCGATTTGGTCCCAATTCTGGGTGGGTCTAGGAACCAACATGATTTCTTCTTCTTTTTCCCCATTCCCTGGTAGGGAATGCAACACTAGAACCAGGGGATTGGGGAGAACGTTGTTTTTGAACTCTTGCAGGGAATGGAACTCTCTTGTAGAGTGCAAGTGTGTCTAAGAGGATTGTTTTTGTTCTCTTCTCCAGCCTTTTGGCAATAAAAAAACTATCGATCTTGTCTAGAACCAATCGGTTCAGTCTAGTTCCTGTGCTCACCTCTACTTACTACTATGACTACACGACAAATTGCATCGATATTTTTAAAAGAGCTCGTTAAATATAATTTTCACAAAGTTAAAAGGACATATCTATTCTTTATGTTTAGAGATAAATGCATTGAAAGTCCTAAAACTTGTCATGAAAGTGCAATTAAGTTTTAAAACTTTCAAAAAGTGCAATTAAATCCTAAAACTTGTCATGAAAGTGTATTCAAGTCATAAAATTTGTTATATTGGTTAAATCAAGTCCTTCTATTTATTGCACTTTTTGAAAATTTTAGGATTTTGTTGCACTTTGATGACAAGTTTTAGAACTTAATTGTGCCTTTTGAAAGTTATAAAATTCTAATGCACTTTTGTGATAAGTTTTAAGACTTATTTATATTTTCGTGATAAGTTTTAAGATTTATAGAGTACTTATCTCTTATGTTTATGTATTTATCTTCAATTCCAAGATTCGACCAAATATTAAGGCCCAGCCCATTAGTCTTATACCCAAGCAACAAAAGCTTTGAACCCGTTGTCTTCACTTTGGCAATCTCCAGCCAAAACTGAAGTCTCCTCATCTTCAACCTCCAGCCACAAAAATTCCCACTCTCTCTCCACTCGCACGGCACAGGGAGCGAAAAAATGGCGCTCACCACCACATTCCTCCCAAGGAATCTCTCCCCACCAGCCCTCGCCGTCAACAAGGTAAAACGTCACCCCAAGAACTTAATAATCAATTCGAAAATTTTCCCGTTTAAAGCTCCTTCGCGACTCTTATATGCTTCCGTTTTTCTTTGTTTTCTTTTTCCTTCTCGCAGGCGAAATCGCCGGTGAGGAGCAGCAATCGCATGGACGTGAGCTGCAGGAAGAAGGATTTGCACCCGCAGTTCTACGAGGACGCCAAGGTGTACTGCAACAACGAGCTGGTGATGACCACCGGCGGAACCCAGCAGGAGTACGTCGTCGACGTCTGGTCCGGCAACCACCCCTTCTACCTTGGCAACCGCTCTGCCGTCCTCGTCGACGCCGACCAAGTCGAGAAATTCCGTAAGAAGTTCGGCGAGCTGTCAGAGATCATGGAGATCCCTGTGCTCAAGGGCGAGATCATAGTGCCCTCGCGGCGCAAGTCGGCTAAGGGTGGTAAGAAGAAGTAGGGTTCCTTTGATCTCTCTTTTCCAACTGAATCTGTAATTGAGCCTTTTTCGTTGTTGTGATTGGATGAAATGGTTTTTGCTCTAGCGTTAAGGGGAAATTAAGAGTGGATGATGTGGAGAATTCACTTGTTCTTGCTCCTCTATGTGATCGTCACTTTTGTTCCACATCAAATGCCTGTGAAGCATAGTGGCTTTGATGCTGAGGGCGAATAATGTATTGGATGCGGTACGTTCTCACTTTGCAACACAAGGACGAGTCTTGGCTCTTGATTTGTCATTGATTGGATATCAGTCCAAGAGTTATCGCAGTTGGAGTAGAAGAGAAGGTGGTGAGTTATGTGGAGGCACTATGTATTGTGGAACCTTTCTGCAGTCTTCAACTGACGTCTTAGTTTGAGTGTAGAATGAGGGTGGAAGAGAGCTTGGGTTACTGATTGAACAGGACTTTGAATGTTTGAGATCTCTGGGAACTGCTACACTTCTTAGGGAGGATTGATTTGGGGTAGATTTTGATGCTTGGGGGATTAAGTGATGCTGGACGAGGACTTTATATTTAATGAGATTGCATAGGGATTAGTGAGTCGAGTTTGTATTCCTTTAGATGTGCACAAGAACGGATCGAATAACATCGAGGAGACAACAATGGTTCACATCTGAACTGAACTACATCCTCTCAGTGTTCAGAGCCTGATGGAGCAGGTTTTACTAAGGGAAGTTCCCCTTGAATGAAATTAGATATAGAATGGAGGATGAAATGGAACTTAGACACTTCAATTTATCTGTTTTGAGCTGCAAAAAGAAAGTAGGAATTGAAAAATGGATCATTATGGTTGTGGGTTGCTTTGCCATTTTGGTCATGGAGTAGAAAATAACTGTTCTTTCAACACGCAGAGAAAAGTCAACTGCCTTAGGAGTCCTCTTGTTCTGTTTCTGTTAGCCAAGGAAAGGAATGGCCCTTCCCGCATGCAAGTCCTCCTACAGCAGGGATGGGTAAAACCTTTCTTCTTTTTGGCCAGTAATGGACGAAACCTTTTGAATGTCCATTGTTCATCAATCATTGTCCAGCAAAAACAGAAAGCACTGCCACTTGCTACACAACTACAACTGCAGCTTTCATATTATTGATGAACCTTGATTACATGATCACATACTTCACTGCAAGTGCCACAGATGGCTTATTTAGGAGTTACAGTCAAGGG
This sequence comes from Metrosideros polymorpha var. glaberrima, assembly GCA_001662345.2. Lineage (NCBI taxonomy): Eukaryota > Viridiplantae > Streptophyta > Magnoliopsida > Myrtales > Myrtaceae > Metrosideros > Metrosideros polymorpha. Next base: position 13,946,014 of record BCNH02000006.1, on the reverse strand, counting down.
ACTTCTAGTAGCTTGCCTTAGATTTTACCTATTCATCAGGGAACTTAAAAGCTTAGGACTGTGATGGTGGCAGCTCGTCACCAGTTGGAAGTAACTAAAGCATGTGAATCCTGGTAATTCAGCACGACAGGCTCCGTCACTGGCACCTTCGCAGTTTTTGCACTGGTCGTCACAACTTCCTGAGTCCCCGCAAAATCCTAACCAAGTTTGGCCATGCCTCTCACACAGTTTTGCTTCTACTGTGGGCATATCTGTGACCGAAGGTGCACAATTTTATGAGGCTCCAACAGTGGTTGGGAATCATTAAACAGATGGTGCACATAGACAACTTCAAGGGAGCTGGAAAAAGAAATAAACATCAAAAGGTATGGTGAAAGAGGGGCAATCCCCGTGTCTATAGAAGAGAGAAAATTACTGACAAGAGGGAGTAATTGAGCCGACTACTCTTTAGCTGAGGCATCTCCAGCTGTTCCTAGTTCCTACTGAAAATAGTGGCGGCATTGCTACATTGTGTTACCATATAAACAGCTGCCTTATCAATCTTCCTTCCTCCGTCCGTTTTGTATGGTAGTATGGTTATATAGTGGACAGATGGATCAATTCTCTTGATTTGTTAGGATTCGAAGAACATAATTTATAATGCTCGAACAAGTTATAGAGTTCAGATGAAGATGAAGAAGATGAACCTGCAGAGCTTACGTTGACTATGTATATTGGATTCCAAATCCTCCTCTGCCATTCTTTTGGCAATACCCAGAGAGTGAAGACTGCCATGGCCCGTAGTGAGGGAGGACTAGTCTGGGTTGTCATGGAGTAGAATAGGCGATGTAGAAAGCACATCCGAGGGAGTTGGAATGTAAAATCAACAGAACTTCTGTCAAGAGTAATTCTTGTTCACTGACATCTCATGGCACCTTTTTCTCTTACCCTGGGAATCGGTCCCAGGACCTGTATCTATTCTAAGCGCCCCAAACCATCGCAATCCATTATCATCAGGCAAGAAGATGACAACCCGTCTAAACAAGAAGAAAAAAGATTTGATTGTGAAAAAGAGGGACCCAGTAAGCTGGTTGCGCCGTAGCTTAGCCATTTCGTCATCTGCTGCAACTGGAAATTGCAGAGCTAGTTCCATGACTGTATATTACGCAGCCTGCTTCATCAATTCCCTTCCTTGTCCTCTCTTTTATTATGGTTTTCTCTTGTGGTCGTTTGATGGATCGCGTTCCTTTTGATCCTTCGTTGTGCGTGTTCATATGAGAGACGAAGCTAGTGCTAGCTTTGAATGGAGGTGGCAATATGGGTTAGTTACCCACTTTTTAACCCAACATATGTTGGGTTGGGTTGTATATGATACTATAAAAACTTCCATTAAATAGGTTGAAATGGGGCTGAAACATAGAAACCTAGTCTTCATGGGTTTTAATGTGTTTAGAACAAATCCATTTTCAATCCGCTTTTAACAGTAAAGAAAAGATCTAACTAAATAAAAGGCCACCTTTCGACCAAAAATAATAAAATAGTAAAAGGCTACCTCAACAGAGTATAATAGGGGTGCGTCGTTGAAGATCAGCCACTGCATATACTTTGCTTGAGAACTGTGACAATCCCACCGCTGGTTTAGTCGAAGGCTTGCCATGGAGAGAGAGAGAGAGAGAGAGAGAGAGAGTTGGGCGATACAACCACCAAGTTGTCGTGACCACCGCCGGTGGTCGCTTAGGATTGTGACCACCACGTCTGCCTGTTGGTCGCTTGAGGAGGGATATCACCTTGCGCGGTTGCCTGAGTTTGAGGATGACTAATTGTGGCCATTCCTTGAATCCCAGGAGAGAGAGAGCACCATTTTGGTCATTGCCGAGATTGCGACCACCTTGCAACCACCTCAAGGTGGTAGCCGGCTTCTATGCAAATCTGCCCTGGACTAGGACACATATCGAGCAAACATGCATCGAAGCGGATATGCTCGATGCAAATTTGCCTCTTTTATTTCTTGTATTCCTGCTTTTTTTTTTTGTATATAAACTTCTATTTTTTTTGTTGGCGAAAAAGCAATTATTATTGGATTTTTAGATATTAGATCTAATTTTTCAACATGCTAAAATTTTCATATATATTGTTTTTTTTTTCTTTCTTAAAATATACGCTATAAAAGGGTGGGTTATTTGGCGAATTTGAGTTTATCATGGGTTAGGTTGGGTATCTGTTGCTTTTATTGCATTATATGAAGCTGGATAAATAAAAGTTAAACGAGTCAATTTTGTCTAAGGCTCATATTTGACCATCTATACTCGATCTCACTAATCCGTTTGACTGCTCAACTTTGAATTGGCCCATAGGTATAGAGAGATTGATACCATGACATTTTTCTTGTAGCATGTAGCCATCCCTCATCAAGCACGGCAATCATGTAGGTGCTGCTGAACTGTAGTGGCAAACACACACACGGCGCAGTATCTAAGAACACAAATGCCGGGATGACTTTATTTTTGTTTATCATACAGTAATACAGAGTACTAAGCTCGGAATTGGCCACAGTAATCTGCTCGATCAACAGTTAAAGTAATCTATATCTAAGAACACATGGTAACATGAGCGACATAGTTCACCATCACAAGTGCCGGGATGGCTTTATTTGGTTATTATACACTAATAGAGAGTACTAAGCTCAGAACTAGCCATGGTAATACGCTTGATCAACAGTTGAAGTAACAAAAGCACGCGAATCCTGGGAACTGAGCACGACAGGCTCCGCTCCTTGCACCTTCCCAGTTCCTGCAATGGCGGTTGCAATTGCCAGAGCTCCCGCAAAACCCTGACCACGTTTTGCTTCACCTCTGGCATAATTTCCCGTCCACCATTGCCATCTTTGCATCGTAAAACCGCATAAACCATTCACTAGGCTCAGTATAGCGATTGTACCTATTCGACACTCGTTGAAGTCAACTTAAGCGAGATTTCATATGGTGGCGAAAGGTTGTGATCTTACCCGTCGAAATCAGGAGGAAAAAGTTGGAGAGCAGGAACAGAGCGTGAGTGAGCCGATTGCTCGTTAGCTTAGCCATTTTCTTACTATCAGTTTGAGTTGAATCTTGTGGTGTCACTGGCTTGACTTCATGCTAATTTATATCCATAGCCCACTTGATCAGATCTCTCTCTCTCTCTATAACGTTCCGAGCCCATGGCGCCATTATCTATTCAGCTTTGTTTATTTTATATGATTCGCAAGCCGAAGTGTTAAGACAATATCAGAAGAGATAATCAATATAGCATAATGGACGACCCTCTTTTATTTATAAATGTGTGGGAATTCGGTTACAAGAGAAACTAAACAAAACGCCTATATATGGACACTAAAACACGACGTGATCTGGGAAGGCCAAAAGGGTATGCCTATTCCCTTACTAAACAGCATATATATAATACCACATCACCATCGAACTTCAAGGAATCCGCCTCCACACAAAGAAGTCATCTGCCTACAATGGTCTTCCACCATTGTCCAAAAATGAGTCCACTTTCATTGCTACCCTGGGTCACTCACCACTCACGCCACTGTTGCCGCCGTCGCCTCCACCGGTGTTGTCGTCAAACAGGAAAGGAATAGGACCATGAAGTTGTCCATCTTCCTTATAATACAAAGCTACATAACGAAGTGGGATCAAACCCGACTCCAAACAGTAATTAACCCACACCGTCGACTCTAACTTCACAAATAAATTCGGAAAATTCGGGGTCCGTATGCTCGGACCAAGATAGCTCGAGTTTGACGGGAACCCCATAGGTGACCACGGGTAACGTAGGGATGGCAGGCATGGTTACTTATCTAAAAAGATTGAAATCAATGGGAGTAAGTAAAACTTAGCAAGTGAAAAGGTCAATCTAAGCCATTCAATCTATTTGAACCTCAAATTAGAAACCTAAGGAACCGAATTATGTAGAGTGCAATGCTTACTAAACCTATCATGCATATAGCACATTTCTTTTGCCAATCTTACCATCGCTATAACATTTCTAAACAATCACATGAAGATGCTTGCACAATGCAGAATGCACATGATATGTTTATGTGCCCTCTCGGTTCAACCCTTATTATAATCACCTCCGGTTATCCTCCAAACTTCTGCGGGTGACCATAGACATTTCGCTCCTACTTTGAGGTCCTTGTGCTTTTCATGCACGGCAACCATCACGACTCATCTTGCGCAACCTTGAGGGACGCCGGCCTCAAGCTTCTCGAATTCCCTTTCAGCTCCCACAGGTTATCGTCGGGACACAGGCCGAAGGTCCTTATCGTACTAGTTCTCACTAATGAACGCACATGTATGTCATATGTGTGGCATGCACCATTCGTGGCAAGTTAACATGTATAAGTCGTTCCCACACAAGTTCATAATCATTGCAATATGCCTCTACACATTTCTCATGTATATAACCAATCTCAGCATATTGAGAACTCAAGGATTTAAAGGCATTAATTTCAATACTTATCCTATGCATTACTTGCATTCAGAAATCAAGTTCATTCACTGCATAGACTGCACCTGTTCTCGTCCTTCACAGTCATCCGAAGATATATAAGCACAGCAATTATAAGAACATAAGACTGGCATAACAGTACATTATCTTCGCAAGCCATTTCTTTTCGGTCTGGTCCCTATCTCGACCTTGTACCCATCGACAAGAAACATCCTTTTATTTCTTCCACACTGATCATACCATAACGACATATAATCAAGTCAACAAATTTCTGAATCAAGATTAACTCAATAAAAACATAATCTTGAAGCAACCGGGTGAAACGAGGGAGACAAGAATTTAGGCTTGCTTCCTCACCAATCAGACGCTTTTCCACAATTCCGAAGCACAAGACATAGTAGACCCTTACCAATTTAAATTTTACTACCACCTATAAGTTCTGTTTTTCACATGCAAACTAAATCTTACACATGCAAACCAATTCCCTTCTCGGTGCCACCCATTGATCCACCAGAATAACCCCAACAATCTCACTATACTTTCTAATCCGAAGCATAAATAGAAAGAATAGGAAAAGATTGAAGTCCCCACTCGCCTGGTTTTCAAATGAGCAGTGTCACGTCTTGCTCCTTCTGCTCGGTACACCAGCGAGCTTGATGGAAAGAGAGAAATGGCGAGATAGAGAGAACAAGATGAGCCAAGGAAGAGATGGTGAGGGATCTCGGCCAGAGGAAATAAAAGAGAGAGAGATCAGTTAATCAAGTGATTGATAGAAGGAGAAGAAGAAGCCGCCATGTGGTGATCATGCCTCAAGGAGAGTAATCTACAAGTTTAACTTGTCCCAAGGCAATTATTGCCCCCAAAAAAACAATTCTCTGCATGTATCCAGCCCCCAAGACCAAGTAGAATGAGAGTAAAAAGGAGAGAGGAGTTGCATAATTAGGATTGGCTTATAAGGTGGCCAGTAATCATTCTCTTCATGAAAATTGGTGTGGACTGAGGAGAGGAGGTGGCGTGCCCAAGAGGTCTCAAAGTCAGAAAAAATGTGGCTATTATAACAGAGGACAGATTGGGCATGCCACTTAGTAAGTGCAAGGAATGTTCTCCAACTCAAGACCTTTCTACATTAATGATTAAACACCAAAAATCTGTTCCTGCACGTGCTCAAACTCAAAACCGACCAGAAAATAAGGAAAAGAATAAACGAACTTGCATGAAGTTTAATTGGCTCAATGGGCAGCAAGTAATGATTTCCCCTATGTAACTGTGTACAATGATAAAGAGAGAGAGGGAATGTTGCTGAGTTGTAGGAAGAGGTCGGTGGGTGTGTGAAAATTAAAACAATAAGAGATTTCATGATTGATAGCTTATAGGAAGAATATAAGGAAGAATGGGCGTGACATATTCCGTGGGTAGTTGGAGAGATAAGCGAACTTGCTTATCGATAAGTAGGGTGATAAGTACACTTGCTTATCATGATAAGAGGGTGAGCTTATCACATATGATAAGTGCGCTGACTTATCAATAGGTGATAAGTGGACTCACTTATTACTAACCTTGCAGAGCATCAATTCAATAAAACTTAAATCATTTCCTTTCAATTGATCAATATGAGCAAGAAGACCACAATCCGAACCATTTTATCTCATTCACAAAAATAAAATAAAATTGGAACCTAAACGTTCAAGGTTATTCCTAGTAGTGAATGAAACTTGACCGTTTTAGACAAATGTTATTCTCTGTACATTTACAAGTGAGCAGAACTTAGGATGTCACACTCTCTTCAAAGACAATAAATTGTTAAGTAGAATATTTTTGGACAGATGGGTCAGTTTGCTTTTGATTCTCCTTATGCGGTCTGAATTTTTTTCGAAGTTGACTTGGACCAGTCAAGAGATATCGCTTGGAGATGATAAATATGAACCAAAACTCCTGCCGGATTTGGCTGCACATGCGTGGCAATTATGCACACGACAAGCTTGTAATACGACAGACATGATATCCCATACATTAAAAACGGGTGTGAGCAACTGGACAACGTTGGTCAGCCTGAGTTGCTCAAATATGTTGTGTTCGGTAAGGCACACTAACCTAAATGCTTAAGAATGTGAAATTATCATCTCACTGCATAGGAAATGTTGTGGATGACTAGAGTTTGGTTCAAACAACAAGATTAAGTTGACTTGTTCATCAATTAACGTTCTTTTACCAGCGCGAAGATAAGACCATCTCATCCATCCACAACTCAAATAAGAGTCTTAGGACTAGGATTCTTCTTGTTTAATTGATAACATTATCAATTAAGATTTGAGTATCCTTGTCATTTTGTAAATGTTTCTATTTCTGTTATTATGTTTCTTTTCTTTTTCTCTTTTTTTTTTGGTTAATTTTCTAGAGGCTTCCTTTTTTCACTAGAAGTAGGAATATAGAATGAAATAATGAATATTGCTATAATTCTTTATGTTCAATGGAGTTGATGATTACTGAAATTAAGCAAGTCTCTGCTTTGTAGTTGTTGCAATGCAATTCGCCTCTAATGTGTGATGTTTAAGAAAACCTATACGGAAATGCGATGCCTAGAAAGAAGGGTGCAATGTCTTAAGAAATTTACTATTGTTTCCGGTTGTCGTCAGTTGTGAATTCTCTTCATATTCTCCCGGTTTTAAGATGAAGTTTCTGAAGCATCATATTTTCCCTATGATTTCGTAAGCTCCTATTTAAGAAAGAATCAAATCGCACAGTTCAAAGAGTTGCTAAAATGCAATATCCATCAACTCCATTGAACATAAAGAATTCTAGCAATGTTCATAGACTCTTCTAAAAACTCTTAACTCCCAGGAACCCTGTAAACAAGAAAAATAAGTAAAACATGAAAAAAAAAAAAGAGAAAAAAAAAGAGCATAATGTCCTCAGATTAGAAATAGGAACCACAATTAAATGCTAAGGATAATACCCAAATCCTAATTGATACGACTATTAATTTAATTTGGAGAAGAATCTTAGTCCTTTCGGATCCGTTTGTTATTGGAGTTGTGGATCGATGCGCCGATATTCCTTTATCAAAACCTGGTAAAAACGTCAATCTTTGAACAAGTATAAAGTTTTTTGATCTCGTGGACCGCATAACTCCTTGGTTGGAGAACACCTGTCATCGAGTTTTCCCGATGAACAATTGGATTGGTCAATTTTTTACGGATTAATATAATAACCATCCTAGCACGAACGATATTTATCAATTCAAGCATATGCTTACGAATCCTTGATAAGAAAAAGTCTTTTATGAATGCTTGGCTTTTGGACGGAATCACACAAAATCAATATCTTCAACTATGCTTGAGTGATCTTCATGGCCACCTTGGTATGATTTCGTTAAATTTATGTCTCGAGTTTGAGTCGTTTACGAAATCCAATCTGGTTAGAGGATATAGATTCATTCATTAAATCGAAACAATATCTCAAAAGATTGTATCCTTCGTTACAATCTATAGATGGATTACTTTTCTGATGGTGGCGTTCTCCGTATATCCAGTGTATGACCAAGATTTGGACTCCTTAATGTGGAAGTTTCTTTGGTTGCTGTGGCAGCAAGAGTTCAAGAAAAAGAAGAGTTTAACCAGGAAAGTGTTGACCGGTCTTTTATGGGCACAAGATTTGACAAAGCAGTTTGACCAAAGGACTCTTGCTTCCATATTACTGCAAGATATCAGAAGGACTTTCTTATCCTTTTGTGCTGACGAAAAGGGTTTGCTCTGGACAGGAATAACAAGGCGCGGGTCTTCTTTAGTGATAAAAGTGAGCCATCGTACAAAGAAGGGAAAACAAATAACGCACAACGTTCTTGATTTTCACTGTACAAAAAAAGCTTTTGTTTTGGTCTGGAACACCAGCGATGAGTTTACATCCAATTAAGCTGTTTATTCATAAATACTTTGGGTTTGGGTGTAATCTAAGTGTGGAAAACACTCAAGCGCGTGATTGATTGTAATTCTGCTTCTTCAATTATAGTAGATTATTTGTTGCTGACTCTCCTTATAGATGTAGGTACCGACACTAGAATCGAATTACGTAAATATCTAATATCCTTAATATTCCTCGTTTATTTCTCTGATATTTTCGCGTTGACTTATCTGGAAGATCCTACCAATTTCCGTGTTAATATTACAATAGATTCTTTCTGATTTTCTCCAACATGCACTTTCGTTAACATTATGGCCTAGTTCTCCACAAACAAAAGTAGACATTGTTCAAGTCGACTTCGATGTTTGATTCATCAACATTCTCAATATTCCCCATGCTATCAAACACCTTATGTGATTCAAGTTCCTCATCCTTAATTATAAATTCTTTTGACACGTATCACTTTCATTATTTTGGCATTGAGGAGGGACTTGAACTACAATTTACTTGAGTGAGTTGCATTCATGGAGCTGACGAGTCCTACCGCAGGAGCCCAATTTAATAGGGGAGAACTGTCCAAACCTTTCAATTGTACTAATTTAGTCCTAAATCTTTTGACGATTGCCAATTTGGTCCTAAACCTTTATACAATTTGTCATCGTAGTCCTTTCGCCAATTATCCAAATAATAGGTTTATGATTAAAATGGTAAAACTTCAAAATGTTTAAGACTAAATTGACACAATTAAAAGGTTTAGGATTAAATTGGCAAATTGTCAAAATGTTTAGTACGGAATTGGCACAATTGAAAGATTTAAGACTAAATTGACCATTATACAATAAATTTAGTACTTTTTGGATAATTATCCTAATTTAATAGAGAACTTGAAGAGAATTTGCAACTGACCACAACTGAAAATGTGTAATTTCTTGAAGCATCACATCCGAAACTTACTAAACCTAATAGCTAGGATTTCTTAAGCATCACATTTAAGTGGAAAATTGCCTAGGACCTCTACAATCTTAAGAAAACTTGAATTCCAGTTGATAAATGATGCGATTGCAAATGGAGGGCTAGTGTGTTTTGAGTGATTGTCAATGGATGTATGGATAGATAAGAGTGTATGGGAATATGTATCGAAGGATGAATGCAAATGCAGGATAGATTCGATCAACACCAAGACGTAAAGGCCCCACTGGTCAAGGAAGAAGATCAAGATTGACAAAGTTCACCACTAAGGCTTAAAGGACGCACCACCAGCCGAGGATAAAGGACTTCGGGATAGGAAAGCTCACCACTAGGGCCTAAAGGATGCACCACCAGTCAAGGATAAATGGCTTTTGGCTCACCACCAAGGAGTAATCCACTCTGCCAAGATAAAGAAACCAGAATTAGGAGTTATCCACTCTCCAAAAAGATTCACTCACACTGAGAAAAATCCATTGTATTCATATACTCAAATGTGTAATATGTCTTACAATGGAGATTACACCTCTATTTATAGATTTAAGTTTGAAGAAAAGAAAAGAAAAGACTCTTCGAATTCCTGAAACTGAACAGACTCTTGGGGAATTCACTTAATTAACACTTTTAAAAGCATCGACACAATCAAGACTCATAAAAAGCTGCAAATAAAGAGACCTAAGTTCATGTGACTAATTATTGGATTCATTGAAACTTGAAAGGACTTTGCAAATTCGTGCACCAGCTTGGGCAGCCCAAAAGACACCGACAAAGGTCTTCAAACGGCGAAAGAAATTGACCAGAATAGCCTCTCGTTATTAGGTAATGGTTTTAGGACTTGAATTCATCGATAAACTTGTAAATTGATGCATATCTAGCATGACAGACGAACTTCATTCTTGGACCCATGTAATTAAATTGTAGTCGAAGTTAGCCTTTGCTTGAATGATTAGTGAATTAGTTGGTTCAAGTGTTGGATCATGAGTCGGGCTTGAGGACGGATTGATCGAGCCCAATGCTCCCACATCAAACTCTATAGGTTGTTTAACATTTGCCCTCAAATCTGGTAGTTCTTCATCTTCAATATAAGGAGAAAGGTCTCCTACATTGAAAGTTGCTAAGACATCATAATCTCTAGGGAGATCAACCTTGTACGCATTGTCGCCAATTCGCTCAATAACTTTGAAGGGACCATCAGCTCTAGGCATGAGTTTATTCTTTCGACGGACTGGAAATCTCTATTTTCTCAAGTGCAACCACACTAGATCACCTGGTTGAAATTGATTCTTCTTTCGATGCTTGTTTGCTTTCTGTTTGTAAGAATTATTTGCCTTCCCAATCTTGGAGTGCTCATGAAGCTTTTTCATGACATTGGCTCTATCTTCAACGCCATAGTTGACTTGCGAGTTGGATGGAATGGGTATCATATCGATCAGCGTAAGATGATTGATTCCATACACAATTTCAAAAGGTGATCAATCAGTAGTGTAACTCGGTGATTGATTATAAGCAAATTAGCATGCACAAACTTTAAATTCCAATCCTTCAAAGTTTTACTCACCATACTTCAAAGAAGTATGACAAGTTGTGCTGAATAAGAGTTTGGTTCCAAGCTTCCCCCATAAAGTCCTCCAAAAATAACTCAAGAATTTGGAATCATGATCAGACACGATGGTTTTAGAAATCCCATGCAGACAAATAATTTCCTTGAAATATAAATGTCACGCTCCGGCCCTCGAGCACGTAACTATCCTGATACATCTCTTCTCTTGGGTCATTAAAATGCGATGTCCTAGGACGCGTCGTCGACTCGTTCATTTTATCTTTCGATTAACGCAAGCAGAAACGATAAATATTCACCCAAACAAACATCACAACAGGAATAGCAGGAAAAATAGTAGGACTGCAATCATTACCAAAACACACTTTATTAATATACATGTTAACCCTAGGAAGTGTACATATACAAGCCCTTACTGCGGCGACTTCCTATAAAGACCATAAAAAAGATACTGGGGTCAAGTTAACTTATCTTCGCTATACTATGGGGTTACGTCAAAAGTCGACTTTCCAAGCTCGACCTAGAGGTAGTACTCGGGAGGAGGCTCAGGATCACTCTCCTAATCTGTATCGATCTCTGGATCTTCCACAACGCTGTCGGGAACCTCGACGTCCATTGGATCCCAAACTTCTTCGCCTGCTCCACCTCTACTCGGCCAGTTAAAACCCCTTAATAGGCCAAAGAGGGCATCACCGTGGTGTACGAACCATGCCCTAAAACGGTGAGGCATCAGGTGCATCACTCCCTCGTCGACCCAAACTGTCATAACATGAAGCTCATAGCTGTAGTCTTTACCATGGACCAGGTACGATGTTATCATGAGGCTCTGGTCTGTAGGAACCCCGAACCGCATTGGATGTCTATCCATACTACAGGTTTGAAAAGCAGTTAACAACAACAAATGAGATAAAATCTCAGCAAGTTAACAATCTAAGCATCGTGTAGGGTGTTGATTCACCTAGAATATACCCTAAACATGCGACTAACATCGATGGCAGATCAATAGCGAGCAACTCTCGCTCTACTTAATCTATAACAAGTTTGAGTGACTTAACTCAATTAACAGATAAATCATAGGCATTCTTACCTTGCCTTGGCACATACCCTGCATGATATTGGTTATGACATTCTCTAAACAATACATCAGACTATGCACAACATCAGAACGCATAACACCATTTCTCACATGCAATGCATCCAAGTGTGATCGAATTTCATGCCTAGTGATTACGTCTGCTCTCGGGCACGGCACAACTCGAAGGTTGGCAGTTCTCGATCTCTTTGGGCTACGGCACAACCCGAAGGTTGGCGGACTTTCGGCATGATCGGGCATCGTCCCGCCCTGTCAAACACGACAACGTCTCCTCCTAGTAAATCAAGGTGCGGCCCACCCCAACCTCCCTCGCAGGTAGATGGCATTCCATAAAGGAAAATCGGTCCGGCCTTTACCGTGATCCATCATCCAAACCCCCGTCGGGTGTCCGATAATATCATCGATAAAATTGAGTATCATCCCCAATCAGCATTGAGGGTCCGTACACTTTGTGATCACACATGCATACAAATCTCATTTCTTCTTTCTTCTAGCCAATGCACTCATGATATGTGCTCGTGCCATGATTTGTGCTCATACGTCAAACTTATTGCCATTTTCACACATAAAAATGCAATAAATAAATCACACGTGATTACACAAACATGATTTTCATGTCAAACTTCACGTGCTTCATTTTTCAAGCCTCCTAGATTATTTCAATGCATAAAACTCAATATTTAAGCACAACACCACACCAATCACCATTTATATGCCAAAAATACATTATTTTCGACTAGAAAATCATAGTTCAAGAAACAATTATCTTTCCAAGGCAATCTTCTCCTTAAAACATCCCAAAGCATACAAATTAATAACTAACCCAACCATAGTTAACTAACTCAACCATAGTTAACTAAATCAACCATAGTTAACTAATCTAACCGTAAGTGCAATTAATAACCTAATCAAGGATTAGGGAGTTAACTCACCATTTAACGACGGCGGCGACGGCGGTGGTGGCTCGGCGACGGCACATGAATGGAAAAATGGGTATGGACGGCAGCTCGGCTTGGTGTAGCGATGGCTTGGTTTGGCTTAGATGGTGGCAACGATGGACGGTAAGGCGTGGCACGATTCCATGGCGGCAAGGATGTAGCTCAAGCTCGGCACGACAACGAACGGCGGTGGCAAAGTGGGTGGCAAAGTGAAGGTGGCCGAATTTCAAGAGAGGGAAAGAAAGGGAGAGAGTGCAAGTGAGCAAGAGAGAAATGGGTGAGTGAAGAGTGAAAGAGAGAGAGTTGTCTTGCTTTCTTTCTCACCAAGATTGCATTATTGTCTTCTCATTAATGCAACTTCCAAAATATCCAACTTTCTTCTTGAATTTCAAGACACTTAATGCCAAATAATTGAGGAAAGAAGGAAAGAAAGAGAGAAAGAGAGGCAAGAGGGGGGTTCGGCCACTTTAGGGGGGGGGGGAGGAAGAAGACTTTGAAGACCAACATTAAATCCTTTTGTCTTGCATCCATTAATATTTGCCCCTAAAGTCCAAGTTTTCTAGAAGGGGTAAAATGGTAATTTCCACCCTCGACATTATTCATACGGGTTTGCACTATTCACGTGGGCTTGACACTATTCATGGGGCTTGGGCTTGAATTTTAATGGGCCTAATAGGCTAGATATCCAATGGACTCTTTATTTGCGCAAAAAATGGGCTTTCGGGGGCAAAAGAGTAATTTCCTCTCATAGGGCTTCTTGGTGGCCGAATTTCATAGGTAGTAGGCCTGTCGTTTCATGCTAAGTCTATAACGTCTCTTTGGTTCTCAATTTTCGGCTTACCATCACTTTGCCGAAAATTTAGAGTTAACCGATAAATTTTGATATATCGATAACAAAACATTCAATACTCTTCGTTGGATTAGAATTCATGGTTAAAATCCATCGAATTCAATCTTAACACATTGGTCGAAATTTGGGATATCACAACTCTTTCCTTCTTACAGAAATTTCGACCTCGAAATTTAAACCATTACATGACATCCTAAAAAAGATAGAGATATTGGCGTCTCATTATTTCTTCGCTTTCCCACGTTACTCCCTCTGTTCCATGATGTTGCCAAATCACCTAACCAAGGGAATCGTCTTGTTCCGCAGCACTTGTTCTTTTTTGTCCTCTATCTTCACTGGTCGTTCCACATACGACACTCGGTCGTCCACTTCTATTTCCTCAAAATTAAGCACGTGAGCCGGGGCAAGCTCATACTTCCTCAATATAGATACATGAAGGACATCATGCACTTGAGCAAGTCTTGGTGGCAACGCGAGATGATAGGCCAAAATCCCAATCCGCTCCAAGATTTCAAAAGGTCTAACATACCTTGGACTCAGCTTTCATTTCTTGTCGAATCACGATGTACCTCGCATCGGTGACACCATGAGGAATACATGGTCACCTACTTGAAATTCCAATGGTCTACGCCGCTTGTCTGCATAACTTTTCTAGCGGCTTTGAGCTATTTTAAATCTTTCTCTAATAACCTTGATAGTATCCAATGACTGTTGCACCAACTCAAAACCCGTGATCTTTCGTTCACTAACTTCATCCTAACAAACTGGAGTCCTACAGGCCCTACTATACAACGCTTCAAATGGTACCATTTTGATGCTTTGTTGATAGCTGTTGTTGTAGGCAAACTCAACAAGATGAAGTTGTTTCTCCCAACTTCCCTTAAAATCCAAAACATATGCTCGCAACATGTCCTCAAGCGTTTGAATTGTTTTTTCTGAGTGGCCATCTGTCTGCGAATGATAGGCAATGCTATATTGTAGCTTCGTTCCTAACGCAATCTACAAGCTTTTCCAAAACATTGTAGTGAACTTGGGATCTCGATTTGAAGTGATTGTCACTAACACTCCATGAAGACGAACAATTTGTCGCATGTACAGTTCAGCATATCTATCTAATGTGAAATCCTTTCGTACGGCGATAAAATGTGCGAACTTCGTTAGTCTATCAACCACGACCCAAATGGAATCGTTACCTTGTTTGCTCCTTGGTAATCCCATCACAAAATCCATTATGATATGCTCCTATTTCAATTCTAGGATCTTGAGAGGTTGCAGCAGTTCACTAGGCCTACAATGTTGTGCCTGTACTTGTTGGCACGTTAAGCACTTAGCCACATGCTTGGCAATATCAGCCTTCATGCCACTCCAATAATTTCACCTCAAGTTTTGATACATCTTTGTGCTGCCCGAATGAATACTGTAGCTACTACAATAAGCTTCTAACAAAATTTCTTCCTTAAGCCCTATATCATTGGGCACGCACAGTCGTCCACGGAATCTCAATATTCCGTCTTCAGCTACTTGAAAATCATCTTTTCTCTTTGCTGAATCTTCATGCAAAATCTTTTGGATTGCAGGGTCTATCGATTGTAAGGCTTTAATCTTTGCCTGCACTTCTGGTTCAATCCTTAAAGTAGCCATGAGACTCAATAGATGGCTTTCCTCAAACTTAAAGTCTGAATCTTGCACTTCCTTGAGAAGAAGCCATTCTTGAACCATCATTTGCGCAATCGTTGACTTTCGACTAAGTGCATTCGCCACCTTGTTGTCTTTACCAGGATGGTACAGAATATCGCAATCGTAATACTTGAGAAGCTCTATCCAACATTGTTGTCTCATGTTCAACTCCTTCTGTGAGAATAGGTACTTGAGACTCTAATGGTCGGTGTAAACCTGGAACTTTTCTCCGCACAGATAATGTCTCCAAATCTTGAGGGCAAACACGATTGCTGTTAATTCTAAATCATTCATTGGGTAGTTCAACTCATAAGGTCTTAACTGATTGGACGCATATGCAACCACTCTTCCATGTTGCATTAGAACGCAGCCGAATCCTTTAAATGACGTATCACTGTAGAATTCATAACCTCCTGGACTAGACGGTAT
Source organism: Metrosideros polymorpha var. glaberrima (assembly GCA_001662345.2). Lineage (NCBI taxonomy): Eukaryota > Viridiplantae > Streptophyta > Magnoliopsida > Myrtales > Myrtaceae > Metrosideros > Metrosideros polymorpha. Next base: position 13,930,133 of record BCNH02000006.1, on the reverse strand, counting down.
TGTCAAAACTGGAGCCGTAGTTAGCTTGTGCTTAAGCTCTTGAAAACTACGCTCGCACTTATCCATCCATTCAAACTTCTATCCTTCTTTAGCAATCATGTTAGAGGCATAGCTATCGTAGAAAACCTTTCCATGAATCGTCTATAGTAGCCTGTTAATCCCAAGAAACTCCGAATCTTCGTTACAGTTATTGACCTTGGCCAATCCATAACTGTTTCAATCTCGGTCGGATCTATAGAAATTCCTTCGCCAGAGATTACATGTCCAAAAAAAGCTATACAAGCTAACCAAAACTCGCACTTACTGAACTTAGCATACAGTTTATGCTCTCGAAGGGTCTATAGAATTGTCCTCAAGTGTTGTTCATGTTCTTCTAGGCTTCCTGAATACACCAGAATGTCATTGATGAACATGATCACGAATCGGTCCAAATACTCCTTGAACACACGGTTCATTAGATCCATAAAAGCAATAAGGGCATTTGTCAGACCAAACGGCATTACCGTAAACTTGTAATGACCATAACGCGTATGAAATGCCGTCTTCAGTATATCTTTCTTCTTGATCCTCAAGTGGTGATAGCCTGTCCTTAGGTCTATCTTGAAAAATACCGAAGCTCCTTGAAGTTGATCAAACAAATCGTCTATTCTTGGTAACGGGTACTTGTTCTTGACCGTTACTTGATTGAGTTGCTGATAATCGATGCAAAGACGCAATGATCCATCCTTCTTTCTCATAAACAGAACTGGCGCTCCCCAAGGTGATGCACTAGGGCGGATGAATCCCTTATCTAATAATTCTTGCATCTACACCTTTAATTCTTTTAGTTCTGACAGGGTCATGTGGTACGGTGCTTTGGAGATCGGCTTTGTTCTAGGGACTAACTCAATCACAAACCCTATTTCCCTTTTTGGAGGTAATCCAGGCAATTCCTTTGGAAAGACATCTAAAAAGTCCCGCACTACAGCAATGTCCTCCATACTTGGTTCTTCAACTAACGTATTGACTGTGGTTGCTAAATAACCCTAGCAACCTTTATTCAACAAGGTTGTTGCCTCAAGCGACGAAATCAAAAGAATCGAATGGGATCCTCTATTTCTAATGAACTCAAAACTAACCATTTCTAATGAGTTAAACTTGATTGCTTTACGATAGCAATCCATCGTAGCTCGTTACTTGGTGAGCCAATCCATTCCGATTATGACATCAAAGTCATACATTACTAGCACAATCAAATCTATACTTTCTTCTCGACCGTTTATGACTATCTTACAACCTGAACATCTTACCGCAGACAATACTTTATCCTTTAACGGAGTAGAAATACAAAGAGTCGTTTCCAACGGCTTCAAACTTAACCCCACTAACTCAATAAATTGCTTAGGAACAAAGAATGTGTAGCTTTCGGATCGAACAAAGCATAAGCAATATGATCGTGCAAGGAGACCGTACCTATAACGATTAGCGAATCCTTCGCCTCCTTCTTAGTGAAGCATAAACCCTTCCTTGCATCAGGGGTCGATTCAGATTATTTTGCGGAGTGTTCCTTAATGGTTGTCCTCCTTGCGACGGTGGTGCTAGTGCTTCAAAAGGCAGTCTTGCACTTGGTGGCCGTACTGACCACATCCATAACAAGCTCCTATCTTGGCAGGACATGAGGTTGTTCCATGTCTTCTACTACAAAATCGGCACACACCAAATGAATTGTTTGCCGGCTTTCCAATGCTATTCTTTCGGTTGGAAGGGATAAAATACTTTCCTCCAATCATTGGTCTCTTTCCAAACCGATGGTTATCCCTATTAGGTGTAAATCGCGATCCAGATATGGCTGTACGTTCTGCCATGTTCCTTTCGATGAGTTGAGCCTTTTCATACAGCTCATCGTAGTCCTTGAGGTTCATGGGCACCAACTGGTCCTTAATCTCTGATTTCAAGCTATCTCGAAATCTTTTCGCCTTATCCACCGAGTCCTCAATCAATTTTGGCACATACCTAGACAGCTCAGCGAATTTCACTTCATATTGGTCCACTAACAAATAGTTCTGACGAAGTTGCTGAAATTTAGCTATCTTTTGTTTTCTCGCACAATCCGAGAAATACTTTCCATTGAAAGCTCTAATGAAGGCATCCCACACTGGGATCATACCTTCAGGAAAAACCCATCCTCGAGTGGCTTCCCACCAAGAGCTAGCATTACCTTGTAGTTGGTAAACAGCCAACGTTACTTTATCTTCCTCCGAGCATCTCAGTAAAGCGAAAGCCTTTTCTAATTCTTTGATCTAGAGGGTTGCAACCTCAGGATCACCCGCTTCGGTGAACTTTGGCGGCTTAAGTTTCAGAAACTGCTCAACCACCCTATGCATTGGTTGATCACCATTCCTATTCCCAACCAACGGGACTTCATAGGGTGCGACAGCTATAGCTACGACATCAGCTTGATTCTGAGCTTGTTGCCCCATGAGATTTCCCATGGCTTCTAGAGCTTGTTGAATCCTATCTAGTCTGGGATCTTCTTGTGCCTTTCCTCGAGCACCTTCTTAGCCTTGGGCTACCCTTCTTCTAGGAATCCTTGGGTCTGGATTACTCATCTCATAGGATTTCCACGAAATACTACGTGTCAAATTTCGACATGAAATTAGAACTCAAGAAAAACGTTCCTGAAAGTCAATCAGCAATCACAAGCAAATAGGGTGTTTTTCCTAACTAACTATCCCAAAACCAAACGCACCTTATCACTCCAAGTTATGACCATGCTCTGATACCAAAACGGGGATGTCACGCCTCGGCCGTCGAGCGCGCGACTATCTTGATACATCTTTTCTCTTGGGTCATTAAAAATGAGACGTCTCAGGATGCGTCGTCGACCTGTTTATTTTATCTTTTGATTAATGTAAGCGAAAACGATAAATATTCACCCAAACGAACATCACAATAGGGATAGCAGGAAAAACAGCAGAACTACAATCATTACCAAAACACACTTTATTAATATACATGTTAACCCTAGGAAGTGTATATGTACAAGCCTTTATTGCGGCGACTTCCTATAAAGACCATAAAAAAGATACCGAGGTCGGGTTAACTTATCTCCGCTATACTACAGGGTTACGTCAAAAGTCGGCTCTCCAAGCTTGACCTAAAGGTAGTACTCAAGGGGAGGCTTGGGATCACTCTCCTCATCTAGATTGGTCTCTAGATCTTCCATAACGTTGTCAGAAACCACGACGTCCATTAGATCCCAAACTTCTTCGCCTACTCCACCTCTACCTGGTCGGTCAAAACCCCACAATGGGCCAAAGAGGGCGTCACTGTGGCATACGAACCATGCCCTAAAATGGTGAGGCATCAGGTGCATCACTCCCTCATTGACCCAAACCGTTGTAACATAAAGCTCATAGCTGTAATCTTTACCATGGACTAGGTATGATGTTATCACGAGGCTCTAGTCTGTAGGAACCCCGAACCACATTGGATGTCTATCCATACTTCAAGTTTGAAAAGCGATTAACAACAACAAATGAGATAAAATCTCAGCAAGTTAATAACTTAAGCCTCGTGTAGGGTGTTGATTCACCTAGAGTATACCCTAAACATGCGACCTAACATCGATGGCAAATCAATAGCGAGCAACTCTCGCTCTACTTAATCTATAACAGGTTCGAGTGACTCAACTCAATCAACAGACAAATCACAGGCATTCTTACCTCGCCTTGCACATACCCTGCATGATATTAGTTATGACATTCTATAAACAATACATCAGACTATGCACAACATCAGAACGCATAACACCATTTCTCATCACGCAATGCATCCAAGCGTGGTCGAATTTTATGCCTAGTAATTACGCCTGCTCTCGGGCACGGCACAACTCGAAGGTTAACGGTTCTCGACCTCTTTGGGTCACCACACAACCCGACGGTTGGCGATCTTCCAGCATGACCAGGCATTGTGCCACCCCGTCGAGCATAGCAACGTCTCTTCCTAGTCGATCATGGTGCGGCCCTACCCTGACCTCCCTCGCAGGCAGACGGCATTCCATAAAGGAGAATCGGTTCGGTCTCTACCGCGATCTATCATCCGAACCCCCGCCGAGCATCCGATAATATCATCGATAAAATCAAGCATCGTCCCCAATCACCATTGAGGGTCCGTACACTTTATGATCACACGAGCACACAGGCATACAAATCTCATTTCTTCTTTCTTCTAGCTAATGCACTCATGATACGTGCTCGTGCCATGATTCGTGCTCATACGTCAAATTTATTGCCATTTTCACACGTAAAAATGCAATAAATAAACCACACGTGATCACATAAACATGCTTTTCATGTCAAACTTCACGTGCTTCATTTTTCAAGCCTCCTAGATTATTCCAATCCATAAAAATCAGTATCTAAGCACGACACCACACTAATCACCATTTATATGCCAAAAATACATTATTTTTTACTAGAAAATCATAGTTCATGAAACAATTATCTTTCCAAGGCAATCTTCACCTTAAAACATACCAAAGCATACAAATTAATAACTAACCCAACCATAGTTAACTAACTCAACCATAGTTAACTAAACCAATTATAGTTAACTAATCTAACTCTAAGTGCAATTAACAACCTAATCAAGGATTAGGGAGTTAACTCACCATTTAACAGAGGCGGCGATAACGGTGGCGACGGCGGTGGTGGTGGCGGCTCGGCAACAGCACGTGGATGGAAAAATGGATATGGACGATGGCTCGGCTTGGTGGGGTGGTGGCTTGGCTCGGCTTGGATGGTGGCGACGGCAGACAGCAAGGCGTGGCACGGTTCCATGGCAGCAAGGACGCGGCTCAAGCTCAGCACGATGAAAAACGGTGGCGGCAAAGTGGACGGCAAAATGAAGGTGGCTGAATTTCAAGAGAGGGAAAGAAAGGGAGAGAGTGCAAGTGAGCAAGAGAGAAATGGGTGAGTGAAGAGTGAAAGAGAGAGAGTTGTCTTGCTTTCTTTCTCACCAAGATTGCATTATTGTCTTCTCATTAATGCAACTTCCAAAATATCCAACTTTGCCCTTGAATTTCAAGACACTTAAGGCCAAATAATTGAGGAAAGAAGGAAAGAAAGAGAGGAAAAAGGGGCGGTTCGGCCACTTTAGGGGGGGGGGAGGAAGAAGATTTTGAAGACCAACATTAAATCCTCTTGTCTTGCATCCATTAATATTTGCCCATAAAGTCCAAGTTTTCTAGAAGGAGGAAAATGGTAATTTCCAGTCTCGGCACTATTCGTACGGGCTTGCACTATTCACGTGGGCTTGGCATTATTCACGGGGCTTGGGCTTGAATTTTAATGAGCCTAATGGGCTAGATATCCAATGGACTCTTTATTTGGGCCAAAAATGGGCTTTTGGGAGCAAAACGATAATTTCCTCTCATAGGGCTTCTTGGTGGCCGAATTTCATAGGTAGTAAGCCCGTCGGTTCATGCCAAGTCTGTAACATCTCTTTGGTTCTCAATTTTCGGCTTATCGTCACTTAGCAAAAAATTTAGGGTTTACCGATAAATTTTGATATATCGATAATGAAACGTCCAATAATCTTCGTTGGATTATAATTCGTGGTTAAAATCCATTGAATTCAATATTAACACATTGGTCAAAATTTGAGATATTACAATAAATTAGCAATATGAGAAGCATCGTCTGACTTGTGACATGGAATAAAATGTGCCATCTTTGAGAATCGATTGACGACCACCATGATAGCATCTATTCCCCTTTGAGTTCTTGGGAGTGCCCCAATAAAATCCATATTTACATCTTCCCGAGGTTGTGTTGGTATTGGAAGAGGGGTATGTAGTCCTTCATGGAAATGACTCTTTGCCATTTGACATGTCGAACATCGAGAAATGATGGCATGTACATCTCCATACATCTTTGGCCAATAAAAGTGCTCTTGAAGGACTTCAAGAGTTTTGTGAATCCCGTGAATCCCAAAATGGCCTGCTATTCCTCCACCATGTGCTTCTCAAATCAACAGCTCTTGGAAGGAATTCTTTGGCACACATAATTGATTTTCCTTAAAGAGAAATCCATCTTGGATGGCATAAGTGCCCTGAACTCCATATTTACAATTGTTAATGATGGATGAGAAATCAAGATCATCAATATGGAGTTCTTTCATCAATTGGAAACCAAATAATTCTAGAATCCAAAACAGAAAGCATCAAGTATCTTCTCAATAGGGCATCCACCGCAACATTAGCTTTTCCAGGTTTATACGTCGAGACAAAGGAAAAGGATTGAAGAAACTCTATCCATTTTGCATGTCTCCAATTAAGCTTGTGCTAGCTATTAATAAACTTCAACGCCTCATAATCAAAATGGAGAATAAATTATTTGGGTTGCAAATAATGACTCCAATGATCAAGAGCTCTCACAATCGCGTAAAACTCCTTATCGTAGGTAGAATAATTCTTGTTGACACCTAAATTTTGACCTCATTTTAGGATTAATTTAGAATTTATTTCAGTAATTAATTTGCATAAAAATTAGGGATCGACCCGATCCCTAGCAAAAAATATTTAAATTAATTGCATTTAGTTTTCATATAGGTTTATAATTATTTTTTAGCATATTAGATTTTCATGCATTTGCATTTAATCGAATCGAGTGGCTAAATTGGACTGAAATTGGACATGCGGACCGAGCCAAAACACATTGCAAATTCGGGCTACACCATGAGGAGAAGGTTGCCAGGTTTTAGGAGGTTTAGGGCCTAATTTGAGCTTAATTCAGCCCACTTTAATCAAAATTTGGGAAAACATCTTTTTAGTAATTAAAAAATTCATTAATTAATTAGAAAAAGGCTAAAATTAGGCTCGAAAAAAAGAAATTGAGCTCGTTAAAAGGCCAAGCTCAGCTCGGCCCATATTATGGGCTACCTGAACCATGGGGGTGGAATTAAAAATAAAAAAGGCCGTTAGGGCCTATTTGCAAATATAGGAAAGTTTAGGGGCCAAAGTGTAAATATCCAAAAATTAGCAAAAACCTTTGAGACACCTATATAAGCTCTAAACAAGGGGGGAGCTCATTCTCTTCAGAAAAAATTCGTGCACAGAGAGAGAGAGAGAGAGAGGGAGAGCTTGGCCTGCATCCTGCGGTTAAGCCCTTTTGTAGCCCTTGTCGCCGCCCACTGTGGTGGTTGTTCGTCCCAAGGCTGGTGTCCTTTGGAACTACATACAACGTAGTTTCCAAGGTGTCCAATAGCTTATCGTGAAGAGTCCTAGGCGTGAAGATTTGCTCGTGAGAAGAAGCCCTGGTGGCTGGTTTGTGCCTAGAAAATAGGGCTCGAAACTCCCTTCGAGCCATTTTCTCGAAGCTAGTTTGTGTGGTTCCCAGCGATAAGAAGTCTTGCATTTTCACTTGAAAATACTACGTGTGTCGTAGTTTCAAGGAGTGCAAAATCTAGACTAGAAAAGCCCTAAAGAAGAAGATCCAAGCATGAGAAAGTGGTCCACCGACCACTATTTCATGAGGGCAAAACAGAGCATCACGCTTTGTTTTTTGTTTCACTGGTTGTTCATAGCAACTCCGGCCAACGGTGGCCATTCCTTGGTGTCCCGAGGTGTTAGTGAAGTCCCGGTGAAGTCCCAATTCAAAGCCCAAAGCAGCAGATCGAAGAGAGGCCGAGAATAAACAAAAACAAGGAGTGCACGCCAGGTGTTTGGTGAAAGGTCCAAGTGAAGTCCAGCAACCTACTTCTATTCCATCGCTTTTCCGGCGTTCTACGACGGTTCGGCGGTCCCTTGGTGGTTCATGGGTGATCGGAGAAGTCTCGGTGGCCGGCCCTAGCTCACGGATTGCGATTCCAAAGAAGGAAAGTGAATATTTGCTCTTCCAAATTAGGTAAGTGTTAAATATTTGGAATATCTTCTTGCATAGTCTTGCTTATTATCTGAAAATACAATCTCCAATGCTGATCTGAAGCGATATTCAAAATATTTTACATACCTTCATAATTGGATATTTTTCTGGAAATTCCTAAAATTAATTTAAATTAATTAAAGATTTTTGTCCTTTATTAAGAAACCGACAACATGTGATATCGGTGACCTATCTGGATATTGAGATACTCCCTAGTAAACATGGAAATTGAAAGGCCATCTATGATATTATAGATTTGCTCTTTCGATTTTATGTCAATTCTTTTAAATTAATTTATTTAATTTCTGAACAAATATTCCCAAAATTAAAATGGAAATTCAAAATTAATTTTAATGGGAAATAATTAGAAAAGTAGATTTTTCTAGAAAGTCTATCTTTAAAATCATTTTAGCAAGATGTGATTTTTAGAAATCCCATCTCATCACACATCATGCATATTTAGTAAGATAATGTTTCCTAAAAACATTATCTCCTAGGATTAGTTTCATTTTTAATAAGATTGCATGTAGATTGCATTGCATTATCTTAAATAACAATCCATTCTTAAAATCTTCTTGAACTAGGATAAGATTTTTTAAAATATTGTTGGGGTTTAATTTCAATTAATTCCTAAATATTAAAGATAATCTTCATTTAGGATAATTAAACTTTCATGCATTTTAATTTCGAAATTCATCCAAAAATACCAAAAATATTCATTCATGTGCATGACATATTTTGGCATGTCATTAGTCTAGGTACATTATAGGATAATGTTAGATTCATTTAATGCCATGTTTAGGAACATTCATTAGAATTACATCTAGGTGCATTTAGTACAAATATTAGGTGCATCCATATAGAACTATATTTTTTAGGCTCATTCATTGATTAATTAAATTGCTTGTCATTTAGTATAGTCATGTGACATTTTTGACATAATTTAGAAAAGGTAAGTTAGTATCATAAAAGCATGTCATTTAAATCTCATGTCATTAGACTCAGGTCATTTAATTTTATGCCTTTCATATAGTATAGTTGCATTGCATTTCAGTATAAAGTTGCATTTATTGCATTTCATTAAATAAGTGAAACCCAAAAAAAATAATAATTGCATCAATCTATGTCTTACGCTTTAGATAAGCATCAAGGATTAGGTTACGGTGTCTAGGTACATTATGACCTTCACTTTGCATTTTATTTATTGCTTTGATTTATTGGGTGTTTATTTTTAATTGTTTGTGTACCCCATGATCATTTTCACATGTTAAAACTTTAGTCTAAAAATAATTCAAGTTGCATGCCAAACATTTTTCATGAAATGAAATTGGTACCGAAAGGGTGTTAGAATTAATTCTAGTATAATCAAGTCCTCGGACTTAGAAATCTCTGATTCATAGAAATAAAGCATTATCTTCCTAATGTTTTATTTATGTGTCTAATCGACCTATCAAGAAACTGATTAGTGGCAGCTCCAATTTAAACATTTTTGCATGTTTAAGAACATAAACTTAAGTTGCGATTTGGTAGAGTTTGGGAGGACTCGAACTGGGTTAGTTAATTTATTAATTAATTTAGTAATCCATGAACTTAGTTTTTTCCGAAATTTAGGTCATGACAGCTTGTCGACTCCGCTGTGGATAGACTAAATTAAAATTTCAAAAATTAAATGAGCCTAGTGGACTTAGGCTGAAAATTTCATTATGAAAAATGTTTTTGTTTGGCAACGAGGACTCCAAGTAAGTCCCTAACGACATGTGTTAAATGGTCTTGCAGGTTTGGAGTGATAAGGGGTGGAGTGATTGTCTAACCCCTTGTTTTGCAGGATGGTGTAGGAATGTATGCTATGTAGGTGTATATTGAAGCGGTGTTTGCAAATTAATTGTCATGCATGCCTTTACCGTTTTAGCACTACACATCGCACACACAACCCGCCGCCGGTCTTGGGTGGCATAGGCTTAGGATGGTACTGAGGACAGGGACACCTAGACCACAATCTTATGGTACGGTCGCCCCCTCGGTCCCGAGGTTCTTTTATACACCAAGAGCGATTGCGTCGTCCGTGATTTTACGAGTACGCGCTATCACTTAAGAAGAAGCTGAAGCCATGGGATGTTGATCCAGTCACGATTTTGCACTCTCAATCACCTCCTATGTCTTCAAGTTTGAAGCCTTTAGGTAGAAATCAAGCCTCAAGTCTCATGTGTATGTTGATGTGATTACCATCATAATCATTGGTGAAGTAAGTTGTTTAAATGCCATTTCGTAGCTTATTTACCCTATGGTCCATCCATGACTGAACCTAGGTCTTTTGTGTCTAAATACTTGAATGTCTTCTTCAAAAAATTATTCGGATTTTCTTTCAAAGAAAAGGAAAATGGCGGGGAATTAAAGCAAAAAAATTGTCCCGAGGAATTGTCCTGAAAAGTTGTCCCGAGGAATATTTGTCCCAAGGAAATTTTGTCCCAAAGAAATATCGCCTCGAGGAATTATCCTACCTTTATCTTTTCTTTTGAGAGGAGACCTGTTGTGATTATACATGTGTATCCCTCCACTTTTTACAAATGTTTGAACGAAACTCTTTATTCCTCTAAGGAGAAGGGCGCCATTTTTTTTTCAAAAGAAAAGATCATATCAGTCATGGATCGACCACTTTACAATCCGATACTCACTTTAGTCGATTTTCTTTGTAAGTGATTATGGATCTTCCACGGTCGCCAATCCTCACTCGTTCTAGAGCAAAGCAAATGGCTGATCAAGCTGAGCTTTTGGCCCTCATGGAGGAAAAAAATGAAAGAACAAATGAAAGGGGTCAATGACCAAATGGCTGCCATGATACTGATGATGAATAATCTCTTGGTCAACTAGCAACCACCCTCGGCAGCACCTGCAATTCTACCACCGGCACGTCAAATCCCTCAAACTAATGAGGGAGTGGAAGATGATTTCAATGGCATACCCCCTCTCGAAGATGCTGTCCTGCCTGGACCGAAGATTGTCGTACCCCCTCTCGAACACGTCAATGTGCCTAAGGCCAATGTTGAAGCACCAAAATCTATGAAGAATAGGCCAAGCGTTGGCGAAAATTGATGAGAGGCTACGTCAAGTTGAGGGAATGCAGAGTGTCACCCCAGTCGATCTGTCTATTTACACCAAGGTGTAGGTGCCTAACAAGTTCAAAACGCCTAATTTTGAGAAGTACGATGGCACATCCAATCCGATACAGTACATTGAAATGTACCAAGCCCAGATGACTAAGTATGTCAGTAACGGCCTCTTCATGATTTCAACCTTCCAAGCAAGTCTAAAAGATGCAACTATGAGGTGGTATACTAACCACCACATTAATCGCATGGAAACATGGGAAGAAGTGGTGAACGCGTTTGTTAAACACTTCAGATTCAACTTGGATGTTACGATTTCTCGGGAGGATCTTGAGCAGGTTGAAATGAAGAAAGGGGAGACCATCAAAGAATACGCCACCAGGTGGAGGAATTTGGCAGTGCAACTCGTACCCGAAACGCTAGAACGTAAATTGATAAGGTTGTTTGTTTCCATGCTGCCACACACCATGCGCTTCCGAATGTTGGGAATGACTGCCCAATCTTTCAGCTAGCTTTTTGCAATGGGTGAGGAGGTAGAGATTGGGCTGAAGAAGGGATGGTATGGTGAGACCAGTTCCTCTGGAAGGCGATTTCCTAACAGGAAAGAAAGGAGTCAGCTATATGGTAAACATGACTTATGTCCATAAAGCTCTAGCTCAAGCCCTTAAGATGCAAATGGCCACCTAGCAGTCGGCCAATTATGGCCAGTAGAATCAACGCTAACCATACCAGCGTAATAAGCGACAATTTACAACTCTCCCTAGAACTCCATCTCAGGTATTGGCTGTTCTACGCAAGAAGGATTTGTTGACCACCGAGCCACAACGAGCCAATTATGCAACCTTCCCTAGATATGATTCGTCTAAGAAGTGCAACTATCATAGGAATGAGCTAGGGCATTCAACTGATGAGTGCATGGTACTCAAACATCGAATCCAAGACTTGCTAGAAACTAGGGCATTCTCAGTCCCTACGATAGGTCAGCCTAATGTACAAAGAAACCCGCTATCTAATCATGCGGGCAATGTGAAAGCCATCTTGGGCTTTGATGTCGGACAAGTTGAGAGCTTCAGAGTCCACATCACTGACATCTATGATGCGCTGGTTAAGGCAGGCTATTACTCAAATGGCGAAATGGTCTCACTATCTACGGTAAGAGAGCGGGTTGAGAAAATGGTGGAAAATGGAATGATCATGTATACTAATCACACCGGATCATGGCCACTGTTTCCTAAGTCATTATCAACTAGGACCACGAGTTTGCTGCATTGACAACCGACTAGATCAAATTAGATCCTGAGTTGGCCGATATGCCTCCTTTGGAGGATCCTTCTGACGATGATTTAGGGATTGTCATAACTGATGGGATTGTGATTATGCCAGCCCAAGCTTTTACATATGAGAATGATAGGATGGTGCCTTGGTCTTATGACCTAAATGTCAACCTGGTGACAAGGTCAGGGCGTACTTATTTTGATGATCAACCGGCAAAGCAGGTCACTGATAAAGAGGCAAGGGAATTCTTGGCTGTGATCATGGCTAGTGATTATAATGTCGTAGACCAGTTGCGCAGGCTACCCGCTTAGTCTCATTGTTGGAGCTCCTTCTATCATCTGAAAAGCACTGAAAGTCCTTGATGAAGGTGCTAAGCGAGATTCATGTGCTGGGGAACATTGAGGAAGATAAGTTGGAGGGCTTTGTTGGGTTTATCCTTCTTAAAGACCAAGTGGCATTCTCTGAAGAAGAAATCTCGGTGAAAGGGAGAGGCCACAACAAGGCTTTTCACATATTAGTTAAACACAAGCAGATTCACATGGCAAGGGTATTGATTGATAACGACTCGACGTTGAACTTATGCCCTTTGGCCACCCTGAAACACTTGGGAATTAGTCCCTCTCAGATGCAGGCAGCAAAAACTTCTATCAAGGCTTTTGACGGAATGAAAAAGAGTGTTTTGGGTCAGATCAATTTGGAACTTTAGATCGAACCTTCTATGTTCGACGTTTTGTTCCAAGTGCTGGATATACTGTTGACTTTCAATTTCTTACTTGGACGTCCATGGATCCACACCGCAAGCGCAATACCTTCGAGCTTGCACCATAAGATCAAGTTCGTTGTAAAGGAAAAGCTTGTCACCATTTATGATGAAGAGGACCATTGCATCTACAATGAGACAGCAATTCCTTACATCGAGCCTAAGAATATCGAAGAAAATACTTATCACTCTTTCGAGCTGGTGTCAACCATTCGCGCTTCTCTGGAAAAGCCCCTACCAATCCCTTGAATGTCTTATGCTACGCTCATGGTAGCGAAAGTCATGGTAAGTAATGGCTTTGTCCCTAATGGTGGACTCGGAAAGAATAGCCAAGGCATTTACTCACTGATTAAGGCTGTGGGGCAATCCAATACCATCGGTCTAGGGTATAAGGAGCCGGATGAACATGCAGGGGAAGAATGAAAGGACGTTGGCCGTGGAAGAATGGATTGTAGTCCATTACCACCGCCTCTTTCTCAGACTTTCCGTTCGGTAGGAATAATAGGTGGATTCATGCCTCAAAAACCTAACCCGACTGGTGATTATCTAGGGCTCATATTCCCCGAATCAACGGAAAACCAAGCAAGCCAAGGAGGGATCAATGGTCTTGTACGGCTTCCTCTCAAATCTCCCAAGGGTCAAAAGGTTAAGCCGACTACTGAGAGCTTGTCTGATGATTCGGAAGATGACTTGCCACTGCTTGTAGTTCGAGAGCCTAAAATGATTGATGCAAACAAAATAGAGGAAGACTTGCCCTACCTTTTCGATTGGTTTCAAGACTTCTCTATCAATGCCCACAAGAGCAACTGTTTTTATTTAGTTTTTGCTTTCCCCTACGTGAAAATTTTATCGCTTTTTAAGATTTTTCATTTCCTGTTGCGCTTTAGGATCCATTTCAATTCAATAAGATGTAATGCATTGATTTATATCAATAAAATTACAAAAGTTTTATTTTTGAAATCTTGTTGAAGTACACCAAACCAACCCGATGACGATATTGAACAACTGAACAATATGTCATTTATGGTAAACACTGAGGGTTGGGCTTCTTCATGATTTCTCGTGCCAAATTTTGCTTTTAAAAAATGGTTTCTAAAAAAAAAAAACAAAATTTCGTGCGCTAAACCCTATTTGTCTTTTTGATTCCCTTACTTTATGTCTTAGGGACAATCTTAAGGTATGCAATGGAGAGGGAATAGTGGACCCAGATGTGTACAACGCAAATGATTCGGAGGATTCAAATGATAACATCGAAGAACTCCGTCGAAATTTGGAGTATCACGAAAAACCCAAGCCTCCCACCATTGAAGACACCATCACCATTAATCTCGGTAATGCTGAAAATCCCAAGGAGGTGAAGATTAGAGCGAATCTTTCCAAAGACATGACCGAACGCCTGGCTTCATTACTGAAAGAATACCAGGATATATTCGCATGGTCTTGCGTAGATATGCCCGGCCTTGATCGATCGATTATGGAACATTGTTTTCTGACTAATCCGTCTATACCGCCTAAGAAGCAGAAGCCACGAAGGATTAAACCTAAGCTGGCTGGGAAAATCAAGGAAGAGGTAATGAAGCTCCTTGTTATGGAATTCATTGAAGTCTCTGAGTATCCTAAATGGGTCGCTAATATAGTCCCGATAATGAAGAGAGACAGGCAAATTTGAGTGTGTGTGGATTATCGAGATTTAAACAAGGCTAGCCCAAAGGACGACTTTCCTCTCCCTCACATTGACGTGCTCATGGACAACACCACAGGATTTGAGTTGTTTTCTTTCATGGATGGATTCTCCGGCTACAACCAGATATTGTTGAACGGGCCTAATAAGGAGAAGATGGCATTTACCACCCTATAGGGGACCTTTTGTTACAAGGTTATGCCATTTGGCCTTAAAAATGCTGGGGCTACATACCAATGGGCTATGGTAACCCTCTTCCATGACATGATGCATAAGGAAATCGAGGTTTATGTCAATGATATGATCGCAAAGACACGACGAGGAGAAGATCATGTTAAAACCTTAACGAAGTTATCTGACAGACTCTAAGAGTTTAAGTTGCGCCTTAACTCGGCGAAATATGTTACGGGGTAGCCTCAGGCAAGTTGCTTGAATTCATCGTGAGTGGCAAAGGCATTGAGGTAGACCCATCCAAAGTGAAGGCCATTTGTGAGATCAAGCCTCCATCGACCGTAAAAGAAGTTTGGAGACTCCTAGGCAAATTGAATTATATAATGCAGTTCATCTCTCAATTGTCACACTAAGCCATTTTTTAAACTCCTAAAGAAGAACGTGCCAATCAAATGGGATGATGAATGCGAAGAGGCATTTGATAAACTCAAGCACCACTTGATAAATCCACCTGTTCTTGTTCCATTGATACTAGGACAACCTCTGATCCTCTATCTCACAATCCATAGTGAGTCCTTAGGCGCTATGCTGGCTCAAAATAGTCTGGATGACGGGAAGGAGCGCGCTATATATTACTTGAGCAAGAAATTTACCATTTCTGAGCTCAATTACTCTAAGACTGAAAAGACATGTGCATTTTGGTATGGGTGCTACATAGGCTCCGACAGTATACCTTGCACTATCAGATACTCTTCGTGACCGAGAGTGATCCCATTAAATATTTGCTCAGTCAGCCCGCCTTGGTAGGGAAATTGGCAAAATGGCAAATCCTTATCTCAAAATTTGACATACAATATTGGCCACAGAAATCAGTTAAGGGATGAGTCATCATTGATGTACTGGCCGAAAAATCCTGGAGCAAGCGAGAGCAATGATTCCCTAGAAGATCGTATTATGTTAGTCGACTCTTATACATGGACTATGTACTTTGACGAGGTAATAAATTTGTCTGGATCAATCACTAGAGCAGTTTTAATATCCTCAGGCAGGCAACACTATCCTGTGGTAGTAAAATTAGTGTTTCCATGTACTAACAACATAGCACAATATGAAGCATACATTCTTGGGCTTCAAGCCATGATCGAGATGAAGGTAGCCTGACTTAAGGTATTTGGGGATTCGGCATTAATCATTCTTCAGACTGTAGGCAAATGGAAAACAAAGGATGCTAAATTGTTGCCATACCATGATTATCTTGGGGAGTTAGTGGAAGAATTCAATGATGTATCATTCGAATATTTGTCCAGAACTCAGAACCAGTTTGCTGATGTGTTGGCTGCATTGTCATCAATGCTGTAAGTCACCGATGGACTTGAAGTAGAACCCTTAAAGATCGAAATGCTTGATAAGCCGACTTATTACATGGCCGTGGTAGGTGAACCTGATGGGAAACTATGGTATTATGACATCAAAAACTATATCTAAAAGCAAGAGTTTCCTGAAGAGTGTACCCCGATAGATCGAAAGTACATAAAGAAAGTGGCCTCGAAATTCTTCTTGAGTGGAGAAAGCCTGTACAAGCGGTCTTATGATTTGGTCTTGTTAAAGTGCGTCGATTCTACTAAAGCTATTCGCTTGATGCTAGAGGTGCACGAGGAAATCTGTGGCCCTCACATGAATAGACACATGCTGGCAAAGAAGATAATGAGACTGGGCTATTATTGGCTCACGTTGGAAAGTGACTATATTCAGCATATCCGGAGTTGCTATAAGTGCCAAATCTACGGGGATAAGATCAATGTTCCTCTGAATAAGTTATATCAAATGTCAGAGCCTTGGCCGTTTTCAATGTGGGGTATAGATGTGATTGGCCCGACTAATCCACAAGCGTCTAATGGACATCGATTCATTTTGGTTGCCATTGACTATTTCTCCAAAGATCGAAGCTATGTCATATGCTGCAATCACAGCCCGAAACGTGGTGAAATTCATTTGTCGTGATATTATCACTCAGTACAATGCACCCGAAGCGATCATTACCGATAATGGATCGAATCTGAATGGTAAGCTAGTTAATGAGTTGTTCAAAGAATTCAAGATTCAGCACTTGAACTCATCCCCTTACCGTCCGCGAATGAATGGTGCAGTCAAAGCGGCCAACAAGAACATTAAGAAGATTTTAGCCAAGATAACTGAGAATTATTGTGATTGGCACGAAAGGTTGCCTTTTGCACTCATGGCATATCAAATCTCCATCCAAACGTCAACTGGGGCAACCCGTACTCACTTGTGTATGGCATGGAAGCAGTTTTGCCTATTGAAGTGGAGATCCCCTCCTTGCATGTACTATCTCAAGTCCAACTGCCTGAAGCTGAATGGATCCAATAGATGATGGATTAGCTGAATCTGATTGATGAGAAACGTCTCAAAGCTCTTTGCCATGGCCAATGCTATCAGTAGAATGTGGCTAAATCCTTCAACCGAAAGGTCTGACCGAGACATTTCCAAGTAAATGACTTAGTTTGCCCAAGTTGTTGCCTACTCCAGAAAGGAAATTTGTTCCAAACTACAGCGGCCCATATGTCTTGAAGAAGGTGCTCCTAAGAGGTGCCCTAATCCTAGCTAAGACGGATGGTCATGAGTTGCCTAGTCATGTTAATTCTGACGTTGTAAAGAAATATTGTGCTTGATTTGTTCTTGCTTGGTTGATTCTGAATAATCAAGTCGTTATATGGAACTTTACATATGTTTCCCTCATGATTTGAAAAGTTTCATGCATATTTCGTCTGTATTACTAGTCTTCAATAGGGGAAAAGTCTTAATCTGGCAATTTAACTCATCTTAAGGCATGATTACCTTGAATGAGAATTAACAAGACGGCGAAAGGCAACTCGTTTCCATATACGTCCTCAAACATCAATTTCAGTTAGATAAGTGACAATTTCTTGCTCACAAGGTAAAGGGTTATCTTACAAAAAGTATGACGACCAAAGTGATGAAAGGCATTCATTTCCTCTATCCAAACACTATAGGTTATCCTTTGATTAACCCCTTTGAACGGTGTATTCATCTCTTTACCCCCTGTCAAGGAAACACCCCACATTGGGACAACTGCTTAAGAGTTCAAAAGTAGTTAGAATTTTCTTGCTTTCACTTGCATCAATCTTTGAGCATATTTATTGCATGCGAATTTGACGGTAGCTCAAGTGACTTAGGTATGATGAAGAGCATTTCCTTCTATATGCTACACACTTTACCCATTGCCTAGCCAATTTGAGTGGTAGATTCATTTCTTATAACCCAATTGGTGATCATCTCCATGGCAAAGCTAGTTGTCGCAGAATATCGTGGCAAATAAAGAGGAGTCATAGTATATTGGAGCATCATACTTCACATAAAAAAAAGGAAAAAAAATTCAAAGAGCAAAAAGAGAAAAAGAAAGAGGAATTTCGGCAAAAAGTTTGCAAAAACGTCCCTTGAAAATGAAGTCATTTGGAGATCTGCAAAAAGAAAGATCAGCGAAAAATTGCTTGAAGAATCAGCAGAAAAAGAATTCCTAAATAGAATCTTGAAGCTGTCGAGATGTCAGTGATAAAAGAACAAGAATAGAAAGTGAGTGATTGAATCAGATGATCACCAATTTCCTCAAATTACACACCCTTTTGGGAAAGATGAGTAATTCATTTCCAAATCCAAAACCGAGCCTATATTACGTCCCTCAGAAAGTCTCTTCAAATTAGGGCACTTGAGTTAACATAGGACTTCAAATGTTTATAAACATGGCTTAAAAAAGTGCAAGCAAGATTATTCTACCTTATTCTGTAGATTTCTTGACTTGTAAACCTGGAACAGTTGAAGATTTTCATTTCTTTCAAGGCCATGGCTCATGTGAGCTCCCTTTGCTGGAACCTTTGACCGAGCCTACATTACAACCTTAACTAAGACCCCTCAAATTGGTCAAGTCATACTAATTGCAAGAAAGTATGGACCCTTGTCAAGTATGATGAAGGTAGCTTTGAGTGAATCTCATCCCCGCACCAATGGTCGGGTCAAATAGCCCTTCAAAAGAGAGTGAGCGAAAGTCCTTTCTAACTGAAGGTTTCTCATTCAATGTAATCAAGTTGTCAAAAGGATAAAACAAATTCCCTTGTTGATAAACTTCCCGAGTGAAGCTCGTAATGCAAGCGAATTCAATGAAATTTGTTGATAACATGTCGCATTAGCATTCATCTTGTCTATGCGCATGTGTTGTTTTAAATCCTTCCTCGAATGAAAAGGTAGGTCTAGTTCGCTCTGCTCATTTGCTAGTAGCAGCTACGATTCCTTCAAATCTACCTGTCAAAAACTCAGGTATGTTCCCAAATCGTCTCTCAAAATATTACTTTACATTTTCATCTTGGTGTTCACCTAATCGGCTTATGTGTCACATTCAATTTTGTGTTCGCCCAATCAGCTTGGGAGGCACATTTTTACGTTCACCTAATCGGCTTAGGTGTCGTATCCTTTTCGTGTTCACCTAATCAGCTTAGGTGTCACATTCAATTTTGTGTTCGCCTAATCGACTTAGGAGGCACATTTTTACGTTCACCTAATTGACTTAGGTGTCGTATCCTTTTCCTGTTCATCTAATCGGCTTAGGTGTTACATTCAATTTTGTGTTCTCCCAATCAGCATGGAAGGCACATTTTTACGTTCACCTAATCGGCTTAGGTGTCGTATCCTTTTCGTGTTCACCTAATCAGCCTAGGTGTCACATTCAATTTTGTGTTCGCCTAATCGACTTAGGAGGCACATTTTTACGTTCACCTAATTGGCTTAGGTGCCGTATCCTTTTCGTGTTCATCTAATCGGCTTAGGTGTCACATTAAATTTTGTGTTCCCTCAATCAGCTTGGGAGGCACATTTTTACGTTCACTTAATCGGCTTAGGTGTCGTATCCTTTTCATGTTCACCTAATCGGCTTAGGTGTCACGTTCAATTTTGTGTTCACCTAATCGGCTTAGGTGTCACGTTCCATTTTGTATTCACCCAATCGGCTTGAGTGACACATCTTTTCGTGTTCACCTAATCGGCTTGGGTGGCACATCCTTTTCGTGTTCACCTAATCGGCTTAGATAACACAAGTCTTATATTTGACACTTAATTGGCTTAAGTTGTCCTCCAAAAATTTTTCAAATATCTTGCTTTGTTTTGCATCTAGGGGAAAACCTTGGGTAACAGATAAGGAACCCATACCTTGAAAACCTTACTTTCTCAGTTTGGGACTCGAGGGAATTGTCAACATTACAAAGCATCTAGAAGTAAACACCTGAATGCTGTGTACACGATCCATACGCTATGTCTCTTTTACCACTTCGCTAGAAAGTAGGAAGCCTTAGTGTACGTTACTTATTGTCTGCATACACATTACACACATCGTGATATATTGCATAAAAATGGGATTGATAATCTCAACAAAAATATCATGCATTGCATGGCTAAAACTTAGGTCTTTGAATGGAACCTCCGTGAGCTCCCACTCAAAGAGGGGCAGCTGTTGACACCTAAAATTTGATCTAATTTTAGGATTAATTTAGAATTTATTTCAGTAATTAATTTGCATAAAAATTAAGGGTCAACCCAACCCCTAGCCAAAAATATTTAAATTAATTGCATTTAGTTTTCATATAGGATTATAATTATTTTTCAGCATATTAGATTTTTATGCATTTGCATTTAATCTGATCGAGTGGCTAAACCGGACTGAAATTGGACATGCGAACCAGGCCAAAACACATTGCAAATTCGGACCACACCATGAGGAGAAGGCTGCTAGGTTTTAGGAGGTTTAAGGCCTAATTTGAGCTTAATTCAGACCACTTTAATCAAAATTTGGGAAAACACCTTTTTAGTAATTAAAAAAATCATTAATTAATTAGAAAAATGATAAAATTCAGCCCGAAAAAAGGAAAATGAGCTCGTTAAAAGGCCAAGCTCGGCTCAACCCATATTGTGGGCTAGCTGAACCATATGGGTGGAATTAAAAATAAAAAAGGCCATTGGGGCCAATTTGCAAATATATGAAAGTTTGGGGGGCTGAACCATGTGGGTGGAATTAAAAATAAAAAAAGCCATTGGGGCCAATTTGCAAATATATGAAAGTTTGGGGGCCAAAGTGCAAATATCCAAAAATTAGCAAAAACCCTCGAGACGCCTATATAAGCATTATTATAAGCTTTGAACAAGGGGGGAGGCCATTCTCCTCAGAAAAAAAAATTCATGCAAAGAGAGAGAGAGAGAGAGAGAGAGAGAAAGGAAGAGGAAGAGCTCAGCTTGCAACCCACAACCGAGCCCTTTTGTAGCCCTTGCCGCCGCCCACTATGGTGGCTGTTCGTCCCAAGGCTGGTGTCCTTTGGAACTACATACAATGTAGTTTCCAAGGAGTCCAATAGCTCGTCGTGAGGAGTCCTAGGCGTGAAGATCTGCTCGTGAGAAGAACCCCGGTAGCTGGTTCGTGCCCTGAAAACAGGGCTCAAAACTCCCTTCGAGCCATGTTCTCGAAGCTGGTTCGTGTGGTTCCTGGTGGTAAGAAGTCTTGAATTTTCACCTAAAGATACTACGGGTGTCGTAGTTTCAAGGAATGCAAAGATCCAGACCAGAAAAGCCCCGAAGAAGAAGATCCTGGCATGAGAAAGTGGTCCACCGACCACTATTTCATGAGGGCAAAATAGAGCATCACGCTATGTTTTTTTCCTCACTAGCTATTTGTAGCAACTCCAACCAACGGTGGCCATTCCTTGACGTCCCGAGGTGTTGGTGGAGTCCCGGTGAAGTCCTAGTTCGAAGCCCAAAGCAGCAAATCAAAGAGAGGCTAAGAAAGTACAAAAACAAGGAGTGCACGCCAGGTGTTTAATGAAAGATCCAAGTGAAGTCCAGTGACCTGCTTCTGTTCCATCGCTGTCCCGGCGTCCTATAGCGATTCGGCGATCCCCTGGTGGTTTGTGGGTGATCGGAGAAGTCTCGGTGGCCGGCCCTAGCTCACGGATTGCAATTCCAAAGAAGAAAAGTGAATATTTGCTCTTCCAAATTATGTAAGTGTTGAATATTTGGAATATCTTCATCTATAGTCTTGCTTATTATCTGAAAATACAATCTCTAGTGCTGATCGTAAGCGATATTCAAAATATTTTGCATACCTTCATATTTGGATATTTTCTGGAATTTCCTAAAATTAATTTAAATTAATTAAATATTTTTATCCTTAATTAAGAAACCGACAACATGTGATATCCGTGACCTATCTCAATATTGAGATACTCCATAGTAAACATGGAAATTGAAAGGCCATTTATGGTATTATAGATTTACTCTTTCGATTTTAAGTCAATTCTTTTAAATTAATTTATTTAATTTCCAAACAAAATTTCCCAAAATTAAAATGGAAATTCGAAATTAATTTTAATGGGAAATAATTAGAAAGGTAGATTTTTGTAGAAAGTCTATCTTTAAAATCATTTTAGCAAGATGTGATTTTTAGAAATCCCATCTCATCATACATCATGCATATTTAGTAAGATAATGTTTCCTAAAAATGTTATCTCGTAGGATTAGTTTCATTGTTAATAAGATTGCATGTAGATTGCATTGCATCATCTTAAATAACAATCCATTCTTAAAATCTTCTTGAACTAGGATAAGATTTTCTAAAATACTGTTGGGGTTTAATTTCAATTAATTCCTAAATATTAAAGATAATCTTCATTTAGGATAATTAAAATTTCATACATTTTAATTTCGAAATTCATCCAAAAATACCAAAAATATTCATTCAAGTGCTTGACATATTTTGGCACGTCATTAATCTAGGTACATTATAGGATAATGTTAGATTCATTTAATGCCATGTTTAGGAACATTCATTAGAGTTACATCTAGGTGCATTTAGTACAAATATTAGGTGCATCCATATAGAGCTATATTTTTTAGGCTAATTCATTGATTAATCTTAGTCATTAGGATTGATTAATTAAATTGCTTGTCATATAGTATAGTCATTTGACATTTTTACCGTCATTTAGAAAAGGTAAGTTAGGATCATAAAAGCATGTCATTTAAATCTCATGTCATTAGACTTAGGTCATTTAATTTAATGCCTTTCATATAGTATAGTTGCATTGCATTTCAGTATAAAGTTGCATTTATTGCATTTCATTAAATAAGTGAAAACCCCAAAAAAATAATTGCATCAGTCTAAGTCTTATGCTTTAGATAAGCGTTAAGGATTAGGTTGCGGCGTCTAGGTACGTTCTCACCTTCACTTTGCAATTTATTTATTGCTTTGATTTATTGGGTGCTTATTTTTAATTGTTTGCGTACCCGCATGATAATTTTCACATGTCAAAACTTTAGTCTAAAAATAATTCAAGCTGCATGCCAAACATTTTTCATGAAATGAAATCGGTACCGAAAGGGTGTTAGAATTAATTCTAGTGTAATCAAGCCCCCGGACTTAGAAATCTCTAGTTCGTAGAAATAAAGCATTATCTTTGTAATGTTTTATTTAGGTGTCTAATTGACCAATCAAGAAACTAATTAGTGGCGGCTCTAATTTAAACATTTTTGCATGTTTAAGAACATAAACTTAAGTCACGATTTGGTAGAGTTTGGGAGGACTCGAACTGGGTTAGTTAATTTATTAATTAACTTAGTAATCCATTAACCTAGGTTTTTTTGAAATTTAGGTTGTGACAATTCTTCCTCGATTTAGTAAGCTTTTCGTTGAAGTATGCTAGAGGCTTTTGAGCTTGTTTGAGAACAGCCCCAATACCAACTCCACTTGCATCACATTTGACCTCAAACACTTGATCAAAATCGAGAAGGGAAAGGATGGGAGACTCACAAATTTGTTTGATGATTTCAAAAGCATAGTGGGCAGCCTCAGTCCATTCGAAAGTTCCCTTCTTTAAGCATTCCGTAACGGGAGTCATGACGGTGCTAAAATTCTTCATAAATCGTCGATAGAAAGATGCAAGTCCATGGAAGCTTGTCGCATTAGAAATTGATTTTGGTTTGGGCCAAATTTTTATTGCCTCCACCTTGGACTGATCGATAGAGATTCTATCTTTCGATACAATATAACCAAGGAATACGATGCTTGGAGAGAAATACTGGCATTTCTCCATCTTTGCATATGACTTTTGTTTTCTCAAGGCTTCGAAAACCTATTTTAGATGAAGTACATGCTCCCCCTCATTCTTGCTATAAACAAGAATGTCGTCGAAATAAACAACAACAAATCGACCAATAAAGGAACGAAGAACCTTGTTCATGAGTCTCATGAAAGTGCTCGGAGCATTTGATAAACCGAATGGTATAACCAACTACTCATAAAGAACTCCCTTCATTTTGAAGGCCATCTTCCATTTGTCACCTTCCTTCATGTGGATCTGATGGTATCCACTCCTGAGATCGATCTTTTGAAAACACTGTCGATCCATGCAATTCATTGAGCATATCATCAAGTCTAGGTATGGGGTACCGATACTTGATTGTGATGTTGTTGATGGCTCGACTATCGACACACATCCTGTACGTTCCATCTATTTTCGGCATAAGTAAGGTTGGAACTGAACAAGAACTCATGCTTTCCCGAACGAATCCTCTTGCAATAAGCTCATCAACTTGTCATTGTAGCTCCTTTATTTCCTCTAGATTGTATCAATAAGCAGCTTTGTTTGGTAGAGAAAAACTATAAAGCAAATCGATTTGATGTTCAATTCCTCTCAATGGAGGTAATCCGAGTGACAATTCCTCCGGGAATACATCTTTAAACTCATCGATCAAGGATTGCATTTTGGGGTGTGAGGTTCTCTCAATCTCACTTTTTTTTCTCAACCATAAGCAAAGCAATACATTTTTTTGTTTGCTAATGGCACTTTTTACCCGTGTTTCCTTCAAGAACATATTTTCTCTTCTAGCGTTTCCCTCCGATAGTTGAATTTTGTGTATCGCCTATGGGGATAAAGGTGCAAGTGTGATGAGTTTCTGCTCTTTTTTAAAGGAGTAGGTGTTTTTCTGTTCATCATGGACGGCTTTTCTATTAAACTGTCAGGGTCTTCCTAAAAACAAATGACATGCATCTAGGGCATAACATCACATAAATCTTGGTCTTGATAGTTTTTCCCAATAGAAAATGAAATCAATGTTTGTTTAGTTATCTAGAGATCATTCCCTTTGTTCAGCCACCATAACTTGTTGAGGCTAACATTACAACCTAAAAGGGGGGGTGATGAATAGGTTGTTTGAGAACTATGAAAAACATTTGCGGAAAATAATAAGTTCGATTTCAAACAGCCGATTAAACAGTAGGTGAAACATGTGCACATGCTACTATTTAACAAATAGTGTTGATGATAAACGGGAGGTGCTAATAGAGAAGAGATAAGAAGATGTGCAACCAGATATATAGTGGTTTGGCTTATCCCCAAGCCTACATTCACTCTCGAGACTAGCAGTTACAAATACAAGTTGGATTGCACTAATAATATGCTTAACAAGTTAAAATTGGCAAGAACTAGTCCTATTACATGATAAATCACACTATTAGGACTCAACTACTGCATTTACTCTTGCACACTTGATCTCTTGCACTATTACCATACGGCAAGACTATCCCAAGAAGATCTCTCGAAGAGAACAAAGAAAGCATCAACAAAAGGAGCAACTCAAAGCATATATTCGGATTTTACGTTATGCTCTCTAACATTTTGACCTAGGAGGTCTTCTCTTTTATAGACATATTCAATCTTCTCGTTGGAGATATTTCGAAGGTCCAACTAACCGTTACAGTACTATTGTTGCTGTCTAAAGAACAATCGCTACCCATACAACTCATTTTCCTAAACATTTGGAGGCTTTTTGAAAATAGCTACTATAGCTACTGCTCCTAAGTTGACTACTTCTAACATTGCTATCAATCGCATGCTCCTGTTTCTCAATAGACTTCCAAAACTTCCGCTGTGCAGCTCCTATCTTCAACGGCTCTAATCTTCAATGAATATCTTCATATGATGTTCAATAAACATCAGGAACCATGTCCTGCATCAGCTCCACCATACAGCCGCTTCCAACTACTATATTGCTTTGTGGTACCGTTTCCATTAAAACCTTGTGGACGACTTGTGATCAATCATCCAATGATCCTCTTAAGTATCTCAGCTTCCAAAGACGTCACCTTGATGAAAGATTGACTATGGTACCTCCAAGTCATTATAAATACCTCGTCATCTTGGACTTGTTCTCCTTGTTGTCAAGATCTCATCCTTGTACCTAGTCTTCACTGAACTCACATAGGTCACTGATGTCATCATAGCTTTCCACCTCATCTTTATAAGGTAGCTGCTATTTACCATGAATCTACAGCTCCAATAACAATCCGTTGTACCCGATATAGCCAATGATATCGATGCTTATCTTTTTTCCGATCTGGTCCATCCAAGCATATTAGCAATCTTGATTCTACCAAGCTATTCATCTTCACAAGTATGGTCCTTCCAAGCTTCACGAGGCTTGTTCACCATTACCAAAGTTCATCCAACTGTTCACCTTATCTTGGTCCATCCAAGCCATTATGAACATCCCCGTTCTTCCTGACTTGTTCTCCCTCGATCAAGGTCCTTGCAGCTTGTTCACCTTTGTAGAGATCCCTCCAGCTTGTAGACATTTTCATAACCCAATATTTTGTTCACCTCAGACATTGGCAGAGTAATCTTGATAGTGGCAGAGCACTCCTCATAACAGGATCATCTGGTGCTATTTGACATCCTACATATTGGCTTGTGCGCGTACAACCAATACATACATTAATAGCCTTTGATTGCTTTGTCATCATCAAAACAACATAGGGGATTTTCCCAACAACTACCATATTGGTGATGTTCCCAACAATCTCCCCCTTTTTATGATGGCAAAACAATCTTCTGAATATGCAGATGTTTCAACATGCAATAAAGAACATTGAAATTGTGTTCGTGAAAAGTAAAACATATTTGCTTATCTTGCCAAAGATAGGAATATAAGTTCAAGGCATAATAAGTACATAATCTCCAAACATCATGATATTCAATGAATATAAACAGAAGATAACAAGTAGAAACATCATGAGCAAAGAATAAAGATTATCAACAGCTCATATTTCTACACACATCACTTAGTCACATAAAATATAACTAGGAGTATATGTACATCATGTAAACTAATAATCCTCCAAACACATGCATATTCAACAAATCTCTCTCCCTTTTTGTCATAATAAAAAAAAAAGGCATGAAATACAATTTCCACAAACACCATGTTCAACATGCTTAGGTGAATGAAAAAGATGTATAATGAGACTCGTGTTCGGTGGATCAAATATCATATGCATCAGGATATACATCAATCGACAAATATGCATAGAATGATTCTAACTCTCTCCCTCTTTCCTCATAATAGAAAATCATGATATTGCAAAGGGAATATAAAGATCTGCAAGAGTGATGATTTTTCAGTTGAAAATACACTTTGCAATTTGTATCTCATGATGTTCTGTAGACTGATACATTTGATATGATCAAGGAATATTTAAGCACAAGTATTGAGAGACAACATGCTAGTTTAACACATATTATCTAAAAGATCATCTCTCAAACACACTCCCCCTATTTTAAAACTCCCCCTGTTTCGATGCATAGAAACATTATATCCTATATTATCACATCGCATTTCTCTCCCCCTTTTTGTCATCAACAAAAATATATGTGCAAATTTAACACAATAGATAGCAAAAGATAACTTCATTAATCAAATAAGAGGTCTACACGAAATGACACAAAATGAACAAGTGCACAAAATGATAAAAATCAAGTTGTGCAGGTGTATTTTCAGTGCTATGCAGAGGAGACCAGTTCTAGTACAATGGGAGTTTGCTTTATCATCTTATGAACATTTTAGCCATCACATATCATCATTATTCGCACATCATAAACAATCATCTCACTTCATGCATTCATTAATATCAACAAGTGATAAAAATATATATATATATAGAAGATAGACTAACCGTACTATGTAGAACTTAGCAAGTTCTACTTTTTCATTTACCTTTTCTTATATCCATAAAATCAAGATTCGGGCTAAAATCAGTTCAAGTATTTCAAGATTTGCCCATACTTGATCTTTGCTTTTTCTCAATATGTTTCTTCTTTGATATGATGATTCTTCACTTTCTTTTGCAATCTTTCCTCTTGTTGCACTTCTTCCTTTCTATTTTCCTCCCCTATAATCATGATAGTTCTTGCAATAGCTTTCATTTAGGTTTAGAAATTTTCACCATCCAGAACAGCTTTTGCATTAGCTCCTATACCACTTTCTTGTTGCTGTCATGATTTCAGTGCTGATTGTCACGCCCCGGCCCTCGAGTGCGCGACGATCCCAATACTTCTTTTAGGTCATTTTGAATGCAATGTCCTAAGACGCGTCGTCGACCTATTCATTTTATCTTTTGATTAACGCAAGCGAAAACGATTAATAACCACCCAAACAATTACGACAACAGGGATAATAGGAAAAATAATATAACTATAATCGTTAGAAAAATACACACTTTATTTATGCACTTGTTAACCTTATGAAGTTTATATATACAAGCCTTCACTACGAGCTACTTCCTATCGAGACCATAAAAAGATATCGAGGGTCGGGTTAACTTTATCTCCACTAAGTCGGGGTTATACCAAAAAGTCCACACTACAAGCTCAATCTAGAGGATGTAGTAGTTAGGAAGAGGTTTAGGATTGCTCTCCTCATCCGAGTTAGATTCCGGATCTTCCACAATGATGTCAGGAGTCTTTATATCCATCGGATCTCACACTTTCTCACCTGGAACTCCACCTCCACTAGGACCATTGAAGCCCCTCAAAGGACCAAAAAGGGCATCACAGTGGCGGATAAACCACGCCTTGAATCGATGGGGTATCAGGTGCCTCAACCCCTCATCAACCTAGATCGTCAAAACATGAAGCTCAAAACTGTAATCCGAACCAGGGATTGGGTGTGGTGTTTTTAACGAGGCTTTGGTTCGTGGGAACCTCGAACCGCATAGGTCGTCTATCCATACTATGGGTCTGAAAAGCGTTTAACAACAACGAGTGAGATAAATCTCAGTAAATTAACAACCAAAGCCTCATGTAGGATGCTGATTTGCCTAGAGCACAACCTAAACATGCAGCTTATTGTCGATAACAGATCAATAGCGAGCAATTGTCGCTCTACTTAATCTATAACAGGTTCGAGCAACTCAATTCATTCAACAGATAAACTGTAGGCATTCTTATCTCCCCTTGGCACATACTCTGCATGATATCAATTATAACATTCTATAAGCAATACATCAGACAAGGCACAAAATCAGAACACATAACAACATTTTTCACGCACAATGCATCCAAGCTTGTTCCAATTTTATTGCCTAGTGATTACGACCGCTTTCGGCTACGGCACAACCCAAAGGTTGGCGATCTTCCGGCATGACCAGGTATCGTCCCGCTCCATCGGGCACGGCAACGTCTCGACCCCCTGGAAGTTCGGCACGGCAACATCTTGACCTCCTGTGACATTCCAAATTTCGACCCATTTCGAAGCTTATGAATGTATGACATATCAATCGATGTATTTCAATAAATCTTGCTCAGAATTGATCACTCTTGAGTTAACTAACCCGAAGGGAAAGGCTACCGAGGAATTAAGTACGTTGACCAAAGAACTCGACCTTGGATTAACGACTTGACCATAAGGATTGCCGAGAGAACATCCTGTGCCATCATAGGCCGTTCAAAGATTTAGTTTTAGAATGATTTGCTAGCGTTATATGATTGGTCCGCGGGTGATTCCATACGACCAGAGTATAATTTGCAAATTAACCTAAACCAGATTTCTAACGAACGCAACCTTTGGAACCAACGATTGACCCTCGCAATTACATGACAATCAAAGTCGCCATGGTTCGAATAACTTTAAAACGTGACGATGATCACGGGTCGATATGCATAAAATCCTAAAAGCCACCCGTTAGTTCGAGACGCCTTGAAATTACTATCCATGGATTTTAGTCACAAATCGGACTTTGAAATTGGACGTTGATTATTCGAGAATTTCGACAACGAAACATTAGAATCGTCTCATCAAGACTTTTTGAATTTGGGGTCGTTCCGAGGTAGGTCGGAAATAGGTGTTTACGGGAATTAAATTAGAAATTCCTTGCGCCCCCGAATTTAAGCTCATTCCTTAGATTTTTAATTGAGAGCACATTTAATCTTTGACCCCCCTATGTGACCGAAACTTTAGGGCATTAATGCCTTAAATGTGCATGTGTTTGCATAAAAGACAAGAGTGAGATTTTGGTGGGCCATCTTCTTTGACTTTTAAGCCACCTATCACCTCTTATCTTTCTCTCTCTTACTTTATGTCACTCAACCCATCACTCATAGCCATCACTAGGCTTCCCATCAAGTCACATAGTTGTCTTTCCCCATAAACCCACCAAAGCTTCTCAAACAAGCCAAAAGGAAGCTAAAGACCACATTTCTCTCTCTCCCCTCTCATAATTTCGAAATTTTCTCTCTCTCACTCACTCTCTCTCATTTTTCTCCTCCCCCTCCCTCCTTGTTCGACCACCACCAACCACTGCGCACACCACCAGCCACCGCGCACGCCGACCACCACCGTGAGCCACCTCAAGCCGTGACCGCCGTTCACCCGAGAGCCAAGGACCGCCGTGCACCGCCATTTACCGTGAGCTCTAGGGGTGATTTTAGGGACTTTGCTTGATTGAATCCTTGGTGAGTCATCCCTAACTTATATTAGTGCTCTAGGTTACTAATGGACATGTATAGATGAGATTTGGAAGCTTTTTGTGGGCTGTTCATAGTGGGATTGCTAAGGATCCGAAAATTGCATTATGTGAGATTTGCATGTTGGGTGACTTGTAGACTTGAAACAAGGTTATGTAGTTGGTTATGAGCATGTCTTGTTTAGGTTTAGTTGAAATTTGGTGGATATTTGGGGTACGTGAACAGTAACCCGAAATGGTGCCCTATGGGGTGCTTTGTGCGTATTGTTTGTAAACTTTATGGA
>BCNH02000006.1:13858056-13898866 GCA_001662345.2 Metrosideros polymorpha var. glaberrima | reverse complement strand
CTAATCAATTGCCTGTGAGTTTGTGAATTGCTTTTGATTTAAGAATTCAAATGTTCGATGTCGCGTCTACATTTGGTTGGCTGTTGGTCCTATGAATGCTCGTGGTTAGAAATTGCATGTTTTAAGAGTCTAGAGGTACCTTTGTACTAGCATAGGATTAGGTTTGGTTCACTGAGATTTATTCTCACCCCGTCGTGGGATTTAACATTTTCAGACTCTAGATCATAAGAATGCCGCCGAAGCGTTTTGGGGTGCCGATGGATTTTGATACGTTAGTAACTAAATACCCCCCGGTCGAGGGTAAGACGTACATAAGAAAAGGAACTGTAGTCTTTATTGACGTGGGGGACCCTCATTGGAAAACACATATCTACGAGGCATGATTTTATCGCGACGAGAATGGGATCAAGGTTGGTCCCTTGAAGGGTTTCGATGTGCCATCTTGTATAATCCCGGATTGGTGCAACCCCGCCCATCCGGATGGTGAGGTGTACAACCCTACCTCTAGTGATTAGTCCGACCCTGAAGAGGAAGAATATGCTAGTGATGGCGAGCCCGACGTTTAGATGCATCTGTGGCATCGTTTTGGCTAACTACGTGGAGTAGCAAGTGTAGCTTGGACTAGTGATTGTCTTCCTTTTCGTCGAACTATGTTGTTGTTTCCCTAAACTATACACTTTTGTATTCGGCTGACTATGGTTATGTTATGAACCCTTTTGTCATCCGGTTTATCGTATGTACGAAGTTAATTGTGTTTCCGCATGCATCCTTTATTCCGCATTATTTTACCACCGTTGTAGGATCCTGGTTGTTAAGAAAAGGTAACGGAAGTCGACTGGGATGTTATCGCGCTCGCATGGTCCAAGGCGTGACACCTCCCCTTTGTGATCACACGAGCACACCAATTATGCATGCCAATTTCATTTCTTCTCATTTTGCTAATGCAACCATGATTCATACTTATGCCATGATGCGTGTTCATACGTCAAACTTATTACAATCTTTCACACGTAAAAATGCAATAAAATAATCACACGTGATCACATAGACATGCTTATCCCATCAAACTTTACGTACTTCATTTTTCAAGCATCCTTGATTATTCCAACATGTAAAACTTGATATCCAAGCACGACACCTCACAAATTACCATCTATATGCCAATAATTACATTTTTTTTCAACTATGAAACAATAGTTCAAGAGGCAATAATCTTTCTAAGGCAATCCACACCTCAAATCACACAAAAGCATGTTTAGAAATACCACATATCACAAGCACAAGGTACACTAATTAATAACTTATCAATCAAACCTCGATAGCTTATCGACAATTCATCAATAGCTTATCGCCTATTTGACGATAGTTTATTATTCATTTTTCAATAGCATGTCACCTAAGTACCAATAGCTTATTATCATTTTTATGATAGCTTATCACTCAAATATCGATAACTTATCACCCCTTTGATGATAGCTTATCATCTTTCCTTGATAGGTTATCACTTATCACTTTCCTTGATAACCTATCACCATCACTTATCACTTCATGCTAACTTATCACTCTTTTCTACTTCACTTATCAAGATAGCCTATCAACTAATCCATCAATAATTAGTTCTGAACCTCACTTAATCTAACCCTAAACACAATTAACAACCTAACCAAAGATTAGAGAGTTAACTCACTAGTTTAACGGCAGTGACGAACGGCGACGAACGGCAATGGTGCGGCTTGGCTTGGCGTGGCAACGGCACGAAGAGCGGGCTTGGTGCGGCGATGAGGGCACAATTGTGACATCCTGATTTCGGCTCGCCTGTTTAATGCGCAGAGAATAACATTTGGAAATGTTATTTCATAATGTCTATAGTCGATGGAATTGAACCACGAATTATAGTTTGATGAAGAGTATTGGACGTTCCGTTTCCGATATTTCAAAATTTATCAGTAAACCCTAAATTGTCCGAAAAGAGACGGTAAGCCGAAAATTAAGGATCGGAGAAATGTTTCGGACGTGGCACGAACCAACGGGCCTATTTTCTATTATTTTCGGATTTCAAGAGGTCCGATAATAGAAAATGACCGTTTTGCCCCCGAAAGCCCATTTTGGCCTAAAATGAAGAACCCATTGGATATTAAGCCCATTGGGCCCGCAAAAATTCAAGCCAAGCCCACGTGAATAGTGCCGAGGGTGGAAATTACCCTTTTGCCCTTTTTGAAAGTAAGATATTTTGAAGTTGCATTAATGGGCTTAAGACAATAACATTAAAGGCTTGCAAGAAAACTTCTTCTTCTTTTCTTCTTCTTTGTGGCCAAATGCTCCCCCCTTGCTCTCTCCTTATCCCTTTATTTCCTTGTCTCATTTAATTTGATCAAGTTGTCTTGATTTGCAAGAAGACAAGTGAGATATTTTTGGAAATTTCAAGGATAAGATAAGGGCAAGACAACTCTCTCTTTCTCTCTTTCACTCTCTCTTTCCTCTCAAAATTCGTAGCTCCCTCCTCTCTCCCCCATTTTCACCCTTTTTCCTTCTTGTTTCACACCATTCACCTTGCCGCCGCGCTACCCAAGATGTACCATGAAGCCGTGCCCTTGCCGCCGACGTTTAGGCTGCTGTCACCAAGCCGTACCGCCGCGCCGAGCCTATACCGAATCGCCGTCCGCATGCCGCGCCAAGTTGAGCAGCCATTAATACCCATTTTCCGTCTACGCGCCGTCACCGAGCCACCACCACCATCGTCTTCGCGTCATCGCCACTATCATCGCCGTAGTAGCCGTCGCCGTTAAACGGTGAGTTAACTCCCTAATCTTTGAATAGGTTGTTAATTGCACTTAGGGTTAGTTTAAGGTGCAATTAGACTTTTAACCATGGTTGGGTTAAGTTAAACCATGGTTGGGTTAAGTTAACCTTGGTTAGGTTAGTTAACCATAGTTGGGTTAATTAACCATAGTTTGGTTAATTAACCATGGTTGGGTTAAATTTTCTATATATACATGGCAAGTTTTTAAGATGAAAATTGCCTTGGAAAAAATAAGAGTAATATGCTTTGTGAGTTTATAGTAGAAAAGAATATATTTTGACATGAAAATGAGAATTGTTGTGGTGCCGTGTTGAAATGCTGAGTGTTATGCTTTGGAACCAAGTATTTGATTCGAAAAATGAGGCACGTGGAGTTTGGCATGAAAAGCATGTTCGTGTGATCACGTGTGATTTATTTATTGCATTTTTCGTGTGAAAATGGCAATGAGCATGACATATGGCATGAGCACGTATCGTGAGTGCATTGACAATAAGAAAAGAAGAAATGAGATTTGAATGCCTGTATGCTCGTGTGATCATAAAGTGTATGGACCCTCAATAGTGATTGGGGATGATGCTCGTGTGATCAAAATCCTAGCAGGGCAGGATCGGGTTCCGCAGGGCTAGGACGATGAAGATCTATCGGATGCCTGACTGGGTCGGATGACGAATTGTGGTGGAGGCCAGACCGATTCTCCTTCGAGAATGTTGTCTGCCTATGGGGAGGGGACGTTGTCGCGCCTGATGATTTTAGGGCGATGCCCAATCATGCCGGAAGTACCTTGCATGGAGAAATCCATGGGTCTTGATAGTGCCTTGCTCAGACTGATCCGTGTGTCTTGGCAGGGGCCTTGCGTGGTCTAATCTGTGGGTCTTGGCAGGAGTCTTGCGCGGACTAATCAGTAGGTCTTGACATAAAATTGGAATACGCCCAGATGTATTGTGCATGAGGGATAGTGCTGCATGTTCTGATTGCCTTGGCTGATGCATTATTTTTAGAGTGCTATTATAACTGATAACATGTAGGGCGTATGCATGTGCCAAGGCAAGGTAAGAATGCCTGTGAATTGTCTGTTGATTGGTGAGAGTCATCGAACCTAATATAGATTGTTTAGAGCGAGGATCGCTCGCTATTGATCTGCTGTCGACATCGAGTTGCATGTATAGAGTATGCTCTGAGTGAATCAGCACCCTATGCGAGGCTTAGGTTGTTACCTTGTTGAGATTTTTATCTCACTCGTTGTTGTTAACCATTTTTCAGGGCCATAGATCGAAAAGTTGGCAGGTGTGGTTCGAGGTGCTCTCGTGTAGAGGAGATAGGTTAACCCGACCCTCGGTCTCTTTTTGTTGGTCGTGTAGGAAGTGGCCCGTAAGTAAGGGCTTGTAACTATAGATTTCCTAGGGTTAACATGTTCATAAATAAAAAGGCATGTTTTTGTAATGCTGTTTTTCCTTCTATCCCTACTGTCGGGTGTTGTTCTTCGTTTTCGCATACGCAATTCAAAAGATAAAATGAATGGGTTGCCGACGCGTCCTAGGACGTCGTATTTAATGACCCAAGAGAAGAGATGAAATGAGATGGTCGCGCGCTCGAGGGTCAGGGCGTGACATCCCAGTTTAATAGTATCAGAGCATGGTCATAACTTGGAGTGATAAGGTGCACTGGGATTTTGGGATAGTTAGTAGGAAAACACCCCGTGCTTGTGATCGTTGATTGAGTGAAGTCTCTAGTTTCTAGGCTTATTGATCTCCTTATTGATTCGATTTTGAGGCTGGTGTAGTGGAAGTTCCCGACCGATTTTCTTGATGATGGATTTGTGTACAAATGATGTAGTTCATGGTTGGTAAATTGATTGAGGAATCTGTGAAGATGGAATGTGGTTTAGGCTTGAATTGTGATTGAGGACTCTTGATTTTGGTGAGTTTTGGGAGCTCGTTGAAGTGAAGTTCTTAATTGATTTGTGGATTATGAAATTGTAAGAGTAGGTTGTAGTTCTAGGCTTGAATTGTTGAGGATTCATTAGGAATATGATTGTGGGCATTGAAATGTTGCAGTTAGTTCATGGATTGAACGAATTCTGGAGTTGGTGTTCTCAAGGTTGCCTTAAATTAGAGAAACCGTGGAAGTATGATATAATTTTAAGTTTGAATTGGTGAGAAGTCATTGGAATCACCATATGGGGTATGGAAGTGCTGATATGGACTTTTGATTTGGCTGACTTTGAGGTCGATGATCTCGGATATTCTAAATTGGGAGGAACCGTAAACCTCATTTGGTTCTTTGAGATTAGTTTAGTTGAATCAGCACTTAAGGCAAGTTTTGTTATTGGATGACATGCTGAATTGATGTGGTTCGGTAAGGAAGATGTGTGGAATGAGTACATGGCACATGGCATTGGATGTACATGGGATCGTATATATGAGATAAATGCCCAAGGTGTGCGAAAAGGAGTGAATTAAGTGTCACTTATGTCATGCTGTGTGAGAAACATTTTGATTGAGATGAGGCATGTGATTTATGATTATCTCTATTACTAGTTGCATAGGTTAGGGCAAACCGTGAGGCTCGGTATGAGACGAGTCAAGCGGAACACCTACAAATCGTGGGGCTCAGTATGGGACGAGTCAAGCGGGACTCCCTTCGTATGTGTGTTGTTTGGGGACGAATCAAGCGAAGGCTGGTGGACCTTTAACAGCCCGGTCCGATAAGGGCAGGGAGTGATCGCCGGGGCGAGAGAGCTTGGACAATGTGCGGCTCCTAACAGGCTTCTAGGATGGCGAAGGGGGCAGGAATGAACCAAACCGCACATCGAAAAAGGTAGGTATAAGTGTTAAAAACGCATAGAATGATGGTTGAAATGGGAATGTCATTTGAGGTTGTGAAAGAAGTATCTTCGGAGATAAGAGCCTTGCGCGGACTGGTGAATAACCGGCGTAATCCATGTGTCTTGGCTTAGAAGAGATCACACTAAACTAAGGCAGTATGGAACATGAGTCCTTAGCTTTTGTAGCACCATGTGTGCAGGTCAAGTCTTGATTTTAGTTTGCTTGTCTGCTTTGAGATTTGCAAGATGAATGTTAGTTGTGTGCTGTTAACATGCATTAGCGATCAAGTGTTTTTGATTATTTTGTGTAATTTTGGGTGATTTTTAGATGCTCTAGTGTAGATTTTCATAGAGAATTGAAGTGCCTTCATGTGATAATGGATATGGCATGATTTAGAAGTGTTTATATGTTGATTTGAGTGAGAAAAATGCAAGTTTGTGGGCTGTTCTTAAGGGAATCCGAAAGTGAGAATTACGATGTTATAATTCAATATGTGATGTCATGTGTGGATAATGTGATTCATAATGTCACTCGGTACTTTATGAGGTCATATGAAGACTTTTGTGGCAATGTGATGTCACAATGTGAATTATTAGGTCATTTGTGATTTTTGTGAACTTATGATGTCATTTAGAGAATTTATGATTTATGATGTCATAATGTGAATTATTATGTCAAAAAAATAAAAATAAAAATAAATTTTTATGCAATGTGAGTAGGGTATGAGCATTGATTTCGTGGCTCGATTAATTAATCATACGATCCAATATTGATCTTGCATCCTTAATTTAATATCGTATGATTTGACTTCGATCGCATGATTTTATACGCTGGTCGCGTGATTATTGTTGCATTTCCATGATAGTTTGATGAAACCAAGTGATCATTATTACCCTGAGGCGTGTTTATGGGGGGTTAAGAATTGAGCCTGAGGCGTTTTACGCGGGCCACCCTGATGCGTGTTGACGCGGGGTATAATTGAGCCTGAAGAGGCCAACTGTCGTACACCTAAGGCGTGAACTTTACGTGTGTTGTGGCGAGTCGCACACCTGATGCGTTTTACGCGGGTTGTTGCGAAGACCTGAGGCGTATTTACGCGGGTCAGACCTGAGGCGTGTTTACGCGGGTCAAGAAATATCGGAACGTCGGGGTGAATCATGCATCAATTTGTGCATATTGTGCTTGTGAGCATATTGTCCGTTGAGTTGATATGTGCTTTATGCCATGTTTCGATAATAATTAAATTCTTTGATGCCATAAGTTCACTTGTATTATTACCTCGTTCGTTTAATTAGATTTTGGTTAGGACATGATATTAGGGTATTCTAAAAGTACGCTTTACCCTAGTCGAACTTAGAAAGTAGACTTATTGAGATTTTATATCTCATTCGTTGTTTTTAAACCATTTCAGACCCACGTCCGTGATATGAATTCTCCACCTCAACGTTTTGGTGTACCCATGGATATGGAGTCCATGGAGTCGAGGTACCCGATAGGCGAGAATATAGAATATATTAGGATAAGTAGTACCATATAGGTTGATGAAGGCGAGGCATACTAGAAGCCTCATACCTTTTTGGCTTGGTTTTATCGAAATAGAGATATGACTGTTGGTCCCCTCCGCGGTTATGACATTTTGTATGAGGGAGTAGGCGAGTGGGATCCGATACAAGCCGCCCCACCTGATGGCGTTGTAACAAGCCCGGACACCTGTCTCGAGGATTCTGACCTGATAGAACTTGAGCCAGTGGAGCCAGAGTCTGAAGTTCGGATTATTGAGCCGAGTTCTGACTCGGAGTCTATGGAATTCGACCCGTTAATAGGACGACGGTGGAGATTAAGAGTTTGGATGGCTCGTGACCCGTTTTTGAGAATCGTAGGAAATGAAATAATTAGACTGACTGCACCATTGACCCCGTTTTGACTTGTGTAGTACCGTAGACCTTGGCCTCTAGTGAGGTTTGTAATTACGTTTGTTTTAAACAAGATCCTTTCTCCTTATCTGCCATTCCATATGATGTTTATTGTACGGAGTGTGTAATTGCTTCCGCATGTGCATCTTATCGTTATCTCGTGTAGGTCGGCAACAAGCTTGGAATGTCGCATTTCTTATCGACCGTAGCAGGAAGTCGACGAACTCGTAGGTTTTGGGGCGTGACACTTGTTAAGAATGTATTGGAGATTATTATTTGGTGGATTTAGGAAAGATCAGTTCTGAAGTTATGTCATTGAAGAATTTTATTCGAGGAATTAGTTAAGTCATGAAAAGTATTTGAAGGTTTTGTATCCAAGGTGAGAATTGATCGACACGAATTTTCAATTGGATAACAAGGTGTTCATAAGCTACGTCTTGATCAAGATGATAGGAATCTTGATGAATTAGTCAATGACTGAGGAAAAGTTCAGATGATAATGGTTGTGAAAGGCGCCATATAATGTGATTTGATAGATATATGACAAGTTCGAATTTAAATGTCGACAAATAATATTGGATACTAGTATTAGAAAAATTTCTGTAAACGTGTGACATTTTGAGGATCTTAGAGACATTCAAGAATAGATGAACTAAACACATGGAATATAAGTTCAGAATTAATATGGTGGAGTAAGAATTGTGGAAGTCATAATTTATGATTTTAGAACGAAAGTATTGATCCTTTAGCGATAAGTTATGATCATTGTCATGATAAGCTATGATATGTTGATAAAAGGTTCAGATTTTAAGAATTTCATCGGGATCAGTTGAGAATTTCAGTTTCTGATTTTGATTTATACTCGAGGCATTGATAAGGACTTGTTATATATCTGAAGGTCTTGATACAAAGAGTCTTGGTGTATCGATTTGAGGATAGTAATGCGGGATTGAAAGTGTGTAATCATTATGAGATGATCTTGTCTTGGAGAATTAAGAGTTAATTATCCGATGGTGCTAAAGGGATAAATTTTGAGATAAGGTTATCAATGATCCTTTCTTGAGGTGTTAGCAAGGACATGAAAGGTATTTGAAAAGTTTTGTAGCAAATAAGAATTGATTTGCACAAGTCCGCAAGGGTATAGGATGCAAAAAGGAGGAGATGGCAACCGAAGTTGCCGCCTCCAAGTTTCGAACCAGGGTGTCGGACCATTTGTTCATTCCCGAATACCACTCGATCGAGGCACGTGCAATGAGACTGAAGCGCCAAAATTTTTATTTAAAGAAACCGACACGTGATTGACTTGATCTTTCACAGTTCTCGAAGACATAGAAGGAGAATACTCGATAGTCAGAAAGGATTTGAGCTTACAAGCTTTGCCTTGATCTTTAGGATGTCATTAGTGAATGAGCCAAGTAATGATTTAAATTTCGAGGACGAAATTTCTTTAAGAGAGGAAGAGTTGTGACATCCAGATTTCGGCTCGCCTGTTTAATACGCAGAGAATAACATTTGAAAATGTTATTTTATAATGTCTATAGTCGATGGAATTGAACCATAAATTATAGTCTAATGAAGAGTATTGGACGTTCCGTTTTCGATATTTCAAAATTTATCAGTAAACCCTAAATTGTCCGAAAAGAGACGGTAAGCTGAAAATTAAGGATTAGAGAAATGTTTTGGACGTGGCACGAACCAACGGGCCTATTTTCTATTATTTTCGAATTTCAAGAGGTCCGATAATAGAAAATGACCGTTTTGCCCCCGAAAGCCCATTTTGGCCTAAAATGAAGAACCCATTGGATATTAAGCCCATTGGGCCCGCAAAAATTCAAGCCAAGCCCACGTGAATAGTGTCAAGCCCACGTGAATAGTGCAGCCTATGAATAGTGCCGAGGGTGGAAATTACCCTTTTGCCCTTCTTGAAAGTGAGATATTTTGAAGTTGCATTAATGGGCTTAAGACAAGGACATTAAAGGCTTGCAAGAAGACTTCTTCTTCTTTTCTTCTTCTTTGTGGCCAAATGCTCCCCCCTTGTTCTCTCCTTATCCCTTTATTTCCTTGTCTCATTTAATTGGATCAAGTTGTCTTGATTTGCAAGAAGACAAGTGAGATATTTTTGGAAATTTCAAGGATGCAATCTTGGATAAGATAAGGGCAAGACAACTCTCTCTTTCTCTCTTTCACTCTCTCTTTCCTCTCAAAATTCGTAGCTCCCCCCACTCTCCCCCATTTTCACCCTTTTTCCTTCTTGTTTCACACCGTTCACCTTGCCACCGTGCTATTCAAGACGTACCATGAAGCCGTGCCCTTGCCGCCGACGTTTAGGCTGCCGTCACCAAGCTGTGCCGCCGCGCCGAGCCTGTACCGAACCGCCGTCCGCACGCTGCGCCAAGTCAAGTCGTCGTTAATACCCATTTTCCGTCTACGCGCCGTCACCGAGCCACCACCACCATCGTCTTCGCGTCATTGCCGCCGTCGTCACCGTAGTAGCTGTAGCCGTTAAACAGTGAGTTAACTCCCTAATCCTTTAATAGGTTGTTAATTGCACTTAGGGTTAGTTTAAGGTGCAATTAGACTTTTAACCATGATTGGGTTAAGTTAACCTTAGTTAGGTTAGTTGACCTTGGTTAGGTTAGTTAACCATAGTTGGGTTAATTAACCATAATTGGGTTAATTAACCATAGTTGGGTTAGTTAACCATGGTTAGGTTAATTAACCATGGTTGGGTTAAATTTTCTATATATGCTTGGTAAGTTTTTAAGATGAAAATTGCCTTGAAAAAATAAGAGTAATATGCT
Organism: Metrosideros polymorpha var. glaberrima; assembly: GCA_001662345.2. Lineage (NCBI taxonomy): Eukaryota > Viridiplantae > Streptophyta > Magnoliopsida > Myrtales > Myrtaceae > Metrosideros > Metrosideros polymorpha. Next base: position 13,888,527 of record BCNH02000006.1, on the reverse strand, counting down.
TTGTGAGTTTATAGTAGAAAAGAATGTATTTTGGCATGAAAATGAGAATTGTTGTGGTGCTGTGTTGAAATGCTGAGTGTTATGCTTTGGAACCAAGTATTTGATTCGAAAAGTGAGGCACGTGGAGTTTGGCATAAAAAGCATGTTCGTGTGATCACATGTGATTTATTTATTGCATTTTTCGTGTGAAAATGGCAATGAGCATGACATATGGCATAGCACGTATCATGAGTGCATTGACAAAAAGAAAAGAAGAAATGAGATTTGAATGCCTGTATGCTCGTGTGATCACAAAGTGTACGGACCCTCAATGGTGATTGGGGATGATGCTCGTGTGATCGAAGTCCTAACAGGGCAGGATCGAGTTCCGCAGGGCTAGGACGATAAAGATCTATCGGATGCCTGACTGGGTCGGATGATGGATTGCGGTGGAGGTCAGACCGATTCTCCTTCGGGAATGCCGTTTGCCTATGGGGATGGGACATTGCTGCACCTGATGATTTTGGGGCGATGCCCGGTCGTGCCGGAAGTACCTTGCGTGGAGAAATCCATGGGTCTTGGTAGTGCCTTGCTTAGACTGATCCGTGTGTCTTAGCAGGGGCCTTGCGCGGTCTAATCTGTAGGTCTTGGCGGGAGTCTTGCGCGGACTAATCCGTGGGTGTTGACATAAAATTGGAATACGCTTGGATGTATTGTGCATGAGGGATAGTGCTGCGTGTTCTGATTGCCTTGGCTGATGCATTAATTTTAGAGTGCTATTATAACTGATAACATGCAGAGCGTGTGCATGTGCCAAGGCAAGGTACCTGTGAATTGTCTATTGATTGGTGAGAGTCACCGAACTTGATATAGATTGTTTAGGGCAAGGGTCGCTCGCTATTGATCTGCCGTCGATGTCGAGTTGCATGTATAAGGTATGCTCTGAATGAATCAGCACCCTGCGTGAGGCTTAGGTTGTTACCTTGCTGAGATTTTTATCTCACTCGTTGTTGTTAACCGTTTTTCAGGGCCATAGATCGGAAGGTTGGCAGGTGTGGTTCGAGGTGCTCTCGTGTAGAGGAGATAGGTTAACCCGACCCCCGGTCTCTTTTTGTTGGTCGTGTAGGAAGTGGCCCGTAAGTAAGGGCTTGTAACTATAGACTTCCTAGGGTTAACATGTTCATAAATAAAAAGGCGTGTTTTTGTAATGTTGTTTGTTATGTTGTTTTTCTTTCTATCCCTACTGTTGGGTGTTGTTATTCGTTTCTGCATGCGCAATTCAAAAGATAAAATGGATGGGTCGCCGACGCGTCCTGGGACGTTGCATTTAATGACTCAAGAGAAGAGATGAAACGGGATGGTCACGCGCTCGAGGGTCAGGACGTGACAACAATAGCGCGGCTTGGCTTGGTGAGTGGACAGCGGCGACGGCGATCCGATTGGTGGCAAGGGCACGGCACGGCGATGGACGGCATTAGCAAGGTGAGGGGCGGCGGTGAAGGAACAGAAAGAGAGGAAAAGGAGAGAGAAAGCGGAAAAAGAGAGTGGCATAAGAGAGAGAGAGAGTAATGGCCAATCTTCCAAAATCCATCTTCTTCACCAACTTTGCATTATTGATACCACATAAATGCAACTCCAAATTTTATCCAATTTAGCTTATAGAATCCAAGACAATCTTAAAGCAAATAATTGAAGAAAGAGAAAGAAGAAAGAGAGAGATTGAGAGAGAGAGAGAGAGGAGGGGGTGGCCAACTTAGGGAAAAAAGTGAATAAAGACTTCTTGTCCAAGCTTTAATTAAGCTTGTCTTATGGCCATTAAAAGTGTTCCTTAAAGTCAAAGTTTCTAGAATGGGTATTCAGGTAATTCCACTCTTGGCACTATTCACGTGGGCTTGGACTTGAATTTAATGGGCTTAGTGGGCTCGATAACCAATGAGCTCCTTATTTGGGCCAAAAATGGGCTTTTGAGGGCAAAAATGTAATTTCCTCTGATTGGGCCTCTTGGTGGCCGAATTTAATGTGGAACAAGGCCCATTGATTCTTCGCAAGCCCGTGAGTTTTATTTGGTTCTCAATTTTCGGCTTACCGTCACTTATCCAAAAAGTTAGGATTTACCAATAAACTTTAAGATTTCGATCAAGTAATATCCAATGGTTATCTCTCAATTCTCTAAAGTCGAACGCTATTCATCGAATTAGAATTCGTGGTTAAAATCCATCGGATTCTATCTTAATACATTGGTCGAAATTTAGGGATATCACAACTCTTCCTTCCTTATAGAAATTTCGTCTTCGAAATTTAAATCATTACATGACATCCTAAAAGAAGATAAGGATATCGGCGCCTCATTATCTCTTCACTTTCCCACGTTGCTCCCTCTATTCCGTGATATTGCCAAATCATTTTAACCAAGGAAATCGTATTATTCCATAGCACATGCTCTTTTCTGTCCTTTATCTTCACTAGTCATTCCACGTACAACACTCGGTCGTCTACTTCTATTTCCTCAAAATTAAGCACGTGAGCCGAATCAGGCTCATACGTCCTCAACATAGATACGTGAAAGATACCATATACTTGAGCAAGTTTCAGTGGCAACGTGAGACAATAAGGCAAAATCCCAATTCGTTCCAAGATTTCAAAAGGTCTAATATACCGCAGACTCAGCTTTCCTTTTTTGCCGAATCACGAAGTACCTCGTATCGGTGATACCTTGAGGAATACATGATCATCTACTTGGAATTCTAATGGTATATGCCGCTTATCTACGTAACTTTTCTGGCAACTTTGGGCTATCTTAAGTCTTTCTCTAATAATCTTGATAGCATCCAATGATTGTTACACTAACTCAAGACTCGTGATCTTTCGTTCACTAACTTCGTCCCAACAAACCAGAGTCCTATAGGCCCTACCACACAACGTTTCAAATGGGGCCATTTTGATGCTTTGTTAATAGTTGTTATTGTAGGTAAACTCAACAAGATGAAGTTCTTCCTTCCAACTTCCTTTAAAATCTAAAACACATGCTCCCAACATATCCTTAAGCATTTGAATTGTTCTCTTTGATTGGTCATCCGTCTGCGGATGATAAGCTGTGCTTTATTGTAACTTTGTTCCTAAGACAATCTGCAAGCTTTTCCAAATAGTGGTAGTGAACTTGGGATCTCGATTTGATGTGATCGTCACTGGCACTCCATGAAAACGAACAATTTGTTACATGTACAAGCCAGCATATTTATCCAATGTGATATCCTTTCGTACGATGATAAAATGTGCAGACTTCATTAGTCTATCAACCACAACCCAAATGGAATCGTTACCTTATTGACTCATTGGTAATCCCATCGCAAAATCCATTGTGATATGCTCTCATTTCCATTCTGAGATCTTGAGAGGTTGTAGCAGTCCACCAGGTTTGCAATGCTGCGCTTTTACTTATTGGTACGTTAAGCACTTAGCCACGTGCTTAGCGATATCGGCCTTCATGCCATTCCACCAATAATATTGCCTCAAATTCTAATACATCTTTATACTACTCGGATGAATGTTGTAGCTACTACGATAGGCTTTTGATAAGATTTCCTCCTTAAGCCTTGTATAATTAGGCACGCACAATAGCCCGCGGAATCTCAATATTCCGTCCTCAGCTACTTGAAGATCAACTTTCCTCTTCGCTGAATCCTCTTTCAAAATCTTTTGGATTGCTTGATCTGTTGATTACAAGGCTTTAATCTTTGCCTGCACCTTTGGTTCAATCCTTAGAGTAGCCACGAGACTCGATAGGTGGCTTTCTTCAAACTTAAAGTTTGAATCTCGCACTTCTTCAAGAAGAAGCCATTCTTGGACCATCATTTGCGCAATCGTTAACTTTCAACTAAGTGCATCAGCCACTTTGTCGGCTTTACCAAGATGGTATAGAATGTCACAATTGTAATCCTTGAGAAGCTCCATCCAACGTCGTTCTCTCATGTTCAACTCTTTTTTAGAGAATAGGTATTTGAGACTTTGATGGTCGATGTAAACCTGAAACCTTTCTTCGCATAAATAATGTCTCTAAATCTTGAGAGCAAAGACGATTGCTGCTAATTTTAAATTATGCGTCGGATAGTTCAACTCATAAGGCCTTAACTGATGGGACACGTATGCAACCACTCTTCCATGTTGCATTAGAACGCAACATAATCCCTTAAACGACGCATCACTATAGATTTCATAACCTCTTGGACCAGACGATATTGTCAAAACAGGAGCCGTAGTTAGCTTATGCTTAAGCTCTTGAAAACTATGCTCACACTTATCTGTCCATTCAAACTTCTCGTCTTTCTTTAGCAATCGTGTTAGACGCATAGCTATCATAGAAAACCTTTCCACGAATCATCTACAGTAGCCTGCCAATCCCAAGAAACTCCGAATCTCCATTATAGTCGTTAGCCTTGACCAATCCATAATCACTTCAATCTTGGTCGAATATACGGAAATTCCTTCGCCAGAGATTACATGTCCAAGGAAAGCTACACAAACTAACCAAAACTCGCACTTACTGAACTTAACATACAGTTTATGCTCTCGAAGGGTCTGCAGAATTGTCCTCAAGTGTTGTTCATGTTCCTTATGACTTCTCGAGTACACGAGAATGTCGTCAATGAACACAATCACAAATCGGTCCAAATACTCCTTGAACACACGATTTATTAGATCCATAAAAGCAGTAGGGGTATTTGTTAGATCAAACAGCATTACCGTAAACTTATAATGACCATAACGTGTACGAAATGCCGTCTTCGGTATATCCTTCTTCTTGATCCTCAACTGGTGATAGCCCGTCCTTAGGTCTATCTTGAAAAATACTGAAGCTCCTTGAAGTTGGTCGAACAAATCATCTATCATTGGCAACAGGTACATATTTTTTACCGTCACTTGATTGAGTTGCCAATAATCGATGCAAAGACACAATGATCAATCTTTCGTTCTCACAAATAGAACTAGCGCTCCCCAAGGCGATGCACTAGGGCGGATGAATCCCTTATCCAACAATTCTTGTATCTGCACTTTTAATTCCTTCCATTCTGACAACGCCATGTGATACGATGCTTTGGAAATCGGCTCCGTTTCAGGGGTTAACTCAATCATAAAATTTATTTCCCTTTTAGGGGTAATCTAGGCAATTCTTTTGAAAAGACATCGAAAAAGTCCCGCACTACAGCAATGTCATCTATCTTTAGTTCCTTAACCAATGTATTGACCATGGTTGCCAAATAACCCCAGTGACCACTATCCAGCAAGGTTGTTGTGACATTCTGAATTTCGACCCATTTCGAAGCTTATAAATGAATGAAATATCAATCGATGTATATCAGTAAATCTCGCTCAGAATTGATCACTCTTGAGTTAACTAACCCAAGGGGAAAGGCTAATGAGAAATTAAGTACGTGGACCAAAGAACTCGACCCTAGATTAACAACTTGACCAAAAGGATTGCCGAGGGAACATCCTATGCCATCATAGGCCGTTCAAAGATTGGTTTTAGAATGATTTGCTAGCATTATATTATTGGTCCGTGGGTGATTCCGTACGACTAGAGTATAATTTGCGAATTAACCTAAACCAGATTTCTAACGAACGCGACCTTTGGAACCAACAATTGACCCTCGCAATTACATGACAATCAAAGTCGCCATGGTTTGAATAACTTTAAAATATGACGATGATCACGGGTCGATACGCGTAAAACCCTAAAAGCCACCCCGTTAGTTCGAGACGCCTTGAAATTACTATTCATGGATTTTAGTCATGAATTGAACTTCGAAATTGGACGTCGATCATTCGAGAATTTCGACAATGAAACATTGGAATCGTCTCGTCGAGACTTTTTGAATATGGGGTCGTTCCGAGGTAGGTTGGAAATCGGTGATTAAGGGAATTAATTTAGAAATTCCTTGCACCCCGAATTTAGGCTCATTCCTTAGATTTTTTATTGAGAGCACATTTAATTTTTGGCCTCTCCCCCTATATGACTGAAACTTTATGGCATTAATGCCTTCAATGTGCTTTTTTTCATAAGAGACAAGAGTGAGATATTGTGGGCCCTCTTCTTTGACTTTTAAGCCACCCATCACCTCTTGTCTTTCTCTCTCCCACTTTGTCACTCAACCTATCACTCATAGCCATCACTAGACTTCCCCTCATGTCACATAGTTGTCTTTTCTCATAAACCCCACCAAAACTTTCCAAACAAGACAAAATGAAGCCCAAGACCACCTCATTCTCTCTCCCCTCTCATAATTTCAAATTTCACTCTCTCCCACTCACTCTCTCTCTCATTTTTCTCTTCCTTCTCCCCTCTTGTTTGGTCATCACCACGAGCCACCGTGCACCTCACCATCACGCCCTATACCTACCACCACCATGAGCCACCTCAGCCCGTGACCGTCGTGCACCGCCATTCGCCCAGGAAGCCAAGGACCCTGCCGGACTAACTTGTGCCGTGAGCTCTAGGGGTGATTTTGAAGACTTTTCTTGCTTGGATCTTTAGTGAGTCATCCCTAAACCTATGTTAGTACTCTAGGTTACTAATAGACAAGTATGGATGAGGTTTTGAGGCTTTTTATGGGTTGTTCATAGTGGGAGTGCAAGGGACCCGAATTTGCACTATATGAGATTTTCATGTTGGATGACTTGTAGGCTTGAAATAATGATATTTAGGTGGTTATGAGCATGTTTGGTTTAGGTTTTGTTGAAATCTAGTGGCTGTTTGGGTGCGTGAATAGTACCGCCGAATTTATGCCCTATGAAGTGTTTTGTGCTTGATATTTGTAAGTTTTATGGAAACGTCTTGTGTGTTGGGCCTTGTGTGATTCGATACTAGATGGTCCATGGGTGACCGAATATGTAAGTGATGTTATCTTGTGTCATGCAAAACGATTATGTGAGTTGTAATTTTAAGACATGCCTTGAGTGCAAGTTGATGTATATGGCCTATTCTTGCATGTTGGTTATCAAATGGCTTGTGTAAGTGTTAATTGAGGGTCTATGTATACTTGGCCTTCTGTGATTATGGGTGATTTGTCAGTGTGGCGAGTGATTGCTAAATGCCGATGTTGGATCATAATGATCTCGGCATTATGAAAGGCTATAAAGAAAGTCGTATAGTAAAAGCCACATATTACTGATTATATGGCCCGATGAGCCGACGGTCCGATGAACCGATAACTTATTATATGGCCCGATAAGCCGATGAAAGTACTTTTGCGATATAGCGCGGACCGATGAGCCGATGAAAGTGCTTTTGCGATATAGTGCAGACCGATGAGCCGACAAGATTAATATTATGCTATGGCCAGGGCGCTAAAGTGCGTAGTGATGGTTGGATAACAAGATTATGACTTATATGTCATGAAGGTTGGATAACGAGAATTGAGTTTTGGATGGAAAGCACTGTTTGCGAATCATGGAATTATTTTATGCCTTAAGAATGAAGCTTATCTCTAATCAAGTGCTTATGAGTTTGTAAACTGCTTTTGAATTGAAAATTTAAATGTCTGATGTTGTGTCTTCGTTTTATTGGCTCTTGGTCCTGTGAATGCTCGTGGTTAGAACTTGCACGTTGTAAGAGTCTGGAGGTACCTTTGTCCTAGCATAGGGTTAGGTTTGGCTCACTGAGATTTATTCTCACCCCGTCGTGGGATTTATCATTTTCACACCCTAGACCATAAGTATTCCACCTAAGCATTATAGAGTACCGATTTATTTTGAGACGATAATTACTGAATACCCCCTGGTCGAGGGTAAGACATACATCAAAAGAGGGACTTTAGTCTATGTTGACGAGGGAGACCCTTATTAGAAATTGCATATCTACGAGGCATGGTTCTATCGTGATGAGAACGGGATTCAGGTTGGACTCTTGAAGGGTTTTGATGTGCCATTTTGTGTAATCCCGGGTTGGTGCGACCCCGCCCCTTCGGATGGTGAGATGTGTAACCCTACCTTCAAGGTTCAAGCAAGCCAACCGCCTCAACCTGTTCCCACCGTAGATGCCCAAGTCATGGAGCCTATCGCTACTAAAGTCAAGTCCAACCCTAAAGAAGAAGAAGATGCTAGTGATGGCAAGCCCGACGTCTAGGTGCATCTGTGGCATCTTTTTTGCTAACCTCGTAGGGTAGCAGGTGTAGCTTTGAACTAGTGACTGTCTCCCTTTTTCGTCGAACTATGTTGTCGTCTTCCCTAAGTTGTACGCTTTCGTATTCGACTAACTTTGGTTATGTTATGAATCCTTTTAGTCATCTTGTTTATCATATGTATGGAGTTATTTGCACTACCGCATGCATCCTTTATTCCACACTATTTGTTGCCGTCGAAGGATCTTGGTTGTTACGGAATCGAAACGAAAGTTGAACAAGATGTTATCGCGCTCGTTTGGTCCAAAGCGTGACAGTTGTCGCCTTAAGCAACAAAATCAAGGGGATCGATGGGGATCCTCGGTTTCTAATGAACTCGAAACTAACCCTTCCTAATAGGTTAAACTTGATTGATTTATGATGGCAGTCCATCATAGCTCATTGCTTGGTAAGCCAATCCATTCCGATGATGACATCAAAGTCATACATTGCCAAACACAATCAAATCTATATTTTCCTCTTGATCGCCTATGATTATCTTACAACCTGTATATCCTACCGCAGATAATACTTTATCCTTTAACGAGGTAGAGATACTAAGGACCGCTTCCAACGGTTTCAAACTTAATCCCACTAACTCAACAAATTGTTTAGCAATAAATGAGTGCATAGCTCTCGGATCAAACAAAGCATAAGCAATATGATTGTATAAGGAAACCATACCTGTAACGATTGGTGAATCCTTTGCCTCTTTCCTGGTAACAGTATAAACCCTTCATTGCATCAGGGGTCGATTCATATTGTTTTGTGGAGCGTTCCTTAATGGTTGTCCTCCTTGCGACAGTGGTATTGGTGCTCCAAAAGGTCTACGTGGACAATTTCACACTTGGTGGCTATGCTGACCACATCCAAAACAGGCTCTCATCTTAGCAAGACACGAGGTTGTTCCATGTTTTCTATTACAAAATTGGCATATACCAACTAAGTCGTATGTCGGCTTTCCTATGCCATTCTTTCAGTTATGAGGGACATAATACTTTCCTCCAGTCATTGGCCTCTTCCCAAACCGATGGTTGTCCTGATTGGGTGCAAACCGTGATCTAGATGTAGCTGCATGCTCTATCATGTTCCTTTCAATGAGTTGGGCCCTTTCATACAGCTCATCATAATCCTTGGGGTTTAGAGGTACTAACTGGTCCTTAATCTTCGATTTCAGACCATCTCGAAATCTACTCGCTTTTTCCACTAATCCTCAATCAACCTCAGCGCATACCTAGACAGCTCAGCGAACTTTGCCTCATATTGGTTTACTGATAGATGGTTCTAACGAAATCGTTGAAATTTAGCCATCTTTTATTCCTTCACACAGTTCGAGAAATACTTCACGTTAAAAGCTCTAAAGAATGCATCCTACATTGGGACTGTACCTTCAGGAAAAACCCTTCCTTGAGTAGCTTCCCACCAAGAGCTAGAGTTACCTTGCAGTTGGTAAATAGCCAGCGTCACTTTGTCTTCCTTCGAGCACCTCAGCAATGCAAAAACCTTTTCTAACTCTTTGATCCAGAGAATTACAGCCTCAGGATCTCCCACTTAGGTGAACTTTGGCGGCTTAAGCTTTAGAAACTGCTCAATCAACATATGCATCAGTTGGTCGCCATTCCTGTTCCTAGCCAATGGGACTTCATTGGGCGCGGAGACTGCAGCAGTAGCATCAGCTTGATTCTGAGCTTATTGCTCCATGATATTTTCAATAACTTCCAAAGCTTGAAGAATCCTATCCAGCTTGGGATCCTCTTTAGTCGCCCTTCCTCTGGGCACTCTGGCATTGCGGTTGCTCATCTCGCAAGAATCTTACGAAATCCTATGTGTCAAATTTCGACATGAAATTAGAACTCAAGAACAATGTTCCTAAAAATCAATCAATAATCACAAGCACTAGGGTTTGTCCTAACGAACTATTCCAAAACCCAACGCACCTTATCACTCCAGGTTATGACTATGCACTGATACCAATAAAACGGGGATGTCACGCCCCGGCCTTTCGAGTGCGCGATGATCCCGATACTTGTCTTGGGTCATTTTGAATGTGACGTCCCAAGATGCATCATCAACCAGTTTATTTTATCTTTTGATTAACACAAGAGGAAACAATTAATAACCATCCAAACAATCACGACAACAGGGATAGCAGGAAAAATAGCAGAACTACAATCGTTAGCAAAACACACACTTTATTTATATACTTGTTAACCTTAGGAAGTTTGTTTGTACAAGCCCTCACTACGGGCTACTTCTTATTAAGACCATAAAAAAGATACCGGGGGTTGAGTTAACTTATCTCTGCTAAGTCGAGGTTACACCAAAAAGTTCGCACTACAAGCTCGATCTAGAGGATGTAGTAGTCGAGAGGAGACTCAAGATCGCTCTCCTCATCCGAGTTAGATTCTGGATCTTCCACAACGCCGTTAGGAGTCTCTATATCCATCGGATCCCACACTTCCTCGCTTGGAGCTCCACCTCTGCAAGACCCTCGAAACCCCTCAAAGGACCAAAAAGGGCATCAATGTGGCAAAGAAACCATGCCTTAAATCAATGGGGTATCAGGTGCCTCAACCCCTCATCAACTCAAACCATCGTAACATGAAGCTCAAAACTGTAATTCGAACCAGGGACCGGGTATGGCGTTATAACGAGGCTCTGGTCCATGGGAACCCAGAATCGCATGGGTCGTCTATCCATACTACGGGTCTGAAAAGCGGTTGATAACAACGAGTAAGATAAATCTCAGTAAGTTAACAACCTAAGCCTTGTGTAGGATGCTGATTTGCCTAGAGCACAACCTAAACATGCAGCTTATTGTCGATAACAGATTAATAGCGAGCAATTCTCGCTCTACATAATCTATAACAGATTCGAGCAACTCAACTCATTCAATAGACAAAACGCAGGCATTCTTGCCTTGCCTTGTCACATACCCTGCATGATATCAATTATAGCATTCTATAAGCAATACATCAGACGAGGCACAAAATCAGAACTCATAACACAATTTCTCATGCGTAATGCATCCAAGCGTGTTCCAATTTTATTGCCTAGTGATTACGATTGCTTTCGGCCATGGCACAATCCGAAGGTTGGCAGTCTCGACCACTCTAAGCCACAGCACAACCCAAAGGTTGGTGGTCTTCCGGTATGACTGGGAATTGTCTTGCCCCATCGAGCACAACAACATCTCAACCTCCCTTGGAGATAGACAGCATTCCCTAAGGAGCATCGGTCCGGCCTCTACTTCAATCCGACATCTGAACCTCCGTCGAGCATCCGATAAAATCAGGCATCGTCCCCAAAACCTTTAGGGGTCCGTACTCTTTGTGATCACACGAGCATACCAATCATGCATGCCAATTTCATTTCTTCTCATTTAACTAATGTAGGCATGATTCGTACTCATGTCATGATGCGTGCTCATACGTCAAACTTATTGCAATCTTTCACACGTAAAAATGCAATAAAATAATCACACGTGATCACACGGGCATGATTATCCCATCAAACTTTACGTACTTCATTTTTCAAGCATCATTGATTATTCCAACATGTAAAACTTGACATCCAAGCACAACACCTTGTGAATTACTATCTATATGCCAATAATTACATTTGTTTTCAACTAGGAAACAATAGTTCAAGATACAATCATCTTTCTAAAGTAATCCACACCTCAAATCACACAAAAGCATGTTTAGAAATACCACATATCACAAGCACGAGGTACGCTAATTAATAACTTATCAATCAAACCTCGATAGTTTATTGAAGATTCCTCGATAGCTTATCGCCTATTTGACGATAGCTTATCATCCATTTTTCGATAGCATATCACCTAAGTACCGATAGCTTATCATCCCTTTGATGATAGCTTATCACCCAAATGCCGATAACTTATCATCCCTTTAGTGATAGCTTATCATCTTTCCTTTATAGGTTATCACTTCCACTTATCACTATCATTTATCACTTCATGATAACTTATCACTCTTTTCTACTCCACTTATCAAGATAGCCTATCAACTAATCCACCAATAATTAGTTCTAAACCTCACTTAATCTAATCCTAAACGCAATTAACAAACTAACCAAAGATTATGGAGTTAACTCACTAGTTTAACGGCGGTGACGAATAGTGATGAACGGCAAGGGCGCGCCTTAGCTTGGTGCAGCAACAGCATGTTCGACGACACAGCACGGCGAGTGGGCTTGGTGCGGCAGTGAGGGCACGGTGGCACGGCTTAGCTCGGTGAGTGGACGGCAACGACGGCAATTAGATTGGTGGCAAGGGTGTGACACGGCGATGGACGGCGGCGACAAGGTGAGGGGCAACGGTGAAGGAAAAGAAAGAGAGGAAAAAGAGAGAGAGAGGGGAAAGAGAGAGTGGCATGCGAGAGAGAGAGAAAGAGAGAGAGAGTAAAGGCCAATCTTCCAAAATTTATATTCTTCACCAACTTTGCATTATTGATACCACATAAATGCGGCTCCAAATTTTATCCAATTTAGCTCATAGAATCCAAGACAATCTTAAAGCAAATAATTGAAGAGAGAGAGAAAAGAGGGGGCGGCCAACTTAGGGAAAAAAGTGAATGAAGACTTCTTGTCCAAGCTTTAATTAAGCTTGTCTTATGTTCATTAAAAGTGTTCCTTAAAGTCAAAGTTTCTAAAAGGGGTATTTTGGTAATTCCACTCTTAGCACTATTCACGTGGGCTTAGCACTATTCATGTGGCTTGGACTTGAATTTAATGGGTTTAGTGGGCTTGATAACTAATGGACTCCTTATTTGAGCAAAAAATAGGCTTTTGAGGGCAAAACTGTAATTTCCTCTTATTAGGCCTCTTGGTGGCCGAATTTAATATGGAATAGGGCCTGTTGGTTCTTGGCAAGCCAGTGAGTTCTCTTTGATTCTCAATTTTTGGCTTACCGTCACTTATCCGAAAATTTAGGGTTTACCGATAAACTTTGAGATTTCGACGAAATAATATCCAATGGTTGTCTCTCAATCCTCTAAAGTCTAATACTCTTCATCGGATTAGAAATCGTGGTTAAAATCCATTGAATTCGATCTTAGTACATTGGTCGAAATATAGGGATATCACACTGATTTCAATGCTGATGTCTCTACTTTTAGTGATGATATCATTACTTTGAGATGCTGCACAGAAGGTTCCGCTTCTATATTGTTATAACATCATCATCCTCATCATTGTTTGCTCTTTGAAATTCGAGATGGAGATTGTTCTTCAATCAAGCTTATCTTGATTTCAATCTATATAAACTCAATAAGATCTTGCACAAGTAATGTTAAATATATAACATTTCAAATCATATATCATATGCCCATACAATCGAATAAGTCAGAGTAGTATCTGAAAACATATTAAGTATTTTTATTAAGAAACTAATCAAACTTTCATATGAAGTTTTTAAGGGCTTACTCGTATCATTCAAAACATTTTGATATATCTCCAAAAACTTGTGTTTTCAATGAATAGATCAGAATTCCCAAACCTTTGAAAGTAGCACAATCTTTAGGCTAAACAGGAGCAAATGCTGTTGTTTACGAAATTTGCTGCTACTGTTTTTGTTCTTGGAGAGTTGTCAAAGATTGCATGGATGGACTATCTTACTATTTGCATTATCTTGTAAAGACGTGATAATCTTTGCAAGATAGTGAGAACATAAAAAACATACCTTTCTCATTTTTGTCAAGTTTGACTTTTAAATAGAGAAAGATGTTCGGTTGTTCCATCATGCTCATTTCTATATTGTTCTTCATGAAATTGGCAAATTCATTGCATAACAGCTTATTAGCAGATCCAACGATGATATGATCAACGTATAGTAGAATATCATCGTCTCTTTATGAACAATATGTGCCAACTTTACCTTTGTCAAATCAATTATTAATAAGAAAAGTACTTAACCTTTCATGTCACGTTCTTGGTGCTTGTTTGAGTTGATATACATTGTTGATCTTTGCATTGAACTCATTCGTGGTAGTGCTTGAGCATTTCCTTGATGTCTTCATGATGCTCAATCTTGAAAGTCTCAAAATCACTAAGCAAAATGTGTAGAATCATATCCCTTTCTCCATTGATTCCTTCAAGTGTGGCTTTGAGTTGACACCAAATATCTAGCTATCACACAGGAGGAAATACTCATAAATATCAGGTAAGAAATGTACAAAATATGAAGTGAATAGCTTTAAGGAATTAGTGTAAGTCTTCTCTGGATATCGTGATGAACAGGAGCAAGTAAAGCAGGTTGAACAGGAGATCTTGCTGATAATTGAGCTGCTGTGACATTCCGAATTTCGACCTATTTTGAAGCTTATGAATGGATGAAATATCAATCGATGTATTTCAGTAAATTTCACTCAGAATTGATCACTGTTGAGTTAACTAACCCAAGGGGAAAGGCTAACGAGGAATTTAGTACGTGGACCAAAGAACTCGACCATGGATTAACGACTTGACCATAAGGATTGCCGAGGGAACATCCTGTACCATCATAGGCCGTTCAAAGATTAGTTTTATAACGATTTGCTAGTTTTATATGATTGGTCCGCGGGTGATTCCGTACGACCAGAGTATAATTTGCGAATTAACCTAAACCAGATTTCTAACGAATGCAACCTTTGGAACCAAGGATTGACCTTCGCAATTACATGACAATTAAAGTCGCCATGGTTCGAATAACTTTAAAATGTGACGATGATCACGAGTCGATACGCGTAAAACCCTAAAAGCCACCCGTTAGTTCGAGACACCTTGAAATTACTATTCATGGATTTTAGTCACGAATTGGACTTCGAAATTGGACGTCGATCATTCGAGAATTTCGACAATGAAACATTCGAATCATCTCGTTGATACTTTTTGAATTTGAGGTCGTTCCAAGGTAGGTTGGAAATCGGTGATTAAGAGAATTAATTTAGAAATTCCTTGCACCCCCGAATTTAGGCTCATTCCTTAGATTTTTTTTATTGATGGCACATTTAATTTTTGGCCCCCTATGTGACCGAAACTTTAGGGCATTAATGCCTTAAATGTGCATCTTTGTATAAGAGACAAGAGTGAGATTTTTGTGGGCCCTCTTTTTTGACTTTTAAGCCACCCATCACCTCTTGTCTTCCTCTCTCCTACTTTATGTCACTCAACCCATCACTCATAGCCCTCACTAGACTTCCCCTCATGTCACATTGTTGTCTTTCCCCACAAACCCCACCAAAGCTTCCCAAACAAGCCAAGGTGAAGTTCAAGACAACCTCATTCTCTCTCCCTCTCATAATTTCGAATTTCACTCTCTCTTTCACTTACTCTCTCTCATTTTTCTCATCCCTCTCCCTTCTTGTTCGGCCACCACCACCACGACCTCGCCATCCACACCTAAGACCATCGTGAGCCACCTCCACTCG
Source organism: Metrosideros polymorpha var. glaberrima (assembly GCA_001662345.2). Taxonomy (NCBI): domain Eukaryota; kingdom Viridiplantae; phylum Streptophyta; class Magnoliopsida; order Myrtales; family Myrtaceae; genus Metrosideros; species Metrosideros polymorpha. The sequence goes on along the minus strand of BCNH02000006.1, from coordinate 13,872,962 downwards.
TGACCGCTGTTCGCCCGAGAAGCCGAGGACCCCGCCGGACCAACTTGTGCCATGAGCTTAAGGGGTGATTTTAGGGGCTTTTCTTGCTTGAATCTTTGGTGAGTCATCCATAAACCTATGTTAGTACTCTAGGTTACTAATAGACAAGTATAGGTGAGGTTTTGATGCTTTTTGTGGGCTGTTCATAGTGGGAGTGCAAGGGACCCGAATTTGCACTATATGGGATTTTCATGTTAGATGACATGTAGGCTTGAGATAATGATATTTAGGTGATTATGAGCATGTTTGGTGTAGGTTTTATTGAGATTTAGTGGCTGTTTTGGGCGAGTGAACAGTACCACCGAATTCTGCCCTATGGAGTGCTTTATGCTTAATGTTTATAAGTTTTATGGAAATATCTTGTTTATTGGGCTTTATGTGATTGGGTACTAGATGGTCTATGAGTGACCGAATATCTAAGTGATGTTATCTTGTGACATGCAAAAAAATGATTATGTGAGTTGTGATTGTAAGACATGCCTTGAGTGTAATTTGATGTATATGGCCTATTCTTGCATGTTGGTTATCAAATGGCTTGTGTAAGTGTTAATTGAGGGCCTATGCATATTCGGTCTTGTGTGATTATGGGTGAATTGTCCGTGTGGCGAGTGAATGCTAAATGCCGATATTGGATCATAATGATCTCGGCTTTATGAGAGGCTATAAGGAAAGCCGTATAGCAAAAGCCACATATTACTTATTATATGGCCCGATGAGCCGACGGTCCAATGAACCAATAAGTTATTATATGGCCCGATAAGCCGACGGTCCAATGAACCAATAAGTTATTATATGGCCCGATGAGCCGACAGACCGATGAGCCGACAAGATTAATATTATGCTATGGCCCGAGCGCTAAAGCACGTAGTGAGGGTTGGATAGCGAGATTATGACTTATATGTCATGAAGGTTGGATAATGTGAATTGAGTTTTGGATGGAAAGCATTGTTTGTGAATTATGGAATTATTTTATGCCTTAAGAATGAAGCCTAGCCCTAATCAAATGCTTGTGAGTTTGTGAATTGCTTTTGAATTGAAAATGTGAATGTCTGATGTCGTGTCTTCGTTTTGTTAACTCTTGGTCCTGTGAATGCTTGTGGTTAGAACTTGCGTATCGTATGAGTCTAGAGGTACCTTTGTCCTAGCATAGGGTTAGCTTTGGATCACTGAGATTTATTCTCACCCCATCGTGGGATTTACCATTTTCAGACCCTAGATCATAAGTATGCCGCCGAAGCGTTATGAAGTGCCAATGGACCCTGATGAAGAAGAAGCTGCTAGTGATGGCGAGCCCAACGTCTAAGTGCATCTGTGGCATCTTTTTGGCTAACCGCGTAGAGTAGCAAATGTAACTTTGGCCTAGTGACTGTCTGCCTTTTGATCGAACTATGTTGTCGTTTTCCCTAAGTTGTACGCTTTTGTATTCGACTGACTTTGGTTATATTATGAATCCTTTCAGTCATCTTGTTTTACATATATACGGAGTTATTTGCGCTACCGCATGCATCCTTTATTCCGCACTATTGCCGCCGTCGTAGGATCCTGGTTGTTATGGAATCGAAACAGAAGTCGATCGGGATGTTATCACACTCGTATGGTCCGGGGCGTGACAGTTGCTGTTTCATCGATCACATCAACCATAATCATCACAACCATTGCTTTTGTTGCACCTTTCATTCCATATGTGCTAATTGTCGTAAATAAACATATTGATGAGCTAGACAGTAGGTTATAGTTCCTCTTGCTTGTAGAAAGATCGTGGATACGAACAAGATGATCTTCAACCTCTGAGATAGAACAAATTCATTTGTTTAGAAGAATCTATATAAGCATCATTACTAGAAAGTAGGATGGCTCATTTGGATTGAGATAATCTCCTGTTTAAAGAGCTTAATCAAAATAATCAACAAAAATCTTTCAATGCCAAGAAGGAGAAAACATGAATTTTTTAAAGAGGATCTTCAATACTCTCAAAATACAAAGTTGGAAGACTTCAATCCAAAACAAAGAAATCTTTAAATGCAATGAAGTAATTCTAGATTTCATAAATTGAAAGAATGAATTATCACCAAACAGAATTTTGTAAAATATCGCCTCTTGTAAAGTTAGCCAAAACCAGATATTTATGCTTGGAAGAATATACTTCCAATAACAAGCAATGAGGCTCTGATATCAATTGTTGGGGCTAACATTACAATCTAGAGGAGGGTGAATAGGTTGTTTGAGAACTATGAAAAACATTTGCGGAAAATAATAAGTTTAATTTCACACAGCTGGTTAAACCGCAGGTGAAACATTAGGTGAAATATGTGCACGTGCTACTGTTAACAAATAGTGCTGATAATAAATAGGATGTGCTAACAGATAAGAGATAAGAAGATGTACAACTAGATATATAGTGGTTTGGCTTATCCCCAAACCTACATCCACTCTCGAGACTAATAACCATAAGGACGGGTTGGACTGCACTAGTAATATGCTTAATAAATTATAATTGGCAAGTATTAATCCTATTACACGATAGATCACACTATTATGACTCAGCTACTATACTTACTCTTGTACACTTGATCTCTCGCACTATTATCTTACGGCAAGACTATTCCAATAAGATTTCTCAAAGAGAACAAAAAAAAATCAACAAGAGGAGCAACTCAGAGCATATATTCAGATTCTACATTGTGCTATCTAACATTTTGGCCTAAGAGGTCTTCTCTTTTATAGACATTTTCAATCTTCCCGTTGGAGATGCTTCGTAGGTCCAACTAGCCATTAGAGTACCGTTGCTGCTGTCTAGAGAATAGTCACTACCTATACAGCTCATTTTCCTGAACATTTGGAGACTTTTCGAAAATAGCTATTGTAGTTACTACTCCCACGCTAACTATTTCTGACATTGCTGTCAGTCGTCTACTCCTGTTTCTCGATAGACTTCATAATCTTCTAATGTGCAGCTCCTGTCTTTAACGGCTATAATTTTTGACAAACATCTTCACATGATGTTCAGCGAACATTAGGAACCACGTCCTACATTAGCTCCACCAAATAGCCACTTCTAGCTACTGTATTGCTTTGTGGTGCTGTTTTCATTAAAACCTTGTGGACGACTTATGATTAATTATGCAATGATCCTCTTGAGTATCTCAGCTTCCAAAGACGTCACCTTGATGAAAGATTGACTATGATACCTCCAAGTCATCATGAATACCTCATCATCTTCGACTTGTTCTCCTTCTTATCGAGATCCTCATCCTTGTACCTAGTCTTTGCTGAACTCACATAGGTCGATGATGTCATCACAGCCTTCCACCTCATCTTTATAAGGCAGCTATTCTTTGCCATGAATCTACTGCTTTGATAACAATCTGCTGCACCCGATACAGCCACTAATATCGATGCTGATCTTTCTTTTGGTCCTAGTCCATCCAAGCATATTGGCAATCTTAATTCTACCAAGCTGTTAATCTTCACAAGTGTGGTCGTTCCAAGCTTCACGAGGCTTGTTCACCATTACCAAGGTTCATCCAACTGTTCACCTTATCTTGATCCATCCAAGCCATTATGAACATCCCCGTTCTTCTCGGCTTGTTCTCCCTCGATCAAGGTCCTTTCAGCTTATTCACCTTTGTAGAGATCATTCCAACTTGTAGACATCTTCATCACCCAATAACTTGTTCACCTCAGACATCGGCAGAGCTATCTTGATAGTGGTAGAGCATTCCTCAAAGCAAGATCATCTAGTGTTGTGTGACATCATGCATATTGGCTTGTGTGCATGTATCACTTGGTATTATACAACCAATACACACATTAGTAGCCTTTGATTGGCTTTGTCATCATCAAAACAGCATAGGGGATTTTCCCAACAATCACCACATTGGTGATGTTGTCGACGAACTATCGACCTTGCTAGAAGAACCACCCTTGAAAAAGGATGTCCCTCTTGTTAATGATTTAACTGACAATCCCTTGCCCCGCTTTAGTTGTTTCTCCATTTTCGTGGCCAATTTGCAATTATCTTCAAATGACCAATACGATTGAAGTCCAACCAAATCAGCAATATCCTTGTTTAGACCACCAAGGAAACGAGCAATAGTTTGCTCCGGTATCACACCTCATAAGGAGTTGTTCAAACTCCCTAATGTAGTCTTGAACGCTCATTCCACATTGCTGAAGGGAATTCATCTTGAGGAACATGTCTTGCTTATAGTTATTGGGCAAAAGCCTCCTCTTCATAAGTTTCTTGAGTTTTTCCCAAGAACGGATTTGGCTTTTTCCATCACGTGCTCGCTGGTTCTTCAGGTTTCCCCACCAAAGCTAAGCATATTTCTTCAACTTGAGAATAGCAACTTTGCATCGCTTTTCATCCAAGTATGAGTGGAAATCGAATTACTCGTTCGATGTCATGAAGCCAATCAACGAAGTTGTCTAGATTGAGGTTTCCCTCAAATTCTAGTATATCCACTTTTACCTCACAATTAATCTCCTCATGCCTTCTTCTTCTTCTTCTCTAGGCTTTATAATCTGATACACTAGAATGGCTTCAAGTGTTGCTGGATTCATCACTAGAATTTTCAAGAGGACTCGGATCGTCACGGCGTGGTCGATTACCAAGGCCGGTTATGGCTCTTGCCTCGATTTGAGCCTCCAAGAGATTAAGGACTCACTCCATTTGTTTTTGAAGCTCCGTAATGGCACGATTACACCTTTTGTTGTGTGCTTGCTCCAAAGTCAAGTCTCTTGGAGCTGGATCATTCATTTTTTTTTACTAAAAGTATAAAATGGGATAGGAATTGAAATGAAAGAAAGGTAACAAAAGGAATCACCCAAAATGAGTTCAACCTTGCGCTTTGATACCAATTTTGATGCAGTTGCGAATGGAGGGCTAGTGTGTTTCAAGTGATTGCCAATAGATGTATGGATAGATCAGAGTGTATGGGAATATGTATTGAAGGATGAATACAAATGAAGGATAGATTCGATCGACACCAAAATGTAAAGGCAACGCCACCAATTAAGGAAGAAGATCGGGATTGACAAAGTTCACCACCAAGGCCTAAAGGACGCACCACCAACCGAGGATAAAGGACTTCGGGATAGGAAAGCTCACCACCAGGGCCTAGAGGACGCACCACCATCGAGGATAAAGGGCTTTTGACTCATCACTAAGGAGTAATCCACTCTCCATGGATAAAAAAAACTAGGATTAAGAGTTATCCACTTTCCAAAGAAATTCGCTCACACTGAGAAAAATCCTTTGTATTCATATACTCAAATTTGTTATCTATCTTACAATGGAGATTACACCTCTATTTATAGAGTTAAGTTTAAAGAAAAGAAAAGATTCTTCGAATTCCCGAAACTGAATAGACTCTAGGGGATTTCACTTAATTAACACTCTTAAAAGCATCCACACAATCAAGACTCATAAAAAGCTGCAAATACAGAGACCTAAATGCATTCGACTAATTATTTGATGCATTGAAACTTGAAAGGACTCTGCGAATTCATGCACCAACTTGGGTAGCCCAAAAGACATCAACAAAGGTCTCAAACGGCGACAGAAATTGACCAGAATAGCCTTCTGTTATTAGGTAATGGTTTTGGAACTTGAACTCAACAATAAACTTGTAAATTGATGCATATCCAACATGATCGACAAACTTCATTCTTGGACCCACATAATTAAATTCTAGTAGAAGTTAGCCTTTGCTTGAATGATTAGTGAATTAGCTGGTTCAAGTGTCGAATCATGAGTCGGGCTTGAGGACGGATCAATTGGGCCTGATGCTCCCGCATTAATAAAACTATTAATTTAATCAGACAAGTATACTAATCCTTTTAGGACCATTTGACTAGTGGATTGATGCAATAGTTATTGTAACCAAAGCTTGGTAAAAACTGAATGTTTCAGCGGATATCAACCTCCTCATTTTTGTTGGTTGCAATAGTTACCTTCAATCCTCGTAAAAAGAACTCTCAACTTTCTAATTAGTACAAGAACTCTTTAATTAGTACAAGATGAAGCTCTTATCCCATCTCTTGGAATGAGTTTCTTATCTTCTCATCAATCGTTAAATTGCAGTTTAACATAGTTTTGCCCCACAATGTGTTGCGTGAAATTGTGTTGTTTCAATCCCACTCACAATTGTTGAGTTCGAAAGCCCATTCACAACATTTTGGACTCACCCGACGATAGGGTTGGGAGCCTCATGTCGCTGCATTAAGTTCTAGAGTAAGCGAACATGCGGGTCCTGCACTTTAACGACTCGGCTCATTCTCTATGCATCAATCCACTCAAGGAGTATAGGTATTAACTTATGAATGACTTGAGAGAGTCTCTTCCATTCCATGTAAGACTTGGAATGTCACATCCACTATTATAAAAGAAAAAAAAAACCTTGACGTAATTTTTGTCCAAAATTATTTTTTATTCCTATTTTACGTCAATTATAAAGTGACCTTTCAATGTGTTGTACTTGTAACCAAAATAAACGGTGTCAAATTACGTAAATCCCCTCTCCTGATAAAACCGTATCAATAGCATTATCATGTTCACTTCCAAAACCAAACAACAAGATAAAAATGACAACGTTACCTTAAGAGTTGAAATCCTGCCACCCCACAAGAAACAAACAAACAAAAGAACCTTTGACTTCATGGATTTAGGCTGAGCCCATTACAGCTTATGTCAGTCGGAGCTTGGGTCTGAAACCAATATCCGGCCCAGCATATTTTTTGTCAGCATTTCAGCACATTCTTTGCATCAGCAATAAGAAAACTATGCATACTGAGAGTTCGATTGTTTGAAGAAAAATTATTTTAAAAAAATTATTTTTCGAATTTTCAGTGTTTGGATGATGAAAAATTAATCAATTTATAGAAAACGTTTTTCATGGACTGATAACAAGCTTAGATTGAGAGAAAACAACTTTTCATTCTGGTAAGAAGGAAATCACTTCTTAAACCACTAAACAAATGTAAACTAAATATTTTTATGAAAATGATTTTCATGAAAAATATTTTCCTTTATCATGAAGTTTTTAATGTACACAGGATTATTCTTTTTCTTCTTTGGATAATATGGTTTCTTGAACTACTTCTCATTGATTTGACTGAATTGATGTTCTTAACACAATCCATGGCAAGTTATACACAGCGACGACATGTAACCTTAAGATCAAAGGGGGATGTGGATAGGAGATGAGAACTTGCAATTTGTGAGTTTAGGAGGAGCAAAACGAAAAAAAGAAAAAGAAAGAATAAATTTCTCTTGAAATTTCTGGAAAGTTAAGGTTAAGATCATATGTTCCTCTGTCCATGATCTCAGTGGTTCAAGAGCTTGCGATAAATTCATGCATACGTGCTAACAAGGACCTACTAACAAGGTCGGATTTACATTTTGTCATCGCTATAACCACTTCCCAGGACGGATTTACATGGGGCTAGAGCGGGCCTTGGCTAACCCACGTGTCTCCTTTTTACTGGTCAATCGGTTGATCGTGTGAATGTGTGAAGCTGTTGGCCCCCACATTGGATTCTTCTAGGTGTCCAGTTTCTATTGGCTGTCACTCAAATCGTTTTCACAAGCAGACAAAATTGGATAAAAGTCTGACAAGTTTATAGTAGAAAAGGAATAAATAAAATGGGCCGAATTCCCTAAAAAACCTCAAACTTTAAGTCAAGTCCCAAAAATACCCGAACTTTTTTTTGTCTCGAAAAAAATCCCAAACTTTAGGTCAAGTCCCAAATGTGCCCCAAACTTTTCTTTTATCTCAGAAAAAACCCTAAACTTTAAGTCCAGTCCCAAATCTACCCCGGATTTTGTTTTGTCCAAAAAAAAATCACAAAATTTCAAAAAAGTTTGGGGCAGATTTGGGACTTGACCTAAAGTTTGGGGTTTTTTCCGAGACAAAAAAAAAGTTCGAGGTATTTTTGGGACTGAATCTAAAGTTTGGGGTTTTTTATGGAATTTGGCCAAATAAAATGCTACTTGATTTCCGATTTTTTTTGTGGGCCCGGCTTCTCTCTCTCTTTCTCTTTAGTTTTCTTCAATTTCCCCTTTTCTATTTTGTTGTAAACATGGTTAGAGTGCTCCTTTTTACATATTTCGAATATATTATAATTAAAATTTATATGCATGAGCATAATCATGAAAGAGACGGACATCTTATACAAGGAAGTCCATATGTATCCCTCCACTGATTTCTTTCTTCCTTTTGTCATCTTTAGTGATTTTATAGTTGCTATCGTAGAGAATTACATCACTTCCCATTGAAAAGAACTATCAATTGTGATTAAAGAAATAACCAAGACTAATTTTTCAATGCATTTTTTATTTTCCTTGAAACGGTTCTAAAATATTGGAGAATTGCATGGTGATCAATATTATCAAGACATGGCATATGTATTCTTTGATTAACAAGCAATACGGATACTAATTAATGAGTTTAGATTCCACTCGTTGGCTCGTGCAACTTATCATCTAGGATGGAATCTGCGTTAGACATCTCACTTATCAGGATATGTCTGTTTCTTATCTACTAAGTCAATTTCATGCTAGCAATAATCACAGATTTCTAACTCAACAAAATCAGTTAAAATATACAATAAATAAATAAAAACAAATTAAAGTTTTGCGGGAGATCGAGCCATGGGAAATATCGATATATGCCTTTACGGAAAGGTCTTCAAATTATACGAAGACATGACCACTGCAAAAAAATAGTATGTGCTTGCCAAGTGGATCTCGTATGATGGAGTGAAAAAGGTTTTAACACATGAATTGCCCAATGCTTTTCCACTAGAAAAAGAAAGTGCGGCTTTTATGATAAATGGAGCTTCCTCATCTTCCCTTTCTTCTTTAATTTGTCGGATAACTTGGTCTGTTACATCTATTGATCTTTTCGTTGGATGTTGAAGGGTGGTTGATTTGTCAGTGTCAAGTAATTCGAGTCGCTTATGATAGCTCCGATTCCATCTTCCCTCTCGATCAAGTTCTAGAAAGGGCTATTTTTTTCCCTCAGGAAGAAGAACAGAGGGAAGAATGAGAGGTGAGAGAAAAAAAAAAGTGTGGGGGTTTTGTCTCGAGAAGCGTTTAGGCATCGACTATCTAACGGTGTTCGCTCCTGTGATTCCTCCCAATCATGGTGACAGAATTTTACTTTTGTCACTCTAGGTTTGAAATTTCTCTCCTCAATGGCAATAAAGTTTAAATTTGATCGCTTAAGCCCAAACCCAAGGCGATGAAACCATGATTTTGTTACTTTAGGTCTAACATCAATTAACGATATTTCATGTTTGTCATCATAAGTTCAAAATTATCCCAGCTTTGATTGAATCAATGGAGACGAAACACAAACTGGTCACTTAAGTTCGACTTAAGTTGATGAAACTTTAATCTAAGGTGACAAACTCAACAATTAATGCCCTTTAGTTGACCCTAAGGCGACAAATTTAACAATTTATTGCATTTGGGCGAACCTAATTTATTGTCGTGTTTGGTGACCTGAAATGGGTTCACTTTTTGTGAAATATAAAAATCAATTGGATTGCAAATAAGCTCATGGCCGGTTAAAAGGAAACAAAAAGTTGTTCGCAAAAATCAATTAAAAATGCGTATCTAGAGGTAATAATGGAGATTTCAGTACCACAAAGTCAGTAAATACTAATTAATTTCTTCGTTTTCATAATCGTTGTCAAGATGGGTGGCGAGAAAAAGGATGTTGGAATCCTTGACATCAAATCATATTATCCGCAAAAGAGGCCGAATAAAACGACACCTGTCAGATATGTAAAGTAGAAAGCAAAAGAATCGTTTGGTCTTCTACTTTTGAAAAATTAAGGAGAACAAAACTAAAGTAACACTTCCATGACATTGAAATTCGTAGATTGCGACAGTGCGTGTGTGTGGACTTGCCATTTCTTAAGAAGTAAGGATTGACACAAGACGTGGATGAAAATGCATGCGCTTTTTCATTATTGAACACATTAGAGTCTCCTTTATTTATTTGATTAGTCGTAATTATAGTATACATCGACCACGAGAGTTGACACAATTTTTACAATTGAACTAATGTCGCAGTGAAGGTTCTAAAGTTTGCGATTCTTGTAGGCGGTGGATCAACAATGAGTGGGGGGTTTCGGCTAATTAGAACCACGAGATGGTCCATTAGTTCACCCTTGATGATGCTGGAATTAATTTAAGAATTGACCGTAGGCATCTCGTATCCATTTGAATGTTAGAAATTTGGGGGGACCGATTAGTTTCAATGGCAAATATGAATCTGTGCACTCAATCCATGCAAGAATGCCTCTTAATAATGATCGTGCAGAAATACGATTCACACTACTTGAGAATCTAAATTTTTTAGTATACAAATTTTTTTATGTAACAGATTTGCATTGAATACCCACTTTTAAACTTTCTTTCCCTCCCCCTCTCCCCGAATTTGAGCAGTCAAATGCTCATATCTTGACACGTCTCATTCAGTATAACCTTGAGTGGAACCTTACTTTATGTATCTAGATGAGAAGGTCCCTTTGTATTTGTCCATACGGAATAGTTGAGCCGAAACCTTGAGTACCTTTGTGCTATGAAAATGAAAGTTGTCTAACCATTGTTATTTCAAGGTTAATCCTGGTCCCGCACGCTTCGTGCCAATATGCAAAATTTCTTTTGGTAATCCTCGCATCCATCTACTTTTGGATTTTGGAAAAGAATTTCTGCACACGATAGGCACCTTTTAGCAATTATTACATGAAGGTAGTGTCATATTATTTGTCCATTTGTCCTGAAACAGATTTCAGTATAGTTGAAGTCCCATTTTCGCGGAATTTAGTCCTGAAAATACCAGCCCTAAGGTCCTAACTCCTAAGTAAAGTGATAGATACGATATTGCTTGTCTTGACTTCTGAAAATCAATTATTGGTTGATTTTATCTTAGTAGAAGTATTTGACTTTCATCAGATGAGATCGATGTGTGAGAGAGGTGGAACATTTTTTATTTGATGAATGTGTACTGAAGCACCACTCCACGACGTATTTGATAGAAACTTCAACCCAAAAACTTAAACTTAATTGGTGGAGAGATTATATGTATATAAAGACTCTATAAAATCTATAGACGAGCGATGAGAGATACTCTTGACACCCCTCTCACATCCAAATTGGATGAGGAACGACGCATGGAATTTGATGAATAGGGTCCTCACATGCGAAATAGAATTGGGGAGAACCTGACTCCAATACCATTTAGAAAGTCCAACCAAGAAATTTAAGTTAATATTTGGAGGGAGACTGGAAAATTGTCTAAAAAGTCATAAACATTTCAATTGTGCCAATTTAATCCTAAATCTTTTGTATGATGGCCAATTCAGTCCTAAATCTTTTGTGCGGCGGCCAATTCAGTTTTAAACCTTTCAATTATGCCAATTTAGTCATGAACCTTTTTTTGTATGGTGGCCTTCAGTCTTAAATCTTTTAATTATGCCAATTTAGTCCTAAACCTTTTATATGACGACCAATTCGGGTTCTAAACTTTGTAATTGTACAAATTTAGTCCTAAACCTTTTGAGGATTTGCTAATTTAGTTATAAACCTTTTATTGAATTGACAATTTTGGATGGAAATCACTGATGTGACAATCCAGTTAGCACTCGGCTGTCTTACAAGGCGCAATTGGCGCTGAAGTAAACAATTTTAATTTTTTTTTTAAATCTGAATTTTATTTTCTTTCTATTCTTTTATTTTATTTTATTTTATTTTTTCACAGGGCCGTATAGGTGGGCGAGGGCCTCGCTATATTTGGGTGATGGCTCACGAGCCCTCATTATCGCCGACGAGGACGTTGCAAGCCCTTGTGTGGTCGTCGAGGGTCGTGAAGCCCTCACCTAGGCCCTTGCTAGCCATAAGGAGGCAATCGCGACACCTTCACCCACCATTAAAGTGGACTATGAGGGCCTGGGCAAGGGTTGCAATGCCCTTGCCTAGCCAAATTTGGCAAGGCGTTGTGACCATCACTGGATTTGGCAAGGGCGTCGCGAGTAGGGGTGTGCATGGTCTAGGTTGGTTCAGTCCCCATATGGAATCGAGAATCATACCGGTAGTCCCGATCCCTAAATTTTCAGGATTGAGGATCGGTCCAGTATTAATAGGACCGGCAAACAAGTTGAAGAAGTCGTTGTAGCTCGCGATTCCATTTGTCGCAGATCTTGGAGAGCTCGGCCTCAACCTTGTGGAGGCACAATAGGTTTTGACAACGTTCTCGTAGGTGATGGAAAGAAGGCGTGGCGAGTATCGACGACATTGTAAATAAGTGTCTACTAAAAGAAAGTCATTGTATTCTTCTAGAAAGTTTCAACACTAAATATACAATGTTGTTTAATCATAGTTTTTGTTCTCTCAGTTTGACTATCTTGGACGAGAAGAGTAAGGTTCATTAAAAGATGAATTCATCTGCTATTTTTTGAATTTCAATACTAGTTGATTTCCTTTGGTCGGAAATTAAGAAATTTTTTTACAAATGTATCCATCCTATACCCTGTGTGTTTTTACCTCAACAATAATATTGATCATTGCCAATGTGAGAGTCTTTATCTCAATTTAAATGAGTTCAAGGTAGAACATCGTCGGACCATCAAATAGAGATTAAAAAAAAAAGCCATGGATCCAGTTTTATGTAATCTGACTCTTCAATTGTTTTAAATGAGTTCATAAATTTTGAAAAATAGCTTATATAATTAAATTACCATATTCATTTTCAGGAAATGTTTGTGTTGACACATAAATTTTGACTCTAGATTAGTCATTCATCTCCTAAGAAAGTTCGAGAAGGAGAGGCATCTATATATTTTTGGATCAGTCTGGTCTAGGCAGTCCGCTCTTGTCCCGTCTCCCTTGGAACCGAGGATCGGACTGCCCTGGCATCGGTCCCGTTTATTGGGATCGAGGATCGGATCGGTACCCTCAAGGACCGGACCAACCCGACTGGTCCGGTCCAGTCCGGTCTTGGTCCGGTTCGAGTGATCCCAGTCTAATTTGCTCACTCCTAGTTGCGAGCCCTCACATGCGGCTGGTGAGTGCTTCACAACCATCCCGCCGGGAAGAAAAAAAAGAAATGAAATGATAGTAAATAAAGAATTAATAAAATTCGAAAAAATATCTTTAAAAATAAAAAAATTTATTTAGGTCAACTCCGACAGCACTACATAGGATGGCCAACGCTAACTAGATCGTCACGTCAACGGTTTCCAGGCAAAATTAGTTGGAAGGATTACATTGGCAATTCATTTAGGACTAAATTGGCAAATTCTCAAAAAGTTTATGACTAAATTGGAACAATTGAAAAGTTTAGGATTGAATTAGCAAATTGTCAAAATATTTAGGAATAAATTAACATAATTGAAAAATTTAGGACTGAATTGGCTGTCATACAATAGGTTTAGGATTTTTTGAACAATTTTTTTAGAGAGAAACCATATGTATATAAAAAGCATATAAATTTCGTAGACATGCAACGTATGATAGAAACAAAGAACAAAGAGAAGCAACTTCTCATGCCTTTATATCATAAATAGCACTATTTACTCATGTGTGCAGGAAAAATGTTGAATAATTGAACATTGCTTGCAGCAACAAAAATGGTATAATTATGGGAGTTCGTTAGGTGGGATGCCTACGTAAACCCTCGATATGCATTATTTTCCATTTGTGTTTGTTTTTTTCCTTTTAGCTGGGACCCATTATTTTCCCAAAGTAAAATTTGTATATTACAAACAACCACTGCCTTCTATACGTGAGTCTATATAATCAAGTCATCGTATTTTTCTATGATGACTAACTAATTTTCGTTATTTATTAAAACAAGTTTATCCAAACCAAAGGCGACACATTCTTATAAAGTATCTGATATTTTCAGATAGTATGAGTACAATATTTAATGAGTCCGGAATTAGTATTAAACATCGACTTTTTCCTCTTTTTCAGTTTAAATATATATGTTAGTATTTAAGACTCTGCTTGGAAAAGAGTCGAATGCTTTCCTTCCTAAGACAAGAAAACCAGCACGCCTTTACCACTGCTCTTCATTTGCATTTTCCCGATAATCTTTTGTATCATTCAGATTGTGGACATCACGTGATACCTGCCAAGATAATGAATTAGCTAGAGCAAGTACCAAATTTAGTTGGTTTATCTTCAAATAAGGAATTTGAAGTGGGACCATTTTATCAAAATAGAGCCTATAATGTATCTTTGTCTCAGATAAGATCCCACGAAAGTAGCATGTGAGATGCACATACTAGTTGGCCTCCATAACGAGTACTACTTAATAGCCGTTCTCATGTATCTTTCTTGACATATACCTTTGACAAGTACACGTGAGGCTTAAATTCGGGATAATTACTAAAAAAGTCCTAAATCTATTGTAATTGTGCCAATTCAGTCATAAACTTTTTTTTGTTAGTTCAGTCCTAAACTTTTTGCAATTCTTCCAGTCCAATCCATTCCGCAAATTTTGGCCGGCGCTGATGTAGACGCCGGCCAGCCGACGACTAAATATTTTAATATTTTATTGAATTTTTTTTACAATTTTTTTATTAATTTTTTTCCCTCCCCTCCCCTTCTTCTTCCTTTAGCTAGTCACTGAGCTTCGGCGACCGGCCAGAGGCGACGGCTATTGAGGACGACCTTGTCGGTCGTCAGGCAAGGTTGGCAAGGGCGAGCCTCGGCCTCGCTTGCCCTCGCCAAGGCGAGGTCGAGCCTCGCTGAGCAATGGTGAGGCAAGCCTTACCATGGCTGAGCAAGGCTCGACCTCGCCAAATTTGGCAAGGCCTGGCCTCACCATTGGTGGGCGAACGCACCTCTT
>BCNH02000006.1:13828531-13857825 GCA_001662345.2 Metrosideros polymorpha var. glaberrima | reverse complement strand
GGGGGGTGGTCCGTTCGTGCGCAATGCTGGATTCGCGAGGCTTATGAGCACGAATTGCAGATGTGAGAATTCAATTCGACGATTCCGGGAGGTCGTTGCCAGGATTGATTGAGGGCTTCGTTACCCATGCCATGATCATGGTAACCTGCAAGTTTCGTCATCTGATTTGGGTTCATGACTCGCAGATTTCATGGCTAAAGTTTTCGTTGAGGTTGAAGGGAAAATAAAATAAATCAAAAATAAAAAATTTCGTAAAAAATAAAATCAAAAATCAAAAAAATATTAAAATATTATATCGCTAGCCAGTCAAAATTCACCGGATGGACTGAACTAGAACAAGTGCAAAAATTTTAGGACTGAACTAGCAAAAAAAAAAGTTTAAGACTGAATTGACACAATTGCAATAGGTTTAGGACTTTTTTGGTAATTTTCCCGTTTAAGTTCTGCAAATGCCTCTCATTGTACAGTCATTATCCATTACCTTATATAAGTCATTCGTGCTCTCTAAAGTTTTGAGTTCATGTCCACTTTATTAGCCGTCGACTACATAAAAAATCCATGCAATCTTCTCTCTATGAAGGAGACTTCTGTCTGATATTAATTTGCAAATCAAGGGTTTGAATCTATTTATTGTGGACCACGAAATTTAGGAGAGAGTACTTAACGTTACCCACCATACAGATCGTCTCTCCTCGATATATGCTTGATATTATCTTTGCCATATCAGTGGATCTTAAGTAATGCGGATGCAAGAGGGAATGTTCTCATGTGTTTTACACTTATTTTGTGATTGATATAGTGGATACAATCAATCTCAAAGTGAAAACTACCTGACATTAGCACATTTTTTTTTATCAATGGTCAAGGTGTGCCTCATCGTGTTTCGAGAAAAAATATTTGACTCATATATATCTTTGCCAGAGCTACATAACTCCTATTTCATATGCTGTGAATAGTTAAATCCTAACTTTCAGATTTGTCCTACATTGCAATGTCAACTTTTGCTCTGTTCATTTCGCAAAAAATGAATAATTTAAAAAATATTTTCCTAAAAATAATTGCTTGTATCGCTTAAAATAATTAGTCAATGAAAAATATTTTTATTACCGACAACAATTTATGTCTAACCATTTTCGTAGACAATGAAAATATTTTTTGTTTATTCATTTTTGTAAGTAATACAAGCAATCATTTTTAAGAAAATATTTTCCAAATAATTCATTTTTCACAAAACAAACAAAGCCTTTGTGAATCATATTTTCATTATTAGCACATTTTATTGTAGTAATGGCACATTACAAATTCATTGCACGTCTACGATTGTTTGTTTGCAATGATAGCTATTATATAACCCCTCTATAATAGGTATTACAACTAAAACTGTTATAACAACTTCCTTTACCTATTCTCTTTCCCAATTTTTCTGTAGTTGCATAATACTAATTATATTTGAAAATAACTTATACAAGTAATCTGACTATCAAATTGATTAATATTGTGAGAATTATTGTGAAACTATTAATAATATTATAATCTAAAGTTGTAATCTAATAATAATATCTTGTGATTTTTTGTTAATAAATAGGTAATTGCCATGATTATATTGTATGAATTGGACTTATATATAATTTTATATTTTACTAATTATAATACTATTCACAATGTCAATAACATATAATAATTAAACAAATTTAAGTAATTTCCATGATTATTACTTCAAAAATATGACGTACAGTTTTATAATATTTCATGATTGCATATGTATGGCAAATGAATTAAATTTCCTACACTATAATATACTAACACAATTTTTAATTATTTAGTTCAATATTATATAGTCATATAAAATTTGATAAATTATATACCATAACAAAACAATTGTATATGCAACTAAAATAATATCTTAGTGGCATATCATTTATTTATATGTTATTAGTAATATATCGAGTAAACCAAGTATTGAATAGTTAATACACAGAAAGTAAGGTCATTTTATCGATGTTCCTTTGCTACTAAAGTGTCAAAAAAAGTTATTGCAGTACATAGTTTAAATAACGTAACAGTTATCACTAATTTATTTTATTTCAGCCTTAATGGCTGTCACATTAATACCTTACTTACTTCGGCAACCAAAATTGCAGTAAGTTTTAGATAGCTCCTCTAGGGCAAAAGTCAAGTGTTCTTTTACCATGAGCTATGATCATCTTGATTTATGATTGCGTAAAATATAGTTCGTTATATATGGCTATTGACCAATCAATAATCTTGGGCCATCAGACGACAAGGAAAATTTTGAAGTAAAATAGATTATGCCCGTATAAACCTCAAGATGTAATATACTCATATAAAGTACTTCAACTTGGATGATATAAGATGTCAATTATTAATTTTCAATATAAACAATAGATCCAAAGTCATGAAAACATGACTTTTTTATTCTACTGTGATAGGGCGGAATTCTCTTCACGTACTTTTACGAAAATGTCGACCTATCCGTGTACTGCACCTTATAATTTCTTCCCGTATATTATTGAGAGAGGTTGATATTTGGGTTTGGAGAGACTAAAAAAGAAGAACATCGCTTGTCTGTTAAATGTGCCTGTGTCTGACTTCTACTATTTATTTAATTTCTTGCAACATAACGTAGTCACCGACTAATTTTATCGAATCACAACATTATTTACATCTAACACCCAAGATAGGAGATCATTGAGGTGGCTTCAAGAAAATTGACTTCATCAAAACTTGGACTAGTCGCAATGGTTTAGCTGGACAAACAAGATGGGAATGGGCGAGCAATAGCAGCAACCCTCGTCATAACTACTGCTCAGAATAACATGCCTGTCATTCTACGTAGTAATACCAAGCAGGAGCCTCATCTTGCCCCAAGCGTCGTTCGCGGGCGAGCGCTTCTTTAAATCATTTGAGAGTAAGTCTTCTGCCACTTGGCGCACCACCGCACCAGTGGTCTCCCCGCATAGTTCTCTTTAGGGAGACGAATTGTCCTCCCACCGGAAATTTGCCCAATGTCCGAAGCATCAGTTCTTAGAACTAGAAGCAACTATGATGCACAGGTCCATTATATTATTTCCTTCTTTGCAATTTCTTATTATAATCGGTAGATATGAATGGCTTGGCCATGTTTCAATTATTGCATTCATTTAACTGTAAATAGTAGTCTATTTAATTTCTTCTTTTATTTACTTGGGTTTCCTTGATAAGAAAGGCAATACGAATTATTGAGACTTCTCTTCTATAAAAACCCCACCTCACATCCAAGAAACGTTCATGTTCCCTCCTGCTCCATCTCCCAGAACTACCACTTTCTCACCAACAACCACTAAAATCTCCCTCTCTCACCAATCAATCCTCACTCCAACCCAACAAATCCCAATCAAACCTCCCTCCCCATTTGCTTTCCCTTCACTCCACTCTCACTCCTCACTAATTCTACCAATTCAAGTCCGTTACTCCCATATCAACAGTCGCACTTTCTCTCTGTATTTTCTCGAGAAAACAGAACACACCCTTACCGAGCATGGATGCTTGCGAATTCGACGTAGTCAAGGCCGAGAAAGCCAGGTTTCTGCGCCAGTACAGGAGAAACCAGAGGTTGAAGGCTTTCCTCCGCGTCTCCGAAATCTGCGTCGCGCTGTTCCTGCTGGCGTACTACTCCTCCGGGATTTCTCTCTCTGCCACAGTCGCCAGCGATTCTCTTAGCCGCATGGCCACTCTTTTTGCCAAGCCACTCTCCGTCTTCCTCCTCAGCAATGCTATCATCATAACTGTCATCGTCTTGTCTGGCAAGGACACGGAGCACGGTCCGGCACGCCATGTCTACGACGAGTACGTCGCTCACGGGAGGCCCTTCGCCAGGAACTCTCCAGCGACAAAGACATTTCCCGAGGAGACCGTTGTCGACAAACAGGTCGTACTATACTCATCTCCTCCTGTTCGTGAAAATCCAGTGCTAACCATCACGGATCCAGAGGCCGATTGCGATGAGATGATTCTTGAAGTTCCAGAGACCAATCACGTCATCGAGAAACTACCGGTGGTCCCTCCTGTGAAGCAATGCAGAGAGACACAAACGACGGTCACCACGAGGGTTCAGAGAGAGCTCCGGCTATCCTCATCCAGGAGTGACAATGGGCGGCACGACAGGGCATCGTGTTGTAGGAGGCCATGTGTAGTTGAGGAATTGAATGACGAGGAGTTCAATCGGAGGGTGGAGAAGTACATAGAACGGACAAGAATGTTCTTGCGCAAGGAGAAGATGGCGGATGCGATGAAGGAGAGTTACAAAGCAATTGGTTGTCATTCTGTTTGATGAGTCATGGCAGAGACACAGAGACCGTAGCTTAGGGCAAATATAGTGAAGAGGATCAAATTGAATTTGCGAAACTGATGTGGGTATGCATAGCAATGAATTTTCGATGCTGATTTACATATTAGATAACTGATCCAATATGTCTAATTTGACGAAAGAATGGCAAATCATTACCATGTAAAAATCGTGCCGTCTCTATCCAAATTCGATGTTAATAAGCAATATATCGTGAATTTGAAATTGCCTCAGCGTGGTACAGACTTCTTAGGCATGGTTTCTTGATATATTGGATCATCGAGCTTTGACTATGAGAAGAAAGTACAAAGAGCAACTTAAGTGTACCTACCCTTTTCCGATGTCTCCATCTCAGCAGAGAGGAAGAACCATGGATGAAGCAAAGGTCACACAGAGGTTGGGGAAAAGAAAACACCCACAATGATTCTTTTGTTTTTCATGGTACTTCGTTCACTAAATGAGAGAATCATTTATTTTATATTGGATCCTGAAATGGTTGATTCTTGCCAACCAAACCTAGGGAACTTTTGCTTATTTAACTCATAACAGCATTATTTCTATATTGTTCTGTGCAAAGTTATATGATGCCAAAAAAGAAAAGTTGCTTTTTCCCCCACCTCTCTAATTTGGTCATATAAGAGCTCAGGAAACTTTCTATCTATATTTAATAATATATAAGATATTTATTGTTTCCACGTGTATTTTTGTGAGACCAACATTATATTTTGAGGTTAATATGATATGAAATTTTTTATCGCATATATTAGTTGCTTCTTAAGTGGTGGTCATCATTACCTCCACTGGATAATGGCTTGCTTCATCAACTTGATGCTCACTTTTAACGATATAAATAACATTTTTATGACATTTGAATTTGCAAAGTCCCTGTTCCAGCAAAATCCACTCTTTAAGTCTGAAGGGACAATCCGTCCAAAAAAGAAAAGTCTGAATGGACAAAGTGGATGCATTTCGTTTTTCTGTCTTTTTTCCCCTCCTTTTCCCAACTTTTTGCCCTCTCAGTTTCTTTTTCCTTCATTTTGCACTTCCATTTCCTTTTCCCTCCGTTGTCTCAGAGGACCCACAAATTGGATATTGTTAGCAATGGATGCACCAAAGTAAAGGTTGCTTCCTTTGTTAAGAAACAGTGGAAAGTGTGGACCAAGCTTGATATAACATTTGTGAAAACTTGGGACTTCTTAATACTATTAAGTTAATAGTGTAAATGTAGCTGGCTCTTATCCATTTTGTCTTTTTGGTAGTTTACATGATGAACAAAAATAAGAAAGAGACTAATCCTATCCTCTCGTAAATAACAAGTAAGCGCATAAATAAACTACAGATAATTGGAAAGATTGAGATCCCTCTCTTTCCATTTGGCACTAGGCATCTTATTTATAGTAAGTGGACTATACGTAGACAGTAGTGGAAGGAGTGATAATAAGAATAACCATCCGAGATTCAATTGCCAAAGTAGCCTTCAATCAGAATGATCCTTAAGAAGGAAGTGGGTAACTACATGAACAAACAATCAAATCTAGTGATGAAAATGAATGCACAATAATTGCAGTCTCGGTTTTAATTAATTCAATAGTAGAAGATAAATTATGATTAGAGAAGATAAAATTATAATTACCTAGTGAAAAGGGACAAGAAAAGACAAACTGACAAGAATCTCTCAATGTTATTTTCTCTCAAGAAATATTACAATGACAAATATAATACTCTAAAGTATGATCACTACTAGAGAAAGAAAATCTTTAAAATTAAATCGAAGATTATATACTCAATGCTCTTTGATTGGCTCATTTAAGGTGACATGTTGTGATGACATGTCATCTTAAATGGCCAAGATGATATGTATAAGGAATGGCTAAGATTTGACCCACTAGATATGATATCTAGTGGGCAACTTGGTAATTTCCATTTTAAAGGGCAATTTTTGGAATTTCGAAATTTTTCTCAAAGCAGGGTGAGAGGGGGTGCTAGCCATGGTTGACCGGACCTTGGCCCTCGCTTCTAGATCGGGTTAACTTTGGTCAAATTGGGTTGATAGGGTTGACCATATTGCTTAAATCCACACCTGAACTAATAATCGCAATGTTGAAATTTGAAATTGGCAAAATTGGCTGGAAATTATGATCAATAATGTCTCATGGATCAAATGCTGTGAAGAACACAAACTTAGAAAATGCCAAGAAATTGATGAATTTTGGAATTTGGTCGATCAGGCATCGAAATACCCAAATTGGTAAAAAGTAAAGTTGATGATGCAAAAGTCAAATTAAGATAAAAAGAAGTTGATTAAGGGGTTTTAAATTTTTTGATTTTTTTTTAAAGTTTGACCAAGAGTTGGTGATTTTCCCAAAAAAGCCAAATAATGGGTCAAATTTCCAATTTTTTGAAATTTGAAAGTTCAAAAGTGAAATTGACACTATTTTATAACTTTTTACGTGAAAAGCTAAATTTTGAAGAAGGGTAGACTTTTTGGTCAAACTTTGACAATAAAGTCAACTCAAAAGTCAACATTTGACTTTTTGAAAACAAAGTATAAATGACATGGAAATGAAATGTTTATGCAAAAAAAAAGCGTTAAATGACTCTTTTTAGTTGAGAACACAAGCTATCGCAATCGGAAATCCCTAATCTCAAGTTTTGCTTGTAATCACTTATTGGCTAAAAATCAAGTGTCAACACTTGTGAAGATTCAATGGACATAATAACTTTTGCTCCAAAACTTGCAAACAACCCATGGACATAACTTTTGCTTCAAACTAGCGAAATACCCATTAACATAACTTTTCCTCCAAAACATGCGAACTACCCATGGACATTACTTTTGCTCCAAACCTTGCAAAGCACCAATAGATAGAAATTTTGCACCTAACTTGCTAAGTACAATGGACATAACTATTACTCCAATTCATGCAAACTACCCATGGACATAACTTTGTCCCAAAAACATGTGAACTACCCATGGACATTACTTTTGCTCCAAACCTTGCAAAGCACCAATAGATAGAAATTTTGCACCTAACTTGGTAAGTACAATGGACATAACTATTACTCCAATTCATGCAAACTACCAGTGGACATAACTTTTTCCCAAAAACATGCGAACTACCCTTGGACATAACTTTTGCTCCAAAAACTAGCGAACCACCCATAAACATAACTTTTGTGTCAAAACTTGCGAACTAACCATGGACAAAACTTTTGCTCCAAAGCCAAGGACATAACTTTTGCTCCAAACCTTACAAAGAACCAATGAACATATCTTTTTCTCTAAGCCTTGCGAAGTACCAATAGCAAGAACTTTTGCTTCTAACCTTGCGAAGTACCAATTGACATAACTTTTGCACTAAAATTTAAGAAATACCAATGGACATAACTTTTGCTCTAAAACATGTCAACTACTCATGGACAAAACTTTAGCTCCAAACCATGCGAAAAACTAATGGACATAAATTTTCCTATTCTATGAATGTTTGGTCCTTTTAGCATCTGGTGTGATGATGAGTGCTCTGTCACAATTGAGAATGTTGTACCGATATGGAAGGATCACTATAGATATCTGAAGTGAACAAGGTATTAGGTGTGGAGATATCTACAAGTTGGAAGGATCTCTACAAATGTGAACAAGTTGGAATAACCTTGATCGAGAGAGAACAAGCCAAGAAGAACGAGGATGTTCGTGATGGCTTGAAAGGACAAAAATAAGGTGATCAGTTGGATGGAGCTTGGTGATGGTGAACAAGCCTAGAACGGTAATGTTTGTTGAAGCTTGGAAGGACTACACTCGTGAAGATGAACAAGCTTAGTAGAATTATCACTGCCAATATGCTTGGAAGGACCAGAAGATTAAGGTGCAATGAATCACCATATGGACAGCAGATTGTTGGCTAGAGAAGTTCTCTTCAGTTGAGGTGGAAAAACAGTGACAATATCGATGGTCTAGTGAGTTCAGTGAAGACGAGGAATCAGTAGTAGTGCTGATGTCCTTAAAGGTCTTTGAATGCTGAATCGGGCATTCATTGAAGACGAGGAGTCAGCAGGTGTGTTGATGTCCTTGGAAGTCTTTGGAAGCTGAAGAAGCCAAGAAGATCATTAGAAGATTGATCGAAAGTCATTCCACTCGATTTCTTCGGTGGACAACATCAACAGACTACTGATCATCTATAGTCCTGGATATATGGGAAAGGGACAGTGCAGATATCAAGTCCTAAAAGGTGTTGGCCATTTGCTCAGCTGATAGAATGTTGATCGAGACTAAACTAGCCGTTATAAAGGCTTTGAATCCACATCAGTAGCACTATAATATGTAAGAGTAGAGACAGACATGACAACTGGCATAGTACAAAAGACAATGTGCGCATTATCGATGGTATCCTTAACGGATAAAAGGAGTCGTACTAACAACCTGGCGTACGATCGATCCTGGCATCCTTGTGTATGAGCTGCAGTACTGCTGTCCTTGTGTACAGACTGCGAGATTAACGTCCTTTTTGTCGTTTAGCTGAATATTACCGTTGATGACGATAATGGAAGTTGAAGGCTTATTATAAAAGGAGAAGAAGTGCACAAATCCAACAAAGAGACACAAGAAGAGAAGAAGTTACATAGAAAGAGAGAGGAGAGAGTATTGGGTGAAAGCTTACAAATTGAGTTTTATGCTCTTGAGTCTTCTCCTTCTGTTAAGTAGCTGTGATGTTGACGAGTCTTATGCTCTTGAGTCTTCTTCTTCTGTTAAGCAGCTGTGATGCTGATCATGTCTTTGTGTGGTGCTACTGAGTTGTAATAGCAATGTAGTCAAGTGTACAAGCTTGAGTGCAAGTGTGTGTGTCCCGATAGTGTGATCTATCACGTAAGGGAATAGCACTAGTCAGTTGTAATTTGCATTGCTGATTACAAGTGGATTCCAGCCTTGTTATGGCTGTTAGTCTCAAGAGTGGAGTAGGCTTGGGGATAAAGCCGAACCACTATAAAACTCAGTGTGCTATCTTCCATCTCTTCTTTAACTGTTTATCAACACCGTACCCAATTACATTATCTATTCACTAGCAGCACTCCTGATTGTGTTACTCTATTTTTGCTGATGGTGAAGTTTCAACTTGTTATATTCCACCAAAGTTGTTTATGGTTTTGATGATATATCTTCTCTCTAATTTACTTACCAGCTTCACATATGCTAATATGTTTTCAATATCATTTGGTGTGAAGATGGTTGAGTATTCTACGGAAGTTTATTTTTATCTTCACTCAACCTATTCACCCGCCCTTTAGGTTGTATTGTTAGCCCTCAACAGAGGGACATCATTTTAATAGACGAACTTCCATTCTAAGAAAGTTTGGCTCCTTTTAGGTCCAATGCTTGATCATGTTGTTTTGGGAGCTTTCAAATCATCTAATTTTCTTGTAATAGTGTTCATTTAAATGCTATCAGTACATGAGAAAGATCATATCGCAAGTTGAGGGACATACCTTCATTTAATGGACGAACTTCTCATTTTAAGAAAGTTTGGCTCCTTTTGAGTCAAATGCTTGATCTTCTAGTTTTGGGAGCTTCCAAATTATCTAATTTACTTATAATAGTGTTCATTTAGATGATATTAGTACTTGGGAAAGATTAGGTCTCAAGTTGAGGGGCATAGCTTCATTTTAAGGCACGAAATACCTATTTTAAGAAAGTTTGGCTCCTTTCATGTAAAATGCTTGATCATGTAGTTTTGGGAGCATCTAAATTATTTATAATTATGTTCATTTAGATGCTATTAGTACTTGGGAAATATTAGATCGTAAGTTGAGGGACATAACTTCATTTAAATGGATGAACGTCTCATTCTAAGAAAGTTTGGCTCATTTTGAGTCAAATGCTTGATTATGTTGTTTTAAGAAATTCAAAATCATCTAACTTACTTATAATAGTGTTCATTTAGATTCTATTAGAACATAAGAAAGATTACATCGCAAGTTGAGGGACATAACTCTAATAGACGAACTTTCCATTCTAAAAAAGTTTGGCTCCTTTTGGATCAAAAGCTTGATCTTATACTTTTGGGTGCTTGCAAATCATCTAATTTACTTAGAATAGTGTTCATGCAGATATTGTTAGTACTTGGGAAATATTAGATCATAAGTTGAGGGACATAACTTCATTTGAACGGACGAATGTCTCATTCTAAGAAAGTTTGGCTCATTTTTGGTCAAATGCTTGATCATGTTGTTTTAAGAAATTCAAAATCATCTAACTTACTTATAATAGTGTTCATTTAGATTGTCATGCCTCGGACCATACGAGCGCGATAACATCCCGTTCAACTTCCGTTTCGATTCCGTAACAACTAGGATCCTATGACGGCGGCAATAGTGCGGAATAAAGGATGCATGCAGTAGCGCCAATAACTCCGTACATATGATAAACAAGATGACCGAAAGGATTCATAACATAACCAAAGTCAGTCGAATATGAAAATGTATAGCTTAGGGAAAACGACAACATAGTTCGACGAAAGGGAGACAGTCACTAGTCCAAAACTACACCTGCTACCCTATGAGGTTAGACAAAAAGATGCTACAGATGCACCTAGACGTCGGGCTTGCCATCACTAGCATCTTTCTCTTCTTCTTCAGGGTCAAACTCGACTTCAGAAGCGATAGGCTCCACGCCTTGGGCATCCACGATGGGAACAAGTGGAGACAGCTGGCTCGCTTGAACCTTGAAGGTAGGATTGTACACCTCACCATCCGGAGGGGCGGGGTCGCACCAACCCGGGATTACATAAAATGACACATCAAAACCCTTTAGGGGTCCAACCTCCATCCCATTCTCATCACGATAGAACCATGCCTCGTAGGTATGCGATTTCCAATAAGGGTCCCCCTTGTCAACATAGACTATAGTCCCTATTTGTATGTATGTCTTACCTTCGACCGGGGGGTATTCAGTGACTATCGTCTCAAAATCCATCGACACTCCATAACGCTTAGGTGGCATGCTTGTGGTCTAGAGTTTGAAAATGATAAATCCCGTGACGGGGTAAGAATAAATCTCAGTGAGCCAAACCTAACCTTACGCTAGGACAAAGGTACCTCCAAACTCTTACAACGTGCAAGTTCTAACCCCGAGCATTCACAGGACCAAGAGCCAATAAAACGAAGATACGACATCTAACATTTAAATTTTCAATTCAAAAGCAGTTTACAAGCTCACAAGCACTTGATTAGGGCTAGGCTTCGTTCTTAAGGCATAAAATAATTCCATAATTCACAAACAGTGCTTTCCATCCAAAGGTCAATTCTCGTTATCCAACTTTCATGACATATAAGTCATAATCTCGCTATCCAACCCTCACTACGGGCTCTTGCGCCCGGGCCATAGCGTAATATTAATCTTGTCAACTCATCGGTCCGCGCTATATCGCAAAAGTACTTTCATCGGCTCATCGGGCCGTCGGCTCATTAGGCTATATAATAAGTTATCGGTTTATCGGATCGTCGGCTCATCGGGCCATATAATAAGTAATATGTGGCTTTTACTATACTGCTTTCCTTATAGCCTATCATAAAGCCGGGATCATTATGATCCAACATCGGCATTTAGCATTCACTCGCCACAATGACAAGTCACCCATAATCACACAAGGCCGAGTATACATAGGCCCTCAATTAACACTTACACAAGCCATTTGATAACCAACATGCAAGAATAGGCCATATACATGAACTTGCACTCAAGGCACGTCTTACAATCACAACTCACATAATCGTTTTGCATGACATAAGATAACATCACTTACATATTCGGTCACTCATGGACCATCTAACACCGAATCACACAAGGCCCAACACACAAGATGTTTCCATAAAACTTATAAACATTAAGCACAAAGCACTCTGTAGGGCATAAATTCGGTGGTACTGTTCACGCACCCAAACAATCATTAGATTTCAACAAAACCTAAATCAAACATGCTCATAACCACCTAAATATCATTATCTTAAGCCTACAAGTTATCCAAAATGAAAATTTCATATAGTGCAAATTCGGGTCCCTTGTACTCCCACTATGAACAGCCCACAAAAAGCCTAAAAACCTCATCCATACTTGTCTATTAGTAACCTAGAGTACTAATATAGGTTTAGGGATGACTCGTCAAAGGTCCAAGCAAGAAAAGTCCCCAAAATCACCCATAGAGCTCATGGCACAAGTTGGTCCAGCAAGATCCTTGGCTTCCCGGGCGAATGGCGGTGCATGGCGGTCACGAGCTGAGGTGGCTCACGGTGGTGGTAGGTGTGGGGCGTGATGGTGAGGTGCACAGTGGATGGTGGTGGATGGCAATGTGGTGGTGGTGATGACCGAACAAGAGGGGAGAGGGAAGAGAAAAATGAGAGAGGATGAATGGGAGAGAGTGAAATTCGAAATTATAAGAGGGAAGAGAGAATGAGGTGGTCTTGAGCTTCATTTTGGCTTGTTTGGGAAGCTTTGGTAGGGTTTATGGGGAAAGACAACTATGTGACATGAGGGGACGTCTAGTGATGGCTATGAGTGATGGGTTGAGTGACATAAAGTGGGAGAGAGAAAGACAAGAGGTGATGGGTGGCTTAAAAGCCAAAGAAGATGGCCCACAATATCTCACTCTTATCTTTTATGCAAAAATGCACATTTAAGGCATTAATGCCCTAAAGTTTTGGTTACATAGGAGGGCCACAAATTAAATGTGCTCTCAATTAAAAATCTAAGTAATTAGCCTAAATTCGAGGGTGCAAGGAATTTCCAAATTAATTCTCTTAATCACCAATTTCCAATCTACCTCGGAACGACCCCAAATTCAAAAAGTCTCGACAAGACGATTCCAATATTTCATTGTCGAAATTCTCGAATGATCGACGTCCAATTTCAAAGCCCAATTCGTGACTAAAATTCATGAATAGTAACTTTAGGGCGTCTCGAACTAACGTGTGGCTTAGAGGGTTTTACGCGTATCGACCCGTGATCATCGTCACGTTTTAAAGTTGTTCGAACCATGGCGACTTTGATTGTCATGTAATTGCAAGGGTCAATCGTTGGTTCCAAAGGTCGCGTTCATTAGAAATCTGGTTTCGGTTAATTCGCAAATTACACTCTGATTGTACGGAATCACTTGCGGACCAATCATATAACACTAGCAAATCATTCTAAAACCAATCTTTGAACGGCCTATGATGGCATAGGATATTCCCTTGGCAATCCTTATGGTCAAGTCGTTAATTGAAGGTTGAGTTCTTTGGTCCACGTACTTAATTCCTCGTTAGCCTTTCCCCTTGGGTTAGTTAACTCAAGAGTGATCAATTCTGAGCGAGATTTACTGAAATACATCGATTGATATTTCATTCATTCATAAGCTTTGAAATGGGTCGAAATTCAGAATATCACAATTCTTCCCCCCTTACAAAAATTTCGTCCTCGAAATTTACAACAAAACCAATAAATAAAAAAGATGGGGGTGTTGGCGTCTCATCGCTTCCTCGCTTTCTCAGGTAGCGCCTTCTATTCCATGATGCTCCCAAATCACCTTTACTAACGGAATCGTCTTGTTCCTTAGGACTTGTTCTTTCCTATCCTCGATTCTGACTGGCCTTTCTATATACGATACCCTATCGTCCACTTCAATGACTTCATGATCCAGCACATGAGTCGGATCTGGTTCGTACTTTCTCAGCATCAACACATGGAATACATTATGAACCTGCGACAAATTTGGCAACAAGGCGAGACGATAGGCCAAAGTTCCGATTCTTTCCAATATTTCGAAAAGACCTGTGTACCTCGGACTTAGCTTTCCTTTCTTTCCAAATCGAGATAGTCCTCGCATCGGCAACACTTTGAGAAAAACATGATCTCCCACTTGGAATTCCAAAGGCCTACGCCACTTATCGGCATAATTTTTCTAGCGACTTTAAGCTATCTTAAGTCTTTCTTGAATGATCTTTACCGCCTCGACTGACTGCTCAACTAATTCCGAGCCTCTTATGCTTCTTTCTTCAACCTCATCCCAGCTTATCGGTGTTCTGTAAGCTCTGCCATACAATGCCTCGAATGACGCCATTCTGATACTCTGCTGATAACTGTTATTGTAGGCGAACTCAACTAGATGCAACTGCTCTTCCCATCCACCTTTGAAATCTATAATACATGCTCTCAACATGTTCTCGAGCGTTTGAATCATCCTTTCAGATTGTCCGTCGGTTTGAGGATGATATGCCGTAATACTCCAACTTGGTCCCCATCGCACCCTGAAGGCTTTTCCAGAAAGTCGTAGTGAACTTTGGATCTCTATCTGACGTAATCGTCACTGGTACCCCATGAAGACGTACTATGTGACGCATATACAATTCGGCGTACCTATCCATTGCAAAATCCCTTCGCACAGCTAGGAAATGTGCAGACTTGGTCAATCTATCCACAATTACCCAAATCGAGTCGTGACCTCTTTGGCTTCTCGGTAAACCCATAACAAAATCCATTGTGATATTTTCCCATTTCCATTCAGGAATCTCTAAGGGTTGCAACATACCACCGGGCTTACAATGCTGCGCTTTCACCTGCTGGCACGTCAAGCACTTAGCTATGTGTGTAGCTACGTCTACTTTCATCCCATTCCATTAGTAGTGTTGACGTAGATTCTGATACATTTTGATGCTACCCGGATGGATTCTATAACTACTCCTGTGAGCTTTCGATAAGATCTTTTCCTTAAGTTCCTCATCATTACGTATGCACAGTCGCCCATAAAACTTCAAGATCCCATCTTCTGACACTTGAAAGTCGGGTTTTCTCTTATCTGCATCCATTCCCAATAACTTCTGAATGTCAGGGTCTATAGATTGCAATGCCTTAATCCTTTCTTGAATCTCTAGTTCAACTCTCAATGTAGCCATCAGCCTAGACAACTAGCAAACCTCCAACTTGAATGCTGAATCCCGTATTCCTCCCATCAGGGTCCATTCTTCAACCATCAAATGTGCAATGCTTGATTTCCGACTAAGGGCATCCACTACTTTATTTGCTTTCCCAGGGTGATACAAGATATCACAATCATAATCCTTAAGCAACTCTATCCATCGACGTTGTCTCATGTTCAGTTTGGGAAAACAGGTACTTCAAACTCTGATGATCTGTGTAGATCTGAAACCTTTCTCCACACAGATAATGCCTCCAAAATTTTAAAGCAAAGATGATTGCTGCAAGTTCCAAGTCGTGTGTCGAGTAATTCATCTCATGAGGTCTTAATTGTCGCGATGCATAAGCAACAACTCTTCCATGCTGCATTGACACGCATCCTAATCCTTTTAGCGATGCATCACTATAGATCTTATAACCTCCAGGACCAGAAGGAATCGTCAATATCGGCGTGCTCGTCAATCTATGCTTAAGTGCTTGAAAGCTCCTTTCGCACTTATCTGTCCATTCAAACCGCGTTTCCTTCTTAGTTAACCTTGTTAACGGAGTAGCTATCGAGGGGAACTTTTCCACGAACCTTTTGTAATAGCCTGCCAATCTCAGAAAACTTCGAACTTCGGTAACTGTCGTCGGTCTTGGCCAATTCATTATTGCGTCAATCTTTGAAGGATCTACTGAGATCCCATCTCCAGATACTACATGACCAAGAAATGCTACCTTATGTAGCCAGAATTTGCACTTGCTAAATTTAGCGTAAAGCGAGTGTTCTCTTAAGATCCGTAGGACAATCCTCAAGTGTTGCTCATGTTCTTCATGACTCCTCGAGTAAATCAAGATATCATCTATGAAGACGACAACGAACTGATCTAGATACTCCTTGAATACTTGGTGCATCAAATCCATGAATGCGGTTGGAGCATTGGTTAGTCCTAACGGTATAACCGTAAACTCATAATGCCCATATCTCGTTCTAAATGCCGACTTTGGTATATCCTCCTTTTTTTATCCTCAACTGATGGTAACCCGTCCTTAAATCGATCTTGGAGAATACTGACGCTCCTTGCAACTGATCGAACAAGTCGTCTATCCTAGGCAACAAATACTTGTTCTTAACGGTCACCTGATTCAATTGCCTATAGTCAATGCACAGACGCAATGACCCATCCTTCTTCCTTACGAACAATACTGGCGCTCCCCAAGGCGATGCACTTGGGCGAATAAACCCTTTATCCAACAGCTCTTGCATCTGAACCTTCAATTCCTTCAACTCCGACAAAGACATTCTATAAAGTGCCTTTGAAATCGGCTCCCTTCTAGGAGCTAATTCAATCGAGAATTCCACTTCTCTTTTAGGTGGCAATCCCAGCAATTCCTGAGGATAGACATAGGGAAATTCGCGCACTACAGCTATATCCTCTAGCTTAGGTTCCTCGATCGTCGAATCAACCACGGCAGCCAAGTAAGCTTCGCATCCATTGTCCATCAACTTAGTCACCTCAAGTGACGAGATTAAAGGGATCGAGGTTCCTCCTCAACTCCCTACGAATTTGAATCTAGGGCGACCAATCAGATGAAATTGGATCACCCTACTACCACAATTCACTACAGCTCTTTGCCTACCCAACCAATCCATTCCAACAATAACATCAAAGTCATGCATTGCTAGCACAACCAAGTCTATCAATCATTCGCTTCCACCAAGGACCATCTTACAGTTCTGGCATCCTAACGAGACTAGCACTTTATCCCTTAAAGGGGTAGTAACATGAAATACTACATCCAACGGTTTTAATTCCAATTCAGCCAAGTCAGCAAACTGTGTAGATACAAAAGAATGCGACACTCCAAGATCAAATAAAGCATAAGCAACTTGGTCACATAGAGAGACCTTACCTGTGACCATGCCAGGCGTATTCTCTGCCTCCCTGCGCGCCACAGCATATACCCTTCCTTGATCTGGCAGCCTATTTAGATTGGCCTGTAGGGCAGTTCCCATCTGTGGTCCCGGTTGAGGTCGCGATTGTTGATACTAAGGTCCCGCGGCTGGGTTCCTATACTGCCTCGTAAGATGGCCCCTCAAACGACACTTGAAGCACGCTCCTGACTGACTGGGACAAGGCCCATTTCCGTGCTTCCATTCGCAAAGGCAACAATTCCAGTTGTTTGGAAAAGCTGGCTTTCTAATATTCCTCTTGACTGGAGGGACGAATTGCCTATTTTTTTTTTTTTTTATCATAGGCCCCATGCCAAAGTTTTTATTGTCCCTTGCATGATTAAACCGCATTCCAGAAGTGATTCCTCTTTCCCTCATATCACTTTCTATCAACTGACCTCTCTCGTAAAGTTCGTCATAATCCCTCAAGTTTAGCGGCACTAGTTGACTTCTCAGATCGGGCCGCAGCCCGTCTCTAAACCTCCTTGCCCTATCCAGAGGGTTCTCAACCATTCATGGAGCATACTTGGAGAGTCTTGCTAACTCAGCCTCGTATTCATTGATGGTCATGTGATTCTAGCGCAGATTCTAGAACTCAACCAGCTTTTGTTCTTGGGCAGACTCTGAAAAGTACTTTCCTTGAAAGGTCTCGGCAAAGACGGTCCAATCTGGCATAACTCCTTCTGGGAAAACTCTCCCCTTGGTAGTCTTCCACTAATCATTCGCAGTACCTTGGAGTTGGTAAACTGCCAGGGTCACTTTCTCAACCTTGGTGCACCCTAAAACTTCAAAGGCCTTTTCTAATTCCTCAATCCATCTAGGGGCAGCCGCAAGGTCCCCTTTCCATCAAACTTAGACGGCTTAAGCTTCAAAATATGTTCTACTAGCTGACCCACCATTCGATTCCCATGGCCTTGTGTGTTGCCGCCTCTGTTACCTTGACCGTTGTTCCCATTATTTCCATTTACAGCAATAGCAACGGCTTCAGCGGCTTGGGCGGCCGTAGTAGCCCTTTCTTGAGCCTCTCGGACAACAGTAGCAGCCCTTTCTTGAGCCTGCCTACCCATCAGATTGCTAATTTCCTCCAGCGCCCTAATGACCCTATCGACTCTTAGGTCCCGCACCTCTGGCGCTCTTAAGCTAGATGCTCCTCTTGTGCCTCTACCCCGATTGCCTATTCCTACTAATCCTCACTACACCTGAACCATATAATTCCATCCAGGAATTAGAGACCTAAGCCAACTACTAGAAACTAGCAATCCAAGACTACCACTACAGCAACAATCACAGCCAACAGTTCATTCTAATTGAAAAATCAGAAGCACCACATCAAGAGATTCTCACACGTACCTCGAGTCCAGACGCATCTGCAACTTAGCATAAGCACCACAAGCAAACCAGCACGTCAAGTAGACAACCATAAACAATGCCAAGTACGAATCCCCTAATCGTGCCAATCACAAGAGCCAATTCACATGTCATGCAATTCGTGCCTAACTCTAATGAATGCCCAAAGTCTCACTACTTGACTATCCTAAAGTCATCTCTCCTTATCACTCCAGGCTTCAACCAACTTGGATTGAGCTAACCTTGCTCTGATACCAATTTTGACGGGGATGTCATGCCCTGAACCACACGAGCGCGATAACATCTCGGTCGACTCTCGTTTCGATTCCGTAACAACTAGGATCCTACAACGGCGGCAAATAGTGCGGAATAAAGGATGCAAGCTATAGCGCAAATAACTCCGTACATATGACAAACAAGATGACTAAAAGGATTCATAACATAACCAAAGTCAGTCGAATATGAAAGCGTACAACTTAGGGAGGGCGATGACATAGTTCGATCAAAAAGGGAGACAGTCACTAGTCCAAAGCTACACTTGTTACTCTACGTGGTTAGCCAAAAAGATGCCACAGATGCACCTAGACGTCGGGCTCGCCATCACTAGCAGCTTCTTCTTCATTAGGGTCGGACTCGACTTCAGTATCGACAGGCTCCACAACTTGGGCATCTATGGCGAAACAGGTGGAGGCAACTGGCTCGCTTGAACCTTGAAGGTAGGGTTATACACCTCACCATTCGGAGGGGCGGTGTCGCACCAACCCGGGATTACACAAAATGGCACATCAAAACCCTTTAGGGGTCCAACTTCCATCCCATCCTCATCACGATAGAACTATGCCTCGTAGGTATGCACTTTCCAAATAGGGTCCCCCTCGTTAACAAAGACTATAGTCCCTTTCCTAATGTACGTCTTACCCTCGACCGAGGGGTATTCAATGACTATCGTCTCAAAATCCATCGGCATTCCATAACGATTCGACGGCATACTTATGGTCTGGGGTCTGAAAATGGTAAATCCCACGACGGGGTGAGAATAAATCTCAGTGAGCCAAACCTAACCCTACGCTAGGACAAAGGTACCTCCAGACTCTTACAACGTGCAAGTTCTAACCATGAGCATTCACAGGACCAAGAGTCAATAAAATGAAGACACGACATTAGACATTTACATTTTCAATTCAAAATCAATTTACAAACTCACAAGCGCTTGATTAGGGCTAGGTTTCGCACTTAAGGCATAAAATAAATCAATGATTCACGGACGGTGTTTTCCATCCAAAATTCAATTCTCGTTATCCAACCTTCATGACATATAGATCATAATCTGGCTATCCAACCCTCACTACACGCTTTAGCGCCCGGACCATAGCATAATATTAATCTTGTCAACTCATCGGTCCGCGCTATTCCGCAAAAGTACTTTCATTGGCTCATCGGGCCATATAACAACTTATCGGTTCATCGGGCCATATAATAAGTAATATGTAGCTTTTACTATACGGCTTTCCTTATAGCCTCTCATAGAGCCAGGATCATTATGATCCAACATCGGCATTTAACATTCAGTTGCCACACTTACGAATCACCCATAATCACACAAGGCCGAGTATTCATAGGCCCTCAATTAACCAACATGCATGAATAGGCCATATACATCAACTTGCACTCAAGGCATGTCTTACAGCTACAACTCACATAATCGTTTTGCATGACACCAAATAACATCGCATACATATTCGGTCACTCATGGACCATCTAGCACCGAATCACACAAGCCCAACACACAAGACATTTCCATAAAACTTACAAACATTTGAGCACAAAGCACTCCATAAGGCATAAATTCGGTGGTACTGTTCATTCATCCAAACAACCACTAGATCTCAAGAAAACCTAAACCAAACATGCTCATAACCACCTAAATATCATTATCTCAAGCCTACAAGTCATCCAACATGAAAGATCCCATATATTGCAAATTCGGATCCCTTGCATTTCCACTATGAACAGCCCACAAAAAGCCTCAACACCTCACCCATACTGGTCTATTAGTAATCTAGAGTACTAACATAGGTTTAGGGATGACTCACCAAAGATCCAAGCAAGAAAAGTCCCCAAAATCCCCCTAGAGCTCAAGGCACAAGTTGGTTCGGCGGGGTCCTCGGCTTCTCGAGCGAATGGCAATGCATGGCGGTCATGAGCGGAGGTGGCTCACAGTGGTGGTAGGTGTGGATGGCAAGGTGGTCGTGGTGGTGGCCGAACAAGAGGGAAGATGGAAGAGAAATATGAGAGAGTGAGTGGAAGAGAGTGGAAATTCAAAATTATGAGGGGGGAGAGAGAGTAAGGTGGTCTTGAGCTTCCTTTTAGCTTGTTTGGGAAGCTTTGGTAGGGTTTATGGGGAAGGTAACTATGTGACATGAGGGGAAGTCTAGTGATGGCTATGAGTGATGGGTTGAGTGACATAAAGTAAGAGAGAGACAAACAAAAGGTGATGGGTGGCTTAAAAGTCAAAGAAGAGGGCCCACAAAAATCTTACTCTTGTCTCTTATGCAAAAATGCACATTTAAGGCATTAATGCCCTAAAGTTTCGGTCATATAGGGGGGCCAATAATTAAATGTGCTCTTAATTAAAAATCTAAGGAATGAGCCCAAATTCGAGGGTGCAAGGAATTTCCAAATTAATTCCCTTAATCACCGATTTCCAATCTACCTCAGAACGACCCCAAATTCAAAAAGTCTTGACGAGATGATTCCAATGTTTCATTGTTGAAATTCTCCAATAATCGATGTCCAATTTGAAGTCCAATTCGTGACTAAAATCCATGAATAGTAATTTCGGGGCGTCTCGAACTAACGGGCGGCTTTTAGGGTTTTACGCGTATCGACCCGAGATCACTGTCATGTTTTAAAGTTATTCGAACTATGGCAACTTTGATTGCCATGTAATTGCGAGGGTCAATCGTTGGTTCCAAAGATTGCGTTCGTCAGAAATCTGGTTTAGGTTAATTCGTAAATTATACTTTGGTCATACGGAATCACCTGCGAACCAATCCTATAATGCTAGCAAATCATTCTAAAACCAATCTTTGAATGGTCTATGATGGCACAGGATGTTCCCTCGGCAATCCTTATGGTCAAGTCGTTAATCTAGGGTTGAGTTCTTTAGTCCACATACTTAATTCCTCGTTAGCCTTTCCCCTTGGGTTAGTTAACTCAAGAGTGATCAATTCTGAGTGAGATTTACTGAAATACATCAATTGATATTTCATTCATTCATAAGCTTTGAAATGGGTCGAAATTGAGAATGTCACGGCTTGATCTTCTACTTTTGGGTGCTTCCAATTCATCTAATTTACTTAGAATAGTGTTCATGTAGATACTATTCGTACTTGGGAAATATTAGATTGTAAGTTGATGGACATAACTTCATTTGAATGGACGAACGTCTCATTCTAAGAAAGTTTGGCTCATTTTGGGTCAAATGCTTGATCATGTTGTTTTAAGAAATTCAAAATCATTCAACTTACTTATAATAGTGTTCATTTAGATTCTATTAGTACATGAGAAAGATTACATCGCAAGTTGAGGGACATAACTCTAACGGACAAACTTTCCATTCTAAGAAAGTTTGGCTCCTTTTGGATCAAAAGCTTGATCTTCTACTTTTGGGTGCTTCTAAATCATCTAATTTACTTAGAATAGCGTTCATGTAGATACTATTAGTACTTAGGGAAAATTAGATCGCGAGTTGGGGGACATAACTTCATTCTAATGGATGAACTTCTCATTCTAAGAAAGTTTGGCTCATTTTGGGTAGAATGCTTGATCATGCTATTTTGGGAGCTTCCAAATTATGTAACTTAATTATAATAGCGTTCATTTTGATGCTATTAATACTTGGGAAAGATTAGATCGGAAGTTGAGGGACATAACTTCAATCCTAGTGGACGAATTTCTCATTCTAAGAAGGTTTGGATCCTTTTGGGTCATATGCTCGATCATGTTGTTTTGGGTGTGCTTCATTCTAATGGACAAACTTGACATTCTATTAAGTTTGGCTCCTTTTGGGTCAAATGCTTGATCAAGCTGTTTTGGGAGCTTCCAAATCATCTAATTTACTTACAATAGTGTTCATTTTGATGCTATAAGTACTTGGGAAAGATTAGATTGGAAGTTCAGGAACATAACTTCATTTTAATGAACAAACTTCCCATTCTAACAATGTTTGGCTGCTTTTGGGTTAAATGCTTGATCATGTTATTTTGGGCGCTTTTAAATCATCTAATTTACTTATAATAGCGTTCATTTAGATGCTATTAATACTCGGGAAAGATTAGATTGCAAATTGAGGGACATAACTTCATTATAATGAATGAGCTTACCATTTTAAGAAAGTTTGGCTCCTTTTGGGTCAAATGCTTGAGTATGTTGTTTTGTGATACATGTGTGGGTGAGTGATTTCGGAAATGGGATTAAGGTCAGAGTGGATGGGAAATGGTAATAGGGATTTTCTGGTTTAAGTGTATGGATGTGTGCTTAGATAGTTAGAATAATGAAGTGTATAGGTTGAAAGATGGAGAACGGTATCGATGGATGTAGGAAAACGCAGAATGGGTACGATCACCACCAAGTGTGACATCTTAGTTTCCTCTTGTCTGAATTAAGCATAGAGAATAACCTTTCACGTTATTAGTTGGTTTTAATTAATCAAGGATAGTCCTAGACACCGTTTCATGGCTTGACCATTTGTGAAGGTTTATTGGTTTTGTTACAATTATTAGTTAAAGGTCCATTAGACGTTGGAACTTCTTTCTTAGAGGTGGTGTGAGAATTAAATGGGAATGGAAAGTGGTGCCTAGTGAGGTGTGAGTGATCGATAGAAGTTTTTTGAGCTTAATACAATGCAAATTTCAGTCATATGCTTGGCTTATGGATGCCGAAGTGGTTAGTAGAGGAACATTTATTGATGAGTAAGTCTATTTATTTGCAAATCAATGATAAGTCCGCTTACCTATACTGATAAGCTAGTCGGTTTATCACACCAATCATTGTTTATGGCACATGATCGCCACTTGGCATGTTCTTTCTTTCCCACCACCATTTTCCCATGAGCTAAATGAGGATAAAATCCTCTACTTGTCTCATCTTTTTGGGTTACCACACACCATCCTTCTTTGTCCCCTTCCCCTTATTATTGTGCACAACTTCCCTAGAAGGCAATCATTGCTGCTGCCCATCTAAACCAATGAACATTCATGCAACAATTTCACTTAAGGAGGATTAAGAGCTTGGCCCTCCCTCTCCCTTCATTTTTCTTTCCCTCGATCGCAGCTCTCTTTCCCTCTCACTCCCTTCTTCTTACTCGACCCTCATCTCTCTTTCGTTTGAGCTCGTCCGACAGCAAGTGAAGAGGAAGCTTGGACCGATGTCGCATTCTTGATCTTGGTGACCACCGGTTCCATTTGTGTTCTGTGATTGAGGAAATTTGGTGGAACTGTGTGCTATGGCCATGAGTCTTAATTGGAAAAGATGAGCATTGTCCTCGACATTCGATGAGTGTAAATTTGTAGTCTTCAAATGCATTGTCTAGTTGTGCCATGTACGTATATGATAAATTCTTAGAGTTGAAATGTTATACTTGACCCTAGGTGTGATTCCATATAAGAAAATATTAACTTGTGATCATACAATTATAGTGCATCAATGACTACTTATTTATGAGCATATACATATTGCATCGGTAAGAATTGTTACAGTGAGGACCATCGGCTGGCATACCAATGACGCCTCGTGGGAGCCATATGGGAAATCGGGAAGCCTAAGTCTGACATACCTAAGGGTAGCACAAAGTAAGATACAACGGCTACCGTGCAAAGTAAGACACGATGACCTTAGAGTAAGAGCGAGATACCTATGGCTGGCATACCAAAGAAGTCCGATTAGTAAATCGGAGGTGATATTGATTAGGGTTGCACATGAGGGATTCATTTGCATTGCATATGCACTCATCTAATTGATATTTACACTAGTGGTATATGCTCTCATTTGCTTCAATTGTCTTATGTAATAATGTCTACTCATGGTCTTGATAGTAGATTACGATTAGTTTGATAAGAACTATATCATATAATTCCTTAATTGTGATCATTATGGATTGGTAAGTTTAGAAATGGCTTGTTCACTTGTTGAGCTTTGTCTCACTCCTATTGCTTTCCATGTTTTCAGACCTTTAGCATGATGCGTGCTATACCTGCTAGACCGATATCTACCTTCGGCTTACCCATCGAGTTTGAGGGGTCCGTTTTTTAGCATACCGACCTCAGTTTTCCTAGTGTAGTGTTTGTGAGGTTTACGACTACGTTGTGGTTTGACGTCTTTACACCTATGGGATCGATTTCACACTGTTTTGTAGTAGATCATGCTAGGATTGGCGATCGTCTTTT
This sequence comes from Metrosideros polymorpha var. glaberrima, assembly GCA_001662345.2. Classification (NCBI taxonomy): domain Eukaryota; kingdom Viridiplantae; phylum Streptophyta; class Magnoliopsida; order Myrtales; family Myrtaceae; genus Metrosideros; species Metrosideros polymorpha. The sequence continues at coordinate 13,832,818 of BCNH02000006.1, read as the reverse complement.
TTGGTCCTCTTCCTTTTCCCTTTGATAGTATTGGTGGTGCTTGATTGCGTATGGTGGGTTAGTATGACATTTTTTGCGACTATGGGTGTGTGTGGTCACAGGTTGTACAGGCGACTTTATGGTGTTGCGGTTATTCCTTTTTTTTCTATACCGCTAGTTAGATGGTGACTAAGATGAGTAGTGATGTGTTTATGTTGTTAGTATGGGAGTAAGTAATCCTTTTGTGACCTCCCAGTTATTACCCCATCTTTTAATTGTATGAATGCCTATTAATATGAAGTAAATAAAAGTTGCCCCTGTATGTTCTCTTTGCCTTGCGAATGTTGACTTTAATTTAATTGTCTTACGCTTGCACCATAAACTAATATAATAATAAAGCCGCTTAGTATGTGACGGCTTGGGACGTCACGACTCAATCCTAGAATGGGGATGTCACACCAAGGTATAAAGGACATACCACCAACCAAGGATCACGATCAGGATTAGGATAGGAAGCTCACCACCGAAGGTCTAAAGGATAATCCACCAACTTTAGGCGAAAGCGCTTTTGGCTCACCGCCAAGAAGTAATCCACTCTCCAAGGATAAAGAAACCATGTTTGATTCACCAATAACAAATTGAATAAAGAATCGAATTAAATCAACTCACTAAGAGGAATTTTTTTCATTCAACATGTCTACATTACAATGGAGAAGACTCCTCTAATTATGGAGAGACTAAGACATAGGAAGTAAACAAACATTAAAAAAACATGGGAACTACCAGAACAATAAAGACATAGGGATCATAATACTCTTAAATGACCTAGAAACAAGAAAATGCATTAAAGACACTTAGGAACTATGAAATGCAATAAACGGCTCTTCAGCCTTGTGAGTTGTCTTCCAATTTTCGAGCTCCAGATTGGACCAACAAATATTTACCTTATAATATCATCAAATGTCATAAGACATTGCTCGGAATAGCCTCCCATCAATATGATGTTGTTTCGCATCGAAATCAGCAACTTAAATGGTGAAATATTAGCTTCATAGTCGAACAATAAGGGATGATTGATGACTCGATAACTTGATTGATACGTTAGAAACTTCATTCTGTGATCCATGGAAGCAAGTTATAAGCAAAATTGGTGATGCGTGCTTGAATAATCATCAATTGGCCCATAGATAGAGATATATTGGAACTAGAGGGTTGTTCTAATGACTTGGTTATTCCCACATCAGAATTGCTAGGGCTTAATGCTCCCGCATCAATCTCCCCAGGTTGAGAAGATTTGTCCTCAAATCTTGATAGGTCTTCATCTTCCAAATAAGGAGAAAGGTCTCCCACATTAAAAGTAGCTGAAACTCCATAGTCTCCAGGAAGTTCTATCTTGTATGCATTGTTGCTATTTCTGTCAAGAACTTTAAATAGACCATCAGGTCGAGGCATGAGCTTGTTCTTTCGACAAGATGGAAATCTTTCCTTCCTCAAATGCAACTATACAAGATCACTTGGTTGGAATTGAGCCTACTTTCTATAATGATTATTTTCTTCTTGTAAGACTCATTAGCCTTTTCAATCTTGGGATAGATCTGCTCATGAAGTTTCTTCATCGATTAAGCTCTTTCTTTGCCATCAAAGTTTACTTGCGAATTGGATGGAATAGGAATCAAATCAATCAGCATGAGTGGATTAATTTCATACATAACTTCAAAGGGTAAGTTACTAGTACTGCAACTCGATGATCGATTGTAAGCAAACTGTGACATTCCGAATTTTGACCCATTTCGAAGCTTATGAATGGATGAAATATCAATCGATGTGTTTCAGTAAATCTCGCTCAGAATTGATCACTCTTGAGTTAACTAACCCAAGGAGAAAGGCTAACGAGGAATTTAGTACGTGGACCAAAGAACTCGACCCTGGATTAACGACTTGACCATAAGGATTGCTGAGGGAACGTCCTGTGCCATCATAGGCCGTTCGAAGATTGGTTTTAGAACGATTTTCTAGCGTTATATGATTGGTCCGTAGGTGATTCCGTATGACCAGAGTATAATTTGCAAATTAACCTAAACCAGATTTCTAATGAATGCGACCTTTGGAACCAACGATTGACCTCGTAATTACATGACAATCAAAGTTGCCATGGTTCGAATAACTTTAAAACGTGAGGATGATCACGGGTCGATACGCATAAAATCCTAAAAGCCACCCATTAGTTTGAGATGCCCTGAAATTACTATTCATGGATTTTAGTCACGAATTGGACTTCGAAATTGGACGTCGATCATTCAAGAATTTCGACAATGAAACATTGGGATCATCTCGTCGAGACTTTGAAATTGGGGTCGTTCCGAGATAGGTTGGAAATCGGTGATTAAGGGAATTAATTTGGAAATTCCTTACACCCCCGAATTTAGGCACATTCCTTAGATTTTTAATTAATGGCACATTAATTTTTTGTGACCCCGCTATGTGACCGAAACTTTAGGGCATTAATGCCTTAAATGTGTATCTTTGCATAAGGGACAAGAGTGAGATTTTTGTGGGTCATCTTCTTTGACTTTTAAGCCACCCATCACCTCTTGCCTTTCTCTCTCCTACTTTATGTCACTCAACTCATAGCCATCACTAGCCTTCCCCTCATGTCACATAGTTGTCTTTTCCCACAAACCCACCAAAGCTTTCCAAACAAGCCAAAAGGAAGCTCAAGATCACTTCACTCTCTCTCCCCCCTCATAATTTCGAATTTCACCATCTTTTTCACTCACTCTCTCCCATTTTTCTCTTCCTCCCCCTCATGTTCAGCCACCACCACCACCTTGCCATCCACCACCATCACCGTGAGCCACCTCAGCCCGTGACCGCCATGCACCGCTGTTCGCTTGAGAAGCTGAGGACCCCACTGGACCAACTTGTGCCGTGAGCTCGAGGGGTGATTTTTGGGGGCTTTTCGTGCTTAGATCCTTGGTGAGTCATTCCTAACCTTATATTAGTGCTCTAGGTTACTAATGGACATGTATGGATGAGGTTTTGAAGCTTTTTGTGGGCTGTTCATAGTGAGAGTACAAGGGACCCGAATTGGCACTAGGTGGGATTTTCATGTTGGATGACTTGTAGGCTTGAGATAATTATATATTAGTGCTCTAGGTTACTAATGGACCTGTATGGATGAGGTTTTGAGACTTTTTGTGGGCTGTTCATTGTGAGAGTGCAAGGGATCCGAATTTGCACTATATGGGATTTTCATGTTGGATGACTTGTAGGTTTAAGATATTGATATTTAGGTGGTTATGAGCATGTTGGGTTTAGGTTTTGTTGAGATTTAGTGGCTGTTTTGAATGCATGAACAGTACCACCGAAATATTGCCCTACGGAGTGTTTTGTGCTTAATGTTGCAAGTTTTATGGAAATGTCTAGTGTGTTGGGCTTTATGTGATTGGGTGCTAGATGGTCCATGAGTGACCGAATATGTAAGTGATGTTATCTTGGGACATGCAAAAATGATTATGTGAGTGGTGATTGTAAGACATGCCTTGAGTGCAAGTTGATGTTTATGGCCCATTCTTGCATGTTGGTTATCAAATGGCTTGTGTAAGTGTTAATTGAGGGCATATGCATATTCGGCCTTGTGTGTTTATGGGTGAATTGTCTATGTGGCAAGTGAATGCTAAATGCCGATATTGGATCATAATGATCCCGGCTTTATGAGAGGCTATAAGGAAAGCTGTATAGTAAAAGCCACATATTACTGATTATATGGCCCGATGAGCCGACAATCCGATGAACCGATAAGTAATTATATGGCCCGATGAGCCGACGATTCGATGAACCGATAAGCTATATGGCCCGATGAGCCGATATGATTAATATTATGCTATGGCCCGGGCGCTAAAGGGCGTAGTGAGGGTTGGATGATGGGAATTGAGTTTTGGATGGAAAGCACTGTTTGTGAATTATGGAATTATTTTATGCCTTAAGAACGAAGCCTAGCCCAAATCAAGTGCTTGTGAATTTGTGAATTGCTTTTGAATTGAAAATGTGAATGTCTGATGTCGTGTCTTCGTTTTGTTAACTTTTGGTCCTGTGAATGCCCATGGTTAGAACTTGCACGTTGTAAGAGTCTGGAGGTACCTTTGTACTGGCATAGGATTAGGTTTTGTTCACTAAGATTTATTCTCACCCCGTCGTGGGATTTAACATTTTCAGACCCCAGAACATAAGTATGCCGCCTAAGCGTTACGGAGTGCCGATGGATTTTGAGACGATAGTCACTGAATACCCCCCCCCCCCCCCCCCCCC
>BCNH02000006.1:13809788-13828517 GCA_001662345.2 Metrosideros polymorpha var. glaberrima | reverse complement strand
ATGTTGACGAGGGGGACCCGTATTGGAAATTGCATACCTACGAGGCTTGGTTCTATCGTGATGAGAATGGGATTGAAGTTGGACCCCTGAAGGGTTTTGATGTGCCATTTTGTATAATCCCGGGTTGGTGCGACACCGCCCTTCCGGATGGTGAGGTGTTTAACCCTACCTTCAAGGTTCAAGCAAGCCAACCGCCTCCACTTGTTCTCACCCTGGATGACCAACTCGTGGAGCCCATCGATACTGAAGACGAGTCCGACCCCGATGAAGAAGAAGCTGCTAGTGATGGCAAGCCCGACGTCTAGGTGCATCTGTGGCATCTTTTTGGCTAACCGTGTAGAGAAGCAGATGTAATTTTGGGCACGTAACTGTCTCCCTTTCGTCGAACTATGTTGTCATTTCCCCTAAGTTGTATGCTTTTATATTCGACTGATTTTGGTTATGTTGTGAATCCTGTAGTCATCTTGTTTTTCATATGTATGGAGTTATTTGCTTTACCACATGCATTCTTTATTCCGCACTATTGCCACCATCGTAGGATCCTAGTTGTTATGGAAACCGACCAAGATGTTATCACGCTCGTATGGTCCAAGGCGTGACACAAACTTAGCATGTGCAAGTTTCAAATCCCAATCTTTCAAAGACTTGCTCACTATACCTCGAAGAATAGTAGTGAGAGTTCAATTGGTTACCTCTTTTTGGCCATGGGTTTGCAGATGACAAGTGGTACTGAATAAGAATTGAGTACGAAGCATTCTCCATAATGTCTTCTAGAAATAACTCAGGAACTTAGAATCACGATCCGACACAATGGTTTTAGGAACTCCATGAAAGCGAATGATCTCCTTGAAATAAAGCTCAGCCACATGAGATGCATCATGAAACATGTGGCATGGAATTTAATAAGCCATTTTGAAGAATCGATTGACAACCACCATGATTGCATCTTTCCCACTTTGAGTTCTAGGAAGAGCCACAATGAAATCCATACTCACATCTTTCGAACACTGCATCGAAATTGAAAGTGGAGTATACAAGCCTTGATGGAAATGACTCTAAGCTCTTTGACGAGTTGCACACCTTGAGATAACAGCATTCACATCTCCATATATTTTTGGCCAATAAAAATGCTCTTGAAGAACCTTAAGAGTTTCGTTAACGCTGAAATGACCAACCAATCCTCCACCATGAGCTTCTCATATCAAAAGCTCACTAAAAGAATTCTTCGGTACACACAATCAATTTCCTTTAACAAGAAACCCATCCTGCACATAATAAGTACATTGAACTCCATGTTAACAATTGTCGATGATGGATGAGAACTTAGGATCTTCATAATAAAGTTCTCTCATCGATTGGAAATTAAGGATCTTGGAATAAAAAATAGCTAGCATAGAGTATCTCCTCGATAAGGCATCCGCTACAACGTTAGTATGGCTAGGTTTATACTTCAAGACAAAAGAGAAGGATTGAAGAAATTCTACCTATTTGGCATGTCTCGAATTGAGCTTGTGTTGACCGCTTATGTACTTCAAAGCCTCATGATCAGAATGAGGAACAAACTGTTTTGGCCTCAAGTAGTGACTTCAATTGAAACAACTTTTTATGCGAACATTCCCAAGTACCAATTGAAATGACTTTTGGTGCAAACATAGTGCAAACTTTGCCTAGTGGCAATTGAAACAACTTTTTATGCGAACTTTCCCAAGTATCAATTGAAAGGACTTTTGGTGCGAACTTTGCCAAGTGTTGATTAAAAAGTACCTTAAACCACCATCAGTCTTCTTAGGAACTTCTTTGGTAGACTCCGTGGCTTTCTCCTTGCCTTTATCTCTTGTTGATGAACCATCGACCTTGCTAGAAGAACCACTCTTGAAAAAGGATATCCCCTTTGTTGAATATTTGATCGACAATTCCTTGCCACGCTTTGGTTGTTTGTCCACTTCCGTGGCCAATTTGCAAACATTTTCAAAAGACCAATATGATTGAAGTTCAACCAAATCAGCAATGTCTTTCTTTAGACCACCATGGAAACGAGCGATGGTTTGCTCCGACAATTCTGGAATATCACACCTCATATGGAGTTGTTCAAACTCCCTAATGTATTTCTTCAATGCTCATTCGACGTTGTTGGAGGGAATTCATTTTGAGGAACAAATCGTACTTATAGTCATTGGGCAAAAACCTCTTCTTCATAAGTTTCTTGAGTTTTTTCCAAGAATGGATTCGGCTTTTTTCATCACGTGCTTGCTGGTTCTTCAAGTTTTCACACCAAAGCGAAGCATTTCTTCAACTTGAGAACAACAACTTTGCACCGCTTTTCATTCGAGTATGAGTGGAAATCGAATATTCGTCCGATGTCGGGAAGCCCATCGGTGAAGTCGTCTAGATTGAGGTTTCCCTCAAATTATGGTATATCCACTTTTACCTCACGATCATTCTCCTCAGACCTTCTTCTTCTTCTTCTTCTTCTTCTTCTTCTTTGAGCTTAATAATTCGATACACTAGAATTGCTTCTAGTGTTGATGGATTCATGAGTAGAATTTTCAAGAGGATCTGGATCGTCATGGTGGGATCGATTTGCAAGTTCTATCAGTGGTGATTCCTGCTTCGCTTGAGCCTCCAGAAGGTTGAAGACTTGCTCCATTTATTGTTGAAGCTTCGTAATGGCACGGTCACACTTTTCGTTGTGTGCTTGCTCCAAAGTTAAGCCTCTTGGAGCCGAATCATTTTTTTTTTTATTGAAAGTATGAAATGGGATAAGAAAGAAAGGTAACAGAAGGAATCACCCAAAACAAGTTCAACCTTGGGTTCTAATACCAATTTTGATGCCGTTGTGGATGGAGGACGAGTGTATTTTGAGTGATTGTGGAAGGAAGTAAGGGTAGCTCAAAGTGTATAGGATGGAAATCGATGGATGAATGTAACCATGGAGAAGATTAGATCGAAGTTGAGTGCAATAACTTCATTCTAACGGAAGAACTTCTCATTCTAAGAAAATTTGAGTTCTTTTTGGGTCCAATGATTAATTTGTAGTTTTTGGAGCTTCCAATTCATCTATGTTACTTATAATAGATGCTATTCGTCCTTGGGAAAGATTAGATTGAAGTTGAGTGCGATAGCTTCATTCTAATGGAAGAACTTCTCATTCTAAGAAATTTAGATCCTTTTGGTTCCAATGTTTGATATGTAGTTTTGGGAGCTTCTAATTAATCTAAATTACTTATAATAGTGTTCATTTAGATGATATTCACATTGGAATTCCATAACTTCATTCTAATGGAGGAACTTCCCATTCTAATAAAGTTTGGATCCTTTTTTAGTCCAATGTATGACTTGTAGTTTTGGGAGGTTCGAATTCATCTAAGTTACTTATAATAGTGTTCATTTAAATGATATTCATCCTTGGAGAAGATTAGACTGAAGTTGAGTTTCATAACTTCATTCTAATGTAAGAACTTCCCATTCTAAAAGAGGTTGGATCCTTTTCAGGTCCAATGTTTGATTTGTAGTTTTGAGAGCTTCCAATTCATCTATATTACTTATAATAGTGTTCATTTATGTGATATACGTCCTTGGGAAAGATTAGATCAAAGTTGAGTGCCATAACTTCATTCTAATGGAAGAACTTTCTAATCAAAGAATGTTTGGGTTATTTTTTGTCCAATGTTTGGTTTGTAGCTTTGGAAGTATCCAATTCATCTAAGTTACTTATAATAGTGTTTATTAAGATGATATTCTTCATTGGGAAAGATTAGATTGAAGTTGAGTGCAATAACTTCATTCTAATGGAAGAATTTCTCATTCTAATAAAGGTAGGGTCCTTTTTGGGACCAATGTTTGATTTGTAGTTTTTGGAGCATCCAATTCATCTATGTTACTTATAATATTGTTCATTTAGGTCATATTTTCCTTGGAAAAGATTATATCAAAGTTGAGTGCTATAACTTCATTCTAATGGAAGAACTTCGCGTTCTAAGAAAGTTAGGATCCTTTTTGGGTCCTGTGATATCCCAAAATTTCGACGATAGGAATTAATCAAAGGACGATTGTTGATTTAATTCGGAAAAAGTATACAATCGGATTGTCGGACGTTTTCACATGGTCAAGCCAATGAAATAGAATTCGATGGATTGTTAATCACGAATTCTAAGCCGATGAAAAGTTTAGGACATTTGGTTATCGATATCTCAAAGTTTTTCGGTTACCCTAAATTTTCGGAAAAGAGACGTTTCGGACATGGCACGAACCATCAGGCCTATTTTCTATTATTTTCGCATTTCAAGAGGGCCTATAATGGGAAATGACCATTATGCCCCCGAAGGCCCATTTTAGGCCCAAACAAAGAGCCTATTGGATATCAAGCCCATTGGGCCAGCTAAAATTCAAGCCAAGCTCATGTGAATAGTACCAAGCCATGTCAATAGTGCAAGCTCGTATGAATAGTGCCGAGGGTGAAAATTACCCTTTTGCCCTTCTTGAAAGTGAGATATTTTGAAGTTGCATTAATGGGCTTAAGACAAGAACATTAAAGGCTTGCAAGACTACTTCTTCTTCTTTTCTTCTTCTTTGTGGCAAAATGCTACCCCCTTGCTCTTTCCTTGTCTCAATTTATTACTAAAGTTGTCTTGAATTCAAGAAGACAAAGTTGGATATTTTGGAAGATTTGCATTAATTGTGAGACAATAATGCAATCTTGGTTATAGTTAAGGCAAGACAACTCTTCTCTCTTTCATTTCCACTTTCTCTCTTTCACTCTCTCTTTCCTCTCAAAATTCGTAGCTCCCCCCTCTCTCCTCCATTTTCACCCTTTTTCCTTCTTGTTTCACACTGTGCACTTTGCCGCCGTGCCATCCAAGCCATACAATACCATTGCCGCACTTTTTCCACCGTGAGGATCGTCGTTACTACCGTTCGTTGCCGCACCAAGCTTGAGCCGCGCCTTGCCGTTTGTCGTCGCCACCATCCAAGCCGAGCAAGCAACCGCCGCACCAAGCTCCGCCGTCCAAGTCACCGAGCCGAGCCACCACCATCACCATCTTCACGCCGTCATCACCGTTGTTACTGTAGTCGCCGCCGCCGTTAAACGGTGAGTTAACTCCCTAATTCTTGATTAGGTTATTAATTGCACCTAGGGTTAGATTAGTGAGTTTTAGACTTGACTATGGTTAGATGGGTTAACTAGGGTTGGGTGAGTTAACCTTGGTTTGATTAGTTAACCATGGTTAGGTTAATTAACCATGGTTGGGTTAATTATTTTATATGTGTTTTGGCATGTTTTAAAGTGAAGATTACCTAGGAAAGGTAATGGTTTCATGATTGATGATTTCTTAGTGGAAAAGAATGCACTTTTGGCATGTAAATGATGATCGATGTGGTGTCGTGCTTATATACTGAGTCTCATGCATTGAAATAATCTAGTGTGCTTGAAAAGTGAAGCACGGGAAGTTGGCATGAAAAGCACGTTGGTGTGATCACGTGTGATTTATTCATTGCATTTTTATGTGAGAAAATGGCAATATGTTTGATGTATGAGCACGATCATGGCATGAGCACGGATTATGATGGCATTGGCTAGAAAAATAAGAAGAACCAAATTGGCATGCATGATTGAGGTGCTTGTGTGATCACAAAAAGGGAACGAACCCTCAATGGATTTTGAGGATGATGCCTGATTTAATCGATGATTTAATCGGATGCCCGGTCGGGATTTGGATGACGGATCGCGGTAGATGCCGGACCGATTCTCCTTATGGAATGCCGTCTACCTCTGGGGAAGGTCGAGGTATAGCCGCACTCGATCTTCTGGGAGGAGATGTCGCCATGCCCGATGGGGCGGGATGATGCCCGGTCATGCCAGAAGACCGCCAACCTTTGGGTTGTGCCGTGGCCCGAAGAGGTCGAGAACCGCCAACCTTCGGGTTGTGCCATGACCGAGAGCGGGCGTAATCACTATGCATAAAACTGGACAATGCTTGATTGCATTGCGTGTGAGAAATGGTGTTACATGTTCTGATGTTGTGCCTAGTCTGATGCGTTGTTTATAGAATGCTATAACTGATAACATGCAGGGCATGTACATGTGCCGAGGTAAGGTAAAAATGCCTGTGAATTGCCTATTGATTGAGTTGAGTCAATCGAACTTGTTATAGGTTGTGCACATTATTTATCGAACGTTATAGCTGTTAACATGCAAGACGTGTGCATGTGTTGAGGCAAGGTAAGAATGCCTGTGATTTGCCTATTTATTGAGTTGAGTCAATCGAACCTGTTATAGGTTGTGTAAAGCAAGAGTCGCTCGCTATTGATCTGCCATCGACGTTGAATTGCATGTTTAGGGCAGGCAATGGGTGAATCAGCACCCTACGCGAGGCTTAGGTTGTTAACTTACTGAGATTTTATCTCACTCGTTGTTGTTAACCGCTTTTCAGGACCTTAGTTCGGAGGGTTGACATGTGCGGTTCGAGGTGCTCTCGTGTAGAGAAGTTTAAGTTAACCTGACCCCCGGTATCTTTTTGTTGATCTGGTTATGAAGTGGCCTGAAAGTGAGGGCTTGTAATTATAACATCCTAAGGTTAACATGTTTATAAATAAGAAAGCGTGTTTTGATATTGATGTTTGTTTCGCTGTGTTTCCTGCTATCCCTGCTGTTGTGTTTGTCGGGCGTTTGTTAGTCGTTTCCGCATATGTGAATTGAAAGATAAAATGAACGGGTTGTCGACGCGTCTTAGGATGTCGCATTTCTAATGACCCAAGAGAAGAGATGAAACGAGATGGTCGCATGCTTGAGAGTCAGGGCATGACAGGTCCAATGTATGATTTGTAGTTTTTGGAGCTTCCGTTTCATCTATGTTACTTATAATAGTGTTCATTTAGGTGATGTTCATTCTTAGGAAAGATTAGATCGAAATTAAGTGCCATAACTTCATTCTAATGGAAGAACTTCCCAATCAAAGAATATTTGGGTTCTTTTGGGTCTAATGTTTGATTTGTAGTTTTGAGAGCTTCCAATTAATCTAAGTTGCTTATAATAGTGTTTATTTAGATGATCTTTATCCATGGGAAAGATTAGATCGAAGTTTAGTGCCACAACTTCGTTCTAATGGAAGACCTTCACAATCTAAGAAAGTTTGGGTTCTTTTGGGTTCAATATTTGATTTGTAGTGTTGGGAGCTTCCAATTCATCTAAGTTACATACAATATTGTTCATTCATATGATAATCATCCTTGGAAAATATTATATCGAAGTTGAGTGTCATAACTTTATTCTAATAGAAAAACTTCCTATTCTAAGAAAGTTTGGGTCCTTTTTAGGTCAAATGTTTGATTTGTAGTTTTGAAAGCTTCCAATTCATCTAAGTTTCTTATAATAATGTTCATTTACATGATATTCATCTTTGGGAAGGATTAGATCGAAGTTGAGTGCGATAACTTCGTTCTAATGAAAGAACTTCTCATTCTAACAAAGGTTTGGTCCTTTTTGGGTCAATGTTTGATTTGTAGTATTTGGAGCTTCCAATTCATCTATGTTACTTATAATAGTGTTCGTTTAAGTGATATTCATACTTAGGAAATATTAGAACGAAGTTGATGGAATAACTTCATTCTAATGGAAGAACTTCCCAATCAAAGAATGTTTGGGTTCTTTTGGGTCCAATGTTTGATTTGTAGTTTTGAGAGCTTCCAATTCATCTCAGTTGCTTATATTAGTGTTCGATTAGATGATATTTGTTGTTGGGAAAGATTAGATCGAAGTTGAGTGCCATAACTACAATCAAATGGTAGAACTTCCATTTCTAAGAAAGTTTAGATCCTTTTGGGTTCGACGTTTGATTTGTTAGTTTGAAAGCTCCCAATTTATCTTAGTTACTTATACTAGTGTCCATTTGGATGATATTTGTCATTGGGAAAGATTATATCAAAGTTGAGTGACTTAACTTCAATCTAATGGAAAAACTTCCCATTCTAAGAAAATTTGGATTTTTTTCGATCCAATGTTTGATGAGCAGATTTAGGAGCTTCTAATTTATCTAAGTTAGTTATAATAGTGTTCATTTAGCTGTTATTGGTCCTTGGGACAGATTAGATCGAAGTTGAGTGCCATGACTTCATACTAATGGAAGAACTTCCCATTCTAAAAAAGGTTGGGTCCTTTTTGGGTCAGTTGTTTTGGATTTGTAGTTTTGGAAGCTTCCAATTCATCTATGTTACTTATAATATTATTCATTTAGGTGATATTCGCCCTTGAGAAAGATTATATTGAAGTTGAGTACAATAATATCATTCTAATAGAAGAACTTCCCATTCAAAGAATATTTGGGTCCAATGTCTAATTTGTAGTTTTGGGAGCTTCCAATTCTAAGTTACTTATAATAGTGTTTATTTTTATCATATTCACCCTGGGAAAAATTAGAGCAAAGTTTAGTGCCATAAGAATGTTTGAAGAATGTTTTGGTCCATTTTGGGTCCAATGTTTTATTTGTAGTTTTAGGAGCTTCCAATTCATCTAAGTTACTTATAACAGTGTTCATTTAGAGAATATTCATCATTGGAATTCCATAACTAAATTCTAATGGAAGAACTTCACATTCTAAGAAAGTTTGGATCCAATGTTTGATTTGTTGTTTTGGGAGCTTCCAATTCATCTAAGTTACTTATAATAGTACTCATTTGCATCAAATTCTTCCTTGGAGATGTTTAGATTGAAGTTGAGTTCTAGAACTTCATTTTAATGGAAAAACTTCCCATTTTGAGAAAGGTTTGGTCCTTTTTACGTTAAATGTTTGATTTGTAGTTTTGAGAGCTTCCAATTCATCTATATTACTTATACTAGTTTTCATTTAGGTCATATTTGTCCTTGGGAAAGATTAGATCGAAGTTGAGTGGCATAGCTTCATTCTAATGGAAGAACTTCCCAATAAAAGAATATTTGGGTCCTTTTGGGTCAAATGTTTGATTTGTAGTTTTGAGAGCTTCCAATTCATCTAAGTTACTCAAATTAGACTCTTTTTAGATGATATTCGTCCTAGGGAAAAATTAGATCGAAGTTTAGTGCCATAACTTCATTCTAATGGAAGAATATCCCGTTCTTAAAAAGTTTGGGTCATTTTGGTTTTATTGTTTGATTTTTATTTTTTGGAGCTTCCAATTCATCTATTTTATTTATAATATTGTTCATTTAGATGATATTCGTCATTGAGAAAGATTAGATCGAAGTTGAATGCGATAACTTCATTCTAATGGAATAACTTACCATTCTAAGAAAGTTTAGGTCCTTTTCGGGTCCAATGTTTGATTTGTATTTTTAGGAGCTTTGAATTCTTCTAAGTTACTTATAATATTATTTATTTAGATGATATTCATCCATGAAAAAGATTAGATCGAAGCTTAGTGCCATAACTTCATTCTAATAGAAGAACTTTGTATTTGAAGAAAGTTTGGGTCCTTTTGGGTATAATATTTGATTTTTAGCTTTGTGAGCTTCTAATTCATCTAAGTCACTTATAATAGTGTTCATTTAAATGATAATCATCCTTGGAAAATATTATATCAAAATTGAGTGCTATGACTTCATTCAAATGGAAAAACTTCTTATTCTAAGAAAGTCGAGGTAGGTCCATCTTAGGGCCAATGTTTCATTTGTAGTTTTGGGAGCTTCCAATTCATCTAAGCTTCTTATAATAGTGTTCATTTAGATGATATTCATCCTTGGGAAATGTCACGCCCCAGCCCTCGAGCACGTGATGATCCTTGTCAATTCTCTTGGTTTATTTGAATGTGACGTCCCAGAACGCGTTGTCGACCTGCTCATTTTCTCTTTTGATTAATGCATGTGGAAATGATAAATATACACCCGACAATCACAAAAACAAGGATAGCAGGAAAAACAATAGAACTAACATCATTAGCAAAAGTAATGCTTTATTCTTAAACTTGTTAACCATATGAAGTTTATACATACAAGCCCTCATTACGGGGCACTTCCTATTGAGACTTGCAAAAAGGTACCGAGGTCAGGTTAACTTAAGCTTCTCTATGCATTGGCACCTTGAACTGCACCTGTCAACCTTCCATTCTATGGTCATGAAAAGCGGTTAACAACAACGAGTGTGATAAAATATCAGTAAGTCAAAAACTTAAGCCTCGTGTAGGGTGTTGATTCGCCTAAAGCGTACCCTACACATGCGACTTATTATCGATGACAAAACAATAGCGAGCAACTCTCGCTTTGCTTTTTGTCACGCCCCGGACCATACGAGCGCAATAACATCCCAATCGACTCTCGTTTCGATTCCGTAATAACCAGGATCCTATGACGGCGGCAAATAGTGCGGAATAAAGGATGCAAGCGGTAGCACAAATAACTTAGTACATATGACAAACAAGATGACCAAAAGGATTCATAACATAACCAAAGTCAGTCGAATATGAAAGCGTACAACTTAGGGAGAGTGACGACATAGTTCGATAAAAAAAAAGGGAGACAGTCACTAGTCCAAAGCTACACTTGCTACTCTATGTGGTTAGCCAAAAAGATGCCACATATGCACCTAGACGTCAGGCTCGCCATCACTAGCAGCTTCTTCTTCATCAGGGTCGGACTCGACTTCAATATTGACAAGCTCCACGACTTGGGCATCTACGGCGGGAACAGTGGAGGCGGCTGGCTCGCTTGAACCTTGAACCTTGAACCTTGAAGGTAGGGTTATACACCTCACCATCCGGAGGGGCGGTGTCGCACCAACCCGGGATCACACAAAATGGTACATCAAAACCCTTTAGGGGTCCAACTTCCATCCTATTCTCATCACCATAAAACCATGCCTCGTAGGTATGTAATTTCCAATACGGGTCCCCTTTGTCAACATAGACTATAGTCCCTTTCCTGATGTACGTCTTACCCTCGATCGGGGGGTATTTAGTGACTATCATCTCAAAAGCCATCAGCACTCCATGACGCTTAGGTGGCATACTTATGGTCTGGGATCTAAAAATGGTAAATCCCACGACGGGGTGAGAATAAATCTCAGTGAACCAAACCTAACTCTACGCTAGGACAAAGGTACCTCCAGACTCTTACAACGTGCAAGTTCTAACCACGAGCATTCACAAGACCAAGAGTCAATAAAACAAAGATACGACATCAGACATTTACATTTTCAATTCAAAAGCAATTTACAAATTCACAAACACTTGATTAGGGCTAGGCTTCGCCCTTAAGGAATAAAATTAATCCATGATTCACGAACGGTGCTTTCCATCCAAAACTCAATTCTCGTTATCCAACCTTCATGACATATAAGTCATAATCTTGCTATCCAACCCTCACTATGCGCTTTAGCGCCTGGGCCATAGCATAATATTAATCTTGTTGGCTCATCGGTCTGTGCTATTTCGCAAAAGTACTTTCATCAGCTCATCGGGCCACATATTAAGTAATATGTAGCTTTTACTATACGGCTTTCCTTATAGCCTCTCATAAAGCCGGGATCATTATGATTAAACATTGGCAATTAACATTCACTCGCCACACTTACGAATCACCCATAATCAGACAAGGCTGAGTATACATATGCCATCAATTAACACTTACACAAGCCATTCGATAACCAACATGCAAGAATAGGCCATATACATCAACTTGCACTCAAGGCATGTCTTACAACCACAACTCACATAATCGTTTTGAATGACACAAGATAACATCACTTACATATTCGGTCATTCATGGACCATCTAGCACCGAATCACATAAGCCCAACACACAAGACATTTCCATAAAACTTACAATTATTTAAGCACGAAGCACTCCATAAGACATAAATTTAGTGGTACTATTCATGCATCCAAACATCCACTAGATCTCAACAAAACCTAAACGAAACATGCTCATAACCACCTAAATATCATTATCTCAAGCCTACAAGTCATCCAACATGAAAAATCCCACATAATGCAAATTCGGATCCCTTGCATTCCCACTATGAACAGCCCACAAAAAGTCTCAACCTCACCCATACTTGTCTATTAGTAACCTAGAGTACTAACATAGGTTTTGGGATGACTCACCAAAGATCCAAGTAAGAAAAGTCCCCAAAATCCTCCTTACAGCTCATGGCGCAGGTTGGTCCTGCGGGTTCCTCGGTGTCACGCCCCGGACCATACGAGCGCGATAACATCCCAGTCGGTTTCCGTAACAACCAGGATCCTATGACAGCGGCAATAGTGCGGAAAAAAAGAATGCATGCGGAAGCGCAAATAACTCCAGACATATGAAAAACAAGATCACTAAAAGGATTCATAACATAACCAAAATCAGTCGAATACAAAAGCATACAACTTAGGGGAAAATGATAACATAGTTCGATCAAAAGAGAGACGGTCACGAGTCCAAAGTTACACTTGCTACTCTACGCGGTTAGCCAAAAAGATGCCACAGATGCACCTAGACGTCGGGTTCGCCAACACTAGCAGCTTCTTCTTCATCAGAGTCCATCGGCACTTCATAACGGCTCGGCGGCATACTTATGGTCTATGGTATGAAAATGGTAAATCCCACAACGGGGTGAGAATAAATCTTAATGTACCAAACCTAATCCTATGCTAGTACAAAGGTACCTCCAGACTCTTACAACGTGCAAGTTCTAATCACGGGCATTCACAAGACCAAAAGTTAACAAAATGAAGACACCACATCAGACATTCACATTTTCAATTCAAAAGCAATTCACAAATTCACAAACACTTGATTAAGGCTAGGCTTCGTTCTTAAGGCATAAAATAATTCCATAATTCACAAACAGTGCTTTCCATCCAAAACTCAATTCCCATCATCCAACCTTCATGACATATAAGTCATAATCTCGCTATCCAACCCTCACTACGCGCTTTAGCGCCGAGGCCATAGCATAATATTAATCATATCGACTCATCGGTCCGTCGGCTCATCGGGCCATATAATAACTTATCGGTTCATCGGATTGTCGGCTCATCGGGCCATATAATAACTTATCGGTTCATAGGACCGTCGGCTCATCGGGCCATATAATATACTATCGGTTCATAGGACCGTCGGCTCATCGGGCCATATAATCAGTAATATGTGGCTTTTACTATACGGCTTTCCTTGTAGCCTCTCATAAAGCCGGGATCATTATGATCCAATATTGGCATTTAGCATTCACTTGCCACATAGACAATTCACCCATAAACACTCAAGGCCGAATATGCATATGCCCTCAATTAACACTTACACAAGCCATTTGATAACCAACATGCAAGAATGGGCTATAAACACCAACTTGCACTCAAGGCATGTCTTACAATCACCACTTACATAATCATTTTTGCATGTCCCAAGATAACATCACTTACATATTCGGTCACTCATGGACCATCTAGTACCCAATCACATAAAGCCCAACACACAAGACATTTCCATAAAACTTGCAACATTAAGCACAAAACACTCCGTATGGCAATATTTCAGTGGTACTGTTCACGCATTCAAAACAGCCACTAAATCTCAACAAAACCTAAACCCAACATGCTCATAACTACCTAAATATCAATATCTTAAACCTACAAATCATCCAACATGAAAATCCCATATAGTGCAAATTCGGATCCCTTGCACTCTCACTATGAACAGCATACAAAAAGCTTCAAAACCTCATCCATACATGTCCATTAGTGACCTAGAGTACTAACATATCATTATCTCAAGCCTACAAGTCATCCAACATGAAAATCCCACCTAGTGCCAATTCGGGTCCCTTGTACTCCCACTATGAACAGCCCACAAAAGGCTTCAAAACCTCATCCATACATGTCCATTAGTAACCTACAGAACTAATATAAGGTCAGGGATGACTCACCAAGGATCTAAGCACGAAAAGCCCCCAAAATCACCCCTCGAGCTCACGGCACAAGTCGGTCCGGCGAGGTCCTCGGATTCTCGGGCAAACAGCGGTCACGGGCTGAGGTGGCTCACGATGATGGTGGTGGACTGCAAGGTGGTGGTGGTGGCTGAACAAGAGGGGGAGGAAGAGAAAAATGAGAGAGAGTAAGTGAAAGAGATGGTGAAATTCGAAATTATGAGGGGGGAGAGAGAATGAGATTGTCTTGAACTTCACCTTGGCTTGTTTGGGAAGCTTTGGTGGGGTTTATGGGGAAAGACAATAATGTGACATGAGGGGAAGGCTAATGATGGCTATGAGTGATGGGTTGAGTGACATAAAGTAGGAGAGAGAAAGGCAAGAGGTGATGGGTGGCTTAAAAGTCAAAGAAGAGGACCCAAGAAAATCTCACTCTTGTCTCTTATGCAAAGATGCACATTTAAGGCATTAATGCCCTAAAGTTTCGGTCACATAGCAGGGTTACAAAAATTAAATGTGCCTTTAATTAAAAATCTAAAGAATGAGCCTAAATTCAGGGGTGCAAGGAATTTCCAAATTAATTCTCTTAATCATAGATTTCCAACCTATTTCGGAACGACCCCAATTTCAAAGTCTCGACGAGACGATTCCAATGTTTAATTGTCAGAATTCTCAAATGATCGACGTCCACTTTCGAAGTCCAATTCATGACTAAAATCCATGAATAGTAATTTCAGGGCTTCTCAAACTAACGGGTGGCTTTTAGGATTTTACGCGTATCGACCCATGATCATCGTCACGTTTTAAAGTTATTCGAACCATGGCGACTTTGATTGTCATGTAATTGCGAGGGTCAATCGTTGGTTCCAAAGGTCGCGTTCGTTAGAAATCTGGTTTAGGTTAATTTGCAAATTATACTCTAGTCGTACGGAATCAGCCGCGGACCAATCATATAACGCTAGCAAATCGTTCTAAAACCAATCTTCGAACGGCCTATGATGGCAGAGGACGTTCCCTCGGCAATTCTTCTGGTCAAGTCGTTAATCCAGGGTCGAGTTCTTTGATCCACGTACTAAATTCCTCAGTAGCCTTTCCCCTTGGGTTAGTTAACTCAAGAGTGATCAATTTTGAGTGAGATTTACTGAAACACATCGATTGATATTTCATCCATTCATAAGCTTCGAAATGGGTCGAAATTCAGAATGTCACACTCGGCTTCTCGGGCGAATGGCAATGCATGGCGGTCACGAGCGGAGGTGGCTCCTGGTGGTGGTAGGTGTGGATGGCAAGGTGGTGGTGGTGGCCGAACAAGAGGAAAGATGGAAGAGAAATATGAGAGAGTGAGTGGAAGAGAGTGGAAATTCGAAATTACGAGGGGATAAAGAGAATAAGGTGGTCTTGAGCTTCCTTTTGGCTTGTTTGGGAAGCTTTGGTGGGGTTTATGGGGAAGGTAACTATGTGACATGAGGGGAAGTCTAGTGATGGCTATGAGTGATGGGTTGAGTGACATAAAGTAAGAGAGAGAAAGACAAGAGGTGATGGGTGGCTTAAAAGTCAAAGAAGAGTGCCCACAAAAATCTCACTTTTGTCTCCTATGCAAAAATGCATATTTAAGGCATTAATTCCCTAAAGTTTCGATCACATAGGGGGGCCAAAAATTAAATGTGCTATCAATTAAAAATCTAAGGAATGAGTGTAAATTCGGGAGTGCAAGGAATTTCCAAATTAATTCCCTTAATCACTGATTTCCAATCTATCTCGGAACGACCCCAAATTCAAAAAGTCTCGATCAGACGATTCCAATGTTTCATTGTCGAAATTCTCGAATGATCAACGTCCAATTTCGAAGTCTAATTCGTGACCAAAATTCATGAATAGTAATTTCATGGCGTCTCGAACTAACAGGTTGCTTTTAGGGTTTTACGCGTTCAACCCGTGATCACCGTCACGTTTTAAAGTTATTCGAACCATGGCGACTTTGATTGTCATGTAATTGCGAGGGTCAACCGTTGGTTCCAAAGGTCGCATTCGTTAGAAATCTGGTTTAGGTTAATTCGCAAATTATACTCTGGTCGTACGGGATCACCCGCGGACCAATCATTTAATGCTAGCAAATCATTCTAAAACCAATCTTTGAATGGCCTATGATGGCACAAGATGTTCCCTCGGCAATCCTTATGGTCAAGTCATTAATCCAGGGTCAAGTCATTAATCCAGGGTCGAGTTCTTTGGTTTACGGACTTAATTCCTCGTTAGCCTCTCCCCTTGGGTTAATTAACTCAAGAGTGATCAATTTTGAGCGAGATTTACTGAAATACATCGATTGATATTTCATTCGTTCATAATCTTCGAAATGGGTCGAAATTCAGAATATCACAACTTTTCCCCCTTACAAAAATTTCGTCCTCAAAATTTACAACAAAACCGATCAATAAAAAAGATGGGGGTCCTGGCGTCTCATCGCTTCCTCACTTTCTCAGGTAGCGCCTTCTGTTCCATGATGCCCCTAAATCACCTTTACTAACGGAATCGTCTTGTTCCTCAAGACTTGTTCTTTCCTGTCCTCGATTTAGACTGGCCTTTCTACATATGATACCCTATTGTCCACTTCAATGACTTCATGATCCAGCACATGAGTCGGATCCGGTTCATACTTTCTAAGCATCGACACATGGAATACGTTATGAACCTGCGACAAATTCGATGGCAAGGTGAGACAAATAGGCCAAGGTTCCGATTCTTTCCAATATTTCGAAAGGACCTACGTACCTCGGACTTAGCTTTCCTTTCTTTCCAAATCGAGATAGTCCTTGCATCGGCGACACTTTGAGAAAAACATGATCTCCCAATTGGAATTCCAAAGGCCTACGTCGCTTATCGGCATAACTTTTCTGGCGACTCTGAGCTATCTTAAGTCTTTCTCGAATGATCTTTACCGCCTCGACTGACTACTCAGCTAATTTCGAGCCCGTTATGCTTGTTTCTCCAACCTCATCCCAACATATTGGTGTTCTACAAGCTCTGCCATACAATGCCTCGAACGGCGCCATTCTGATACTCTACTGATAACTGTTATTATAGGTGAACTCAACTAGATGCAACTGCTCTTCCCATCCATCTTTGAAATCTATAACTCACGCTCTCAACATGTGCTCGAGCGTTTGAATCATCCTTTCAGATTGTCCGTCGATTTGAGGATGATATGCCATACTAAACTGCAACTTGGTCCCTATCGCACCCTAAAGACTTTTCCAGCTAGGAAATGTGCAGACTTGGTCAATCTATCCACAATTACCTAAATCGAGTTGTGACCTCTTTGGCTTCTTGGTAAACCCATAACAAAATCCATTGTGATATGTTCCCATTTCCATTCAGAAATCTCTAAGGGTTGCAACATACCACCGGGCTTACAATGCTGCGCTTTCACCTGCTGGCACATCAAGCACTTAGCTACGTGTGTAGCTACATCTACTTTCATCCCATTCCACCAGTAGTGTTGACGCAAATTCTGATACATTTTGGTGCTACCCGGATGGATGCTATAACTACTCATGTGAGCTTCTGATAAGATCTTTTCTTTAAGTTCCTCGTCATTGGGTATGCACAGTCGCCCACGAAACTTCAAGATCCCATCTTCTGACACTTGAAAGTTTGGTTTTCTTTTATCTGCATCCATTCCCAATATCTTCTGAATGTTAGGGTCCATAGATTGAAATGCCTCAATCCTTTCTTGAATCTCCGGTTCACCTCTCAATGTAGCCATCAGCCTAGACAACTGGCAAGCCTCCAACTTGAATGCTGTATCTCGTATTCCTCCCATCAGGGTCCATTCTTTAACCATCAAATGTGCGATGCTTGATTTCCGACTAAAGGCATCCGCTACTTTATTTGCTTTCCCAAGGTGATACAGGATATTACAATCATAATCCTTAAGCAGCTCCATCCATCGGCGTTGTGTCATGTTCAATTCTTTTTGGGAAAACAGGTACTTCAAACTCTGATGATCTATGTAGATCTGAAACCTTTCTCCACACAGATAATGCCTCCAAAATTTTAAAGCAAAGATGATCGCTGCAAGTTCCAAGTCGTGCGTTGGGTAATTCATCGCATGAGGTCTTAACTGTCGCGATGCATAAGCAACAACTCTTCCATGCTGCATTAACACGCATCCTAATCCCTTTAGCGATGCGTCACTATAGATCTCATAACCTCCAGGACTAGAAGGGATCGTCAATATCGGCGCGGTCGTCAATCTATTCTTAAGCTCTTGAAATCTCCTTTCGCACTTATCCGTCCATTCAAACTGCATTTCCTTCTTAGTTAACCTTGTCAACGGAGTAGCTATCGAGGAGAACTTTACCATGATCCTTCTGTAATAGCCTGCCAATCCCAGAAAACTTCGAACTTCGGTAACTGTTGTTGGTCTTGGCCAATTCATTATTGTGTCAATCTTTGAAGGATCTACTGAGATCCCATCTCCAGATATTACATGACCAAGAAATGCTACCTTATGTAGCCAGAATTCACACTTGCTAAATTTAGCGTAAAGCGAGTGTTCTCTTAAGATCCGTAGGACAATCCTCAAGTGTTACTCATGTTCTTCATGACTCCTCGAGTAAATCAAGACATCATCTATGAAGATGATAAACGAACTGATCCAGATACTACTTGAATACTTGGTGCATCAAATCCATGAATGTGGCTGGAGCATTGGTTAGTCCAAACAGCATAACCGTAAACTCATAATGCCCATATCTCATCCTAAATGCCGACTTCGCTATATCCTCCTTTTTGATCCTCAACTGATGGTAACCCGTCCTTAAATCGATCTTGGAGAATACTGACGCTCCTT
>BCNH02000006.1:13798937-13809673 GCA_001662345.2 Metrosideros polymorpha var. glaberrima | reverse complement strand
GCACTTGGGCGAATAAACCCTTTATCCAGCAGCTCTTGCATCTGAACCTTTAATTCCTTCAACTCCAACAAAGACATTCTATTTGGTGCCTTTGAAATCGGCTCCGTTCCAAGAGCTAATTCAATCGAGAATTCCACATCTCTTTGTGACATTCTAAATTTCGGCCCATTTCGAAGCTTATGAATGAATGAAATATCAATCGATGTATTTCAGTAAATCTCGCTCAGAATTGATCACTCTTGAGTGAACTAACCTAAGGGGAAACGCTAACGAGAAATTAAGTACGTGAACCAAAGAACTCGACCCTAGATTAACGACTTGACCATAAGGATTGCCGAGGGAACATCCTGTGCCATCATAGGCTTTTAAAAGATTGGATTTAGAATGATTTGCTAGCATTATATGATTGGTCCGCAGGTGATTCCGTACAACCAGAGTATAATTTGCGAATTAACCTAAACCAGATTTCTAACGAACTCGACCTTTGGAACCAACGATTGACCCTCGCAATTACATGACAATCAAAGTTGCCATGGTACGAATAACTTTAAAACGTGATGGTGATCACTGGTCGATATGCGTAAAACCCTAAAAGCCACTCATTAGTTCGAGACGTCTTGAAATTACTATTCATGGATTTTAGTCACGAATTGAACTTCGAAATTGGACATCGATCATTCGAGAATTTCGCCAATGAAACATTGGAATCATCTCATCAAGACTTTTTGAATTCGGGGTTGTTCCGAGGCAAGATTGGAAATCGGTGATTAAGGGAATTAATTTGGAAATTCCTCGAAGCCCCGAATTTAGGCTCATTCTTTTGATTTTTATTTGAGAGCACATTTAATTTTTGGCCCCCCTATGTGATCGAAACTTTCGGGCATTAATGCCTTAAATGTGCATTTTTGCATAAGAGACAACAGTGAGATTTTTATGGGCCCTCTTCTTTGACTTTTAAGCCACCCATCACCTCTTGTCTTTCTCTCTCTTACTTTATGTCATTCAACCCATCACTCATAGCCATCATTAGACTTCCCTTCATGTAACGTAGTTACCTTCCCTATAAACCCCACCAAAGCTTCCCAAACAAGCCCAAAGGAAGCTCAAAACCATCTTATTCTCTCTCTCCCCCCATAATTTCGAATTTCCACTCTCTTCCACTCACTCTCTCATATTTCTCTTCCATCTTCCCTCTTGTTCGACCACCACCACCACCTGTCCATCCACACCTACCACCACCGTGAGCCACCTCTACTCGTGACCGCCGTGCACCGCCATTCGCCCGAGAAGCCGAGGACCCCGCCAGACCAACTTGTGCCGTGAGCTCTAGGGGTGATTTTTTGGACTTTTCTTGCTTGGATCTTTGGTGAGTCATCCCTAAACCTATGTCAGTAATCTAGGTTACTAATAGACAAGTATGAGTGAGGTTTTGAGGCTTTTGGGCTGTTCATAATGGGAATGCAAGGAATCCAAATTTGCACTATGTGGGATTTTTCATGTTGGATGACTTGTAGGCTTGAGATGATGATAGTTAGGTTGTTATGAGCATGTTTGGTTTAGGTTTTGTTGAGATCTAGTGGTTGTTTGGATGCATGAACAGTACCACCGAATTTATGCCTTATGGAGTGCTTTGTGCTTAAATGTTTGTAAGTGTTATGGAAAAGTCTTGTGTATTGGGCTTGTGTGATTCAGTGCTAGATGGTCCATGAGTGACCAAATATGTAAGTGATGTTATCTGGTGTCATGCAAAACGATTATGTGAGTTATGGTTGTAAGACATGCATTGAGTGCAAGTTGATGTATATGGCCTATTCTTGCATGTTGGTTAATTGAGGGCCTATGTATACTTGGCCTTGTGTGATTATGGGTGATTCGTAAGTGTGGCGAGTGAATGTTAAATGCCGATGTTGGATCATAATGATCCCAGCTCTATGAGAGGCTATAAGGAAAGCTGTATAGTAAAAGCTACATATTACTTATTATATGGCCCGACAGTCCGATGAATCGATAAGTTATTATATGGCTCGATGAGCCGACAGTCCGATGAACCGATAAGTTGTTATATGGCCCGATGAGCCGATGAGAGTACTTTTGCGAAATAGTGCGGACCGATGAGCCGACAGGATTAATATTATGTTATGGCCCGGGCGCTAAAGCGCATAGTGAGAATTGGATAGCAAGACTATGACTTATATGTCATGAAGGTTGGATAACGAGAATTGAGTTTTGAATGGAAAACATCGTTCGTGAATCATGGATTTATTTTATGCTTTAAGTACGAAGCCTAGCCCTAATCAAGTGCTTGTGAGTTTATAAATTACTTTTGGATTGAAAATGTAAATGTCTGATGTCATGTCTTCGTTTTATTGACTCTTACTCCTATGAATGCTCGTGGTTAGAACTTGCAAGTTGTAAGAGTCTGGAGGTACCTTTGTCCTAGCGTAGGGTTAGGTTTGCTTCACTGAGATTTATTCTCACCCCGTCGTGGGATTTACCATTTTCAGAACCCAGACCATAAGTATGCCGCCTAAGCGTTATGTAGTGCCGATGGATTTTGTGACGATAGTCATTTAATACCCCCCGGTCGAGGGTAAGACGTACATCAAGAAAGGGACTATAGTCTTTGTGGATGAGGGGGACCTTATTTGGAAAGTGCATACCTACGAGGCATGGTTCTATCGTGATGAGAATGGGATGGAAGTTGGACTCTTGAAGGGTTTTGATGTGCCATTTTGTGTGATCCAGGGTAGGTGCGACACCACCCCTCCCGATGGTGAGGTGTATAACCCTACCTTCAAGATTCAAGCGAGCTAGCCACCTCCACCTGTTCCCGCCGTAGATGCCCAAGTCATGGAGCCTGTTGATACTGAAGTCGAGTCCGACCGTGATGAAGAAGAAGCTCCTAGTGATGGCGAGCCCGACGTCTAGGTGCATTTGTGGCATCTTTTTGGCTAACCGCATAAAGTAGCAAGTGTAGCTTTGAACTAGTGACTGTCTCCCTTTTTTATCGAACTATGTCATCGCCCTCCATAAGTTGCACGCTTTCATATTCGACTGACTTTGGATATGTTATGAATCCTTTTGGTCATTTTGTTTGTCATATGTACGGAGTTATTTGCGCTACCGTTTGCATCCTTTATTCCGCACTATTAGCCGCCATCGTTGGATCTTGGTTCTTACGGAATCGAAACGAGAGTTGATCGGGATGTTATCGCACTCGTATGGTTCGGGGCGTGACACTCTTTCAAGTGGCAATCCCAGCAATTCCTAAGGAAAGACAACGGGAAATTCGCGCATTACAGCTATATCCTCTAGGTTAGATTTCTCGATCGTCGGATCAACCACGACAGCCAAGTAAGTTTCGCATCCATTGTCCATCAACTTAGTCACCTCAAGTGACGAGATCAAAGGGATCGAGGTTCCTCCTTGACTCCTTACGAATTCGAATCTAGGGCAACTAATCAGATGAAATTGGATCATCCTACTACCACAATCCACTACAGCTCTTTGCCTACCCAACCAATCAATTTCAACAATAACATCAAAGTCATGCATTGCTAGCACAGCCAAGTCTATCAATCCTTCGCTTCCACCAATGACTATCTTACAGTTCTGGCATCCTAACGAGACTAGCACCTTATCCCTTAAAGGGGTAGTAACATGAAATACTACATCCAACGGTTTTAATTCCAATTCAGCTAAGTCAGCAAACTGTGCAGATACAAAAGAATGCGACGCTCCAGGATCAAATAAAGCATAAACAGCTTGGTCACATAGAGAGACCTTACCTGTGACTATGCCAGGCGTATTCTCTGCCTCCTTTCGCGCCACAGCATATACCTTACCTTGAGCTGGTGGCCTGTTCAGATTGGCCTGTGGGGTAGCTCCCATCTATGGTCTCGATTGGGGTCGCAGTTGTTGATACTGAGGTCCCGCGGTTGGGTTCCTACGTTGCCTCACAAGATGGCCCCTCTGACCATACTTGAAGCACGCTCCTGACTGACTGGGACAAGGCCCATTTCCGTGCTTCCGTCCGCAAAGGCAACAGTTCCAGTCGTTTCGAAAAGCTGGCTTTCGAATATTCCTCTTGACTGTAGGGACGAATCGCCTGTTGTTCATCATAGGCCCATTGCCAAAGTTTCGGTTGTCCCTTACATGATTAAACCACGGTCTAGAAGCGGTTCCTCTTTCCCTCATATCCCTTTCTATCAACTGATCTTGCTCGTAAAGTTCGTCATAATCCCTTAAGTTTAGCGGCACCAGTTGACTTCTCATATCGGGCCGCAGCCCGTCTTTGAACCTCCTTGCGCTATCCAGAGGGTTCTCAACCATTCGTGGAGCATACTTGGAGAGTCTTGCGAACTCAGCCTCATATTGATCGATGGTCATGTGATTCTGGCGCAGATTCTAGAACTCAACTAGCTTTTGTTCTTGGCCAGCCTTTGAAAATTACTTTCCTTGAAAGGTCTCGGCAAAGACGGTCCAATTTGGCACAACTCCTTCTGGGAAAACTCTTCCCTTAGTGGCCTTCCACCAATCATTCGCAGTACCTTGGAGTTAGTAAGCTGCCAGGGTCACTTTCTCAGCTTCTGTGCACCCTAAAACTTCAAAGACCTTTTCTAATTCCTCAATCCATCTAGGGGCGGCCGTAGGGTCCCCTTTGCCATCAAACTTTAGATGGCTTAAGCTTCAAAAATTGTTCTACTAGTTGACCCACCATTCGATTCCCATGGCTTTGTGCATTGCCGCCTCTCTTACCTTGACCGTTGTTCCCGTTATTACCATTTGCAAAAATAGCAGTGGCAATAGTGGCTTGGGTGGCTGTAGCAGCCCTTTCT
This sequence comes from Metrosideros polymorpha var. glaberrima, assembly GCA_001662345.2. Lineage (NCBI taxonomy): Eukaryota > Viridiplantae > Streptophyta > Magnoliopsida > Myrtales > Myrtaceae > Metrosideros > Metrosideros polymorpha. The sequence goes on along the minus strand of BCNH02000006.1, from coordinate 13,804,835 downwards.
TAAGCCTGCCTACCCATCAGATTGCTAATTTCCTCTAGCTCCTTAATGACCCCATCGACTCTTGGGTCCTGCACCTCTAGCACTCTTGAGCTAGATGCTCCTCTTGTGCCTCTACCTCGATTGCTCACTCTTACTAATCCTCACTACACCTGAACCATATAATTCCATCCATGAATTAGAGACCTAAGCCAACTACTAGAAACTAGCAGTTCAAGACTACCACTACAGCAACAGTCACAGCCAACAGTTCATTCTAATTCAAAAATCAGAAGCACCACATCAAGAGATTCTCACACGTACCTCGAGTCCAGACGCATCTGCAACTTAGCATAAGCACCACAAGCAAACCAGCACATCAAGTAGACAACCATAAATAATGTCAAGTACGAAGCCCCTAATCGTGCCATTCACAAGCGCCAATTCACATGTCATGCGATTCGTGCCTAACTTTAACGAATGCCTAAAGTCTCACTACTTGACTATCCTAAAGTCATCTCTCCTTATCACTCCGGGTTTCGACCAACTTAGATCAAGCTAACCTTGCTATGATACCAATTTAGAAGGGGATGTCACACCCCGGACCATACAAGCGTGATAACATCCTGATTGACTCTCGTTTCGATTCCGTAACAACTAGGATCCTACGACGACGGCAAATAGTGCGGAATAAAGGATGCAAGCGGTAGGGCAAATAACTCCGTACATATGACAAACAAGATGACCAAAAGGATTCATAACATAACCAAAGTCAATCGAATATGAAAGCGTACAACTTAGGAAAGGCGACGACATAGTTTGATAAAAAAGAGAGATAGTCACTAGTCCAAAGCTACACTTGCTACTCTACGCGATTGGCCAAAATTATGCCACAGATGCACCTAGACGTCGGGCTCGCCCTCACTAGCAGCTTCTTCTTCATTAGGGTTGGACTCGACTTCAGTATCAAAAGGCTCCACAACTTGGGCATCTACGGTGGGAACAGGTGAAGGCGACTAGCTCGCTTGAACCTTGAAGGTAGGGTTATACACCTCACCATCCGAAGGGGCGGTGTCGTACCAACTCGGAATTACACAAAATAGCACATCAAAACCCTTCAAGGGTCCAACTTCCATCCCATTCTCATCACGATAGAACTGTACCTCGTAGGAATGAAATTTCCAATACAAGTCCCCCTCGTCAACATAAACTATAGTCCCTTGACCGGGGGGTATTTAGTGACTATCGTCTCAAAATCCATTGGTACTCCATAACACTTAGGCGGCATACTTATGGTTTGGGGTCTGAAAATGGTAAATCCCACGATTGGGTGAGAATAAATCTCAGTGAGCCAAACCTAACCCTATGCTAGGACAAATGTACCTCTAGACTCTTACAACATGCAAGTTCTAACCACGAGCATTCACAGGACCAAGAGTCATTAAAATGAAGACACGAGATCAGACATTTACATTTTCAATTCAAAAGCAATTTACAAACTCACAAGCACTTGATTAGGGCTAGGCTTCGTACTTAAGGCATAAAATAAATCCATAATTCACGAATGGTGTTTTCCATCCAAAACTCAATTCTCGTTATCCAACCTTCATGACATATAAGTCATAGTCTCGCTATCCAAACTTCACTACTCGCTTTTGCGCCCAGGCCATAGCATAATATTAATCTCATCGGCTCATCGAGCCGTCGGCTTAGAGAGCCATATAATAACTTATCAGCTCATCAAACCGTCGGCTCATCGGGCCATATAATAAGTATTATATGGCTTTTACTATACGGCTTTCCTTATAGCCTCTCACAGAGCCGGGATTATTATGATCCAACATCGGCATTTAGCATTCACTCGCCACACTTACGAATCACCCATAATCACACAAGGCCCTCAATTAACCAACATGCATGAATAGGCCATATACTTCAACTTGCACTCAAGGCATGTCTTACAACCAAAACTCACATAATCGTTTTGCATGACACAAGATAACATCACATACATATTCAGTCACTCGTGGACCATCTAGCACCGAATCATACAAGCCCAACACACAAGATATTTCCATAAAACTTACAAACATTAAAGCACGAAGCATTCCATAAGGCATAAATTCGGTGGTACTGTTCATGCATCCAAACAACCACTAGATCTCAACAAAATCTAAACCAAACATGCTCATAACCACCTAAATATCATTATCTCAAGCCCACAGGTCATCCAACATGAAAAATCCCATATAGTGCAAATTCGTATCCCTTGCATTCCCACTGTGAACAGCCCACAAAAATCCTCAAAACCTTACATATACTTGTCTATTAGTGTGACATTCCGAATTTCGACCCATTTCGAAGCTTATGAATGGATGAAACATCAATCGATGTGTTTCAGTAAATCTCGCTCAGAATTGATCACTATTGAGTTAACTAACCTAAGGGGAAAGGCTAACGAGGAATTTAGTACGTGGACCAAAGAACTCGACCCTGGATTAACGACTTGACCATAAGGATTGCCGAGGGAACGTCCAGTGCCATCATAGGCCGTTCGAAGATTGGTTTTAGAGCGATTTGCTAGCGTTATATGATTGGTCCGTGGGTGATTCCGTACGACCAGAGTATAATTTGCAAATTAACCTAAACCAGATTTCTAACGAATGCGACCTTTGGAACCAACGATTGACCCTCGCAATTACATGCAATCAAAGTCGCCATGGTTCGAATAACTTTAAAACATGACGATGATCGTGGGTCGATACGCGTAAAATCCTAAAAGCCACCCGTTAGTTTGAGACGCCCTGAAATTACTATTCACATAGCGGGGTCACAAAAATTAAATGTGCCCTTAATTAAAAATCTAACGAATGAGCCTAAATTCAGGGGTGCGAGAAATTTCCAAATTAATTCCCTTAATCACCGATTCCCTTAAAATCCATGAATAGTAATTTCAGGGCGTCTCGAACTAACGGATGGCTTTTAGGGTTTTACGCGTATCGACTCGTGATCACCGTCACGTTTGAAAGTTACTCGAACCATTGAGACTTTGATTGTGATGGAATTACGAGTGTCAATCGTTGGTTCCAAAGGTCGCGTTCGCTATAAATCTGGTTTAGGTTAATTCGCAAATTATACTCTAGTCGTACGGAATCACTCGCGGACCAATCATATAATGCTAGCAAATCGTTCTAAAACCAATCTTTGAACGGCCTATGATGGCACGGGATGTTCTCTCGGTAATCCTTATGGTGAAGTCGTTAATTCAAGGTCGAGTTCTTTGGTCCACGTACTTAATTCCTCGTTAGCCTTTCCCCTTGGGTTAGTTAACTCAAGAACGATCAATTCTGAGCGAGATTTACTGAAATGCATCGATTGATATCTCATTCATTCATAAGCTTCGAAATGGGTCGAAATTCAGAATGTCACAGATTACATGTCCAAGAAAAGCTACACGAGCTAACCAAAACTCACACTTACTGAACTTAGCATATAGTTTATGCTCTCGAAGGGTCTATAGGATTGTCCTCAAGTGTTGTTCATGTTCTTCTAGGCTTCTTGAATACAATCACGAACCGATCCAAATACTCCTTAAACACACGGTTCATTAGATCCATAAAAGTAGTAAGGGCATTTGTCAGACGAAACAACATTACCGTAAACTCATAATGACCATAACGTGTAAGAAATGTCGTCTTTGGTATATCCTCATTCTTGATCCTGAACTGATGATAGCATGTCCTTAGGTCTATCTTGGAAAATACCAAAACTCCTTAAAGTTGGTCAAACAAATGTCTATTCTTGGCAACGGGTACTTGTTCTTGATCGTCACTTGATCGAGTTGCTGATAATCGATGAAAAAATGTAACGATCCATCCTTCTTTCTTACAAACAGAATTGGCGCTCTACTACTTTAATTCCTTTAGTTCCGACATCGCCATGCGGCACGGTGCTTTGAAAATCGGCTCTATTCTAGGGGTTAACTCAATCACAAATTCTATTTCCCTTCCTAGGGGTAATCCAAGCAATTCCTTTGGAAAGACATTGGAAAAGTCTCGCACTACAGCACTGTTCTCCATCCTTGGTTCCTCAACTAACGTATTGACCATGGTTGCCAAATAACCTTGGCAACCCTTATCCAGCAAGGTTGTCGCCTTAAGAGATGAAATCAAGGGAGATCCTTTATGACATTCCGAATTTCGACCCATTTCGAAGCTTATGAATGAATGAAATAACAATCGATGTGTTTCAGTAAATCTCGCTCAGAATTGATCAATCTTGAGTTAACTAACCCAAGGGGAAAGGCTAACGAGGAATTTAGTACGTGGACCAAAGAACTCGACCCTGGATTAACGACTTGACCATAAAGATTGCCGAGGGAACGTCCTGTGCCATCATAGGCCGTTTGAAGATTGGTTTTAGAACGATTTGCTAGCATTATATGATTGGTCCGCGGGTGATTTTGTACGACCAGAGTATAATTTGCAAATTAACCTAAACCAGATTTCTAACGAACGTGACCTTTGGAACCAACGATTGACCCTCGCAATTACATGACAATCAAAGTTGCCATGGTTCGAATAACTTTAAAACGTGATGATGATAATGGGTCGATACGCGTAAAATCCTAAAAGCCACCTATTAGTTTGACACACCATGAAATTACTATTCATGGATTTTAGTCACGAATTGGACTTCGAAATTGGATGTCGATCATTTGAGAATTCCGACAATGAAACATTGGAATCGTCTCGTCGAGACTTTGAAATTGGGGTCGTTCCGAGATAGGTTGGAAATCAGTGATTAAGGGAATTAATTTGGAAATTCCTTGCACCCCCCGAATTTGGGCTCATTCCTTAGATTTTAATTAAGGGCACATTTAATTTTTGTGACCCCGCTATGTGACCAAAACTTTAGGGCATTAATGCCTTAAATGTGCATCTTTGTATAAGAGACAAGAGTGAGATTTTGGTGGGCCCTCTTCTTTGACTTTTAAGCCACCCATCACCTCTTGTCTTTCTCTCTCTTACTTTATGTCACTCAGCCTATCACTCATAACCATCACTAGCCTTCCCCTCATGTCACATTGTTGTCTTTCCCCATAAACCCACCAAAGCTTCCCAAACAAGCCAAGATGAACTCAAGACCACCTCATTCTCTCTCCCCCCTCATAATTTCGAATTTCACCATCTCTTTTCACTCACTCTCTCTCATTTTTCTCCTCCCCTTCCCTCCTTGTTCGGCCACCACCATCCACCGTGCACACCACCAGCCACTGCGCACGCCAACCACCACCGTGAGCCACCTCAAGCCGTGACCGCTGTTCGCCCAAGAAGCCGAGGACCCCGCCAGACCAACTTGTGCCGTGAGCTCGATGGGTGATTTTTGGGGGCTTTTCGTGTTTAGATCTGTGGTTAGTCATCCCTAACCTTATATTAGTGCTCTAGGTTACTAATGGACATGTATGGATGAGGTTTTGAAGCTTTTTGTGGGCTGTTCATAGTGAGAGTACAAGGGACCCGAATTGGCACTAGGTGGGATTTTCATGTTGGATGACTTGTAGGTTTGAGATAATGATATGTTAGTATGGATGAGGTTTTGAAGCTTTTTGTGGGCTGTTCATAGTGAGAGTGCAAGGGATCCGAATTTGCACTATATGGGATCTTCATGTTGGATGACTTGTAGGTTTAAGATAATGATATTTAGGTGACTATGAGCATGTTTGGTATAGGTTTTATTGAGATTTAGTGGCTGTTTTGGGCGAGTGAACAGTACCACCGAATTATGCCATATGAAGTGACTTGTGCTTAATGTTTGTAAGTTTTATGGAAGAGTCTTGTGTGTAGGGCTTTATGTGATTGGGTGCTAGATGGTCCATGAGTGACTGAATATGTAAGTGATGTTATCTTGGGACATGCAAAA
>BCNH02000006.1:13739552-13798925 GCA_001662345.2 Metrosideros polymorpha var. glaberrima | reverse complement strand
TTTGGGCGAGTGAACAGTACCACCGAATTATGCCATATGGAGTGCCTTGTGCTTAATGTTTGTAAGTTTTATGGAAGAGTCTTGTGTGTAGGGCTTTATGTGATTGGGTGCTAGATAGTCCATGAGTGACTGAATATGTAAGTGATGTTATCTTGGGACATGCAAAAATGATTATGTGAGTGGTGATTGTAAGACATGCCTTGAGTGCAAGTTGATGTTTATGGCCCATGCTTGCATGTTGGTTATCAAATGGCTTGTGTAAGTGTTAATTGAAGGCATATGCGTATTCGGCCTTGTGTGATTATGGGTGAATTGTCTATGTGGCGAGTGAATGCTAAATGCCGATATTGGATCATAATGATCCCGGCTTTATGAGAGGCTATAAGGAAACCGTATAGTAAAAGCCACATATTACTTATTATATGGCCCGATGAGCCGACGGTCCGATGAACCGATGAGTTATTATATGGCCCGATGAGCCGACGATCCGATGAACCGATGAGTTATTATATGGCCTGATGAGCCGATAAGTTATTATATGGCCCGATGAGCTAACGGTCCGATGATTCGATAAGTTATTATAAGGCCCAATGAGCCGATATGATTAATATTATGCTATGGCCCGGGCGCTAAAGCGCGTAGTGAGGGTTGGATAGCGAGATTATGACTTATATGTCATGAAGGTTGGATGATGGGAATTGAGTTTTGGATGGAAAGCACTGTTTGTGAATTATTGAATTATTCTATGCCTTAAGAACGAATCCTAGCCCTAATCAAGTGCTTGTGAATTTGTGAATTGCTTTTGAATTGAAAATGTGAATGTCTGATGTCGTGTCTTCGTTTTGTTAACTTTTGGTCCTATGAATGCCTGTGGTTCGAACTTGCACATTGTGAGAGTCTGGAGGTACCTTTGTACTAGCATAGGATTAGGTTTGGTTCACTGAGATTTATTCTCACCCCGTCGTGGGATTTACCATTTTCAGACCCTACACCATAAGTATTGCCGCCGAAGCGTTAGGAAGTGCCGATGGACCCTTATCAAGAAGAAGCTGCTAATGATGGCGAGCCCGACGTCTAGGTGCATCTATCGTATCTTTTTGGCTAACCATGTAGAGTAGCAGATGTAATTTTGGGCTAGTACCTGTCTCCCTTTTGTCGAACTATGTTGTCATTTTCCCCTAAGTTGTATGCTTTTGTATTCGACTGATTTTGGTTATGTTATGAATCCTTTCAGTCATCTTGTTTTTCATATGTATGGAGTTATTTGCGCTACTGCACGCATTCTTTATTCTGCGCTATTGCCGCCGTCGTAGGATCCTGGTTGTTACGGAAACCGACCGGGGTGTTATCGCGCTCGTATGGTCCGGGGCGTGACATCCTTGATTTCCAACGAACTCGAAACTAACCCTTCCTAAAGGGTTAAAATTGATTGCTTTATGATATCAATCCATCGTAGCTCGTTGCTTGGTGAGCGAATCCATTCCGATTATGAAATTAAAGTCATACAATGCCAGCACAATCAAATCTATACTTTCCTTCTGATTGTCTATAACTATCTAGCAACCTGAACATCCTACCACAAACAATACTTTATCCTTTAACGGGGTAGAGATACTAAGGACCGTTTCCAACGGTTTCAGACTTTACCCCACTAACTCATCAAATTGCTTAGCAACAAACGAATATATAGCTCTCGGATCGAAGAAAGTATAAGCAATATGATCATGCACGGAGATCGTACCTATAACGGTCGGCGAATCCTTCGCCTCTTCTCTGGTAATAGTATAAACCCTTCCTTGCATCGAGGGTTTATTCAAATTATTCTGTGGGGCGTTGCTTAATAGTTGTCCTCCTTGCGGCAGTAGTGCTAATGCTCTAAAAGGTCTACGTGGACAGTTCCGTATTTGGTGGCCATGCTGACCACATCCAAAACAAGCTCCCATTATAGGGAGACATGGGGTTGTTCCATGTCTTCTACTACAAAGTTGGCACCCATCAACTGAGCTGTACGCCAGCTTTCCAATGACATTCTTTCAATTTGGAGGGACAAAATACTTTCCTCCAGTCATTGGCCTCTTTCCAAACCGATGGTTGTCCTTATTAGGTGCAAACCACGATCCAGATGCGACTGCACATTCTGCTATGTTCCTTTCAATGAGTTAAGCCCTTTCATACAGCTCATTGTAGTCCTTGAGGTTCAAGGGCACTAATTGGTCCTTAATCTTCGATTTCAAACCATCCCAAAATCTCCTTGCTTTATCCACCGGGTCCTCAATCAACCTCGATGCATACCTAGACAGCTCAGCAAACTTCGCCTCATATTGGTTTACCGTCAGATGGTTCTGACGAAGTCATTGAAATTCAACCATCTTTTATTCCCTCGTACAATCCAAAAAGTATTTCCTGTTGAATGCTCTAATGAAGGCATCCCACACCGAGATTGTACCTCCAGGAAAAAATCTTCCTTGAGTGGCTTCCCACCAAGAGCTAGCGTTACCTTGCAGTTGGTAAACAGCCAGCGTCACTTTGTCTTCCTCCAAGCATCTTAGTAATGCAAAAGCCTTTTCTAACTCTTTGATCCAGAGGGTTGCAACCTTAGGATCACCCGCTCTTGTGAACTTTGGTGGCTTAAGCTTTAGAAACTGCTCAACCATTCTATACATTGGTTGGTTGCCATTCCCGTTTCCAGCCAACGGGACTTCATTAGGTACAGCGGCCACAGCAGCAACATCAGCTTGATTCTAAGCTTATCGTCCCATGAGATTTCCCATGGTTTCTAGAGCTTACAAAATTCTATCTATTCTGGGATCTTCTTGTGCTCTTCCTCGAGTACCTTCTTGGCCCTAGGCTACCTTTCATCTATGCATTCTTGGGTCTGGATTACTCATCTTGCAAGAATTTCACGAATTCCTACGTGTCAAATTTTGACACGAAATTACAACTCAAGAATAATGTTCTTAAAAGTCAATCAGCAATCATAAGCACGGGGTGTTTTTCCTAACTAACTATCTCAAAACCCAACACACCTTATCACTCCAGGTTATGACCATGCTCTGATACCGATTTAGGACGGGGATGTCACGCCTCGGCCCTCGAGCGCGCGATGATCCATGTCAATTCTCTTGGGTCATTTGAATACGACGTCTCAGGACACGTCGTCGACCCGTTCATTTTCTCTTTTCATTAATGCATGCAGAAACAATAAATATACACCCGACAATCACAAAAATAAGGATAACAGGAAAAACAACAGAACTAACATCATTAGCAAAACTCACGCTTTATTTATAAACTTGTTAACCCTAAAAAGTTTATACACACAAGCCCTCACTACGGAGCGCTTCCTATCGAGACCACCAAAAAGGTATCGGGGTTGGGTTAACTTAAACTTCTCTATGCGTTGGCACCTTGAACTACACCTATCAACCTTTTATTCTACGGTCCTGAAAAGCGGTTAACAACAACGAGTGAGATAAAATATCAATAAGTCAACAACTTTAGCCTCATGTAGGGTGCTGATTCACCTAGAGAATACCCTACACATGCAACTTATTATCGATGAGAAAACAATAGCGAGCAACTCACGCTTTGCTTTAACTACAACGGGTTTGAGTGACTCAACTCAATACCACCCAACCAACAAATCATAGACATTTTTACCTCACCTTGGCACATACCCTGCATGATATTAGTTATAGCATTCTATAAATAAATTACAATCAGAAAAAGCACATAATCAAAACACATATCACTATTTCTCATGCGCAATGCATCCAAGCATGTTCCAATTTTATGCCTAATGATTACGCCCGCTCTCAGGCACAACCCAAAAGTTGGTGATTCTCAACCTCTCTAGGCCATGGCACAACCCCCGATTGGCGTCTTCCGGCATGATCGAGCATTGTCCCACCCCATCGGGCACGGCAACGACACAACCATTCCCCGAAGATGGACGGCATTCCATAAAGGAGAATCGGTCCGGCCTCTACCGCGATCCGTCATCCGACCCGCAGGGCATCTGATAAATCATTATCATCCCGACCCTATCGAGAATCCGATAAATCAAGCATCATCCCCAAGCCTCTTGGGGGTCGGTACTCTTTTTATGATCACACGAGATGCATACCAACCTCGTTTCTTCTTTCTTTTAGCCAATGCAACCATGATAGGTACTCATGCCATGATTCGTATTAATACGTCAAACTTATTGCCATTTTCACTCGTAAAAATGCAATAAATAAATCACACGTGATCACACAGACATGCTTTTTCCCGTCAAACTTCACATGCTTCAATTTTCAAGCCTCATAGATTATTCCAACACGTAAAACTTGGCATCTAAGCACTACACCACACAAATCACCATTTATATGCCAAAAATACATTATTTTCAACGAGAAAGCTATAGTTCGTGAGACGACCATCTTTCAAAGGTAACCTACTATTCAAAATGGCACAAAAGTATGCATAGAACCACTGCATATCACAAGCATAAGGCACATTAACTAACAACTTAATAATCAAACCTTGATAGCTTATTGCTCAAACTTTGATAGCTTATTGATAATTCCTTGATAGCTTATCGTCTAATTGACAGTAGTGTATCATCCCTTTTTCGATAGCTTATCACTTACTTACCGATAACTTATTATCCCTTTAATGATAGCTTATTACTTTTCTTCAATAACCCATCACTTCCACTTATCATTTCATGATAACTTATCACCTAATCCAACCATAGTTAACTCTAAACTTCACTGAATCTAACCATAAGCACAATTAACAACCTAACCAAGGATTAGGGAGTTAACTCACTAGTTTAATGGCGACGGCAATGAACGGCAACACGACACGACAAGGGTGTGGCACGACGGTGGCAACAGCACGAACAGTTTGGCTTGGACTCGACACATCACAGCGAACGACGGTGATGGACGGTTTGGTGGCAAAGGCATGGCGTGGCTACACTAAGGCAAGGATGTGGGTGAAGCTCGGCATGGTGATGAACGTCGGCGGCAAGGTGAACAGCAAAGTGAGAGGTGGTGGAGGTGGCCGAACCAAAGGGAAAATGAAAGAGAGAAAGAGAGAGAGAGAGAGAGAGAGAGAGAGAGAGAGAGGGGAAAGAGTGAAAGTGAGAATGAGAAAGAGAGAGGAAATGGCCAAGTCTTCTAGTGCTTGTCTTCTCTTCCAAGATTGCATTATTGATGTCTCATTAATGCAACCCCAAAAATGATCCAATCTTGCTCTTGAAATTCAAGACAACTTAAGGCAAATAATTGAGGAAAGAAAGAAGCAAGAGAGAGAGAGAGAGAGTGTGTGTGTGAGTGAGTGAGTGAGTTGAAAACTTCTACTTCAAGATTGGCTTCTTCATCAAGTCTTCACTTTGCAATAATCAAGCTTATCTCTTGCCCATAAATGTTGTCCATCAAAGTTAAGGTTTTCTAGAATGGGTATTTTGGTAATTTCCACACTTGACACTATTCATACGAGCTTGGCACTATTCACGAGGCTTGGGCTTGAATTTTAATGGGCTTAATGGGCTTAATATCCAATGGGCTCTTTATTTGGGCAAAAAAGGGCTTTCAGGGGAAAAACGGTAATTTCCTCTTATAGGATCTCTTGGTGGCCGAATATCATGGGTAGTAGGCCCGTTGGTTCATGCCAAGTCCGTAACGTCTCTTTGATTATCAATTTTCAGCTTACCATCACTTATCCGAAAATTTAGGGTTTACCGATAAACTATGAAATATCGATAACGAAACGTCCAATACTTTTCATTGGATTAGAATTCGTGGTTAAAATCTATCGAATTCAATTTTAGTACATTGGTCGAAAATTAGGGATATCACAGGAAAGATTAGATTGAAGTTGAGTGCGATAACTTGATTCTAATGAAAGAACTTCTCATTCTAAAAAAGAATGAGTCCTTTTTGGGTTCAATGTTTGATTTGTTGTTTTAAGAGCTTCCAATTCATCTATGTTACTTATAATAGTGTTCATTTATGTGATATTCGTCCTTGGGAAAGATTATATCAAAGTTGAGTGCGAAAACATCATTCTAATTGAAGAAATTCCCAATCAAAGAATATTTGAGTTTTTTTTTTTCCAATGTCTGATTTGTAGTTTGGGAGCTTCCAATTCATATAAGTTACTTTTAATAGTGTTTATTTTGATGATAGTCACCTTGGGAAAAATTAGAGCGAAGTTTAGTGCTATAACTTCTTTCTAATGGAAAAACGTCCCATTCTAAGAATGTTTTGGTCCTTTTTGGGTCCAATTTTTTATTTGTAGTTTTGAGAGCTATCAATTCATCTAAGTTTCTTATAATAGTGTTCATTTAGATGATATTCATCCTTAGGAAAGATTAGATCGAAGTTGAGTGCGATAACTTCATTCTAATGTAAGAACTTCCTATTCTAAGAAAGAATGGGTCCTTTTTAGGTCAAATGTTTGATTTGTAGTTTTAGGAGCTTCCAATTCATCTATATTACTTATAACAGTATTCATTTAGGTGATATTCATCTTTGGGAAAGATTATATCGAAGTTGAGTGCGATAACATCGTTCTAACGAAAGAACTTCCCAATCAAAGAAAATTTGGATTCTTTTGTGCGATTCATTTGTAGTTTTGGGAGCTTCCAATTCATTTAAGTTACTTATAATAGTGTTTATTTTGATGATATTTTCCTTGGGAAAAATTAGAGCGAAGTTTAATGCCATAACTTCTTTCAAATGGAAGAACTTCCCATTCTAATAATGTTTTGTTCCCTTTTGGGTCTAATTTTTTTTTTTTGTAAATTCGGGTACTTTCAATTCATCTAAGTTATTTATAATAGTGTTCATTTTGAGAATATCATCCTTGGAATTCCATAACTACATTCTAATGGAAGGACTTTCCATTCTCACAAAGTTTAGGTCATTTTAGGGTCTAATGTTTGACTTGTAGTTTTGGGAGCTTCTAATTCATGTAAGTTCCTTATAATCATACTCATTTAGATTATATTCGACCTTAGAGATGTTTAGATTGAAGTTCAGTTCCAGAACTTCATTTTAATGAAAGAACTTCCTATTCTGAGGAAGGTTTGGTCCTTTTTGGGTCCAATGTTTTATTTATAGTTTTGGGAGCTTCCAATTCATCTATATTACTTATACTAGTGTTCATTTATATGATATTCATCCTTAGGAAATATTGGATCGAAATTGAATGATATAACAACATTCTAATGGAAGATGTCACGCCCCGGCCCTCGAGCGCGCAACAATCCTGATACTTCTCTTGGGTCATTTGAATGCGACGTCCTAGGACGTGTCGTCGATTCGTTCTTTTTATCTTTTGATTAACGCAAGTAGAAACGATTAACAAACACATGATAATCATTACAACATGGATAGTAGGAAAAACAATAAAACAACACTCATTACCAAACATGCTTTATTAACATACACATTAACCCTATGAAGTTTTTATATACAAGCCCTTGCTATAGGGCACTTCCTATCGAGACCATTAAAACAATACCATGGTCGGGTTAACCTATCTCCTCTACGCGAGGGCACCTTGATCTGCCCCGAATCTCACATGTCGACTTTCCATTCTATGGTCTTGAAAAGTGGTTAACAACAACAAATAAGATAAAATTTCAGCAAGTTAATAACCTAAGCCTCGTTTAGGGTGCTGATTCACCTAGAGCATACCCTAAACATGCAGCTTAACATCGATGGCAAATCAATAGTGAGCAATTCTCGCTCTACTTAATCTATAACAGGTTCGAGTGACTTAACTCAATTAACAGACAAATCACAAGCATTCTTACCTTGCATTGGCACATACCCTGCATATTGTTAGTTATAACATTCGATGAACAATGCATTAGCCAAGGCAATCAGAACACATAACCATTTCTCATGCGCAATGCATCCAAGCGTGTTCCAATTTTATGCCTAGTGATTACGACCACTTTCGGCCACCGCACAACCTGAAGGGTGGCAGTCTCGACTTCTTTGGGCTACTGCACCACTCAAAAGTTAACAGTCCTCTAGCATGACCAAGTATCATCTGGCCCCATTGGGCACAGCAACGTCTCCTCCAGAAAGATCGGGGTGCGACCACACCACGACCTCCCCTACAGGTAGACGGCATTCCATAAAGGAGAATCGGTCCGGCCTCTACCGCGATCCATCATCCTAACCCCCACCGAGTGTTCGATAATATCATTGATAAAATCGAGCATCGTCCCCAATCACCATTGAGGATCCGTACACTTTTGTGATCACACGGGCACCTTAATCATGCATGCCAATTCAGTTCTTCATATTTTTCTAGCCAATGCCACCATGATTCGTGCTCATACATCAAACTTATTGCCATTTTTACACGTAAAAATGCAACAAAATAATCACACGTGATCACACAGACATGCTTTTCTCGTTAAACTTCACGTGCTTCATTTTTCAAGCTTCCTAGTTCATTTCAAAATCTAAAACTTGGTATCTAAGCACGACACCACACAAATCACCATTTATATGCCAAAAATACATTATTTTCAACTAAAAAACCATAGTTCATGAAACAATTACTTTTCTAAGGCAATCCTCACCTCAAATCACACAAAAACATATATAGAAACACCACATATCACAAGCACAAGACACCATAATTGATAACTCATTAACCAACCCTCGGTAGCCTATCAATATTTCCTCGATAGTTTATCGTCTAATTGACGATAGCTTATCATCCATTTCCCGATAGCTTATCACCAAATCCTGGATAGCTTATCACCCCTTTGGTGATAGTTTATCATTTTCATGATAGCCTATCAACTAACCCAACCATAGTTAACAAACTTAACCATAGTTAACTTTAAATTTCACTTAGTCTAACCCTAAGTGCAATTAACAACCTAACCAAGGATTAGGGAGTTAACTCACCATTTAACCGCGGCGGTACGAAGGCAGCGGCGGTGGTGGCTCGACGACGGCATGTGAATGGAAAATGCATATGGATGGCGGCTCGGCTCAATGACTTGGACGGCGGAGCTTGGCGCGGCAAGAATGGCATAGGTGGATGGCGAGATAGTGGCGATGTGGGGACGGCGATGGCAAGGCAATCTGGTGGCAAGGACGGCATGGAGATGGTGATGGTTCGGTGATGGTGGTGGTGAGGAAAAGGAAAAACAGAAAATGAGAGGGGGAGAGGGAGAGAGCTTGAGAAGAGAGAGTGGAAGAGTGAGAGAGAAAGAATCTTAAATGCACCAAAAATATCTTGTCCGCCTATTCATAAATATGTACCTTCTAGAACGGGCATTTTGGTAATTTCCACTTCAAGGGAAAAACTGTAATTTTCATCCAAGGGGCAAAATTGTAATTTTCCACTTAAGGCCCTTGTGGCCGAATTTGAAGAAAAAGAGGCCCGTTGGCCTTGCCGGTTTCGTCGTTCGATCGCTTGATTCGAAAATACCATCGCTCGAGATCGATTTAGTGTTCGCTGATAAAATTGGAAAACGAGGCAACAAAGTCCAATGTTCGTTTCTCAATCCTAAAAAAATCCAATATCCTTAATCGGATTAGAATTCGGGATTAAAATCCATTGAGTTCCATTTTATTACCTTGACCGTGGAAAACGTCTAAAAATTCGATTATACACTTTTTTTCGAATTAAAATCGACAACCGTCTTTTGATTAATCCATAAAGTTGAAATTTCGAGATATCACAACTCCCTTCTTACAAAAATTTTGTCCTTGAAATTTAAACTATTACATGACATCCTAAAAAAGATAGGGGTATTGGCGCCTCATTATCTCTTTGCTTTCCCACGTTGCTTCCTCTGTTCCGTGATATTACCAAATCACTTTGACCTAGGGAATAGTCTTGTTCCGTAGCACTTGCTCTTTTTAGTCGTCTATCCTTATTGGTCGTTCCACGTACGACACTTGGTCATCCACTTCTATTTCCTCAAAATTAAGTACGTGAGTCGGGTTAGGCTTATACTTTCTCAACATAGATACGTGAAAGACATCGTGTGCTTGAGCAAGTCTCGGCGGCAACGCTAGACGATAGGCTAAAATCCCAATCCGTTCCAAGATTTTAAAAAGTCCAACATACCTTAGACTCAGCTTTCCTTTCTTGCCGAATCACGAAGTACCTCGCATTGGTGATACCTTGAGAAATACGTTATCCCCTACTTTAGATTCCAATGGTCTACGCCGCTTGTCTGCATAACTTTTCTGGCAGCTTTAGGCTGTCTTAAGTCTTTCTCTAATAACTTTGACAGCCTTCAACGATTGTTGTATCAACTCAAGACCCGTGATATTTCGTTCACCAACTTCGTCCCAGCAAACTGGAGTCCCACAAGCCCTACCATACAATGCTTCAAATGGTGCCATTTTGATGCGCTGTTGATATATATTGTTGTAGGCAAACTCAACAAGATGAAGTTGTTCCTCCCAACTTCCCTTAAAATCCAAAACACGTGCTTGCAACATGTCCTCGAGCGTTTGAATTGTTCTTTCTGATTGGCCATCCGTCTACGAATGATAGGCTGTGCTATATTGTAGCTTCGTTCCTAAGGCAGTCTGCAAGCTTTTCCAAAACGTGGCAGTGAACTTGGGTTCTCGATCTGATATGATCGTCACTGGCACTCCATGAAGATGAATAATTTGTCGCACGTACAAGTCAGCATATCTATCTAATGTGAAATCCTTTCGTACGGCGATAAAATGTATGGACTCCGTTAGTGTATCAATCATGACCCAAATGGAATCGTTACCTCGTTGACTCCTTAGTAATCCCATCACAAAATCCATTATGATATGCTCCCATTTCCATTTGGGGATCTTGAGAGGTTGTAGCAGTCCACGAGGCTTGCAATGCTGTGCCTTCACTTGTTCGCATGTTAAGCACTTAGCTACGTGCTTAGTGATATCAACCTTCATGCCACTCCACCAATAATATTGCCTTAAATTCTTATACATCTTTGTGCTGCCTGGATGAATGCTATATCAACCTTCAAGCCATGTATCGTTGGGCATGCATAATCATCCGCGGAATCTCAATATTCCGTCATCAGCTACTTGAAAATCAGCTTTTCTCTTTGTTGAATCTTCATGCAAAATCTTTTGGATTGCAGGATCTGTCGATTGCATGGCTTTAATTTTTGCCTGCACTTCTAGTTCAATCCTTAAAGTAGCTGTGAGACTCGATAGCTGACTTTTTTCAAACTTAAAATCCGAATCTCGCACTTCTTTGAGAAGAAGCCATTCTTGGACCATCATTTGTGCAATCGTTGACTTTCGACTAAGCACATCAGCCACCTTGTTGGCATTACCAGGATGGTACAGAATGTTGCAATCATAATCCTTGAGAAGTTCCATCGAATGTTGTTGTCTCATGTTCAACTCATTCGCAATCGTAATCGTTAACTTTTCTCCGCATAGATAATGTCTAAATATTGAGGGCAAATACGATTACTGCTAATTCCAAATCATGCATCGGGTAGTTCAACTCATGAGGTCTTAACTGACGAGACGCGTATGCAACCATTCTGCATGTTGCATTAGAACGCAGCCCAATCCCTTAAATGACATATCACTATGGATTTCATAACCTCCTAGACCATATGGTATCGTCAAGAATAGAGCTGTAGTTAGCTTGTCCGTAAGCTCTTGAAAATTACGCTCGTACTTATTTGTCCATTCAAACTTCTCATCCTTAATTAGTAATCGTGTCAGAGGCATAGTTATCATGGAAAACCTTTCTATGAATCGTCTACAGTAGCTTGCCAATCCCAAGAAACTCCAAATCTCCGTTACAATTGTTGGCTTTGGCCAATCCATAACCGCTTCAATCCTGTGTGTTCGTTCGGATTAGCTCAGGCGTCACACCTCTTTGTATTCACATTGATTAGCTCAGGTGGTACACCCCTTTGTGTTCGTTCTGATTAGCTCAAGTGGTACACCCCTGTGTGTTCGTTCTAATTAGCTCAGGTGTCACACCCCTTTGTATTCACATAGATTAGCTCGAATGTCACATCTCTTTGTATTCACTCTGATTAGCTCGGGTGATATATCCCATTTGTGTTCACGCCGATTAGCTCGGGTGTCACATCTCTGTTCAAAATCAACATTTAATTGACTCACGGTTAATAGTCCACAAGGTGACTTGCCGAGAGACAAACATTAAACTACCTTGGATCTTGTGAACCTTATTCCCACCATAATGAAGGATAGGGGATCAAGACTCTCTGCGACTTTAAGAACTTGTCACAATGAAAAATGGGGGATTAAGGTGGCTCTTTGGTATTACGAGGTATTTAGGATGAAAGCCTGATATTCTGTATGCAATCCACGTGTAAGTTATCTCGGCACTCCTCCAGAATGGAAGAAGATGTCATTACACATGTTAAATACTGCTTGCATTTTGCATTTCATGCATCATTTTATAAAAAAAATGGCATTAAAACCCCACAAAAATTGTCATTCATCATTCGCATTATCAAAATTTAGGGCTCAATTGTCTTTGAGCAAACCTCTGCGAGCTCCCACTCAAAAAGGGGCAGCTGTTGACACCTAAATTTTGACCTGCATTTTAGTCTTAATTACTTTTCAATAATTTTTTAGTAATTTTGAGTAATTAATTTGCATAAGAAATTAGGGACCAACCCTAGTCCCTAGCCAAAAATTAAATCAGTCCCATTTAGCTGTAGGATTATTTTTCAGCACGCATAATCATACATTTTTGCATTAAAATCGGACCGAGTGGCAAGTCGAACAAAAATTGGACGTGTGGACAAGGCCAAATTAATTATAAAATTCAGCCAAGCATAGGGGATAGGTGACCGGAATTCTTTGAGCTTTTAAGGCCTAATTTGAGCTTAAATCAGCCCACTTTAATTTTTTTATTTGGGAAAAAGCCTTTTATTATCAAAAATCCATAATTAATTAGGAAAAATGCCAAAATTAAGCGCGAAAGAGATAATAAGCCCGTGGAGAGGTCAAATTTTCACCAAGCCCATCTGGTGGGGGTAGCTGAGCCAATTAAGGGCCTGATTGAACAAACTTTTAGGCCTTCGGGCCAAATTGCAAATATAGGAAAGTTGAGGGACTAAATTGTAAATATCCAAAATTTGAGACCCTTAGCGCAAAGCTTTTCTCTATATAAACACTGCTATGCCTAGGGATTCAAGGGGGTAGAATTCAACCATCAAAATTTTGAGAAAACACAAAGAGGCGTGAGAGAGAGAGGGAATCAGCCCCTCTCTCAATCGGTGGGCCACTTTGTCACCACTGTTCTACCACCATCGCTGCTCCTTTAGCTACGAGCTACATACTAACGCGAAGCCTGAACGAAGTACTTCACAACCATCCAAGAAGCACATCCGGAGGATCATCGGACGTGAAGAATCAACCTTGAGAAGACCCCCTGTTCGCTGGTCTAGTGAGACCAAACCTAGAAAAATAGAGGGTAAAATTGACCGATGGGCCATCTTCGGAGCCCTTTTCCAACCAGTTTCCGGCGTCCCCCGAGGCCCACAAGTTGTCAAAACGAAGCTTATGCAAAGCTCTTCGTATCCATCTAAGCCGATTGCCGAAAAGAGCCACGACCGAGAGGAGCCGAGTAGATGAAAACAGACTATCAGAGTCTCTGTTTTCGCACTAAAACAGGGTTGTTTGCTGGTCCGCCCCCGTTCATTGCCTTTCGCCGTGTTCCGCCAATGATCTGACCACCGAAGATTTTACTCGATGTTTTAGGGAGCCCTAAGATCAAAGCCCCGCAGCCTTGTACAAAGTTGAAGCCCTCAGAAGCTCGGATCTAAGTCGCCCACCTCCTGTTCGACAAAAGTCCAAAGGGGATCCGAGTTTGAACTATCGACTCCGTCGCTCGCCGATGCCATTCGCCGCCTCTAGTAACTCTCCGACGACCCCAGTAAATCGTTAACACCCTCAATAGCCGACCCTAGCCTCCGGTTCCCATCCGATTTCGCAAAGATTATGATCCGGTTCAAATTTGGGAAGTCTATCTCCAAGCAAGGTAAATTTCCTATCATAAGTGGATTTGATATTTTGATTGCTTATTCTGAATATCACATTATCTCACTATATCCTCAAGATGTAGATGATCAAATTAAGGATTATCCCTTAATTTAGCAACCGCATTTATCTTTAATTTTATCTATAAGCTCTTAGATGAATTATTGATTATCGCGGGTTTTAAATTTCATATTTAATCTATAAGCCTTAGATTAATTATTGAATTTAAAGATAACTACAAGATATCAAGTTGGTTATATGCTTTCCCTATTTGAATCGTTCGATTAATTTTTGTTATCTTTCTTATTATCTTCGCATGATTTAAAAATCTAAAAATTTTCATAAAGATTAGTTTGCATCTTTTAGGATAGATTGCATCCTTAATTAGAATTTTCAGAATATTTTTTAGATAATTTTCGGAATTATTTTTGAGCTAAATTTAGATTTTTGAGTTCATATTCCTAGTTTAGATAGGATAGAATTTTAGGTTATCTTGATTAGAATTTTAGAATATCTTAAGATATGTTTCCTTGATAGGATAACATCTTGGGATAGGATTAGAACTCTAAGATAGATTTTTCTTATTCTTTTCCTTTTTATTTTATTTTTAGGAAAAGGATAGCTTTCTTTCCTAGTTTAAATAAAATAGATTATTTTTCTAAATAGTTAATTTTCATTAAATATTGATTTCGAAAATCATAAAAAAAAAATTCATTTGCATATCATGCATTTCCATGTCATATACCATATTGTTCATGCATGTCATATAGTTTCGTAATTTCATGTCATGTCATATAGTCTAGGCTCATTTAGTATAATGTTTAGGTGCATTCATGTTAACCCGTCATTAGATTAGGTCATGCATTTAGAATAATTTCATGCATTTCATATAGGTTAGTCTTTTTTCTAAAAACGAGAAAATAAAAAAGAGGGAACTTAATTGTTTGGCGTGTGCTCTGTACCATTTATCACTTGATTTGTGGATTTTTATTTCATTGATTGCGTACCCATGTGATAACCTATGCTTAGTGCTTTAGGCTAAAATCCAATCAAGCTGCTTGCCAATGATTTTTCATAAAAATGAAAAGTACCGAAAGGGCGTTAGATAAATGTCTAGCGTAATCAAGTCGCCGAACCATAATCTCTGATTCGTAGAGATAAAGTAATTCTCCCATTACTTTATTTAGGTATCTAATCAACCTATCAAGAAATGATTAGTGACGACTCCAAATTGAATATCTTTTGATTGAAAATTAAATAAACCTAAGTTGCGATTAGGTATGACTTGGGAGAGTCAGAGCTAGGTTAGTTAATTCAAGTTAATTAACTTAGTAATCCTTTAACCTAGATTCGATGAAATTTAGGTCGCGACAACAGGGATGCCACGCGCCGGCCCTCAAGCGCGTGACGATCTCGATACTTCCCTTGAGCTATTTGAATACGACATCCCAGGATGCGTCGTTGACCCGTTTTTTTTTTTATCTTTTGATTAACGCAAGTAAAAACGATTAATAAACACTCGAAAATCATCATAATAGGGATAGTAGGAAAAACAACAAAACTACACTCATTACTAAACATGTTAACCTTAAGAAGTTTATATTTATAAGCCCTCGCTCAAGGCACTTTCTATCGAGACCATCAAAACAATACCGGGATCGAGTTAACCTATCTCCTCTACGCAAGGGCACCTCGATTTGCCCCGAACTACATATGTTGACCTTCCATTCTATGATCCTGAAAAGCGGTTAACAACAACGAGTGAGATCAATTCTCAGCAGGTTTACCACCTAAGCCTTGTGTAAGATGCTGATTCACCTAGAGTATACCCTAAACATGCAACTTAACATTGATGGCAGATCAATAATGAGCAACTCTCACTCTACTTAATCTATAACAGCTTCAAGTGACATAACTCAATTAACAGACAAATCACGGGCGTTCTTATTTTGCCTTGGCACATACCATGCATATTATTAGTTATAACATTCGATGAACAATGCATTAGCCAAGGCAATCAGAACACATAATCATTTCTCAGGTGCATTGCATCCAAGCGTGTTCCAATTTTATGCCTAATGATTACGACCGCTTTTGGCCTCGCACGACCCGAAGAGTGGCGGTCTAGACCTCTCTAGGTCACTGCACCACTCGAAGGTTAGCAGTCCTCCGACATGATTGGGCATCGTCCCGCCTCATCGAGCACGGCAACGTCTCCTCTTGGAAGATCGGGGCGCGGCCACAACGTGACCTCCCCCGCAGGTAGACGGCATTCCATAAAGGAGAATCGGTCCGATCTCTACTATGATCCGTCATCCAAACCCCCATCGGGTGTATGATAATATCATCGATACAATTGGGCATCATCCCCAATCACCATTGAGTGTTCGTACACTTTTGTGATCACACGAGCACCTTAATCATGCATGCCAATTTAGTTTTTCATATTTTTCTAGCCAATGCCACCATGATTCGTGCTCATGTCATGATCGTGCTCATACATCAAACTTATTGCCATTTTCACACGTAAAAATGCAATAAAATAATCACACAGACATTCTTTTCCCGTCAAACTTCATGTGCTTCATTTTTCAAGCCTCCTAGATTATTCCAACACCTAAAACTTGGTATCTAAGCACGAAACTACACAAATCACAATTTATATGCCAAAAATACATTATTTTCAACTAGAAAATCATAGTTCATGAAACAATTACCTTTCTAAGGTAACCCTCACCTCAAATCACACAAAAGCATATATAGAAACACCACATATCACAAGCGCAAGACACCGTAATTGATAACTCATCAACCAACCCTCGATAGTCTATCGATGTTTCCTTGATAGCTTATCGTCTAATTGACGATAGCTTATCATCCATTTTCCGATAGCTTATCACCAAATCCTAGATAGCTTATCACCCCTTTTGTGACATTTCGAATTTCGATCCATTTCGAAGCTTATGAATGGATGAAATATCAATCGATGTGTTTCAGTAAATCTCGCTCAGAATTGATCACTCTAGAGTTAACTAACCCAAGGGGAAAGGCTAACGAGAAATTTACTACGTGGACCAAAGAACTCGACCATGGATTAACGACTTGACCATAAGGATTGCCGAGGGAACGTCCTGTGCCATCATAGGCTGTTCGAAGATTGGTTTTAGAACGATTTGCTAGCGTTATATGATTGGTCCGCGGGTGATTCCGTACGACCAGAGTATAATTTGCAAATTAACCTAAACCAGATTTCTAACGAACGCGACCTTTGGAACCAACGATTAACCCTCGCAATTACATGACAATCAAAGTTGCCATGGTTCGGATAACTTTAAAACGTGACGATGATCACGGGTCGATACGCGTAAAATCC
This sequence comes from Metrosideros polymorpha var. glaberrima, assembly GCA_001662345.2. NCBI lineage: Eukaryota > Viridiplantae > Streptophyta > Magnoliopsida > Myrtales > Myrtaceae > Metrosideros > Metrosideros polymorpha. The sequence continues at coordinate 13,781,525 of BCNH02000006.1, read as the reverse complement.
TAAAAGCCACATGTTAGTTTGAAACACCCTGAAATTACTATTCATGGATTTTAGTCACGAATTGGACTTCGAAATTAGACGTCGATCATTTGAGAATTCCGACAATGAAACGTTGGAATCGTCTCGTTGAGACTTTGAAATTGGGGTCGTTCCGAGATAGGTTGGAAATCGGTGATTAAGGGAATTAATTTGGAAATTCCTTCCACCCCTCGAATTTAGGCTAATTCCTTAGATTTTTAATTAAGGGCACATTTAATTTTTTTGACCCCGCTATGTGACCGAAACTTTAGGGCATTAATGCCTTAAATATGCATCTTTGTATAAGAGACAAGAGTGAGATTTTGGTGGGTCCTTTTCTTTGACTTTTAAGCCACCCATCACCTCTTGTCTTTCTCTCTCTTACTTTATGTCACTCAACCTATCACTCATAGCCATCACTAGCCTTCCCCTCATGTCACATTGTTGTCTTTCCCCATAAACCCCACCAAAGCTTCCCAAACAAGCCAAGGTGAAGTTCAAGACAACCTCATTCTCTCTCCCCCCTCATAATTTCGAATTTCACCATCTCTTTCACTCACTCTCTCTCATTTTTCTCTTCCTCCCCCTCTTGTTCAGCCACCACCTTGCCATCCACCACCATCACCGTGAGCCACCTCAGCCCGTGACCGCCGGGCACCGCTGTTCGCCCGAGAAGCTGAGGACCCCACCGGGCCGACTTGTGCCGTGAGCTCAAGGGGTGATTTTTGGGAGCTTTTCATGCTTAGATCCGTGGTGAGTCATCCCTAACCTTATATTAGTGCTCTAGGTTGCTAATAGACACGTATGGATGAGGTTTTGAGGCTTTTTGTGGGCTATTCATAGTGAGAGTGCAAGGGATCCGAATTTGCACTATATGGAATTTTCATGTTGGATGACTTGTAGGTTTAAGATATTGATATTTAGGTGATTATGAGCATGTTTGGTGTAGGTTTTATTGAGATTTAGTGGCTGTTTTGAATGCGTGAACAGTACCACCGAAATATTGATGTACGGAGTGTTTTGTGCTTAATGTTTGTAAGTTTTATGGAAATGTCTTGTGTGTTGGGCTGTATGTGATTGGGTGCTAGATGGTCCATGAGTGACTGAATATGTAAGTGATGTTATCTTGGGACTTGCAAAAATGATTATGTGAGTGGTGATTGTAAGACATGCCTTGACTGCAAGTTGATGTTTATGGCCCGATAAGCCGATAAGTTATTATATGGCTCGATGAGCGACGGACCGATGAGCCGATAAGTTATTATATGGCCCGATGAGTCGACGGATCGATGAGCCGATAAGTTATTATGTGGCCCGATGAGCCGACGGTCCGATGAACCGATAAGTTATTGCATGGCCCAATGAGTCGACGGACCGATGAGCCGATATGATTAATATTATGCTATGGCCCGGGCGCTAAAGCGCGTAGTGAGGGTTGGATAGAGAGATTATGACTTATATGTCATGAAGGTTGGATAATGGGAATTGAGTTTTGGATGGAAAGCACTGTTTGTGAATTATGGAATTATTCTATGCCTTAAGAACGAAGCCTAGCCCTAATCAAGTGCTTGTGAGTTTGTGAATTGCTTTTGAATTGAAAATGTGAATGTCTGATGTCGTATCTCATTTTGTTAACTTTTGGTCCTGTGAATGCCCGTGGTTAGAACTTGCACGTTGTAAGAGTCTGGAGGTACCTTTGTACTATTATAGGATTAGGTTTGGTTCACTGAGATTTATTCTCACCCCGTCGTGGTATTTACCATTTTCAGACCCTAGACCATAAGTATGCCGCCGAAGCGCTTTGAAGTGCCGTTGGACCCTAATGAAGAAGAAGCTGCTAATGATGGCGAGCCCGACGTCTAGGTGCATCTGTTGCATCTTTTTGGCTAACCGTGTAGAGTAGCAGATGTAATTTTGGGGTAGTAACTGTCTCCTTTTCGTCGAACTATGTTGTCATTTCCCTTAAGTTGTATGCTTTTGTATTCGACTGATTTTGGTTATGTTATGAATCCTTTCAGTCATCTTGTTTTTCATATGTATGGAGTTATTCCGCGCTATTGCCGCCGTCATAGGATCCTGATTGTTACGGAAACCGACCGGGATGTTATCGCGCTCGTATGGTCCGGGGCATGACACCTTTGGTGATAGCTTATCATTTTTCCTTGATAACGTATCACTTCTACTTATTATTTCATGATAGCTTATCAACTGACCCAACCATAGTTAACTAACTCAATTATAGTTAACTCTAAATTTCACTTAGTCTAACCCCAAGTGCAATTATAAACCTAACTAAGGATTAGGAAGTTAACTCACCGTTTAACGGCGGCGACGCGAAGGCGATGGTGACTCAGCGACAGCACATGGATGCCAAATGCGTATGGATGGCAGCTCGGCTTAGTGACTTGGACGATGGAGCTTGGTGCAACAAGAACGGCATGGGTGGATGGCGATGGCAAGGCGGTTCGGCAGCAAGGATGGCGTGGAGATGGTGATGGTTCGGTGACGGTGGTGGTGAGCAAAGGGAAAAACAGAAAATGAGAGGGGGAGAGGGAGAGAGTGTGAAAAGAGTGAGAGAAAAAGTGGAAGAGTGAGAGAGAGAAAGAGTCTTAAATGCATCAAAAATATCTGGTTCCCCTATTCATAAATATCTACTTTCTAGAAGTGGCATTTTGGCCATTTTACTCATAGGGGCATTTTGGTATTTCCACTTCTAGGGCAAAACTGTAATTTTCCACTCAAGGCCCTTATGGCCGAATTTGAAGCAAAAGAGGCCCATTGGTCTTGCCGGTTTCGTCGTTCGATCGCTTGATTCGAAAATACCATCGCTCGGGATCGATTTAGTGTCCGCTGATAAAATTAGAAAACGAGGCAACAAAGTCCAATATTTGTTTCTCAATTCTAAAAATTCCAATATCCTTAATCAGATTAGAATTCGGGGTTAAAATCCATCGAGTTCCATTTTACTACCTTAACCGTGCGAAAACGTTTGAAAATTCGATTATACACTTTTTTGAATTAAATCGACCACCATCCTTTGATTGATCCATAAAGTTGAAATTTCAGGATATCACAACTCCTCCATTCTTATAGAAATTTCGTCCTCGAAATTTAAACTATTACATGACATCCTAAAAAAGATAGGGATATTGGCGCCTCATTATCTCTTTGCTTTCCCACGTTGCTCCCTTTGTTCCGTGAACCAAATCATTTTGACCTAGGAAATTGTTTTGTTCCGCAGCACTTGCTCTTTTCTGTCTTTTATCCTCACTGGTCGTTCCACGTATGACACTCCGTCATCCACTTCTATTTTCTCAAAATTAAGTACGTGAGTCGGGTTAGCCTCATACTTTCTCAACATAGATATGTGAAAGACACCATGTACTTGAGCAAGTCTCGGTGGCAACTCTAGACGATAGGCTAAAATCCCAATCCGTTCCAAGATTTCAAAAGGTCCAACATACCTCGGACTCAGCTTTCCTTTCTTGCTGAATCGCGAAGTACCTTGCATTGGTGACACCTTGAGGAATACATGAACCCCTACTTTGAATTCCAATGGTCTACGCCGCTTGTTTGCATAACTTTTCTAGCGGCTTTAGGCTATCTTAAGTCTTTCTTTAATAACCTTGACAGCGTCCAACGATTATTATATCAACTCAGGACCCATGATACTTCGTTCACAAACTTTGTCCTAGCAAACTGGAGTCCCACAGGCCCTACCATACAATGCTTCAAATGGTGCTATTTTGATGCTCTATTGATAGCTATTGTTGTAGGCAAACTCAACAAGATGAAGTTGTTCCTCCCAACTTCCCTTAAAATCCAAAACACATGCTCGCAACATGTCCTTGAGCGTTTGGATTGTTCTTTTTGATTGGCCATTCGTCTGCAGATGATAGGCTGTGCTATATTGCAACTTCGTTCCTAAGGCAGTCTGCAAGCTTTTCCAAAATGTGGCAGTGAACTTGGGATCTCGATCTAATGTGATTGTCACTGGCACTCCATGAAGAAGAACAATTTGTCGCGCGTACAAGTCAGCATATCTATCTAATGCGAAATCCTTTCGTATGGCGATAAAATGTACGAACTTCGTTAGTCTATCAACCACGACCCAAATGGAATCGTTACCTCGTTGACTCCTTGATAATCCCATGACAAAATCCATTGTGATATGCTCCCATTTCCATTCTGGGATCTCGAGAGGTTGTAGCAGTCCACCAGGCTTGCAATGTTGTGCTTTCACTTGTTGGCATTTTAAGCACTTAGCCACGTGCTTAGCGATATTAGCCTTCATGCCACTCCACCAATAATATTGCCTCAAATTCTGACACATTTTTATGCTACCCGAATGAATGCTATAGTTACTACGATGGGCTTGTAATAAAATTTCTTCCTTAAGCCTTGTATCATTGGGCACGCACAATCATCCATGAAATCTCAATATTCCGTCCTCAACTACTTAAAAATCAGCTTTTATCTTTGCTAAATCTTCATGCAGAATCTTTTGGATTACAGGATTTGTCGATTGCATAGCTTTAATCTTTGCCTGCACTTCTGGCTCAATCCTTAAAGTAGCCATGAGATTCGATAGATGACTTTCTTCAAACTTAAATTTTGAATCTCACACTTCTTTGCGAAGAAGCCATTCCTGAACCATCATTTGCGCAATCATTGACTTTCGACTAAGCGCATTAGCCACCTTGTTGGCTTTACCAAGATGGTACAAAATGTCACAATCGTAATCCTTGAGAAGTTCCATCCAACGTCGTTGTCCCATGTTCAACTCATTTGCAATCGTAATCGTTGACTTTTCTCCACATATATAATATCTCCAAATCTTAAGGGCAAATACGATTGCTGCTAATTCCAAATCATGCGTCGGGTAGTTCAACTCATGAGGTCTTAATTGACGGGACGCGTATGCAACCACACTTCCATGTTGCATTAGAACGCAACCCAATCCCTTAAATGACACATCACTGTAGATTTCACAACCTCCAAGACCATACGGTATTGTCAAGACTGGAGCTGTAGTTAGCTTGTGCTTAAGCTCTTGAAAACTAAGCTCACACTTATTTGTCCATTCAAACTTCTCGTCCTTTTTTAGCAATCGCGTTAGAGGCATGGCTATCGCAGAAAACCTTTCTAGGAACCGTCTATAGTAACCTGCCAATCCTAAGAAACTCCAAATCTCCATTACAGTCGCCAATCCATAATCGCTTCAATCTTAGTCGGATCTACGGAAATTCCTTCGCCAGAGATTACATATCTAAGAAAAGCTACACGAGCTAACCAAAACTCGTACTTACTAAACTTAGCGTACAATTTATGCTCTCGAAGGGTCTGCAGAATTGTCCTCAAGTGTTGTTTATGTTCTTTTGGGCTTCTTGAATACACCAGAATATCGTCAATGAACAGGATCACGAACCGATCCAAATACTCCTTGAACACACATTTCATTAAATCCATAAAAGCAGCAGGGGCATTTGTCAGACCAAACGGCATTACTGTAAACTCATAAAGACTGTAGTGTGTACGAAATGCCGTCTTCGGTATATCCTCTCTCTTGATCCTCAACTAGTGATATCTCATCCTTAGACCTATCTTAGAAAATACCGAAGCTCCTTGAAGTTGGTCAAACAAATTGTCTATTCTTGGTAATGGGTACTTGTTCTTGACCGTTACTTGATTGAGTTGCCGATAATCGATGCAAAAACACAACGATCCATCCTTCTTTCTCATAAACAGAACTGGCGCTCCCCAAGGCGATGCACTAGGGCGGATGAATCCCTTATCCAATAATTCTTGCACCTGTATCATTAATTCCTTTAGTTCTGACAGTGCCATGCGGTACAATGGTTTGGAAACCGGCTCTATTCCAGGAGCTAACTCAATCACAAATTCTATTTCCCTTTCTAGGGGTAATTTAGGCAATTCTTTTGGAAAGACATCGAAAAAGTCCCGCACTACATCAGTGTCCTCCATCTTTGGTTGCTCAACCAACACATTAACCATGGTTGCTAAATAACCATAGCAACCCTTATCCAGCAAGATTGTCGCCTCAAGCGACGAAATCAAAGGAATCAAAGGGGACCTTCTGTTTCCAATGAACTCGAAACTAACCATTCATAATGGGTTAAAATTGATTGATTTACGATAGCAATCTATCATAGCTCGTTGCTTGGTGAGCCAATCCATTCCGATTATGACATCAAAGTCATACATCGCAAGCACAATTAAATCTATACTTTCTTCTCGACCGTCTATGACTATCTTACAACCTAAACATCCTACCGCAGACAATACTTTATCCTTTAACGGGGGAGAGATACTAGGGACCGTTTCCAATAGTTTTGGACTTAACCCCACTAACTCCACAAATTGCTTAGCAACAAACGAATGCGTAGCTTCCGAATCAAACGAAGCATAAGCAATATGATCGTGCAAGGAAACCGTACCTATAACGGTCGGCGAATCCTTCGCCTCTTGTCTGGTAACAGCATAAACTCTTCCTTGCATCGGGGGTCGATTCAGGTTGTTCTACGGGGCATTACTTAATGGTTGTCCTTGTGGCGGTGGTGCTGGTGCTCCAACAGGTCTAAGCGAACAGTTACGCACTTGGTGGCCATGCTGACCACATCTATAATAGGCTCCCATCTTAACAGGACACGGGCTTGTTCCGTGTTTTTTATTACAGAATCGGTATATCCCAAAAGAGTTGTATGTAGGCTTTCTAATGCCATTCTTTCGGTTGGGTGGAACGGAGTACTTTCCTCCAGTCATTGGCTTATTTCCAAACCAATGGTTATCCCTATTAGGTACAAACCGCGATCCAAATGCGGCTGCACGTTCTGCCATGTTCCTTTCAATGAGTTGGGCCTTTTTGTACAGCTCATCCTAGTCCATGAGGTTCAAGGGCACCAACTGGTTCTTAATTTTCGATTTTAGACCATCTCAGAATCTCCTTACTTTATCCACTAGGTCCTTAATCAACCTCGACGCATACCTAGACAGCTCGGTGAACTTCGCCTCATATTGGTCTACTGACAGATGGTTCTGATGAAGTCTCTAAAATTCAGCCATCTTTTACTCTCTCGCACTGTCACGCCTCGGACCATACGAGCGCGATAACATCCCGATCGACTTTTGTTTCGATTCCGTAAAAACCAGGATCCTATGACGGTGGCAATGGTGCAGAATAAAGGATGCATGCGATAGCGCAAATAACTCCGTACATATGTAAAACAAGATGACTAAAAGGATTCATAACATAACCAAAGTCGGTCGAATACAAAAGCGTACAACTTAGGGAAAACGACAACATAATTCGACGAAAGGGAGCCAGTCACTAGTCCAAATTACACTTGCTACTCTATGCGGCTAGCCAAAAGATGCCACGGATGCACCTAGACGTCGGGGTCGACATCACTAGCAACTTCTTCTTCATCAGGGTCGAACTCAACTTCAGTATCGACAGGCTCCACAACTTGGTCATCCACGGCGGCAACAAGTGGAGGCAGCTGGCTCGCTTGAACCTCGAAGGTAGGGTTATACACCTCACCATCCGGAGGGGCGGGGTCGTACCAACCCGGGATTACACAAGATGGCACACTAAAACCCTTCAGGGGTCCAACCTCATTCCCATTCTCATCACGATAGAACCATGCCTCATAGATATGCACTTTTCAAAGAGGGTCCCCCTCGTCAACAAAAACTACAGTCCCTATCTTGATGTACGTCTTACCCTCGACCGGGGGATATTCAGTAACTAACGTCTCAAAATCCATCGGCACTCTATAACGCTTCGGCGGCATACTTATGGTCCAGGGTCTGAAAATGGTAAATCCCACGACGAGGTGAGAATAATTCTTAGTGAGCTAAAGCTAACCCTATGCTAGGACAAAGGTATCTCCAGACTCGTACAACATGCAAGTTCTAACAACGAGCATTCACAGGACCAAGAGTTAACAAAACGAAGACACGACATCAGACATTCACATTTTAAATTCAAAAGCAATTCACAAACTCACAAGCACTTGATTAGGGCTAGGCTTCGTTCTTAAGGTATAAAATAATTCCATAATTCACAAACAGTGCTTTCCATCCAAAACTCAATTCCCATTATCCAACATTCATGACATATAAGTCATAATCTCACTATCCAACCCTCACTACGCGCTTTAGCGCCCAGGCCATAGCATAATATTAATCTTGTCGGCTCATCGGGCCATATAATAACTTACCGGTTTATCGGACCGTTGGCTAATCGGGCCATATAATAACTAATGTGTGGCTTTTACTATATGGCTTTCCTTATAGCCTCTCATGAAGCCGGATCATTATGATCCAATCTCGCCACACGGACTTTTCACCCATAATCACACAAGGCCGAATATGCATAGGCCCTCAATTAACACTTACACAAGCCATTTGATAACCAACATGCAAGAATATGCCATATACATCAACTTGCACTTAAGGCATGTCTTACAATCACAGCTCACATAATCATTTTTGCATGTCACAAGATAACATCACTTACATATTCGGTCACTCATGGACCATCTATCACCCAATCACATAAAGCCCAACACACAAGACATTTCCATAAAACTTACAAACATTAAGCACAAAGCACTCCATAGGGCATAACTCGATGGTACTGTTCACTCACCCAAAACAGCCACTAAATCTCAATAAAACCTACACCAAACATGCTCATAATCACCTAAATATCATTATCTCAAGCCTACAAGTCATCCAACATGAAAATCCCATATAGTGCAAATTCGGGTCCCTTGCGCTCTCACTATGAACAACCCACAAAAAGCTTCAAAACCTCATCCATACTTGTCTATTAGTAACCTAGAGTACTAACATAGGTTTAGGGATGACTCACCAAAGATTCAAGCAAGAAAAGGCCCCAAAATCACCCCTAGAGCTCACGGAACAAGTTGGTCCGGCGGGGTCCTCGGCTTCTCGGGCGAACGGCGGTCACGAGCGGAGGTGGCTCCCAGTGGTGGTAGGTGTGGATGGCAAGGTGGTGGTGGTGGTGGCCGAACAAGAAGGGAGAGGGATGAGAAAAATGAGAGAGAGTGAGTGAAAGAGAGAGTGAAATTCGAAATTATGAGAGAGAGAGAGAATGAGGTGGTCTTGAACTTCATCTTGGCTTGTTTAGGAAGCTTTGGTGGGGTTTATGGGGAAAGACAACAATGTGACATGAGGGGAAGTCTAGTAAAGGCTATGAGTGATGGGTTGAGTGACATAAAGTAGGAGAGAGAAAGACAAGAGGTGATGGGTGGCTTAAAAGTCAAAGAAGAGGGCCAAAAAAAAAATCTCACTCTTGTCTCTTATACAAAAATGCACATTTATGGCATTAATACCCTAAAGTTTCGGTCACATAGAGGGGCCAAAAATGAAATGTGTCGTTAATTAAAAAAATCTAAGGAAGGAGCCTAAATTCGGGTGGTGCAAGGAATTTCCAAATTAATTCCCTTAATCACCGATTTCCAACCTACCTCGGAACGACCTCAAATTCAAAAAGCCTCGAAGAGATGATTCCAATGTTTCATTGTCGAAATTCTTAAATGATTGAGGCCAATTTCGAAGTCCAATTCGTGACTAAAATCCATGAATAGTAATTTCATGGCGTATCGAATTAACGGGTGGCTTTTAGGGTTTTACGCGTATCGACCCATGATCATCCTCATGTTTTAAAGTTATTCGAACCATGGCGACATTGATTGTCATGTAATTACGAGGGTCAACTGTTGGTTCCAAGGGTCATGTTCGTTAGAAATCTGGTTTAGGTTAATTTGCAACTTATACTCTAGTCGTACGGAATCACACGCGAACCAATCATATAATAGTAGCAAATTGTTTTAAAATCAATCTTTGAACGGCCTATGATGGTACAGGATGTTCCCTCGGCAATCCTTATGGTTAAGTCGTTAATCCAGGGTCGAGTTCTTTCGTCTACGTACTTAATTCCTCGTTAGCCTTTCCCCTTGGGTTAGTTAACTCAAGAGTGATCAATTCTAAGCGAGATTTACTGAAATACATCGATTAATATTTCATCTATTCATAAGCTTCGAAATGGGTCGAAATTCGGAATGTCACACACACAGTCCAAGAAATACTTTCCATTGAAAGCTCTAACGAAGGCATCCCATACCGGGACCGTACCTTCAGGAAAAACTCTTCCTCGAGTGGCTTCCCAACAAGAGCTAGCGTTAACTTACAGTTGGTAAAAAGCCAGCGTCACTTTGTCTTCCTCTAAGCATCTCAGCAATGCGAAAATCTTTTATAACTCCTTGATCCAAACGGTTGGAGCCTAGGGATCACCGCTCTAGTGAACTTTGGTGGCTTATGTGACATTCCGAATTTTGACCCATTTCGAAGCTTATGAATGGATGAAATATCAATCGATGTGTTTCAGTAAATCTCGCTCAGAATTGATCACTCTTGAGTTAACTAACCCAAGGGGAAAGGCTAACGAGGAATTTAGTACGTGGACCAAAGAACTCGACCTTGGATTAACGACTTGACCATAAGGATTGCCGAGGGAACGTCCTGTGCCATCATAGGCCGTTCGAAGATTGGTTTTAGAACGATTTGCTAGCATTATATGATTGGTTCGCGGGTGATTCCGTATGACCAGAGTATAATTTGCAAATTAACCTAAACTAGATTTCTAACGAACGGGACCTTTGGAACCAACGATTTACCCTTGCAATTACATGACAATCAAAGTCGCCATGGTTCGAATAACTTTAAAACGTGACGATGATCACGGGTCGATACGCGTAAAATCCTAAAAGCCACCCGTTAGTTTGTAACGCCATGAAATTACTATTCTTGGATTTTAGTCACGAATTGGACTTCAAAATTAGACGTTGATCATTCGAGAATTCCGACAATGAAACATTGGAATCGTCTCGTCGAGACTTTGAAATTGGGGTCGTTCCGAGATAGGTTGGAAATCGGTGATTAAGGGAATTAATTTGGAAATTCCTTGCACCCCCGAATTTAGACTCATTCCTAAGATTTTTAATTAAGGGCACATTTAATTTTTGTGACCCCACTATGTGACAAAAACTTTAGGGCATTAATGCCTTAAATGTGCATTTTTGCATAAGAGACAAGAGTGAGATTTTTGTGGGTCCTCTTCTTTGACTTTTAAGCCACCCATCACCTCTTTTCTTTCTCTCTCCTACTTTATGTCACTCAACCCATCGCTCATAGCCATCACTAGCCTTCCCCTCATGTCACATAGTTGTCTTTTCCCATAAACCCACCAAAGCTTCCCAAACAAGCCAAAAGGAAGCTCAAGATCACTTCACTCTCTCTCCCCCCTCATAATTTCGAATTTCACCATCTCTTTCACTCACTCTCTCTCATTTTTCTCTTGTTCAGCCACCACCACCACTTTGCCGTCCACCACCATCACCGTGAGCCACCTTAGCCCGTGACCGCTGTGCACCGCTGTTCGCCCGAGAAGCCGAGGACCCCGCCGGACCAACTTGCGTTGCGAGCTCGAGGGGTGATTTTTGGGGGCTTTTCGTGGTTAGATCCTTGGTGAGTCATCCCTAACCTTATATTAGTACTCTAGGTCACTAATGGACATGTATGGATGAGGTTTTGAGGCTTTTTGTGGGCTGTTCATAGTGAGAGTGCAAGGGATCCGAATTTGCACTATATGAGATTTTCATGTTGGATGATTTGTAGGTTTAAGATATTGATATTTAGGTGGTTATGAGCATGTTGGGTTTATGTTTTGTTGAGATTTAGTGGCTGTTTTGAATGCGTGAATAGTACCACTGAAATATTGCCTTACGGAGTGTTTTGTGCTTAATGTTGCAAGTTTTATGGAAATGTCTTGTGTGTTGGGCTTTATGTGATTGGGTGCTAGATGGTCCATGAGTGACCGAATATGTAAGTGATGTTATCTTGGGACATGCAAAAATGATTATGTGAGTGGTGATTTTAAGACATGCCTTGAGTGCAAGTTGATGTTTATGGCCAGTTCTTGGATGTTGGTTATCAAATGGCTTGTGTAAGTGTTAATTGAGGTCATATGCATATTCGGCCTTGTGTGTTATTGGTGAATTGTCTATGTGGCGAGTGAATGCTAAATGTCGATATTGGATCATAATGATCCCGGCTTTATGAGAGGCAATAAGGAAAGCCGTATAGTAAAAGCCACATATTACTTTTTATATGGCCCGATGAGCCGACGGTCCTATGAACCGATAGTATATTATATGACCCGATGAGCCGACGGTCCGATGAATCGATAAGTTATTATATGGCCCGATGAGCCCACGGTCCGATGAATCGATAAGTTATTATATGGCCCGATGAACCAACGGACCGATGAGCCGATATGATTAATATTATGCTATGGTCCGGGCGCTAAAACGCGTAGTGAGGGTTGGATAGTGAGATTATGACTTATATGTCATGAAGGTTGGATGATGAGAATTGAGTTTTGGATGGAAAGCACTGTTTGTGAATTATGGAATTATTTTATGCCTTAAGAACGAAGCCTAGCCCTAATCAAGTGCTTCTGAATTTGTGAATTGATTTTGAATTGAAAATGTGAATGTCTGATGTCGTGTCTTCGTTTTGTTAACTTTTGGTCCTGTGAATGCCCGTGGTTAGAACTTGCACGTTGTAAGAGTCTTGAGGTACCTTTGTACTAGCATAGGATTAGGTTTGGTTCACTGAGATTTATTCTCACGCCGTCGTGGGATTTACCATTTTCAGACCCTAAACCATAAGTATGCCGCCGAAGCGTTATGAAGTGCCGATGGACCCTGATGAAGAAGAAGCTGCTAGTGACGGCGAACCTGACGTCTAGGTGCATCTGTGGCATCTTTTTGGTTAACCGCGTAGAGTAGCAAGTGTAACTTTGGACTCATGACCGTCTCCTTTTTTATCGAACTATGTTGTCATTTCCCCTAAGTTGTATGCTTTATTATTTGACTGATTTTGGTTATGTTATGAATCCTTTTAGTCATCTTGTTTTTCATATCTATGGAGTTATTTGCGCTACTGCATGCATTCTTTATTCCGCACTATTACTGTCGTCATAGGATCCTGGTTGTTACGGAAATCGACCGGGATGTTATTGCGCTCGTATGGTCCGGGGCGTGACAGCTTAAGCTTCAGAAACTGCTCAACCACCTTATGCATTGGCTGGTCGCCGTTCCCGTTTCCAACCAACGGGACTTCATTAGGTGCGGTGGCCACAGCAGCAGCAGCATCAGCTTGATTATGAGTTTGTTGCCCCATGAGATTTCCGAAGACTTCTAGAGCTTGCAGAATTCTATCTAATTTGAGATCTTCTTGTACCCTTCCTCGAGCACCTTCTTAGCCCTAGGCTACCCTTCTTCTAGGGATCCTTAGGTTTGGATTACTCATCTTGTATGAATCTCACGAAATCCTACGTGTCAAATTTCGACACAAAACTAGAACTCAAGAGCAACATTCCTAAAAATCAATTAGCAATCGTAAGCTTGGGATGTTTTTCCTCGTTAACTATCCCAAAACTCCACGCATCTTTTCACTCCAAGTTATGACCATGCTCCGATACCAAAACGGGGATGTCACGCACTGGTCCTCGACCACGTGACGATCCCGATACTTCTCTTGGGTCATTTGAATGCGACGTCCCAAGACGCGTCATCGACCCGTTCATTTTATCTTTTGATTAATGCAAGCGGGAACGATTAACAAACACCCGACAATCATCATAACGAGGATAGTTGGAAAAACAACAAAACTACACTCATTACCAAACACGCTAACCCTAGGAAGTTTATATTTACAAGCCATCGCTACAAGGCACTTCCTATCGAGACTATCAAAATGATACCGGGGTTGAGTTAACCTATCTCCTCTATGTGAGGGCACCTTGATCTGCCCTGAACTGCACATGTCGACCTTCCATTCTATGGTCCTGAAAAGTGGTTAACAACAACGAGTGAGATAAAATGTTAGCAAGTTAACCACCTAAGCCTCGTGTAGGGTGCTGATTCACCTAGAGCATACACTAAACATGCGGCTTAACATTGATGGCAGATCAATATCGAGCAACTCTCGCTCTACTTAATCTATAACAGGTTCAAGTGACTAAACTCAATTAACAGACAAATCACAAGTATTCTTGCCTTACCGTGGCATATACCATGCATATTGTTAGTTATAACGTTCGATGAACAATGCATCAACCAAGGCAATTAGAACACATAACCATTTCTCGTGCGCAATGCAACCAAGCGTGTTCCAATTTTATGCCTAGTGATTACGACCGCTTTTGACCATCGCACGACTTGAGGGGCTGCAGTCTCGACCTCTCTGGGCCACCGCACCACTTAAAGTTAGCTGTCCTCCGGCATGACCGGGCATCGTCCTCCCTCATCGGGCACGGCAACGTCTCCTCCTGGAAGATTGGGGCGCGGCCACAACGCAACCTCCCCCGCAGGTAGATGGCATTCCATAAAGGAGAATCAGTCCAACCTCTACTGCGATCCGTCATCCGAACTCCCGTCGGGCATTTGATAATATCATCGATAAAATCGAGCATCTTCTCTAATCACCATTAAGGGTTCGTACACTTCTGTGATCACACGAGTACCTCAATCATGCATGCCAATCAGTTTTTCATATTTTTCCAGCCATTGCCACCATGATTCATGCTCATGCCATGATCGTGCTCATACATCAAACTTATTGCCATTTTCACACGAAAAAAATGCAATAAAATAATCACACGTGATCACACAGACATGCTTTTCTCGTCAAACTTCACTTGCTTCATTTTTCAAGTCTCCTAGATTATTCCAACGCCTAAAACTTGGTATCTAAGCACGACATCACACAAATCACCATTTATATGCCAAACATACATTATTTTTGACGAGAAAACCATAGTTCATGAAACAATTACCTTTCTAAGGCAATCCTCACCTCAAATCACACAAAAGCGTATATAGAAACACCACATATCACAAGCACAAGACACCATAATTGATAACCTATCAACCAACCCTCGATAGCCTATCAATATTTCCTCGATGGCTTATCATCTAATTGATGATAGCTTATCATCCATTTCCCGATAGCTTATCACCAAATCCTAGATAGCTTATCACCCCTTTGGTGATAGCTTATCATTTTTCCTTGATAACCTATCACTTCTACTTATCATTTCATGATAGCCTATCAACTAACCCAACCATAGTTAACTAATCCTACCATAGTTAATTAATCCAACCATAGTTAACTAACCCAACCATAGTCAACTAATCCAACCATATTTAACTAACTCAACCATAGTTAACTCTAAATTTCACTTAGTTTAACCCTAAGTGCAATTAACAACCTAACCAAGGATTAGGGAGTTAACTCACCGTTTAATGGCGTTGGCGCGAAGGCGGCGGCGGCAGTGGTGGCTCGGCGATGGCACGTGGATGGAAAATGTGTATGGATGGCGGCTCAGCTCGGTGACTTGGATGGCAGAGCTTGGCGCAGCAAGAACGGCACGGGCGAACGGCGATGGCTAGGCGGTTCGGCGGCAAGGACGGCGTGGAGATGGTGATGGTTGGGTGATGGTGGTGGTAGTGGTGAGGAAAGGGAAAAACATAAAATGAGAGGGGGAGAGGGAGAGTGTGAGAAGAGAGAGAGGAAGAGAGAAAGCGAAAGAGTGAGAGAGAGAAAGAGTCTTAAATGTACCAAAAATATATTGTCCCCCTATTCATAAATATCTAACTTCTAGAAGGGGTAGTTTGGTCATTTTACTCAAGGGCATTTTGGTAATTTTCACTTCAAAGGAAAAACTGTAATTTTCCACTCAAGGCCCTTGTGGCCGAATTTGAAGAAAAAGAGGCCCGTTGGCCTTACCAGTTCCGTCATTTGATCGCTTGATTTGAAAATACCATTGCTCGGGATCGATTTAGTGTCCGCCGATAAAATTGGAAAACGAGGCAACAAAGTCCAATGTTCGTTTCTCGATCATGAAAAATCCAATATCCTTAATCGGATAAGAATTCGGGGTTAAAATCCATCGAGTTCCATTTTATTACCTTAACTGTGCAAAAACGTTCGAAAATCTGATTATACACTTTTTCCGAATTAAATCGACAACCGTCCTTTGATTAATCCATAAAGTTGAATTTCAGGATATCACAATAAAACTTCCCAATCAAAGATTTTTTCGATTCTTTTGTGTCTTCCTGAATTTTGTGTAATCGGTTAGTAGGCTAAGGAAAGTAAATTTGGATATGGCAATTGAATTGTGGAACAATGGCCCTTAATGTATGCTGTGACTGAAAATTTATAAGAGCCTATTGGACATCTTGTGGTTCTAATTTTCGGTCGTTAGTGTCCAATTCACATGATAATGGGTATAACTAGAGCTAATTATCATGCATAATCGATCACCTAGCTTCATGGACACCTCAATTTTTGCATGGAAGCCACTTGCTCTTCTTGCAATGCCTCTTGGCACACCGCCCACACTAGCCAATGCGATTGTATGCAAGAAGGCCAAAAGCTCTCTCTCTCTCACTCTCTCTATTCTTCATTTTTTGCTAAGCCCAACCTCTCTTTCTCTCTCTTCCCTCATTTCTTTCAGCCGATCACTGTCTCTCTCCCTCTCATTTTCATGCTTTCTCTCTCGTTTTCTTGAGGAAGCCGAAGATCAAGAGAGTGGGGCAGATCGAAACTCATTTGTTTTCGCTCGATCAAGACTTAAGGCAAGGAGAAATTTCTAATTTCTAATCTTCTTGATCTTCCTAGGGCTTTGATTTTGTAGTGGATAGGTTGTGGTTGTGGTTCTTGTTTTGGGATTGAAGTATTTCGTGGGTTTTTGTTGCTGCATGTGTTTGATCTTGATGAAAGAGGGCTTGAAATGGACATGCATGTTGATCTCCACACTATTTTTGTGTGGCTTTCTGTGTTGCGAATTGAACCAAACTTCATTCATAAGAGTTGTAGAGAACATCTTGATCTACAACATAATTTAATTTCATATTTTATGGATTCGAATGAGGAGCAAAATGGTCTTGAATGTACATGATTTTTGCCTGGGTTTTGTGAACCCGACTCTGACAGTTTCTCGTTTATGATTTTATACAAAATTTTCCCAAACGAATTTCAACAAACTTTCTTGATAATAGTTTTAAAGGACATTCATGAATATAAAGTATAAAAGTCTCGAATTTTTCTGGGCAATTTAGACCCATGAAACACATTTTTCTTTGAACCAGTTTTACCTCAGTTCTAGATACAGTTTTTGCTTTGTTTTGCACGAATTACTGCTCTTTGTACAAGCTGAATTGGATTTTGTTCCTTTCATAAATATTGTCGAGTATAGTCTTTTTTACAACATACTAAAGTTTGGTGAATTTACAAGTTGTTTTGCTTGGGCTACAATGCTGTTTTCAGATTTTATGCAAAACTATTTCTGTAGGAACGAGTTTTAAATCATGAGAAAAACTCCCCTTTATGATCATTATTTCGAAATGTCTCCTTCACGAGAGTTTTTCAGCACATAATGAACTATGGACCTGAATTATCTTATGATTTTACAAATTCGTTTACCACTTGAACCGATGTTGGATGTAGAGGTATTCTGTGCTGCCCAGGATTTGATGACTGAATGATATGTGAAATGAGGTGAGTTGTGTCGCATATGATAGCCATGGCATTGCATTTTCATGAGTAAAGGGCATGAAATGAATTAATGATCAAGTACGGAGATATTACCGTCGGCCTATAAATCGACAAAGACCACATGGTATTGTACAATCAAAGGACTGCAATCCTTGGATGCCATGGCCAAATACCGAAGGGTGCAAGTGTGAGTGATATAGTTGATAGTCCATTGCATATGCAAGATGAAATGTCTAAATGGGTGTGAAAGAAATGGTGATATATGTTGACCATCGGACGGCATACCGATGACGCCCCGATGGAGCCAGGTGGTAATTCAGGATGCCTGAGGATGGCGTACTTCAAATGCCTCGAGGAGAGATGCTTGTGGATGGTGTACCATAAAAGTCCGGACGAAGTACCGGAAGTGACCCACACGGACTAGACGAAGTACTTGGGTTATCGTGAGATAGGGGTAAACATAATGACATGACAAGTGATGAAAAGAAACGTGTGATGCAAGAAATGCTTACTAGCATTGAATGTGTAATCATTGCAAGAGGCATTGCAATGGTTGTTGTAAAATGCTGCATTTGAATTATGTTCTATGCCCATCTTAATGTACTTGCTATCTTTCATAGGAGTTAGGGTCCTAGGATCGAGCGTTAGGCAGATCAATTGGCTTATGAATTGGTTATTTCCCTTGCTGAGCGTTAGCTCGCTCATTATTTTTCAGTGTATGGGATGAGCCCCTAGACATGGTGATGAAGTGTAGTGCTGGGAGAAGGGTAGCAGCTATGGCATCACTATTGTGACATTCCGAATTTCGACCCATTTCGAAACTTATGAATAGATGACATATCAATCGATGGAATCGTCTCGTCAAGACTTTGAAATTGGGGTCGTTCCGAGATAGGTTGGAAATCGGTGATTAAGGGAATTAATTTGAAAATTCCTTGCACCCCCCGAATTTAGGCTCATACCTTAGATTTTTAATTAAGGGCACATTTAATTTTTGTGACCTTGCTATGTGACCGAAACTTTAGGGCATTAATGCCTTAAATGTGCATCTTTGTATAAGAAACAAGAGTGAGATTTTGGTGGGCCCTCTTCTTTGACTTTTCAGCCACCCATCACCTCTTGTCTTTCTCTCTCTTACTTTATGTCACTCAACCTATCACTCATAGCCATCACTAGCCTTCCCCTCATGTCACATTGTTGTCTTTTCCCATAAACCCACCAAAGCTTCCCAAACAAGCCAAGATGAACTCAAGACCACCTCATTCTCTCTCCCCCCTCAAATTTCGAATTTCACCATCTCTTTCACTCACTCTCTCTCATTTTTTCTCCTCCCCTTCCCTCCTTGTTCGGCCACCACCAGCCACCACGCACGCCGACCACCACCGTGAGCCACCTCAAGCCGTGACCGCCGTTCGCCCGAGAGCCGAGGACCGCCGTGCACCGCCGTGAGCTCTAAGGGTGATTTTAGGGACTTTGCTTGCTTGAATCCTTGGTGAGTCATCCCTAACCTAATATTAGTGCTCTAGGTTACTAATGGACATGTATAGATGAGATTTGGAAGCTTTTTGTGGGCTGTTCATAGTAGGATTGCTAAGGATCCGAAAATTGCATTATGTGAGATTTGCATGTTGGGTGACTTGTAGACTTAAAACAAGGTTATGTAGATGGTTATGAGCATGTCTTGTTTAGGTTTAGTTGAAATTTAGTGGATATTTGGGGTACATGAACAGTAACCCGAAATGGTGCCCTATGGGGTGCTTTGTTCGTATTGTTTGTAAACTTTATGGAAATGTCTTGTGTGTTAGGCCTTGTGTGGTTTGGTGCTAGATGGTCCAAGGATGGCCAAATATGTAAGTAATGCTATCTTGTGCCATGCAAAATGATGATGTGAGTTGTGATTGTAAAATGTGCATTTGGTGCAAGTTGAGGTATATGGCATATTCTTATATGTTGGTTAGCAATTGGCTTATGTAAGTGTTAATTGATGGCCTATGCATATTTGGCCTTGTGTGATTATGGGTGAATTGTCTATATGGCGAGTGAATGCTAAATGCCGATATTGGATCATAATGATCCCGGCTTTATGAGAGGCTATAAGGAAAGCCGTATAGTAAAAGCCACATATTACTGATTATATGGCTCGATGAGTCGACGGTCCTATGAACCGACAGTATATTATATGGCCCGATGAGCCGACGGTCCTATCAACCGATACTATATTATATGGCCCGATGAACCGATAAGTTATTATATGGCCCGATGAGCCGACGGCCCGATGAGCTGTGTCTTCGTTTTGTTAACTTTTGGTCCTGTGAATGCTCGTGGTTAGAAATTGCATGTTTTAAGAGTCTAGAGGTACCTTGGTACTAGCATAGGATTAGGTTTGGTTCACTGAGATTTATTCTCACCCCGTCGTGGGATTTACCATTTTCAAACCCTAGACCATATGTATGCCGCCGAAGCGTTATGGAGTGCCGATGGACCCTGATGAAGAAGAAGCTGCTAGTGATGGCGAGCCCGACGTCTAGGTGCATCTGTGGCATCTTTTTGGCTAACCGTGTAGAGTAGCAGATGTAATTTTGGGCTAGTACCTATCTCCCTTTTGTCGAACTATGTTGTCTTTTCCCCTAAGTTGTATGCTTTTGTATTCGACTGATTTTGGTTATATTATGAATCCTTTTAGTCATCTTGTTTTTCATATGTATGGAGTTATTTGCGCTACCGCATGCATTCTTTATTCCGCACTATGGCCGCCGTCATAGGATCCTGGTTGTTACGGAAATCGACCGGGATGTTATCGCGCTTGTATGGTCCGAGGCGTGACATCCCCGTTTAAGTTGGTATCAAAGCAAGGTTAGCTCGATCCAAGTTGGTCAAAGCCTGGAGTGATAAGGAGAGATGACTTTAGGATAGTCAAGTATTGAGACTTCGGGCATTCGTTAGAGTTAGGCACGAATCGCATGACATATGAATTGGCGCTTGTGATTGGCACGATTAGGGGGTTCGTACTGTGCATTGTTTGTGGTTATTTGCTCGTGGTGCTTATGCTAAGTTGCAGATGCGTCTGGACTCATGGTACGTGTGGGAATCTTTTAATGTGGTGCTTCTGATTGTTTGAATTGTGATGAACTGTTGGCTATGACTGTTGCTATAGTGGTAGTCTTGGACTGCTAATTTCTAGTAGTCGGCTTAGGTCTCTAATTCCTAGATGGAATTATTTGGTTTTGGTGCAGTGAGGATTAGTAGGAATGAGCAATCGGGGTAGAGGCACAAGAGGAGCATCTAGCTCAAGAGGGCCAGAGGTACAGGACTCGAGAGTCGATGGGGTCATTAGGGCGTTGGGAGAAATTACCAATTTGATGGGTAGGCGGCTCAAGAAAGAGCTGCTGCTGTTGTCCAAGAGGCTCAAGAAAGGGCTGCTACGGCCGCCCAAGTCGCTGTTGCCGCTGCTAATGCTGCAAATGGAAATAATGGGAACAACAGTAAAGGTAACGGAGGTGGCGACGCACAAGGCCATGGGAATAAAATGGTGGGCTAGCTAGTGGAACAATTCCTGAAGCTTAAGCCATCTAGTTTGATGGCAAAGGGGACCCTGCGGCTGCCCCTAGATGGATTGACGAATTGGAAAAGGTCTTTGAAGTATTAGGGCGCACCGAAGCTGAGAAAGTGACCCTAGCAGTTTACCAACTCCAAGGTACTGCGAATGATTGGCGGAAGGCCACTAAGGGGAGAGTTTTCCCAGAAGGAGTTGTGCCAAATTGGACTATCTTTGCTGAGACCTTAAATGGGAAGTACTTTTCAGAGGCTGCAAAAGAATAGAAACTGGTTGAATTCCAGAATCTCCGCCAGAATCACATCACCATCGATCAATGCGAGGCTGAGTTCGCAAGACTCTCCAAGTATGCGCCACGAATGGTTGAGAACCCTCTGGATAGGGCAAGGAGGTTTAGAGACAGTTTGCGGTCCGATCTGAGAAGTCAATTGGTGCCACTAAACTTGAGGGATTATGACGAACTTTACGAGCGAGGTCAGTTGATAGAAAGGGATATGAGGGAAAGAGGAACCGCTTCTGGACCACGATTTGATCATGCAAGGGACAATCGAAACTTTGGGAAGGGGCCTATGATGAACAACAGGTGATTCGCCCCTCTAGTCAAGAGGAATATTGGAAAGCTAGCTTTTCAGAACGACTTGAACTGTCGCTCTTGCGGATGTAAGCACGGAAATGGGCCTTGTCCCAATCAGTCAGGAGCGCACTTCAAGTGTGGTCAGAGAGGCCATCTTGGGAGGCAGCGTAGGAACCTAGCCGCGGGACCTCAGTATGAACAATCGCGACCCCAACCGGGACCACAGATGGGAGTTGCCCCACAGGTCAATCTGAACAGGCCGCCAGCTCAAGGAAGGGTATATGCTGTGGCACATAAGGAGGCAGAGAATACGCCTGGCATGGTCACAAGTTAGGTCTCTCTATGTGACCAAGCTGCTTATGCTTTATTTGACCCTGGAGCGTCACATTCTTTTGTATGTGCACAGTTTGCTGATTTGGCTGAATTGGAATTAAAATAGTTGGTCATAAGGTGCTAGTCTCGTTAGGATGCCAGAACTATAAGATAGTCATTGGTGGTAGCGAAGGATTAATAGACTTGGCTGTGCTAGCAATGCATGACTTTGATGTTATTGTTGGAATGGATTGGTTGGGTAGGTAAAGAGCTGTAGTGGATTGTGGTAGTAGGGTGATCCAATTTCATCCGATTGGTCGCCCTAGATTCGAATTCGTAGGGAGTCAAGGAGGAACCTCGATCCCTTTAATCTCGTCACTTGAGGGGACTAAGTTGATGGACGATGGATGCGAAGCTTACTTGGCGATCGTGGTTGATCCGATGATCGAGGAACCTAAGCTAGAGGATATAGCTGTAGTGCGTGAATTTCCCGATGTCTTTCCTTACAAATTGCATGGATTGCCACCTGAAAGAGAAGTGGAATTCTTGATTGAATTAGCTCCTGGAACGAAGCCGATTTCAAAGGTACCTTATAGAATGTCCTTGCCGGAGTTGAAGGAATTGAAGGTTCAGATGCAAGAGCTGTTGGATAAAGGGTTTATTCGCCCAAGTGCATCGCCTTGGGGAGCGCCAGTGTTGTTCGTAAGGAAGAAGGATGGATCATTGCATCTGTGCATTGACTATAGGCAACTGAATCAGGTGACCGTTAAGAACAAGTATCCGTTGCCTAGGATAGACGACTTGTTCGATCAGTTGCAAGGAGGGTCGGTATTCTCCAAGATCGATTTAAGGACAGGTTACCATCAGTTGAGGATCAAAAAGGAGGATGTACCAAGGTCGGCATTTAGGATGAGATATGGGCATTATGAGTTTACGGTATGCCGTTTAGACTGACCAATGGTCCAGCCGCATTCATGGATTTGATGCACTGAGTATTCAAGGAGTATCTGGATCAGTTCGTTATCATCTTCATAGATGATATCTTGATTTACTGAGGAGTCATGAAGAACATGAGCAACACTTGAGGATTGTCCTACGGATTTTAAGAGAACGCTTGCTTTACGCTAAATTTAGCAAGTGCAAATTCTGGCTACATAAGGTAGCATTCCTTGGTCATGTAGTATCTGGAGATGGGATCTCAGTAGATCCTTCAAAGATTGACGCAGTAATGAATTGGCCAAGACCGATGATAGTTACCGAAGTTCGAATTTTTCTGGGATTGGCAGGCTATTACAGAAGATTCATGGAAAAGTTCTCGTCGATAGCTACTCCGTTGACAAGGTTAAGTAAGAAGGAAACGCGGTTTGAATGGACGGATAAGTGCGAAAGGAGCTTTGAAGCGCTTAAGCATAGATTGACGACCGCGCCAATATTGACGATTCCTTCTCGTCCTAGAGGTTATGAGATCTATAGTGACGCGTCGCTAAAGGGATTAGGATGCATGTTAATGCAACAATGAAGAGTTGTTGCTTATGTATCGCGACAGTTAAGACCTCATGAGATGAATTACCCGACGCATGACTTGGAACTTGCAGCAATCATCTTTGCTTTAAAAATTTGGAGGCATTATTTGTGTGGAGAAAGGTTTCAGATTTACACAGATCATCAGAGTTTGAAGTACCTGTTTTCCCAAAAAGAACTGAACATAAGACAACGTCGATGGATGGAGCTGCTTAAGGATTATGATTGTGATATCCTGTATCACCATGGGAAAGCAAATAAACTAGCGAATTCCCTTAGTCGGAAATCAAGTATCGCACATTTGATGGTTAAAGAATAGACCCTGATGGAAGGAATACGGGATTTAACATTCAAGTTAGAGGTTTGCCAGTTGTCTAGGCTGATGGCTACATTGAGAGTTAAACTAGAGATTCAGGAAAGGATTAAGGCATTGCAATCTATGGACCCTGACATTCAGAAGATATTGGGAATGGATGCAAATAAGAGAAAACCTGACTTTCAAATGTCAGAAGATGGGATCTTGAAGTTTTGTGGGCGACTGTGCGTACCCAATGACGAGGAACTTAAGGAAAAGATCTTATCAAAAGCTCACAGGAGTAGTTATAGCATCCATCCGGGGTAGCACCAAAATGTATTAGAATTTGCGTCAACACTACTAGTGGAATGGGATGAAAGTAGACGTAGCTACACACGTAGCTAAGTGCTTGAGTGCTAGTAGGTGAAAACGCAGCATTGTAAGCCCGGTGGTATGTTGCAACCCTTATAGATTCCTGAATGGAAATGGAAACATATCACAATGGATTTTGTTATGGGTTTACCGAGAAGCCAAAGAGGTCACGACTTGATTTGGGTAATATTGGATAGATTGACCATGTCTGCACATTTCCTGGCTGTGCGAAAGGATTTCTCAATGGATAGGTATGCCGAATTGTATATGCGTCACATAGTACGTCTTCATGGGGTACCAGTGACAATTACGTCAGACAGAGATCCGAAGTTCACTACGACTTTCTAGAAAAGTCTTCAGCGTGCGATGGGGACCAAGTTGCAGTTTAGTACGACATATCATCCTCAAACCGACGAACAATCTGAAAGGATGATTCAAACGCTTGAGGACATGTTGAGAAAGTGTGTTATAGATTTCAAAGGTGGATGGGAAGAGCAGTTGCATCTAGTTGAGTTCGCCTTCAATAACAGTTATCTGCAGAGTATCAAAATGGCGTCGTTCGAGGCATTGTATGGCAGAGCTTGCAGAACACCAATATGCTGGGATGAGGTTGGAGAAAGAAGCATAACGAGCCCAGAATTAGTTGAGCAGTCAGTCGAGGCGGTAAAAATCATTCGAGAAAGACTTCAGACAGCTCAGAGTCGCTAGAAAAGTTATGCTGATAAGCGGCGTAGGCCTTTGGAATTCCAAGTGGGAGATCATGTTTTTCTCAAAGTGTCGCCGATGCGAGGACTATCTCGATTTGGAAAGAATCGGAACCTTGGCCTATCATCTCGCCTTGCCACCAAATTTGTTGTAGGTTCATAACATATTCCATGTGTCGATGCTGAGAAAGTACAAATCGGATTTGACTCATGTGCTGGATCATGAAGTCATTGAAGTGGACGACAGGGTATCGTATGTAGAAAGGCCAGTCAGAATCAAGGACAAGAAAGAACAAGTCTTGAGGAACAAGACGATTCCGTTAGTAAAGGTGATTTGGGAGCATCATGGAACAGAAGGCACTACTTGGGAAAGCGAGGAAGCGAGGAGACGCCAGCACCCCCATCTTTTTTATTGATTGGTTTTGTTGTAAATTTCGAGGACGAAATTTTTGTAAGGGGGAAGAGTTGTGACATTCTGAATTTCGACCCATTTCGAAGCTTGTGAATGAATGAAATATCGATCGATGTATTTCAGTAAATCTCGCTCAGAATCGATCACTCTTGAGTTAACTAACCCAAGGGGAAGGCTAATGAGGAATTAAGTACGTGGACCAAAGAACTCGACCTTAGATTAACGACTTGACCATAAAGATTGCTGAGGGAACATCCTGTGCCATCATACGCCGTTCAAATATTGGTTTTAGAACGATTTGCTAGCATTATATGATTCTGTACGACTAGAGTATAATTTGCTAATTAACCTAAACCAGATTTCTAACGAATGCAACCTTTGGAACCAACAATTGACCCTCGCAATTACATGACAATCAAAGTCGCCATGGTTTGAATAACTTTAAAACGTGATGGTGATCACGGGTCGATATGCATAAAACCCTAAAAGCCACCCATTAGTTCGAGACGCCCTGAAATTACTGTTCATGGATTTTAGTCACGAATTGGACTTCGAAATTGGACGTCGATCATTTGAGAATTTCGACAATGAAACGTTGAAATCTTCTCGTCGAGACTTTTTGAATTTGGGGTCGTTCCGAGATAGATTGGAAATCAGTGATTAAGGGAATTAATTTGAAAATTCCTTGCACCCCCGAATTTAGGCTCATTCCTTAGATTTTTTAATTGAGAGCATATTTAATTTTTGGCCCCCCTATGTAACCGAAACTTTAGGGCATTAATGCCTTAAATGTGCATTTTTGCATAAGAGACAAGAGTGAGATTTTGTGGGCCCTCTTCTTTGACTTTTAAGCCACATATCACCTCTTCTCTTTCTCTCTCTTACTTTATGTCACTCAACCCATCATTCATAACCATCACTAGACTTCCCCTCATGTCACATAGTTACCTTCCCCATAAACCCCACCAAAACTTCCCAAACAAGCCAAAAGGAAGCTCAAGACCACCTCATTCTCTCTCTCCCCTCATAATTTCGAATTTACACTCTCTTCCATTCACTCTCTCATATTTTTCTTCAATCTTCCCTCTTGTTCGGCCACCACCACCACCTTACCATCCGCACCTACCACCACCGCGAGCCACCTCCACTCGTGACCGCCGTGCACCGTCGTTCGCCCAAGAAGCCAAGGACCCCGCCGGACCAACTTGTGTCGTGAGCTCTAGAGGTGATTTTGGGAACTTTTCTTGGTTAGATTTTTGGTGAATCATCCCTAAACCTATGTTAGTACTTTAGGTTACTAACAGACAAGTATGCGTGATGTTTTGAGGCTTTTTGTGGGCTGTTCATAGTGGGAATGCAAGGGA
Source organism: Metrosideros polymorpha var. glaberrima (assembly GCA_001662345.2). Taxonomy (NCBI): domain Eukaryota; kingdom Viridiplantae; phylum Streptophyta; class Magnoliopsida; order Myrtales; family Myrtaceae; genus Metrosideros; species Metrosideros polymorpha. The sequence goes on along the minus strand of BCNH02000006.1, from coordinate 13,754,721 downwards.
TCCGAATTTGCACTATGTGCTTTTTGCTTAAATGTTTGTAAGTTTTATGGAAATGTCTTGTATGATTCAGTGCTAGATGGTCCATGAGTGACTGAATATCTAAGTGATGTTATCTCGTGTCATGCAAAACGATTATGTGAGTTGTGGTTGTAAGACATGCCTTGAGTGCAAGTTGACGTATATGGCCTATTCATGCATGTTGGTTAATTGAGGGCCTATTTATACTCGGCCTTGTGTGATTATGGGTGATTTGTCAATGTGGCAAGTGAATGCTAAATGCCGATATTGAATCATAATGATCCCGACTTTATGAGAGGCTATAAGAAGAGCCGTATAGTAAAAGCCACATATTACTTATTATATGGCCCGATGAGCCAACGGTAGGATGAACAGATGAGTTGTTATATGGCCTGATGAGCCGACGGTCCGATGAACCAATAAGTTATTATATGCCGCGATGAGCCGACGGCCCAATGAGCCGATGAAAGCACTTTTGCAAAATAGCGCGGACCGATGAGTGGACAAGATCAATATTATGCTATGGCCCAGGCGCTAAAATGCGTAGTGAGGGTTGGATAGCAAGACTATGACTTATATGTCATGAAAGTTGGATAAAGAGAATTGAGTTTTGGATGGAACGCACTGTTTGTGAATCATGGAATTATTTTATGCCTTAAGAACGAAGCCTAGCCCTAATCAAGTGCTTGTGAGTTTGTAAACTGCTTTTGAATTGAAAATGTAAATGTCTGATGTCGTGTCTTCGTTTTATTGACTCTTGATCTTATGAACTTGCACGTTGTAAGAGTCTGGAGGTACCTTTGTCCTAGCGTAGGGTTAGGTTTGGGTCACTGAGATTTATTCTTACCCCGTCGTGGGATTTACCATTTTCAAACCCCAAACCATAAGTATGCCGCTGAAGCGTTATGGGGTGTTGATGGAGTTTGAGACGATAGTCATTGAATACCCCCCGGTCGAGGGTAAGACGTACATCAGGAAAGGGACTATAGTCTATGTTGACGAGGGGGACCCGTATTGGAAATTGCATACCTACGAGACATGGTTCTATCGTGATGAGAATGGGATTGAGGTTGGACCCCTAAAGGGTTTTGATGTGCAATTTTGTGTAATCCCAGGTTGGTGCGACACTGCCCCTCTAGATGGTGAGGTGTATAACCCTACCATCAAGGTTCAAGCGAGCCAGCTGCCTCCACCTGTTCCTGCCGTAGATGCCCAAGTTGTGGAGCCTATCGATACTGAAGTTGGATCCGACCTTGATGAAGAAGAAGCTGCTAATGATGGCAAGCTCGACGTCTAGGTGCATCTGTGGCATCTTTTTGGCTAACCGCGTAGAGTAGCAAGTGTAGCTTTGGACCAGTGACTGTCTCCCTTTTTGATCGAACTATGTCGTCGCCCTCCATAAGTTGTACGCTTTCATATTCAATTGACTTTGGTTATGTTATGAATCCTTTTGGTCATCTTGTTTGTCATATGTACGGTGTTATTTGCGCTATCGCTTGCATCCTTTATTCTGTACTATTTGCCGCCGTCGTAGGATCCTGGTTGTTACGGAATCGAAACGAGAGTCAATCAGGATGTTATCACGCTCGTATGGTCTGGGGCATGACAATTCGTCTTAGGGAAAAATTAGATTGAAGTTTAGTGTCATAACTTCATTCTAATGGAAAAACATCTCATTCTAAGAAAGTTTGGGTCCTTTTGCTCTTAATGTTTGAAGGGTAGTTTTGGGAGCTTCCAATTCATCTATGTTACTTATAATATTGGTCATTTAGATGATATTCGTCATTGGGAAAGATTAGATTGAAGTTGAGTGCGATAACTTCATTCTAATGGAAGAACTTGCCGTTCTAAGAAAGTTTCGACCCTTTTTGGGTCTAATGTTTGATTTGTAATTTTGGGAGATTCCAATTCATCTATGTTACATATAATAGTGTTTATTTAGGTGATATTCATTCTTGGGAAAGATTAGATCGAAATTGAGTGCCATAACTTCATTATGATGTAATAACTTCTCAATCAAAGAATACTTGGGTTCTTTTGGATCCAATGTTTGATTCATAGTTTTGGGAGCTTTCAATTTAACTAAGTTACTTATAATAGTGTTTATTTAGATGATATTCATCCATGGGAAAGTTTAGATCAATGTTTAGTGCCATAATTTCATTCTAATGGAAGAACTTCGCATTTGAAAAAAGTATGGGTCCTTTTGGGTCTAATATTTCATTTCTAGTTTTGGGAGCTTCCAATTCATTTAAGTTACTTATAATAGTGTTCATTTAGATGATAATCGTCCTTGGAAAATATTATATCGAAGTTAAGTGCCATGACTTCATTCTAATGAAAAGAATTCCCATTCTAAGAAAGTTTGGGTCCTTTTTAGGTCCAATGTTTCATTTGTAGTTTTGGGCGCTTGCAATTCATCTAAGTTTTTTTTTATTATAGTGTTCATTTAGATTATATTCCTCCTTGGAAAAGATTAGATCAAAATTAAATGCGATAACTTCGTTCTATTCTAAGCACTTCCGATTCTAAGAAAGGTTGGGTCCTTTTTGGGTACAATATTTGATTTGTATTTTTGGGAGCTTCCAATTCATCTATGTTACTTATAATAGTGTTCATTTAGGTGATATTCATCCTTGAGAAAGATTATATTGAAGTTGTGTACGATAACATCATTCTAATGGAAGAACTTCCCAATCAAAGAATAATTGGGTTCTTTTGGGTCTAATGTCTGATTTGTTGTTTTTGGAGCTTTCAATTTATCTAAGTTACTTATAATAGTATTTATTTTTATGATATTCGCCTTGAGAAAAATTAGAGTGAAATTTCGTGCCATAACTTCTTTCTAATGGAAGAACTTCCCATTCTAAGAATATTTTGGTCCGTTTTGGGTCCAATATTTTATTTGTAGTTTTGGGAGCTTTCAATTCATTGAAATTACTTATAATAGTGTTTATTTTAGAGAATATTCATCCTTGGAATTCCATAACTACATTCTAATGGAAGAACTTCCCATTCTAAGAAAGTTTGGGTCCTTTCTTAGTCCAATATTTGACTTGTAGTTTTGGGAGTTTCAAATTCATCTAAGTTTCTTAGAATAGTACTCCTTTAGATGATATTCATCCTTTGAGATATTTAGATTGAAGTTGAGTTCCAGAATATCATTTTAATGGAAGAACTTCCCATTCTAAGAAAGGTTTTGTCCATTTTGGGTACAATGTTTGATTTATAATTTTGGGAGCTTTCAATTCATCAACATTACTTATAATAGTGTTTATTTAGGTGATATTCATCCTTTGGAAAAATCAGATCGAAGTTGATTGCCCCAACTTCCTTCTAATGGAAGAACTTCCCAATAAAGAATGTTTGGGATCTTTTGGGTCCAATGTTTGATTGGTAGTTTTGCGAGCTTCCAATTCATCTAAGTTAGTTATAATAGTGTGTATTTAGATGATATTGATCCTTGGGAAAGATTAGATCAAAGTTTAGCGCCATAACTTCATTCTAATGGAAGAACTTTCCATAATAAGAAAGTTTGGGTCCTTTTTAGGTACAATGTTTGATTTGTAGTTTTAAAAGCTTCCAATTTATCTAAGTTGCTTATAATAGTGATTATTTGGATAATGTTCATCCTTGGAAAAGATTGGATCGAAGTTGAGTTCCATAACTTCATTCTAATGGAAGAACTTCCAATTCTAAGAAAGTTTGGGTCCTATGTTTGAATAGTAATTTTGGAAGTTCTCAAATTCATCTAAGTTACTTATAATAGTGTATATTTAGATGATATTCATTCTTGGGAAAGATTAGATAGAAGTTAAGTGCCATAACTTCATTCTAATGGAAAAACTTCCAATTCTAAGAAAGTTCAAGACCTTTTCAGGTCCAATGTATGACTTGTAGTTTTGTACGCTTCCAATTCATCTATGTTAATTGTAATAGTGTTCATTTTGATGATATTCGTCATTGGGAAGAATTGAATCAAAGTTGACTGTGATAACTTTATTCTAATGGAAGAACTTCCCATTCTAAGATAGGTTGGGTCCTTTTTCGGTCTAATGTTTGATTTGTAATTTAGGGAACTTGCAGTTCATCTGTGTTCCTTAGAATAGTTTTTGTTTACGTGATTTTCGTCCTTGGGAAAGCTTAGATGAAAGTTGAGTAGCATAACTTCATTCCAATGAAAAAATTTCCCAATCAATGAATGTTTGGGGTTCTTTTAAGTCCAATTTTTGATTTGTAATTTTGAGAGCTTTCAATTCATCTAAGTTACTTATAATAGTGTTTATTTAGACAATATTCTTCCTTAGGTATGATTAGATCGAAGTATAGTGCTGTAACTTCATTCTAATGGAAGAATTTCGCATTCCAAGAAAGTTTGGGTTCAATGTTTGATTTAAAAGGTTTTGGAGCTTTCAATTCATGAAAGTTACTTATAATAGTGTTTATTTATATTATATTTGTCCTTGGGAAAAATTAGATCAAAGTTGAGTGGCATAACTTCATTTTAAAACAAGAACTTCCAATTCTAAGAGAGTTTGGGTCCTTTTTAGATACAATGTTTGATTTGTAGTTTTGGGAGTTTCCAATTTATCTGTGTTACTTATAATAGTATTTATTTAGGCGACATTCGTCCTTGGGAAAAATTAGATTGAATATAAATGCCATAACTTCATTCTAATGGAAGAACTTCATAATAAAGGAATGTTTAGGATCTTTTGGGTTTAATATTTGATTTATAGTTTTATGAGCTTTCAATTCATTTAAGTTACTTATAATAGTGTTTATTTAGATGATATTCATCCTTGGGAAAGATTAGATCGAAGTTTAGCTCCATAACTTAATTCTAATGGAAGAACTTTCCATTCTAAGAAAGTTTTGGTCTTTTTGGTTCTAATGTTTAATATATAGTTTTGGGAGCTTCCAATTCATCTAAGTTACTTACGATAGTGTTCATTTGGATGATGTTTGTCCTTGAAAAAGATTACATTGAAGTTGAGTTCCAATCTAATGGAAGAACTTCCCATTCTAAGAAAGTTTGGGTCCTTTTGGGTCCTATGTATGAATTGTAGTTTTGGAAGTTTTCAATTCATCTAAGTTACTCATAATAGTGTTTATTTAGATGATATTCGTTCTTGGGAAAGATTAGATAGAATTTGAGTGCAATAACTTCATTCTAATTGAAAAACTTCCCATTCTAAAAAAGTTTAAGTCCTTTTTGGGTCTAATGTTTGACTTGTAGTTTTGGGAGCTTTCAATTCATCTATGTTACTTATGATAGTGTTCATTTAGATAATATTCAGCCTTGGGAAAGAATAGATCGAAGTTGAGTGTGGAACTTCATTCTAATGGAAGAACTCCCATTCTAACGAAGGTTGGGTCCTTTTTTTATCCAATGTTTGATTTGTAGTTTTGGAAACTTGTAGTTCATCTATGTTCCTTATAATAGTTTTTATTTAGGTGATATCTATCCTTGGGAATGGTTAGATCGAAGTTGAGTGCCATAACTTCATTCCAATGAAAGAATTTCCCAACCAAAGAATGGTTGGGTTCTTTTGGGTCCAATATTTGATTTGTAGTTTTGGGGGCTTTCAATTTATGTAAGTTACTTATTATTGTATTTATTTAGAGAATATTTGTCCTTGGGAAAGATTAGATTGAAGTATAGTGTGATAACTTCATTCTAATGGAAGAACTTCGCATTCTAAAAACATTTGGGCCATTTTGGGTGCAACATTTGATTCGTAGTTTTGGGAGTTTCCAATTCATCTAAGTTACTTATAATAGTGTTCATTTAGATGATATACACCCCTTGGAAAGATTAGATCGAAGTTGGGTGCAATAACTTCATTCTATTGGAAGAACTTCCCATTAAAAAAACATTAGGTACTTTTTAGGTCTAATGTTTGACTTGTAGTTTTGGAAGCTCGGAATTCATCCATGATACTTATAATAGTGTTCATTTAGATGATATTTGCCCATTGAAAAGATTAGATTGATGTTGGGTAAGATAATTTCGTTCTTGTGGAGGAACTTTCTATTTTAAGAAAGTTTGGGTCCTTTTGGAACGTTTGATTTGTCCTTTTGGGAGCTTCCAATTCATTTATGTTACTTATAATAGTGTTCATTTATATGATATACGTCTTTTGGAAAAATTAGAACGAAGTTGGGTGCAATAACTTCATTCTAATAGAAGAACTTCCCATTCAAAGAAAATTTGGGTCCTTTTTGGGTCAAATGTTTGATTTGTAGTTTTGGGAGCTTTCATTTCATCTATGTTACTTATAATATTGTTCATTTAGATGATCTTCATCCTTGGGAAAAATTAGGTCGAAGTTCAATCCCATAACTTCATTCTATTGGAAGAATTCCTAATAAAAAAAACGTTTGGGTCCAGTGTTTGATTTGCACTTTGGTAGCTTCGAATTCAGCTAAGTTACTTAATATTTAGTTATATGATATTCATTCGAGGGAAAAAATTAGAAAGAAGTTTAGTGCCATAACTTCTTTCTAATGCAAAATTACCAATTCTAAGAAAGTTTAGGTAGTTTCGGTTACATTCCGAATTTCGACCCATTTCGAAACTTATGAATGAATTAAATATCAATCGATGTATTTCAATAAATCTCGCTCAGAAATGATCACTCTTGAGTTAACTAACCGTCACGCCCCGGACCATATGAGTGCGTTAACATCCCGATCGGTTTCCGTAACAACCAGGATCCTATGACGGCGGCAATAGCGCGGAATAAAGAATGCATGCAGTAGCGCAAATAACTCCGTACATATGAAAAACAAGATGACTGAAAGGATTCATAACATAACCAAAATCAATCGAATACAAAAGCATACAACTTAGGGGAAAATGACAACATAGTTCGACGAAAGGGAGACAGGTACTAGCCCAAAATTACATTTGCTACTCCACACGGTTAGCCAAAAAGATGCGACAGATACACTTAGACGTCGGGCTCGCCATCATTAGCAGCTTCTTCTTGATCAAGGTCCATCGACACTTCATAACGCTTCGACGGCATACTTATGGTCTAGGGTCTGAAAATGGTAAATCCCACGACGAGGTGAGAATAAATCTCAGTGAACCAAACCTAATCCTATGCTAGTACAAAGGTACCTCCAGACTCTTACAATGTGCAAGTTCTAACCACGAGCATACACAGGACCAAAAGTTAACAAAACGAAGACACGACATCAGACCTTCACATTTTCGATTCAAAAGCAATTCACAAATTCACAAGTACTTGATTAGGGCTAGGCTTCGTTCTTAAGGCATAGAATAATTCCATAATTCACAAATAGTGCTTTCCATCCAAAACTCAATTCCCATCATCCAACCTTCATGACATATAAGTCATAATCTCACTATCCAACCCTCACTACGCGCTTTAGCGCCCGGGCCATTGCATAATATTAATCATATCGGCTCATCGGGCCATATAATAACTTATCGGCTCATCGAGCCATATAATAACTTATCAACTCATCGGGCCATATAATAACTTATCGGCTCATCGGGCCATATAATAACTCATCGGTTCATCGAACCGTCGGCTCATCGGGCCTTATAATAAGTAATATGTGGCTTTTACTATACGGCTTTCCTTATAGCCTCTCATAAAGCCGGGATCATTATGATCCAATATCAGCATTTAGCATTCACTCGCCACATAGACAATTCACCCATAATCACATAAGGCCGAATATGCATATGCCCTCAATTAACACTTCCACAAGCCATTTGATAACCAACATGCAAGCATGGGCCATAAACATCAACTTGCACTCAAGGCATGTCTGACAATCACCACTCACATAATCATTTTTGCATGTCCCAAGATAACATCACTTACATATTCGGTCACTCATGGACCATCTAGCACCACTCGCCCAAAACAGCCACTAAATCTCAATAAAACCTACACCAAACATGCTCATAATCACCTAAATATCATTATCTTAAACCAACAAGTCATCCAACATGAAAATCCCATATAGTGCAAATTCGGATCCCTTGCACTCTCACTATGAACAGCCCACAAAAAGCTTCAAAACCTCATCCATACATGTCCATTAGTGACCTAGAGTACTAACATATCATTATCTCAAGCCTACAAGTCATCCAACATGAAAATCCCATCTAGTGCCAATTCGGGTCCCTTGTACTCACTATGAACAGCCCACAAAAAGCTTCAAAACCTCATCCATACATGTCCATTAGTAACCTAGAGCACTAATATAAGGTTAGGGATGACTCACCACGGATCTAAGCACGAAAAACCCCCAAAAATCACCCCTCGAGCTCACGGCACAAGTCGGTCAGGCCGGGTCCTCGGCTTCTCGGGCGAACAGCGGTCACGGCTTGAGGTGACCATAAGTACGTTGACCAAAGAACTCGACCCTGGATTAACGACTTGACCATAAGGATTGCCGAGGGAACATCCTGTGCCATCATAGGCCATTCAAAGATTTGGTTTTAGAATGATTTGCTAGTGTTAGATGATTAGTCCGCGGGTGATTCCGTACGACCAGAGTATAATTTGCGAATTAACCTAAACCAGATTTCTAACGAACGCAACCTTTGGAACCAATGATTAACCTTCGCAATTACATGACAATCAAAGTCGCCATGGTTCAAATAACTTTAAAACGTGACGATGATCACGGTCAATACGCATAAAACCCTAAAAGCCACCCGTTAGTTCGAGACGTCTTGAAATTACTATCAATGGATTTTAGTCATGAATCGGACTTCGAAATTGGACGTCGATCATTCGAGAATTTCGACAACGAAACATTAGAATCGTCTCGTCAAGACTTTTTGAATTTGGGGTCGTTCCGAGGTAGGTCGGAAATAGGTGTTTACGGGAATTAAATTATAAATTCCTTGCGCCTCCGAATTTAAGCTCATTCCTTAGATTTTTAATTGAGAGCACATTTAATCTTTGACCCCCCTATGTGACCGAAACTTTAGGGCATTAATGCCTTAAATATGCATGTGTTTGCATAAAAGACAAGAGTGAGAATTTGGTGGGCCATCTTCTTTAACTTTTAAGCCACCCATCACCCCTTACCTTTCTCTATCTTACTTTATGTCACTCAACCCATCACTCATAGCCATCACTAGGCTTCCCATCAAGTCACATAGTTGTCTTTCCCCATAAACACAAGCCAAAAGGAAGCTAAAGACCACATTTCTCTCTCTCCCCTCTCATAATTTCGAAATTTCCGCTCTCTCACTCACTCTCTCTCTCATTTTTCTCCTCCCCCTCCCTCCTTGTTCGGCCACCACCAGCCACAGCCATCGCGCATGCCGTCCACCACCGTGACCCACCTGAAGCCATCGCCACCGTTCGCCTGAGAGCCAAGGACCGCCGTTCGCCGTGAGCTCTAGGGGTGATTTTAGGGACTTTGCTTGCTTGAATCCTTGGTGAGTGATCCCTAACCTTATATTAGTGCTCTAGGTTACTAATGGACATGTTTAGATGAGATTTGGAAGCTTTTTGTGGGCTGTTCATAGTGGGATTGCTAAGGATCCGAAAATTGCATTATGTGAGATTTGCATGTTGGGTGACTTGTAGACTTGAAACAAGGTTATGTAGATGGTTATGAGCATGTCTTGTTTAGGTTTAGTGAAATTTAGTGGATATTTGGGGTACGTGAACAGTAACCCGAAATGGTGCCCTATGGGTGCTTTGTGCGTATTGTTTGTAAACTTTATGGAAATGTCTTGTGTGTTAGGCCTTGTGTGGTTTGGTGCTAGATGGTCCAAGGATAGCCAAATATGTAAGTAATGCTATCTTGTGCCATGCAAAATGATGATGTGAGTTGTGATTGTAAAATGTGCACTTGGTGCAAGTTGAGGTATATGGCATATTCTTGCATGTTGGTTAGCAATTGGCTTGTGTAAGTGTTAATTGATGGCCTATGTATACTCGGCCTTATATGATTATGGGTGACTTGTCGATGTGGCGAGTGAATGCTAAGTGCCGCAATTGGATCATAATGATCCCGGCCTTATGAGAGGCTATAAAGTAAGCCATATAGTAAAAGTCACATATTATTTATTATATGGCCCGATGATCCGACGGCCCGATGAGCCGATTATTTATTATATGGCCCGATGAGCCCACGGTCCGATGAACCGATAAATTATTATATGGCCCGATGAGCCAACGGACCGATAAGCCGATATGATTAATATTATGCTATGCCCTGGGGGCTAAAGCGCGTAGTGAGGGTTGGATAGCGAGATTATGACTTATATGTCATGAAGGTTGGATGATGGGAATTGAATTTTTGGATGGAAAGCACTATTTGTGAATTATGGAATTATTTTATGCCTTAAGAATGAAGCCTAGCCCTAATCAATTGCCTGTGAGTTTGTGAATTGCTTTTGATTTAAGAATTCAAATGTTCGATGTCGCGTCTACATTTGGTTGGCTTTTGGTCCTATTAATGCTCGTGGTTAGAAATTGCATGTTTTAAGAGTCTAGAGGTACCTTTGTACTAGCATAGGATTAGGTTTGGTTCACTGAGATTTATTTTCACCCCATCGTGGGATTTAACATTTTCAGACTCTAGATCATAAGAATGCTGCCGAAGCGATTTGGGGTGGCGATGGATTTTGATACGTTAGTCACTGAAAGGAACTGTAGTCTTTGTTGACGAGGGGAACCCTCATTGGAAAACACATATCTACGAGGCATGGTTTTATCGCGATGAGAATGGGATCGAGGTTGGTCCCTTGAAGGGTTTCGATGTGCCATCTTGTATAATCCCGGGTTGGTGCGACCTCGCCCATCCGGATGGTGAGGTGTACAACCCTACCTCTAAGGCTCAAGTGAGCCAGCCACCTCCACCTGTTCCCGTCGAGGATACCCCAGTCGTGGAGCCTGTCACTTCTGAAGATGAGTCCGACCCTGAAGAGGAAGAATATGCTAGTGATGGCGAGCCTGACGTTTAGATGCATCTGTGGCATCGTTTTGGCTAACTGTGTGGAGTAGCAAGTGTAGCTTGGACTAGTGATTGTCTTCCTTTTCGTCGAACTCTGTTGTTGTTTCCCTAAACTGTACGCTTTTTGTATTCGGCTGACTATGGTTATGTTATGAACCCTTTTGTCATCTTGTTTATCGTATGTACGGAGTTAATTGCGTTTCTGCATGCATCCTTTATTCCGCATTATTTACCGCCGTTGTAGGATCCTGGTTGTTAAGAAAAGGTAACGGAAGTCGACTGGGATGTTATCGCGCTCGTATGGTCCGGGGCGTGACAGGTTTTCAGGCTTTTTGTGGGCTGTTCATAGTGGGAGTGCAAGGGACCCGAATTTACACTATATGAGATTTTCATGTTGGATGACTTGTAGGCTTGAGATAATGATATTTAGGTGGTCATGAGCATGTGTGGTTTAGGTATTGTCGAAATCTAGTGGCTGTTTGGATGCGTGAACAGCACCATCGAATTTATGCCCTATAGAGTGCTTTGTGCTTAATGTTTGTAAGTTTTATGGAAACGTCTTCTGTGTTGGGCCTTGTGTGATTCGGTGCTAGATGGTCCATGAGTGACCGAATATGTAAGTGATGTTATCTTATGTCATGCAAAACGATTATGTGAGTTGTGATTGTAAGACATGGCTTGAGTGCAAGTTGATGTATATGGCCTATTCTTGCATGTTAGTTATCAAATGGCTTGTGTAAGTGTTAATTGAGGGCCTATATATACTCGGCCTTGTGTGATTATGGGTGATTTGTCAATGTAGCGAGTGAATGCTAAATGCCGATGTTAGATCATAATGATCTCGGCTTTATGAGAGGCTATAATGAAAGCTGTATAGTACAACCCTACCTTCAAGGTTCAAGCGAACCAGCCGTCTCCACCTGTTCTCGCCGTGGATGCCCAAGGCGTGGAGCCTGTCACTTTTGAAGTCGAGTCCGACCCTAAAGAAGAAGAGGAAGATGCTAGTGATGGTGAGCCCGACGTCTAGGTGCATCTATACCATCTTTTTGTCTAACCTCGTAGGGTAATAGGTGTAGTTTTGGACTAGTGACTGTCTCCCTTTTGTCGAACTGTGTTGTTGTTTTCCCTAAGTTGTACGCTTTCGTATTTGACTGACTTTGCTTATGTTATGAATCCTTTCAGTCATCTTGTTTATCATATGTACGGAGTTATTTGCGCAACCACATGCATCCTTTATTCCTCACTATTGTTACCATCGTACGATCCTGGTTGTTACGAAAACGAAACGGAAGTTGAACGGGATGTTATCACGCTCGTATGGTCCGGGGCATGACAATTTTTGGGTCTGATGTTTGATTTATAGTTTTGGGAGTTTTCATTTCATCTATGTTGCTTATAATATTGTTCATTTAGATGATATTTGTCCTTGAAAAAAATTAGATCGAAGTTCGGTGCCATAACTTCATTCTATTGGAAGAATTCCCAATCAAAAAACGTTTGGGTTGTTTTGGGTCCAGTGTTTAATTTGCACTTTGGTAGCTTCGAATTCATCTAAATTACTTATAATAGTGTTTATTTATATGATATTCATTCTCGGGAAAAGTTAGAAAGAATTTTACTGCCATAACTTCTTTCTAATGCAAAATTACCCATTTTAAGAAAGTTTGGGTCGTTTTTTGGTCCAATGTTTGGTTTGTAGTTTTGGTAGCTTCAAATTCTTCTAAGTCACTTATAATAGTGTTCATATAGATGATATTGGTCCTTAGAAAAGATTAGATCGAAGTTGAGTTCTAGCACTTCATTCAAGTGGAAGAACTTCCCATTCTAAGAAACTATTCGTCCTTTTTGGGTCCAATGTTTGACTTGTAGTTTTGTGAGCTTCCATTTCATCTAAGTTACTCATTATACTGTTCATTTAGATGATCTTCGTCCATGGAGAAGATTAGATTGAAGTTGAGTTCCATAAGTTCATTCTAATGGAAGAACTTATCATTCTAAGAATGTTTAGGTTTTTTGGATCCAATCTTTGATTTGTAATTTTGGGAGCTTCTAATTCATCTAAATTTATTATAATAGTGTTCATTTAGATGATATTCATCATTGGGAAAGATTATATGTCACGCCCCGGACCATACGAGCACGATAACATCCCATTCAACTTCCGTTTTGATTCTGTAACAACCAGGATCCTACGACTGTGGCAATAATGCAGAATAAAGGATGCATGCGGTAGCACAAATAACTCCGCACATATGATAAACAAGATGACTGAAAGGATTCATAACATAACCAAAGTTAGTCGAATACAAAAGCGTACAACTTAGGGAAAATGACAACATAGTTCAACGAAAGGAAGACAATCACTAGTCCAAAACTACACCGCTACCCTACAAGGTTAGACAAAAAGATGCTACAGATGCACCTAAACGTCGGGCTCGCCATCACTAGCATCTTCCTCTTCTTCTTTAAGGTCAGACTCGACTTCAAAAGCGACAGGCTCCACTCCTTGAGCATCCACGGCGAGAACAGGTGGAGACGGCTGGTTCGCTTGAACCTTGAAGGTAGGGTTGTACACCTCACCAACCGGAGGGGGGAGGTTGCATCAACCCGGGATTACACAAAATGGCACATTAAAACCCTTTAGGGGTCCAACCTCCATCCCAATCTCAACACGATAGAACCATGCCTCGTAGGTATGCGGTTTCCAATAAGGGTCCCCCTCGTGAACATAGACTATAGTCCCTCTTTGGATGTATGTCTTACATTCGACGGGGGGGTATTCAGTGACTATCGACTCAAAATCCATTGGCACTCCATAACGCTTAGGCGGCATACTTATGGTCTAGAGTCTGAAAATGATAAATCCCATGACAGGGTGAGAATAAATCTTAGTGAGCCAAACCTAACCCTATGCTACGACAAAGGTACCTCTAGACTCTTGCAACGTGCAAGTTCTAACCCCGAGCATTCACAGGATCAAAAGCCAATAAAACGAAGACACGACATCAGACATTTAAATTTTCAATTCAAAAGCAGTTTACAAACTCACATGCACTTGATTAGGGCTAGGCTTCGTTCTTAAGGCATAAAATAATTCCATGATTCACAAACAGTGCTTTCCATCCAAAGCTCAATTCTTGTTATCCAACCTTCGTGACATATAAGTCATAATCTCGCTATCCAACCCTCACTATGCGCTCTAGCACCCCGGCCATAGTGTAATATTAATCTTATCGGCTCATCGGTTCGCGCTTTATCGCAAAAGTACTTTAATCGGGCCGTTAGCTCAATGGGCCATATAATAAGTTATCGGTTCATTGGACGGTCGGCTAATCGGGCCATATAATAAGTTATCGGTCCATCGGACCGTCGGCTCATCGGGCCATATAATAAGTAATATGTAGCTTTTACTATACGTGTGACATTCCGAATTTCGACCCATTTCGAAGCTTATGAATGGATGAAATATCAATCGATGTGTTTCAGTAAATCTCGCTTAGAATTGATCACTCTTGAATTAACTAACCCAAGGGGAAAGGCTAACGAGGAATTTAGTACGTGGACCAAAGAACTCGACCCTGGATTAACGACTTGACCATAAGGATTGCCGATGGAACGTCCTGTGCCATCATAGGCCGTTCGAAGATTTGTTTTAGAACTATTTGCTAGTGTTATATGATTGGTCCGCGGGTGATTCCGTACGACCAGAGTATAATTTGCAAATTAACCTAAACCAGATTTCTAACGAACGCGACCTTTGGAACCAACGATTAACCATCACAATTACATGACAATCAAAGTCGCCATGGTTCGAATAACTTTAAAACGTGACGATGATCACGGGTCGATACGCGTAAAATCCTAAAAGCCACCCATTAGTTTGAGACGCCTTGAAATTACTATTCATGGATTTTAGTCACAAATTGGACTTCGAAATTGGACGTTGATCATTCGAGAAGTTCGACAATGAAACATTGGAATCGTCTCGTCGAGACTTCGAAATTGGGGTCGTTTCGAGATAGGTTGGAAATCGGTGATTAAGGGAATTAATTTGAAAATTCCTTGCACCCCCCGAATTTAGGATCATTCCTTAGATTTTTAATTAAGGGCACATTTAATTTTTGTGACCCCGCTATGTGATCGAAACTTTAAGGCATTAATGCCTTAAATGTGCATCTTTGTA